>CAWUFW010002662.1:702102-1404204 GCA_963921515.1 Calotriton arnoldi | reverse complement strand
CCCAGTTGCCCCAGGATTGGCAATAAAGAAAATGTTCCTCCAACTAATACTACCACCCCTCCTGGTACTACTAGTAGTAATCCCCCAGGCGGTAGTATTGCACCCAAAAAGTTAGGTGCATTCTCATGGGGAACAGAGGTGGGACCTAGATTAGACAGGTCCCCCTCACAAGCCTCCTTAGTCTGTGATGGTGGCATGGGATTTGCCACTTTTACCATGGGTCCCAATGCATTGTGCAGGTACAGACTGGAGCCACTGATTAATGGTCAGAGAGCTGTGGCATTCAGGGACACAGGGGCTAGTGTCACCATGGTGGCAGGGAAACTAGTCCCCCCTCACCAGCTTTTGCCTAAGTGTAAATACCAGGTGACCAACATTGATGGTGTCAGAACAGATCACCTCATGGCCATAGTCAATCTCAGCTGGGAAGGGGTCACAGGCCCAAAGAGAGTGGCAGTGTCCCCAAACTTGCCTGTAGATTGCCTGATGGGCAATGATCTGGAAATTTCAGCCTGGGCTAAAGTTGAACACCAAGCCCATCTGAGAATGCTGGGCGTCCCTGAGAGAGTTAGTGGGGCTGTGAGGGCCCCAGCCCAACCCCATGGAAATTTTTGAGTGAAGGAGCTTGAAAGAATGGCCCACTCTCCTCCACAAGAGAGCACCAGGGTTGAAGAAAAGTCTTCTTCCCCCCAGACTATAGGTAAGGGTCAGCTTCCTCAGGGAACTGATCCTACCCCTAGTGAAGGAACTGCCCCAGAGGTGATCAGGCCTGTCCTGGCAACACCCCTGATGGCAGGGGACCCTTCCAAGGTGGTACCCAGTCTGGAGCAGGTAACCTGCCCCTCTCTACCCTGCCTCAGTCAGTCCAGGGCTGCAGAGGTCAGGGAAGTCAGTGGACCCCACAGGGCCCCCTGTCCAGAGGGACCCCCCCATCAGCAGATTAGGGGCACCCAGTCTAGTAGCCCTAGCCAGGTGAAAATTCCTCAACCCACTGAGGGATCCCCCTTACCATTGTGTAGGGACCTCCCCCAGATGGACTCTGCTGGGCAAAGGCAAACCTGGGACCAAAAGGTTTCAAACCTGCCATGTCCCTCCAGTGTTCCAACCAAAGGGACCCAACCCCCAGCTGTAGGCAGCCAAAGGTTGACCCTTAGAGCTAGACCCAACTTAGTCATGGAAAGTAAGGCCCACATGGTGGCTAGTGATCTGAGGAAGCTGAGGCCAACTTTATTAGGGCCTCACTTCTCTACTCAGACACCCCACCAGCCTTCTACTATGCCAAAACACACCACAGGTAGTGACTCCAAATGGTGGAGATCCTCCCATCCCCTTGGGGTTAGGGATTGCTTTGTGGACAATAAGACAGGGGGTAACCATGCTAGTGCAGGTACTTCCTTATATGGCCACTTAGTAAATAAAGGCTCGACCGGGCAAGGTTAGCCTTATCTCCTTTCGTTTGGGGGGGGTTATGTAGGAAGGTGGAATCTGACTGCATGGTTGCCCCCACTTTTTTTCTGGTGTTTTGCTGGTTTTCGACTTAGTTGGACTGGGACCCTGCTATTCAGGGCCCCAGTTTATCTGCTTTCTCTTTAAAATGGATTCCCTGTACCTTAGGTACACCACAGATTGGATTCTGGGGTGCCCTTATAAGTCCATAGTATATGGTATACCATGTACCCAGGGCATAGGTACCCCAGAGGGTTATCAGGGGCTGAAGCATGTGTTATGCCACCCCTGGGCAGCCTTCCAAAATGACAAAACAGGACTGCTACAGCAGCCTGAGTAAGGTGGTGCATGCACCCCTTACTGAGATATAGGTTCACTATATCTCACCCTATCACTGCACATATAAACCTATCAGTCACCCCTATGGCAGGCCTTATCAATCCTGAAGGCAGGGTGCTTGGTTTTGTGTGAGAGGGTGCCCATGCATGAGCAGAGCCCCTCTGCAGCCTTCGGAATCTATCCTCCGGGGTTGTCTGTGATGTAGCCTGACCATATACTCTTAAGTGCATTATAACCTAGCGGTAAATGCTAACTTTGGGATGGCTGCACGGAAACATGTTGTGTTTGGTGTTAAACACCTTGGAATCATACCCCCATACCAGTAACTGGTGTGGGAGTATGATCCCACCCTTCTAGAGGGAGAGACATGACAGCACCGGTATACCCGGTACCAGCTAACAGAGCCCTGGCATCACAAAATGGATGCTGCAGCCACAGACACGAGTCTGGCCTCCTGCTGCTGACCGAAACTCTGGCAGGGGAGGCCTGGACAATAGGTTTCCTGTCACAGGGAGGTGTTACCACCTCCCAGACAGGCTTTAGTGTATTGGGGCTGGGTGGGTGACCTCTCAGAGTGCTTTGAAGTCCTGCACTGGGGGCACATTTGGTGTCCCTGTGCATAGTCCAGTTCAAACCGATTGCAGGGGCTACCAGCCCCTGCTCTGGCGCGAAACTGGACAAAGGAAATGGGTGTAGCCACCCCTCTTTCCAAACCCTCCCATAGGTGGGTCCCTAGAGTATGTCCAACCCCTTCCTTGGGTATAAGAAAGGAACCCCTGGCTACAGGACTTTAGATTTCCCTGGACGAAACTCTGATACTGAATCCTGGACCTTCGACGATCTGTTCAACGCCAGATGACTGAAGAATCTCCCTTGGAGTAAAGGAGTTACTCCCCTGCTTGGCAGGCACCAAAAACGCATCTGCCCGGTCTGCATCTCCGAAGCTCCCGCCGGACGCCGAAGACTTTGCAACACAGGAGGTGGGTTTCCAGACTTCCCAGAGGCTGACCCGAGTCCCCAGCAAAGCTGAGACCCGTAGCCCTCGTGGGTACTGTGGAACGGGAACCCCTGGACACCATGCACATTTGCAAGTGCATATGCTTCTCGTCAATCCCTGATGCTGTGATTTGGGTTACTTGTAGCCCTGACCCGAGCAGTGAATCCACCAAAGATTGCTGGCCTACCCACTCCGAGTGACCCGTGGGCCGCCATTTTGTGATTCCTCTTGAGGTCCCTTTGCGATCCCTTGTCCGTCGACTTGTGGGTCCCTGAGAAGGGTAACTTTACTTTAATTGGGCTTTCCTGGTTGCTCCAGACGTGCCCTGACTCTCCATCACTTGCTGAGTCCCCAGGACCTTGCTGGTCCGCCCCGAAGCATCTTTCCTCTTCCTGCATGGGTTGCTGTTGCCAAGGCTTGTTGTGTCCAATCCGGGCACCGACACTGCAGCACTCGACATCCTTTGTGGGACAGCTTGAATCCAGCTCTTGGTCATCGTCGACGCCTCCTGGTCCTCGTGGCTGAAGAGTCAAGCTTCACCTCTTTGCACCTGAAACACCCGACATCTTTGGGCATTCGACTATCGTGCCCTTGGTCACTGGCAGGTGACCCAGACTCTGTCCCCTCTGCTTTCAGGTTCTTCACATCTTCGATCCAGGCTTGGATCTCTTCGGACACTTCTCATCTTCCCGGCAGCAGCACTTTTCAGCAAGCTGCCATTGAAAACGACGACGCGACCCGACACCATTTGACACCTATGCACCCGGCTTCCCTGGGTGAGGTAACACGAGTACTCTGGTACTCCCGTGGGTGTTGGCCCTAGAACCATCTAAGTCCAAAAGGGTTCATTCCTAGTCCACTCCTAAGTGTCCCTAAACTTTAAAACTCTAACCGCACTTTCCCCATAGAAGCTAACGGAGCTCGAGGCTGTGTTCAAACACTGAACACGTCCCCCGTGGGTCCCCTGTGTCACTACCTTGGGTGGTTCCTTGGGGTCCCAGTGATTTTACAGGCTCTAGGCCTTGTGTCTAGTCAAGTCGTGGTTCTTATACCACTTTCTTAATATATGGTTTGGTTCGCCCCTAGGGCCTATCGTATATTGTGCTAATTTACTGTGATATTTGAAGTGTAACATATGTGCTTTGACGTCTAGCCTCATAAAGAGACTAGTAGGGTGTGTTTAGAGATAAATACATATATTTTATATATATACCTGGTGTGGTCTCCTTTCATTTAGCCATTCAAGAGAATATAGACTGGTAAAACAAACTGCTTTACACTCCTTCAAGACTTAGCCTGAAGGCTGCTATCCATAGCTACCACTAGGATAGCTTTCAAATAAGGTTGTCTTAAACCTATCATCAATAAGGGGTTGTTTGGACTGGTGCAAGGTGCCCACTATAACTAGTGGACAGCATATACCAGGCCAACTTCTCACATTGGTGTGCAGCGGTGGGATTAAAGCTTGCCTTTGTTTTACCAGATAATCTCAAGTGAGTGACTAACTGAAATCCACTAAAGGTACCTGAGGTACATATCATTCAAGCTTAAAATTACAGTAAGTTCTACTGAACTTAGAGTTGTGTGTCAAGGGCTTAGCACACCCTTTCTACCACTCAAGAGAGTTTAGTAGGCCACACTAGAGTAGGTAGTGCATACACCACACCTCACTAGTGATGTCTTCAAGGCCAGGAACCAGTGGGTCCCTGCCAGAAGCCAATGGGCTTCTACCATCCAAGTATGACAACCTCCCATTCTTGGAATTGAGAGCATTGTGTAGTACTAGGAAATTGAAGACAGGAAAAAGTGCAAACACCCAACGCCTCATAGAGGTACTGCTGTTGGATGATCTCAGAAGGCCCACAGGGTCTGAAGGGGTAGGCAGAGAGGGTGGGGCAGCAGATGAGGAAAGGCAAAGGGGTGAAGATACCCATGACCTGACCTCTGAAGCTGACCAGGAAGATGACCCTGATCTTAACCTGGGAAATCCAGCTCCTCCTGCAGATGAGGAGGATGGCCAAAATGGCCTCCTCTTTATTCCACCAGGGAGAGTTGAGAGTGTGCCTAGAAGGTCCAGATCTCCTTCTCAGGAGTCTAACCATTCTGACACCTCAATAGGGACCTCTGTTTCCTCTCATAGGAGGAATCCTCTCATGAAAGGAAAGAGAGACTGCTCAAGTATGAAGAAGCTCAGCTTAGAATCAGAAGAGAGCAGTTGGCTTTAGATAGGGAGTCCCTAGAGCTTCAGAAAACTAGAAGAAAATTGGGACTAGAGTCCCATGGTGGCAGCAACTTCCCTAGTGTTAGGGAAAGGTCTCATGACCATAGAAACCTAAGCAAGATTGTCCCTCCCTACCAGAGTGGGGATGACATCCACAAATGGGTAACTGCACTGGAAAGGGCCCGTAAAGTTCAGAGGGTCCCCAAGGAGCAGTAGGCAGCAATCTTGTGGCTCTTCTTTGCAGACAAAGGCAGAGATAAGCTCCTCACTGTTAGAGAAGAGGATGCTGATAATTACAAAGTCTTGAAGAGTGCTCTGATTGATGGGTTTGGCCTAACCGCTGAACAGTACAGGTTGAAGTTCAGAGATACCCAAAAGACGCAGACTCAAGACTGGGTTGACTTTGTAGATTGTGCTACTAAGGCTCTGGAAGGTTGGATAAATGGCTGCAAGGTGCATGACTTTATAGGATTGTACAATTTGATTATGAGGGAGCAGATCCTTAATAATTGTCAAAACCAGCTTTTACACCAGTACCTGGTGGACTCTGATCTGACCTCTCCCCAAGAATTGGGAAAGAAGGCAGACAAATGGGTCAGAACCAGGGAAAGGCCTAAGAATCAGGGTGGTGACCAGAAGAAAGATTCTACCAAGTCCCACGAGAAAGGTGGGGATAAATCTAAGGATAAGTCCACTACAGGGCCCCAAAAGTCCTCTTCTGGGGGTAGGTCCCAAACTCCTTCCTCTCCTGAAAGGAAACCATATTGCCATGTCTGTAAAAAGCCTGGACACTGGAAAACTGATCCCAGTTCCCCAGGATTGGCAATAAAGAAAATGTTCCTCCAACTAATACTACCACCCCTCCTGGTACTACTAGTAGTAATCCCCCGGGCGGAAGTATTGCACCCAAAAAGTTAGGTGCATTCTCATGGGGAACAGAGGTGGGCCCTAGTTTAGACAGGTCCCCCTCACAAGCCTCCTTAGTCTGTGATGGTGGCATGGGATTTGCCACTTTTACCATGGGTCCCAATGCATTGGGCAGGTACAGACTGGAGCCACTGATTAATGGTCAGAAAGCTGTGGCATTCAGGGACACAGGGACTAGTGTCACCATGGTGGCAGGGAAACTAGTCCCCCCTCACCAGATTTTGCCTAAGTTTAAATACCAGGTGACCAACATTGATGGTGTCAGAACAGATCACCCCATGGCCATAGTCAATCTCAGCTGGGAAGGGGCCACAGGCCCAAAAAGAGTGGCAGTGTCCCCAAACTTGCCTGTAGCTTGCCTGATGGGCAATGATCTGGAAATTTCAGCCTGGGCTGAAGTTGAACACCAAGCCCATCTGAGAATGCTGGGCGTCCCTGAGAGAGTTAGTGGGGCTGTGAGGGCCCCAGCCCAACCCCAGGGAAATTTTGGAGTGATGGAGCCTGAAAGAATGGCCCACTCTCCTCCACAAGAGAGCACCAGGGTTGAAGAAAAGTCTTCTTCCCCCCAGACTATAGGTAAGTGTCAGCTTCCTCAGGGAACTGATCCTACCCCTAGTGAAGGAACTGCCTCAGAGGTGGTCAGGCCTGTCCTGGCAACACCCCTGATGGCAGGGGACCCTTCCAAGGTGGTACCCAATCTGGAGCAGGTAACCTGCCCCTCTCTACCCTGCCTCAGTCAGCCCAGGGCTGCAGAGGTCAGGGAGGTCAGTGGACCCCACAGGGCCCCCTGTCCAGAGGAACCCCCCCATCAGCAGATTCGGGGCACCCAGTCTAGTAGCCCTAGCCAGGTGAAAATTCCTCAACCCACTGAGGGATCCCCCTTACCATTGTGTAGGGACCTCCCCCAGATGGACTCTGCTGGGCAAAGGCAAACCTGGGACCAAAAGGTTCCAAACCTGCCATGTCCCTCCAGTGTTCCAACCAAAGGGACCCAACCCCCAGCTGTAGGCAGCCAAAGGTTGACCCTTAGAGCTAGACCGAACTTAGTCATGGAAAGTAAGGCCCCCATAGTGGCTAGTGATCTGAGGAAGCTGAGGCCAACTTTATTAGGGCCTCACTTCTCTACTCAGACACCCCACCAGCCTTCTACTATGCCAAAACACACCACAGGTAGTGACTCCAAATGGTGGAGATCCTCCCATCCCCTTGGGGTTAGGGATTGCTTTGTGGACCATAAGACAGGGGGTAACCATGCTAGTGCAGGTACTTCCTTATATGGCCACTTAGTAAATAAAGGCTCGACTGGGCAAGGTTAGCCTTATCTCCTTTCGTTTGGGGGGGGTTATGTAGGAAGGTGGAATCTGACTGCATGGTTGCCCCCACTTTTTTTCTGGTGTTTTGCTGGTTTTCGACTTAGTTGGACTGGGACCCTGCTATTCAGGGCCCCAGTTTATCTGCTTTCTCTTTAAAATGGATTCCCTGTACCTTAGGTACACCACATATTGGATTCTGGGGTGCCCTTATAAGTCCCTAGTATATGATATACTAATTACCCAGGGCATAGGTACCCCAGAGGCCTACCAGGGGCTGAAGCATGTGTTATGCCACCCCTGGGCAGCCTTCCAAAATGACACCACAGGACTGCTACAGCAGCCTGAGTAAGGTGGTGCATGCACCCCTTACTGAGATATAGGTTCACTATATCTCACCCTATCACTGCACATATAAACCTATCAGTCACCCCTATGGCAGGCCTTATCAATCCTGAAGGCAGGGTGCTTGGTTTTGTGTGAGAGGGTGCCCATGAATGAGCAGAGCCCCTCTGCAGCCTTCGGAATCTATCCTCCAGGGTTGTCTGTGATGCAGCCTGACCATATACTCTTAAGTGCATTATAACCTAGCGGTAAATGCTAACTTTGGGATGCCTGCACGGAAACATGTCGTGTTTGGTGTCAAACACCTTGGAATCATACCCCCACACCAGTAACTGGTGTGGGAGTATGATCCCACCCTTCTAGAGGGAGAGACATGACAGCACCGGTATACCCGGTACCAGCTAACAGAGCCCTGGCATCACAAAATGGATGCTGCAGCCACAGACACGAGTCTGGCCTCCTGCTGCTGACCGAAACTCCGGCAGGGGAGGCCTGGACAATAGGTTTCCTGTCACAGGGAGGTGTTACCACCTCCCAGACAGGCTTTAGTGTATTGGGGCTGGGTGGGTGCACTCTCAGAGTGCTTTGAAGTCCTGCACTGGGGGCACATTTGGTGTCCCTGTGCATAGTCCAGTTCAAACCGGTTGCAGGGGCTACCAGCCCCTGCTCTGGCATGAAACTGGACAAAGGAAATGGGTGTAGCCACCCCTCTTTCCAAACCCTCCCATAGGTGGGTCCCCAGAGTATGTCCAACCCCTTCCTTGGGTATAAGAAAGGTACCCCTGGCTACAGGACTTTAGATTTCCCTGGACGAAACTCTGATACTGAATCCTGGACCTTCGACGATCTGTTCAACGCCAGATGACTGAAGAATCTCCCTTGGAGTAAAGGAGTTACTCCCCTGCTTGGCAGGCACCAAAAATGCATCTGCCCGGTCTGCATCTCCAAAGCTCCCGCCGGAAGCCGAAGACTTTGCAACACAGGAGGTGGGTTTCCAGACTTCCCAGAGGCTGACCCGAGTCCCCAGCAAAGCTGAGACCCGTAGCCCTTGTGGGTACTGTGGAACCGGAACCCCTGGACACCATGCACATTTGCAAGTGCATATGCTTCTCGTCAATCCCTGAGGCTGTGCTTTGGGTTACTTGTAGCCCTGACCCCGAGCAGTGAATCCACTAAAGATTGCTGGCCTACCCACTTCGAGTGATCCGTGGGCCGCCATTTTGTGATTCCTTGTGAGGTCCCTTCGAGATCCCTTGTCCGTCAACTTGTGGGTCCCTGAGAAGGGTAACTTTACTTTAATTGCACTTTCCTGATTGCTCCAGATGTGCCCTGACTCTCCATTGCTTGGGGAGTCCCCAGGACCTTGCTGGTCCGCACCGAAGCATCTTTCCTCTTCCTGCGTGGGTTGCTGTTGCCAAGGCTTGTTGTGTCCAATCCGGGCACCGATGCTACAGCACTCGACATCCTTTGTGGGACAGCTCGAATCCAGCTCCTGGTTGTCGTCGACGCCTCCTGGCCCTCGTGGCTGAAGAGTCAAGCTTCACCTCTTTGCACCTGAAACACCCGACATCGGTGGGCATTCGACTATCGTGCCCCTGGTCACTGGCTAGTGACCCAGACTCTGTCCCCTCAGCTTTCAGGTTCTTCACATCTTCGATCCAGGCTTGGATCTCTTCGGACACTTCTCATCTTCCCGGCAGCAGCACTTTTTAGCAAGCTGCCATTGAAAACGACGACGCGACCCAACACCATTTGACACCTATGCACCCGGCTTCCCTGGGTGAGGTAACACGAGTACTCCGGTGCTCCCGTGGGTGTTGGCCCTAGAACCATCTAAGTCCAAAAGGGTTCGTTCCTAGTCCACTCCTAAGGGTCCCTAAACTTTAAAACTCTTACCGCGACTTTCCCCATAGAAGCTAACGGAGCTCGAGGCTGTGTTCAAACACTGCACACGTCCCCCATGGGTCCCCTGTGTCACTACCTTGGGTGGTTCCTTGGGGTCCCAGCGATTCTACAGGCTCTAGGCCTTGTGTCTAGTCAAGTCGTGGTTCTTATACCACTTTCTTAATATATGGTTTGGTTCGCCCCTAGGGCCTATCGTATATCGTGCTGATTTACTGTGATATTTGAAGTGTAACATATGTGCTTTGACCTCTAGCCTCATAAAGAGACTAGTAGGGTGTGTTTAGAAATAAATACATATATTTTATATATATACCTGGTGTGGTCTCCTTTCATTTAGCCATTCAAGAAATTATAGACTGGTAAAACAAACTGCTTTACACTCCTTCAAGACTTAGCCTGAAGGCTGCTCTCCATAGCTACCACTAGGATAGCTTTCAAATAAGGTTGTCTTAAACCTATCATCAATAAGGGGTTGTTTGGACTTGTGCAAGGTGCCCACTATAACTAGTGGACAGCATATACCAGGCCAACTTCTCACAGCTACTCTGAGTTGGTACATACTACTACCATCATGATGGGTGATGGCTGGAATGAGGTGCTTTCCTTCACATTAGAACACTTTGATATTCCTGATTTCAGGGGGGCGTCCTTTAAAAATGTATGTTATGGGTATGTAAGAGGACAAAGGGGCAGGTGTATGGAACACTGTTTGCAAAATACTAGTGGCAAATTGTTACCAGTATTTCTGCAACCAGCGGGGAATTTTGCAAATTGACCTATGTACAAATCATAGTAGGTTGCAATCCAACATTCCTCAACCTCATCGGTATTCATGAGGTAGGTCACAAATTGTGACTCACTACTTTTAGTAGAAATCACAGGTATGGTGGGCTGCTGAGGGCTGATGTTGATGTTATCATTGGTCTGTCATAACCACGTCCTTTTTCCATTTCTTTTATGAACTGTGGTGTTGAATTGCTCACTGTCTCTACAAAAGCAATAAAATTGTTTAAAAAAAAAAAGTTTGAGAGTATACAGTGGTCCCCTGGAGCACTGTCTACTCCCTAACAAACTTTTTTTTACATGAAGAAAGGGAGTGGGTCCAAGAGAGACCCTTCCCTTTTGTGAATGGCTTACCACCCTGTGTTTAGAGTTGCTAAAATGTCAATATTTTTTGACTAGTTTTAGGCTGCAAAACAGTGTATATACCATAACAAAACACTATTTGGAAGGAACGCCCTAAACATGCCCCTTCCAAATAGCGATTTGTTAGTCAGTCTAAACCCATTTTGCAATTGGGTACCCTGTTACCAAACCATAATATGGGTTTAGTACATTGCAGAAAGCAGTTTTGCTGTCACAAACTCAGTATCAAAATGTTTGCAACCACAAAAAATGCTTTGTACATCTTGCAATAAGCATCTGGTAAATGGATGATTGCTGAATCACAAAATAAGCACCTGGGTCTTGAAGTGAGAGAGAAAAGAGGGAGAAGAAAACTAGGGAAAACACCTAACTGAAGGGGGATATTCTTTTTTAAGGATGATATCCCTCACCCACCAAAGGTGGCATGCTTGATCATCGGGAATCTCCTCGCAACTTGGCATCTGATCACGGTGCAGGCTACAACTTCCTCACTGTGAGCTCTGCGGATGTTTTATAGAGAGATGGTAGGTACCTATGGTGCGCTAACACGTGATGAGGTAAGCAAGGCGTGCAAGTGATAGTGGTTAAAACCGACTACAGGGTATGCAAATAATTTTGTTTAGTGCGTACCTGAGTCAGCGTTAAAAACAACCGTACTCGGCAGGAGGTAATTAGTCCTGCTTCATTGTGTAACAACAGAAGGTCAACATGTGGGGGCATGGCTTGACAGCCAATGATGACGGACGTGTGAGCTGGTGGCTCTGCACCGGCCCGACATTTATCCGGCTATAACTGGCGCAATCCTAAGCCTGGCATACTGAAGCAGTGTGTGCTGATCCCGGAGGGGGTTGCTGGAACCTGTGGGGCCCGAGGCAGAGAAGAGGCTGCATTGTCCCCGAGCCCCCGGAAGCCGAACAGGACCTGGGCCCGGGCCTTGGAGGCCTGACGTGGTGGATGTGAAGCTGGGGGTCGGACCGGAGAGCTGTCCTGCTCAGTCCACACCTGTGACCCCCTCTGCTGAGGGAGCGCGGCGTTTGGAGCTGTGGTGGGGCACAACGGAGAACTGTCCCTGGTGGGAGCAGGCTGTGCTTGACGCGGGCCTGCGGAGGCCGACGAGTGTAGCGAGGTGGCGCCGCAACGTGTGGACTGGATGTGACTGGCGGCGCTGTGGTCCCTGCAGCATTTGGAGACGGCTGGACCCCGGCTGGGGACTGGCACAGCAGAGTGACAGCGGGATCTGGTGGTGGCCTCCGGGTCGGGTCCTGAGCCCGGAGAACTTGGTTGAGCACTGCTGGACCTACCGGAGTGGAGGAAGAGCGGCCCTTGGTGAGGGAGAGTGATCCCTCCCAGGACCTTCCTGACCCTGACGCGAGGCGGAGACCCGGGTCATGGGATCAGACTCGGGGGCAACGGCTGATGTGGCTGTAGGGCGCGGATGACTGTGATGCTGGAGAGCCGTTTGGAGATCGAAGCGTGGCAGCTCTGACATCGCGCAGCCTGGGTGGACCAGAGACGCTTGCAGAGGGGCGGCCCGGTGGAGAGTCGGTATATGTGGAAGGTGGGTCGCCCTGACTCAGGTCGGGACCTGCCAATCGCCAAGAAGAAGGTTCTCCCACACTGGGAGAACCCTGCTGAGTTTAAAAGTTGGGAACTTAACAAGTGCCCTTGCAGAGTGCCTGCTGGCCTTGCTGTGGAGTGCGAGTTTGACACTGAGACCAGGCCTCTCGGGTGCGACCTTGCCCGAGACAGCGGAACTGCACTGGCGAGATTGGCTGCAGTCTGGGAGTGGCCTGACATTTGAGATCCCGTAGCCACCCAGGGACAGGGGCAGAGTGCATTGAAGTGACTTTACCCCACCATAAGAGTACATATCTGACCCCTGTCGGACCCCCCCCCCCGAGTGCGGACAGCTAGGTGAAGTACAGAGCCCTCCGATGTACCTGGGTCCCAGAAGTGTGCACCCCTGTAGGGGGCAGTTCCAGGAGACCCTAATTGCATCATACGCCAATACCACATTTGAGTGGTGAACATGGGCAAGACCAGAATGAAGCACGCAGGGACTGCTCCAGAACCGGAAGAGGAATTGCGAGAACATGCACAGGGTAATCTGAAGATGCAACAGCTAGATGACCCCATACAGCAACAATTATCTAAGATCCTAGAGGCAATTTCAGACACCAAAGCGAGACTGCACCAAGATATAAGCACTGTATCAGTGGGCCTGGGACTCTTGCGAGCAGAGCATCAGAAGCTCAATGAAAGGGTAAAAGTAGTGGAGTCGAAGCTTGAGGAGCTGTCCCCAGCACAACAGGCGTTGACCAGGCAGGTGGCAGAACTCACAGACAGGGTCCGGATGCTAGAACGTAGGGCAGAAGATGGAGAAGGACACAGTCGAAGAAATAATATACAAATTCTTGGTCTGCCAGAGGGGGTCGAAAATGGAGGCATGATTGCCTACCTGGAGCCCTGGCTCTGCGCAGTCGTCGCGCCCGAATGCCTAACACAGTTTTACACCCTTGAGATAGCACACCGGGTTCTGGTGCACCAGCCGGCCCCGGGCCGGCCTCCAAGACCCGTAGTGGCCCGGCTCCTGCATTATAGGGACAGAGACATCTTGTTGCACAGGGCCCGGTCGGATGGTCCCTTTGAGGTAAATAACAGCAAGGTTTCTATATTCCCTGATTACACCCTCGATGTCCAGCGGAAACGCGCCTCTTTCCTGGAGGTTAAGAAAGCTTTGAGGGCAGAAGGCCTCCAATACTCCCTTATCTTTCCTGCTCGGCTCGGCATAGTACTGGAAGGCAAGACTCATTTCTGCAAGGACCCTCCAGCGGCATGGGAATGGTTGGAGGCATATAAGACCAGGCGGCGCAGAGCCAGGCCCGGGCCCCCCAGGGCCGACGATCCAGGAAACGGCCAAGAGGTGGCCTACGCGAAGCTCCTCGAAGAAACCAAGTCCCTCCTAAATGGAGCAAGAGAGAGCAGCGGCACTACAGGCAGTGGCCGAGATAGTGCACGAGGGAGGGTCTCCATCACAGGCAGGATCGTGTTGTGCTCTGTGAGGGGTACAGAAGGTTCGGACTCAGACTCTTCCAGAGGAGATAGCCTCAACAAGCCGCAAGTAACCCCGAAGACTGCAGATGAGCTTATATAGTCATGAGTACTGCGGAGAATAGACATGGTCCTGTGCCTTGACCCCTTTGGAGATGGCAGCACCGCACTGAACTAATGTGTAAAGTTGTTTAGTTTGGACTAATACTAAGGCCTGTGCGTAGCACAATACCTTGCACCCCACACACACTTGTGAATCAATAAGTGAGGTCATGACCCCCTGAAGAACCTCACCGTAGCTGGTTTGGGCCTTGATTAGTCCTTGAAGATGTATGAAGGGTTTGGGCGGGTGGCTGTTGCCACACTGCTCTGGAATTGGGGAGTTGGTCCATGTTGGGATCCTTTTCTTAATTTTCCTTTTTCCTGTGTGGGGTTTGGCATGTTTACAATCCAGAAAGGGGAATGTTCTTTCCTTTATATGGAGACAGTGGTGGGATGGGGGATGGGGGGGGGTGAACGGCTAACCTAGGATGCTGACACACTGCCAAGCACTGAAGTTCCTCACGGGGAATATTAAAGGGATGGGGTCCATGTTTAAGGGCCATAATACACATAACTATCTGAAGAGAAGGGGAGTACAAATAGCTCTTTTACAAGAGACATATATAGACTCAGTCCCCTGTCCCTGGAGGTCATACCGTTCAGTGATTCCCTGCACTCCCTTGTTGAAGGGTTTTTTGTTGAAATGCACACTCCTTCTCAGCACTGATTGAATGGGAGGCGTTTAAGGTGGTGGTGCGGGGCCACTGCATGGGGCAAACCATAGGTGCGTAAAGGGATCTCCACCGGGACCTGTTGGCTATGGAGGGGGGATTGTGGGTGTTAGATAACATACAGGGAGAAGACATACAGGCACACACACACCTCCAAGACACGCTGTCATGTCCTTTGGGATAGTCCCATCATGTACATACCAATTGCATACATTTTGTCCCATCCACACAACATAACGGTCCTACACAGGTGCCCTTTTACCTAGTATGTTACCCTATCTTAATCCCTGCACCTGACGTACATAAACATGTCCCCAGGCACGGCAGATTTATTCTGTATATGGGTCACCACTTTTTTCATCCATGGCCAACAGCCAGCGGTGCATGATCATTTTTGTTTAGAAAAGGATTAGCGAAAGTTTTCAAAACATATCGATTCTAGAAGAAACCCTGGAGAGATCACTTTATTATAAAAGGCCCTCACTCCCCCTTACAAAATAGAGGAGAATTCCTTCCAGGCTGGACCAAGACTCTGCAGGCTGATCCTTCGACAGGCAGAGACCTGACATCCCTTGTGGGGTGCCATCCTCTACGCAGAGACGGGGTCCTTCATTCTAAACCATCAGGTGAGGGGTTAGCACTTCCCCAGGGGATCCTTGGCTCCATTAGGATATATCCTAGCACTTACATACACATGCTTCTCCTACATATCTAGGCTAGGTACATTTAGGTAGGCTACGCATCGTAGAAGCACGCCAATGCTATTGTTTTATATAATCTGCTTTTATTCATCTTATTAGCACTATGGTAGGAATATATCTACTATTTACGATATTGGTGCTAGCGATCACATTTGTCTGCTCCTGTCTTTTGATTGTCGCAGCGAATATGTTTCATACTAGACTGACGCTTGATCAATAAATAATTATTGAAACCGCTCCAATCGTCATTCTATGTGTATTCTGAGAAAAGTAAGCATGAGTGACTGAGCGAAAGATACCATACTGTTTTCCACGATACCTCTGGAATCAGGGTTGTCATGTTTAGTGGTTGCCAGAAACTACATACACCACTGTAGAATTCAGGGGGGTGGTAGTGGCACTGTAGAGCTAGCTGGTTTAACAGCTGACTCATCCTGTGGGGGTGTCCAGAGTCTGTCTGCACACCAAGCCCTCAGTTTAGGTCATCCAAAACGCGCAGGTCCTGGGGGGGGTCCTAAGAACTGCACGACATGGCGCCACCAACGTTGGTTTGGTTCTTATATTAACAGTAAAATCCGAGTAGTTCAGCCGTGCTTTCTCAGAAAGCCCTACTCACACTGTTCAGAGACGTCTGAAGTGGGAAGGATTATCCGCCTCAGCTGAGCAGGTACACCCTGTGTATTGGCTGAAGGTTTAGACAAGCTTGTAAGGGTTAAAGGTTCCCATATTGTGCTAAACCCTACCTCTTAAACCTTTAATTTCTTCTCCTTTCAAAATGACTGAACCTGCGAGTAGCAGTGGAAGCGCGGAAGGAGACGCCTTTGCTAAAGCTCTAAACATCACAGAGAATTGCAGACAGTCTGAGAATGTAAGAACATGGCGTACCTGTAACAGTTGGCCATGTTACTTTCGTGATTGAGCCACACAAGGTGTTTGGATCAGAGGTATTATATTCCTGGGTGAAATTCCCACCTACAGATCCGCAGACACATTTATTCCACTAATACATTGAAGTGGATCCAACGGAAGAATACATCCCATACGAGGACATTGAAGTCCCGTTAACTTACCAGCAACATAAAAATTGGTTAAAGGCGCCCAAAATCACACAACTTCGGTTGTAAGACTCGGTCCGCTCAGCATAGGAGGAGCGACATGGCCGGTCTTAGCGACTTACACTCCACATCCTGATATAGACACACTCCAAGTCAGGCTATATAGACACATTGTCCAGTTCGTCATGCGAACACTCACATTACAACTTGCGAGAGCTGCTCCACCTGGTACAGTTCAGACTCAACACACACCAATAATTAGCCCACAGACACTAAAAGCAATAATGGCTGCGTTCCCATCAAAGAGGGATCAAGTACCATTCTGGATCGCTCAAAAAATAGCACAGTGGGAAGCAGTATTGCCCCAAACGAATCCGCAGGAAAAACACAGAATGTTAACAATGTGCTTGCCAATGGGAATGATTCCCTCACTTTAGGATTGTACCACATGGGGAACAATTTTCGCTGCAGTTTACATTAGAATACACGGTACCACTTCTATAGCAGTTATTCCTGAAGTATTGAAACAGATACAAAATGAGTACGGGGAGACCTGCCCTGGACTTGGGGATGAAAATGATGGGTAATTTTGACCAAGTCTTAGTAATTATGCTGAGCAACATTAAGGGGGAAGCAGCAGCGGTGGCTATACGCCAATGCTTAAGAGAAACAGCTCCTAAAAAACAGGAGCATGCATTACCAAAAATTATTGAGGAAACCTATGCTTCACTAGGTAGAGATAGTTTGGGAGCCAAACCAGGGAAACCACAAATGGTGAGTAATACTGACAAGGATAACTTGAAGCAAACACCCATTTCTTCTAAAAGGAGATGGGAAAACAATCAAAATCAATCCAAAAATAACAATAAAAGTAACACTTCACGATCAAGGGGTGGGTCTCCCTAACGGGAGTCCTCTGAAAAGAGGTATAACCTTAGGAATCGTGATAACATTAGGAAACCTGACAGGTATCAGGATACAGATACACGTTCCTTTCGTTCCTTTCAGGGTTCATCAAAAAACTCAGAGAGGGAAGGACGGTCAGAACAAAAGACTGAAGATCGACTTAAGGGAAAAAGGGAAACACATCGCAATTCAGATTTCATTATCAGACAGGAAGAGCAACCTAAAGCAAAACCTCAATTCAAAAAGAAGAAAGTAGCTGGATTAAAAATCAGACATGCCGAGGTTACTGAAGACTCAGCTTCTGAACAGGGAATGGACTCTGACGATGCTAGACAGTGCGGCAGAAGTCACAATAGCTCGCCAGAACCTGAAGGAATTTCTGGTGACAGCAGTATTGAATAAATACATCACGGTGAAAACACCTGATACAAGAGTGAGTGTCCCCCACCGTCTACATGAAATTAATCTCCAAATAGAGGGGGACATCTCAAGAAAAATTAAAGGTCTCTTTTGGGAAAATTTGACATTTGAATATGACATCCTGTTAGCAGAAAAAGATTGGCCGCCCGAATTTGTAATGGATTGCCCAAAAGGTGAAAGCGTCATTTTGCCTGCCTTTTCCGACCTCGTTCCTGTTTCCTTAAAGCGCTAGCTCCGGCATTATACCGCAACCATGTAGGGTGGGACGTGGAGTCCAAACACCACGTAATCCCATTAAAAACTACTCCAACTCCACAGAGACAGTACCTATTAAAAATGAGGTGAAGAAACAGGTCAAAGAAATCCTAGACCAACTAGAATACCAAGGTGTGATTGAAACTTGCACCTCGCCAATGAACAACCCTTTGTTTCCCGTCATGAAACCTGACAACACATATCGTTTGGTTTTAGATTACAGACATTTGAACACATGCACAAAAACATTTGCAGTTCAGAATGCACATAGTGCCGCATTAATGAATAACATTGTGCGGACGAAATACAAAACAACACTAGATATCTTGAATATATTCTTCTGCCAAAATATAGCTACTGAAAGCAGATATTTGACGAGATTTTCTGCCCTCGGCACTCAGCGTCAATATTGTCGTCTGCCCCAAGGCTATAAGTACAGCCCCGGGCTGTTCTCTGCAAGAGTGTCAGAGCTATTACAAACTTGCGATGAAGATGCAGTGTCCTACGTAGATGATATTTATCTGACGGAAAATGAATTACTTGAACACTTGTGCAGGGTGAACAACATAATTGTTGGATTTGCCAATTTGGGCTACAAATTTTACTTCAAAAAATTGAAAATTGCCCATCTCAGCATCTTATTTTTGGGACATGAGCTGTCAAGTGAAGGGAAAAGCCTGGCCGCAATTTTTTTTAGAAAAATGCGCGCTAATCCAACCTCCAAAGACTCTGAAGGGTTTACAATCCATTTTAGGATTTCTAAATTTCGGCAGAACATACATTCAAGACTACGCAGAAAGAGTCAAACCTTTCTACGACCTAATCAGACCAGATTTCACAGTGAACAAGTGGACTCAAAAACATACAGACACTCTATGTTCAGTTCAAACTGACATGATAGCTTCAAAACAATTGCAGACAGAGTAAACGTCCGCAACCTGGTAATACGGGTCATCCCCGGGTTATCTGGGTATACCTACATCAGGTTCAATGAAGGTGAGACAGTTCCAATCGCATACAAATCTCATTTGTACACAAATGCTGGAAATCGATTTGCAGCTACGAAAAAAATACTGACGGCAGTACAGACTGCTCTAGGGAGAGAAAGAGCACTGGCACAGGGGAAACGCATCATCGCTGTAACCCCGATACCGACTTTAGAAGCGGTAACCAAAGCCAGCATTCCAAATGCAAAGGCATTGCATCCACATTGGATCCAATGGGCTAATTCTCTCACTGCAACAGATGTAGAATATAGATACGATCCTACACTGAGAACACAAGCATTTCTGCAGTACGAACAAGAATACCCTCTCCCGAATGAAATCTTGCCTTTAGATCAGTATGATCACATCATTTACACTGATGGTTCTGCCCAGCCATTGGAAGTAAACAGCAATATAGCGCTGCGTGTGCTATAGTGAAAGGTGGTATGCGGGATGGTAAATTCCATCCCAGCAATATGACTACACAATCTCTGAGAGATTGTACAGTGCAGCTGGCAGAACTGAACGCCCTGATACCAGCACTACAGTATACGGATCGGGAATTCCCCACACTGATTGTGTGCGATTCATTTTACTGTGTGCAATCTTACAATGAATATCTTCACTAGTGGGGCCAGAAGGGGTTTAAAGATGCCAAGGGTTGCACGATAAAACATAAATTGTTATGGGAACAAGTGGCAAAGCTGAAAGCATGCCTGCCACTGTGAAGTTATTCACACCTTGAGTCATCAGCGTGTTGGCATACACGTTGAAGGGAATTCACTGGCTGATGAAGCCTCCAAGGCGACTGTGCAAACTGCTGCCATTGCTGCAATCACTCGTTCACACACGAGAATAGACGGAGATATACTAGTAGCTATCAATGCCACAAAGAACGGCTCTGCCGAACTGCCAAAAGGCTTTCCACTCAAGTACTCCTACAAGTTAGATGCACAAAACACACCGTATGCTCAAATTCCAGGAGTGGGGGATAGAGTAATACCAAACAAAGATCGCAGATTAGGTTTAATTCTGGCTGCACACGAGGGTATGGGCTCTGCACACGTAGGAGTCACTGCAACAATTTCATTATTGAAGCAACGTTACTGGTGGTCGGGGCTGACAAAACAAACAAAGGACTATGTCCTGAAGTGCGATATTTGCCAGCAGATGAAGGGTTCCACCATTCACAGGCCACCACAAACACCATTACTGATTTCAGACAGACCTCTTGCATGTGTCTATTTGGACCACTACGGCCCCTTAAATTCAGACGGGGCTTACAAGTACATCTTGGTGGCAGTGGATTCATGCTCTAGATTCCTATGGTTTTGGCCCCAACACTCGGCTGACGCTCGAACAGTTATAAAGGATTTGCGAGTCCTCATCGGTACATACGCAATTTTCACTTTACATTCCGATCGTGGCCCTGCGATTAACTCTCGGGCTTACAAGGAAGCCATGGAAAGTATGGGCGTGGCCTTGTGGTACTCCTCCCCCTACCATCCCGAGGGAAATTCGGTGGTGGAGAGAAAAACCGCGACCTAAAGCAATCCTTAACAGCTAGGGTGTTAGGTGTGGGTGGTAGTTGGTAGTTGGGTCAATCACCTATATGGGGTCCAGAGGGCACTTAATAATATGCCAAGAAAATCCTTGGGAGGCCGTACCCCTTATGAAATCCTGTTTGGAATAACAATGTGGGTACCTGATCTCGATTATGCCAGCACAGTGGCGGATGCAAAACTATTTGAACTGAATGACCGTTTGGCTGCTTTACAGGAATTCAATAAATCCCAGGC
This sequence comes from Calotriton arnoldi, assembly GCA_963921515.1. Lineage (NCBI taxonomy): Eukaryota > Metazoa > Chordata > Amphibia > Caudata > Salamandridae > Calotriton > Calotriton arnoldi. The sequence goes on along the minus strand of CAWUFW010002662.1, from coordinate 1,383,622 downwards.
GTTACAAAGCAATGTGCAAGTCAAACGCACCGCCACAGGGGAAGTGAAACCAGTTCCGGCAAGACCTGCCTGGGTCCAGCAGATTGGGGACCTGGTCAGGGATAATCGTGGACAGAAGAGAGTTTGGGCCATCTTACAGAGCTCCTGTACCTGTGCTGGTGCTTGTGGGAACAAGAACAGTACTTCTTCCGCCTCTTGCCGGCAAAAAAGAGAAAAGATTTGTCTCGATTGATCTGATCAAACCACATCATGTGGCCAATTCTCAACAGTAGGCCGCGTGGGGTCCTGAGTAGCTGCAGATCTCCTCTTGCTACTATACAGGAAGTTCAGATGGAAAGACTAATAACCTTTCAATACTCCACTACACAAAGTGAAGGAGTATCAAATAATGGAGCACAAATCATTCCAGTTGAAATTGAAAAACATCAAGAAGAAACAACAATGCAAGTTGCAATTCGGCCCAACAATGATGTCTGCATTAATATGCCTTCAAACGACACATCTGTCAGTTCTACAAAACCTACAGAGCTACAAAAGATAGATCGAACTGTGTCTGGCTACTTCATCAACTTCGATGATTTCTCCTCAGATCCAAGTGAACCTGATCAAACGCCACCCATTTCAAAGAAAGAGAAACTTCTACAATTCTATATTTTGCTCAAAAAGACTTACTTAGTGCCACCTTGGTTGCATATTTGGTTTTCAATAGGGGTAATATACCTGTTAATTTGGATTGGCACAGTGACTGTATTTTTTCTACTTCTGTACGGACATTATCTCCCATAACGCTCTGCAGTACAATTTGTGAACTTGGTCCTGAAACCACATACGTCATCACACCGTGAACAAAGAGACTTGTCCCCGGTGAACATTACAGCAATTCCAGTACCTGATGGTATAGTTTGGGATAAAGTTCCATATGATGTATTTGGTCCCACTGAACATTTAAAAATTCCACGTGTTAATCATTTTTTTAAATGATTTCATTACCCCCAGTACACTCTCTGATGATTGGGGCATTGAAACTGTAAATACTATGCTTTCAGATTTAGAACAGTCTGCTGCATTTTCTTACAGGGAATTGTATGAAGATACAACTGATTACGATACCATGTTAGCAATATGGTCATCATTTTTTGCATAGAGCAAGTGTACCACGCACTGCGGGCCTGATTCACAGAACTAACTTACGCCAAAAACGTAAAGTTAGTACTTTTTGGTATTCACAGAATACACTTACTCATTTTGGTATTCACAGAATGCACTTACTCATTTTGGTATTCACAGAATGCACTTACTCATTTTGGTATTCACAGAATGCACTTACTCATACTAACTTTATGTCCGCACTCGGGCCGGAGATTCCGGCCCGGTGGTGGAGATTCCGGCCCTTAGGTGGAGATTCTGGCCCGGAGGTGGAGATTCCGGCCCGGAGGTGGAGATTCCGGCCCGGAGGTGGAGATTCCGGCCGGTTGTGGAGATTCCGGCCGGTGCCGGAATGTCCGCCACTGGCCGGAATCTCCACAACCGGCCGGAATCTCCACTATCGGGCCGGAATCTCCACCTCCGGGCCGGAATCTCCACCTAAGGGCCGGAATCTCCACCTAAGGGCCGGAATCTCCGGCCCGAGTGCGGACATAAAGTTAGTATGAGTAAGTGCATTCTGTGAATACCAAAATGAGTAAGTGCATTCTGTGAATACCAAAATGAGTAAGTGCATTCTGTGAATACCAAACTGAGTAAGTGTATTCTGTGAATACCAAAAAGTACTAACTTTACATTTTTGACGTAAGTTAGTTCTTTGAATCAGGCCCTGCTAATACTTACCATCAATGGTAACATTGCCCGACACCACCAAAGGGTAGTTCTGCCACAGTTGCACAGAAATTCGCATACTTTTCAGGATTCAATACATCAGACCCAGAATCGTTTTACTACAAACTTGCAAAGACTAATGCAACAACGAAGAAGATTATGCTGACTAATACTAAGCTGATATATTCAGCACCTTTTATCCCCCAAATGTCTATACAAGGTTTTGACTACTGGAGAGACACCATAGACGCAAAATCTATCTGGGGCACAAGAGAGTGGCAGGTTCAGGGAACTGAGGCTTTATTCAGAGCTTGCCTTATACCATTACAGATGATTTTCCTGAACAGAACAGTGCAACAGACTACTTGTTATGGGTTTGCTAAAATTAAAGACCTGAGAACACCGAGCATCCCCTCACCCACACCTATTAAGGGTATCTCAAATAACACACTAACAAGTGAGGGGACACATGGTATAAGTACATACAATTCATCATCTCCCGATTGAATGGGTTGGTTGGTTTGGCCTGTAGACACGAATATGTGTAACTCAAGATTCAAGGGTACCACCGAAGGGTTTAGTATTCATAGGCCCGACCCACGCTATGTACACACAGACGACCCAGGGGTAGTGACTTCCTATAGTGTCGGGAAGTTGTACCTAGATTGGCTAAAGACCTCAACACTTTTACAGGTGAAACAACACTTGTCCCTTCTGTCAGACAACATGGATCTTAGGGATTTCTTGTTAGAAACCACGTAGGAAACGCTTCTTATATGCCATCTACAATGAAGTCTGGAAAGTTTCCCATCAGGAAGCTGCTGAGAGACTTTGTGAAATCGATAGAATTAACCTAGAAAAGGACTTAGCTGTGGTAGACAACGACATGACCACACTCTCGTCTAGTAATTATTCACTGGGCAACATTGTGTCCTCAGCTATCGACATAATAGAACACGATTTGTCTATTATACAACATGGGCATTCTCAGCTGGCGCTATTATGGTTTTAAGCTAGACGTTTCAATCATTGCGTTCTGGCCACGTTCCATGGCGATACATTAAAGGCACAAATCTGTTTTCGGCTTACAATCTGACCGACAGACAAATGACCATGGCACGCAGAGATGCGAATACACCATGTTGCTCATTGAAAAACTAGAGAAGCTACCTTTTACTGTAGCAGAGTCACCATCTATGGAATGGTTAATCCATGGCTATATCATTCTACCAATCACGATATTCCAATTCCAGTACTGCCTGAAATATTAACCAGTAGGCAGGTATGAGGCGTTGGGCGAAGGTTACATATGAGAAACCTGGGAGTTGCCATACATATATAGGTGCAGGAACAAGGACTAGGAGGTTTCCTGGAGTGGTTTAAACTGCGAAAAGGCCTTGAGGGTTGCTTTAGTGCGTAAAGAAGTGTCGCTTCACGGAGCATGTAATGCGTCAATAGCAAACTTGTCCTGCTACCTGAAAGGTTCCCCAGCTGCTGTAATTCATCCAGTTTTTGAGTTACTTTCCAATGGGAGTTACTTGATGCTGAATGACCAAGGCTGTTGTGGAATGACGCCAGACATCGCTTATCTAGTGACTGTAAACTCCAGGGTTATTTGTTGTAAGCAAGTATTGTTTCCCCCAGCTCGCACAGTTAGGGAGGCACCACTGTGGCCTTCACTGAATGTTTCCAACATATGGTTTGATTCTCTGAGCATGCTGTTTCAGCAAAATGTGGCCTTAACTTCAGCCCGAGAGATCTTTGATCTCCAAGTTGCAAGGTCCTCGGCAGAGATACAGGCTATGGTCCATACGAACTTCCTGCTCCATTTCGGAGAAATGGTCCATCATATCTTTAACATGTCTGATATGCGGGGGATAGTACACTTATTTAAGACCATTGGATCAGGTCTGTTAACGACCTTTCAAACCATTTTCGGAGTGATTCTATCATTCATACACTCCGTACTTGGAAGCGTTTTTGGAGGGCTTCCTTTGGTCCTGCATTCAGTGGCGGGCATCCTGGTTTTAATTCTATTGCTTCACAATGGATGTCAACATCACTCAAGACATGGAGAGAACACTGCTGGAGCGATGGTGTCATGAGCGAATGGTGTTCTTCGTGGGCATACCTCAGCTTTGAGAGCTGAGTGAGCCTTGGTTCCTGTCTTTCAGACCAGCCTGGCTTGACTGCATTCTGCCAGTATTCCGCTGCCTCTTTTGCGGATTCGGACGCATGTTGGACCTCTGTCTGACACTTCCATCGGTTGCGCCGCCGGCCATAGACATGCTCCTGGACCCTTTGCGGGCCCATGTGCACAGAAGTCCACAGCGTATTCCCATGTTAATGATGGCATTCCTAGAGCCTCCACGGGACGCTTCAGCTCCTGTTGGAATGGAGATCGGCTCCACCACGGATATGCAGGCATCAGTCTCAGGCACACAGGCATCTAATTCTTCCCCGACGACTGCCGTGGGAACCAGAGATGAGCACCTCTGCTCACTTGATATCATACTGGAAGTTCTGGAGGGACTGCCTCCTGCGGATGCCATGTTCAGCGATGTTGAGTCTTCAGCACAGGATTCTTAAACAATCTGGCCTCTCCTGTGTTGGGAACCGTTTGGCAAATTTTTTAAACATGTACCAAATTGAAGGTCGAACTGACTTTGTTTTATTTTTCTCTGCTCTATCAGAACATAGTGGCTTTCAAGGTGCTCAGAAAAACAATGACAAAATATTCAAACATATAAAGGACCTTTTATGAACGCTTTTTGGGGAAGAATTCTTTCACTATAGACCTTGCTTTTATGGACATTTTTTTTTTTTAATATTTCTTTTTATTAAACAACTCGACCAAATGCACATCAAGTAATACAAGCAGGTATTTCCATCTTTCCTCAAAGACATTCCATACAATTCAAAATAATACACAGTTATACAGTTGGTAGATCAAGGGGATGCGTGTGTTTCAGTTCCTCTCAAGCGGTCCGGTGGATCACAGATGTCCCCCCTATAGTGATTCCAAGCGTCCCATACCCTGCTCCACTTCCCGGGACATCCCCTGGCAATGTATACCGACTTCTCCCTAAACATACACCAATCTAAATCCTCTGCCCACTTCTCAGTCCGGGGTGGCTGGCTAGCCCCCCACAGTTGGGCGATATTACGCTTCACCACCATGTATGCCAGAGTAGCCCATTGTGTTGTGTAGGTGTTAAGGTCTGTCGGCTCCCAGATATTTAGGAGGCATCTACGGGCCTCTGGCTGCAGGTCTATCCCTAGGACCGCCCTCAGCGTGTGGTGTATCTCCCCCCAATATGTTTGTATGCTTTGGCAGCTCCACAGTATATGCATAAATGTCCCCAGTTCCCCACAGCCCCTTCTGCACTCTCCACTGTCCGAGCGACCCATTCGAACCAGACGGGGTCCTGTGATATATATTCTATGTAGTACCTTTAACTGCACCAACCTCAGCCTCGTCTGTATAGCCACCTCCCACGGGGAGGAGACCGCCTCCTGCCAATCCTCTTCGTCCAGTTGAGGCCATCCTCATTCCAGTGTCTTTTTATATTAAGCAATGGATCGTCCATATTGTTTATTAGTTTCATATATATCAGAGAAGTGGTCTTCTCCGGAAGATGTCCATCTAGCACCCTATCCTCTAGGGGAGAAACGTCCGGAAGGGCAGTACCCCTAGGGATGTGTGTAAGCAGCGCATGCCGAACCTGGAGGTAGCGGAAATGCTCGCTATCGTTCAAGTTGTACTGCAGCTTGAGTGAGTCAAATGTATGTATTGTTGCCTCTCCCCAGACATCTTTTATTCGTGAGATCCCGATTAGGTCCCACTTATCAAATCCCTTGGACTTCCAGAGGCTTCCAAATTTCTCCGAATTCCAAAGTGGGGTGGCTAGTGTAAATTTGCCTTCCCATTTAAGGTGCCTGGTTGGCCGCATGCCATACCTGGACGGCATGCGCCGTGGGTCCTGTGAGCTGGAATCTGCGGGGCCTAGCATATAGCGCTCTGGTGTATTCTCCCCCGGGGAGCTGCCACCTATCCATAGCATACCCGGGATCATTTAGCTGTCCGTAAATCCCGTGATTGACTGCCGCCAGTTGGGATGCCGAGTAGTATTTCCGTAGATCTGGCAGCCCTATTCCTCCGTCGTACCAATTAAGAGTAAGCTTGGAGAACGCCATACGGGGTTTACCATCCCAAAGGAGCTGTCTCTGGAGAGACTCAATTTCCCTGAAATAAGATGCAGGGACCGGATCCATCGTGTTTTGGAGCACGTACAAGAACCGAGGCAGAGCCATCATTTTAAAAAGTACTGCCCTACCCAACATGGAGAGCGGAAGGGCCTTCCAGCGCATCACGTCATTCCTAAGTCGCAACAGGAGAGGGCTCAGATTGTTGGTATAGCGAAGTTTCGAGTCTAATGTTATGTAAATGCCAAGATACCTAAAGCCTTCGAGGGCTATTTGAATCGGGCAATTGCCTGGAATGACCGGCGGGTCACCTCTCAGGACATATAACACCGATTTGGACCAATTTATCGCAAAGCCTGAGTATCTGCTAAAGATTGCCAACACATCCAAAAACCGGGTCTGCGACCCTCTTGGGTTGGTGAGATAGAGTAAGACGTCGTCGGCGTACAGAGAGATTTTATCTTCCCATTCTGACGACCATCGCAGTCCACGTATAGAACGCTCCTGTCTGACCCAAGCCGCGAACGGCTCCAGGGCCAGCGCAAAAAGGAGCGGGGACAGGGGACAACCCTGTCTAGTGCCCCTGCTCAGACAGAAATCTGGGGACTTGCGATTGTTTACCACCACTCTGGCCATCGGATCGGAGTACAGAAGGCGTATCCAACCCGTGAATTCCGGACCGAAACCCAGTTTGTCCAGTACTGCAAATAGATAAGGCCATTCAACCATGTCAAATGCCATGGTGGCATCTAGTGACACAATTGCCGCCGGTTCCATAATTGTGGGAGTTCTACCCAGTACTCCGTGTAACCGTCTCAAATTGAGGGCGGTGTTGCGGTGCGGCATAAATCCCGATTGATCCGGATGGATCAGGGTGGCAATAACCTTTGTCAGTCGGGTTGCCAGTAACTTCGCAAGGACTTTGGGTTCTACGTTTAGCAATGAAATGGGCCTATAGGACGCGCAACTTGTTCTAGGCTTGCCTTCCTTGTATATGACCACAATGTTGGCCACACGTTGGTCATATGGGAGTTGCCCCTTTTCTCTGCTGTCCTCGAACATGGACCGGATATATGGGGCGAGTCTATCGGACCTCAGTTTATAAAGCTCGACTGGAATGCCATTGGGCCCCGAGGCTTTCCGGAATGCACTCCCCTGATAGCCTGCGCCACCTCATCGTCCGTGAGTGGGGATTCCAGATAGGCTCTGTTTTCATCTGCTAGGACTGGCAACTGGATATCTCTAATCATCTCCCTGTTGTCCGCTTCTGTAAATTTACCCGCCGTACTATACACCCCGCGATAGTGTTGTGCAAACGCATCTGCTATAGCCTGCGGGTCCGTGATGGTGCTGGAATCCTCCCCCCGTATTTCAGGTACCAGTCTCGATGCCCATTCCCTTCTATCCAGCCAAGCGATCAGCTTTCCCGCTTTATTTCCGTGTTCATATATTCTGCTCTGAACCTCTCTGCTCTGCGTCCTGGCTCTATCTCTGGCAATACTATTGAACTCATCTTGCCGTAACTTCAAATGGTGAAGACCCTCAGGGGTCACCGCCCGAGCCATTTCCTCTTCTAATTTTAACACTTCCTCTTCTGCTTTTTCCAGTTCAGCCTGCCGTTCCCTCTTCTTCCCCGCAATCAAAGAGACAGTCTCCCCCCGAATAACAGTTTTATATGCCTCCCACAGCGTCTGCGCTGAGTCCACCGTACCCTGGTTCTCCAGGAAGTACCTGTCAGTAGCCGTGATTATGCTCTTCTTTGTGGAGGGGTCTCTCAAATGCCAAGGGTTGATAGGGGCTATCCTACCTGCATTCATCTGATCAAATTCCATGCTAAGCCATACAGGGGAGTGATCTGAGATGCCTCTACCCAGATGGCAAACCTCCCGGAGGGCATGAGCCTGTGCGGCCGGGACAAGTGCATAGTCTATTCTCGACAAACTTTGGTGTGCACATGACACGTGTGTATACTGCGCCTTGCCTGGGTTGCATATCCGCCAGCCATCCACCAGCCCCATTGTGTCCAAATAATCGGGTAGCCACCTTTGTGCGGGTCTTAGTGTGCGAGCCGGAAATCTGTCTATTTCCCCGTCTATTACCGCGTTAAAGTCTCCTCCCAGCACCATGTGGCCTAAGGGTAGCGTCAAATAAATTGAACCTAAGTCCTGAAATGTGTCCCCTCCCATTGTCCCGATATCCCGACATATCTACCCCGCTTGTCGGACCATGTGGCCTGTACTAGAAGGGGGAATGAGTTTTTAACCAATATACCAACCCCCCTTGACCCCGTGGTAAATCCCGCGTGCGCCACAAGTTTATAACCTCCTTTATGAAGGGCCATGCACTTATTCCCAATTAAATGTGTTTCTTGCAGAAGTACCACATCCGGGGCGTGTCGTCTGATAAACTGAGTTGCCATCCCCCTCTTTATTTTGTCCCCCAGTCCGTTGACATTCCAACTCATCACGCTAATCCCCGATCTCCGTCTAACGTTCGCCATAAAACTGGTGTAGAAATGTCACCTGCATTGCATTTTCACTCGATGTTGTCGAAACAATTAAGCCTACAAACATTCTTACAAACAAAGTGACTTTAAAAACAGTGTTCGCAACATATCCCCCCTCCTCCCCCCCTCCCTGCACCCCTGCTCGTGGCATTTGCCCATCCCCAATTGGCAGAGTGCCTGTCGCCCCACACACTAAATCTACTATTTAACTAAAGGTAGTAAAGAGGAGGAAGGCCGGTGCCCCGTCTCCCCCCCCCAACCCAATACAAAATGATCTCCACCGAAGCCAACTCCCTCCATTCAAGTCTTAGTTGTCCCTGGGGTTGTGCGGCCTCCAATCTATGGGTCGAGACCCCAATACCTGACAATGTACATTAGTCCCAAGTGTTGTGTCTCCGCTCTCATTCCTGCGCCTGCAGTGTGTCTCCTCCGCCCCGGTCCCGCTCTCCCGACACACCAGGGGGACGGTTGTCAATCCAGTCCGAAGCCGCCTCCGGGTCATCGAAGAACCGGGCTCTCCCCCCGACCTCCACTCTCAGCCGCGCCGGAAACATCATGGCATATTTCAATCCCTTGTTCCTTAGTTTTTCCTTTACTCCGAGAAAGCTCCGGCGTTGTTTCTGCACTATTTGCGTGAAGTCTGGGAAGAAAGAGAGGGTAGCATTCTCGTACCTCAGAGGGGGTCCCAAACGGGCCGCCTGCAGGATTGCGTCCCTGTCCCTGAAATTCAACACCCTGGCAATCATCGGACGCGGGAGCGCTCCAGGCTTGGGGCGCCCTCCCGGGACTCTATGCGCCCGCTCAACTGTGAAGAAGTTACTCAGTCCCTTGGGCTTGAGATGCGTGAGGATAAGGTCTTCAACAAACAGGTCTGGGGCTGGACCTTCAGATTTTTCGGGCACCCCCAGAATTCGTACGTTATTTCGCCGGGCTCTTCCTTCGTACTCATCCAGCTTACGCATGGTCAGGTCTTGAGATGTTTTAAGTTCCCGCACATCCTGTTGGAGCAACGCCACATCGTCGGTCAGACTGGCAGTCTTTATATCTAGTGATTTGACCTTTTCATTGACTTTAGTAAGGTCTGCTGGAATAAGATTGACCTCTATAGTGACCGTGTCTAACTTATTGTCGAGCGACTCCATTTTCTGTCCCAGTGATGATTTGACCCCATCTTTTGCTGCCATCACATCGAGCAGCGTCGGTTCAAGTGTAGGACCAGAGGAGTCGCCCCCTGCCGGCAGAGTGTGTCGTAAGTCTGTAGGGGAACCCTTGGGCATCGTGTATCTGTCCAATTTGTTGGTCTGGACTTGTCTCACCCCCTTAGATGATCTCGGCTGGTGCCTGTCCACCTCCGGCTTAGTCGCCATCTGACGAGCTGTGATAGTGGCACGCCAACGCTGTCTCCCTCGCGGAATGCGTTATACTGTTCTGGGCCGATTCTTCCGTGGCAGGCTATCAGTGTCTTTACTGCTCCGCCAGTGTCCACCAGGACAGGTCAAAACGGGGGCCGGTCAAGTCCCCCCGCAGTGCAGCTATCTCAGTCTCGAAAAGCGATCTATGCGCTGCGGATCTGGTACCCACTGTGCTCCGTGGCCAGTATTCCCTCTGTCCACGATTTTCCTCCTCACAGCTCCCCAAGCATCTCTGCAGGCACTCTGGGTCCAGAAGTAGCTGCCAATGGGGCCACCATCAGTCCCCCCCCTGGGGCTCCAATCTCACAACAGGGCTTTCTACGGCATACAGCCCGAGTGGCCGTCCTCTCGGTCACCTGAGCCTGCCCTCCGTCTCAATTGCCCGCAGGAGGAAAGAGGGGGGGAAAGGGCACGCACGCAGCAGCCCCCCTCTCACCCCCGCAACCCCGGCAGGATATCCTCACGGTGGCCGTATTGCCGCCTCGCAGCCTGTGTCGGCGTCGCGGTGCCTGTCTCTTTTATTCCATATACGGGGGGATGGGGGGGCCTCACCAACACGTCCCCGCTCGTCTTCTCCGCCTCTAATCTTCCGCCGCGACCGCCGTCCGACGCGCCCCAGGGGATGGGGCGAGAACGGCGACCTCCGGTCGGCAACCCCAGCGCCGTGTAGCTGCGTCCCGGCCACAGCCCAAACTTGAGTCCCCGGCTCCAGGCTCCGCGGAGGCTGCAATGCGCGGCGATGGTATCTCCGGTCTTCGGTGTCACAGAGGGGCCGGAGCTGTCACCGGGAGCGTCTCTATTGCTCCGCCGTCGAGTGGCACACTTCAGTGCCAGTATAAGTAACAGGATATTTGGGTTGGGGGACGGGCACTACGGAGCCGAGGTCTTACGCGCCCATCTTGGACCGGCACGTGGCTCCTCCCCTTATGGACATTTTTAAAGACTTTTCTAAGTGCTTTTTAGTATGTTTTAATATACATGAATTTTATGCCTTTTATAGCATTGACTATCGTTACCTAGCTGACCTTGTTGACCTTTTGATGAGGAGTGGGTGTCATGTCCTTTAGGATAGTCCCATCACGTACATACCGATTACATACATTTTGTCCCATCCACACGACATAACGGTCCTACACAGGTGAACTTTTACCTAGTAGCTTACTTCTGTCTATTTGATGCCAGGCTCTCGGTACCCTATCTTAATCCCTGCACCTGACGTACATAAACATGTCCCCAGGCACGGCAGATTTATTCTGTATAAGGGTCACCACTTTTTTTCATCCATGGCCAATAGCCAGCGGTGCATGATCGTTTTTGTTTGGAAAAGGATTAGCAAAGGATTAGTGAATGTTTTCAAAACCACTTTAGGATAAAAGACCCTCACTCCCCCTTACAAAATAGAGGAGAATTCCTTCCAGGCTGGACCAAGACTCTGCAGGCTGATCCTTCGATAGGCAGAGACCTGACATCCCTTGCGGGGTGCCATCCTCGACGCAGAGACGGGGTCCTTCATTCTAAACCATCAGGTGAGGGGTTAACACTTCCCCTGGGGACTCTTAGCTCCATTAGGATATATCCTAGCACTTACATACACATGCTTCACCTACATATCTAGGCTAGGTACATTTAGGTAGGCTACGCATCGTAGGAGTACGCGAATGCTATTGTTTTAAATAATCTGCTTTTATTCATCTTATTAGCAGTATGGTAGGAATGTATCTACTATTTACAATATTGGTGCTAGCGATCACATTTGTCTGCTCCTCTCTTTTGATTGTCGCAGCGAATATGTTTCATACTAGACTGACGCTTGATCAATAAATAATTATTGAAACCATTCCAATCATCATTCTATGTGTTTTCTGAGAAAAGTAAGCACGAGTGACTGAGTGAAAGATACTGTATTGTTTTCCACGATACCTGAGGAATCAGAGTTGTCATGTTTAGTGGTTGCCAGAAACTACATACACCACTGTAGAATTCAGGGGGGGTGGTAGTGGCACTGTAGAGCTAGCTGGTATAACGGCTGACTCATCCTGTGGGGTTGTCCAAAGTCTGTCTGCACACCAAGCCCTCAGTTTAGGTCATCCAAAACGCGCAGGTCCTGGGGGGGTCCTAGGAACTACACGACAACGTGCGCGCAATACAATGAAGCCCTAGAGAGACTAAGGTCCTATTATTATAGAGCATACATGGATAGGGTGCAGGGGGAGGAGGGTAAAGCTGGTCACCTGCTGGCTTGGTTAATTAGGCCAGAAACCCATGGGTCTCCAATTATACATATACAGACTGCAACCGGCTTAACTATACATGACCCAGAAGAAATCAATGGCTTATTTCGGAGTTACTATGAGACTCTATATACCGCCCCCTCAGGGGCCCCCCGTGCGGCACTTGGTGCCTTTCTGGATCCGTTAAAACTTCGCACTCTGGACGACGGCGCCAGGGAGGAACTGTGTGGACCTGTGACCCTACAGGAAGTTGGAGGGGCCATCGCCTCTATGGCCAACGGGAAAACCCCGGGCCTGGACGGCCGCCCAGTGGAGTTTTATATGAAATATGTGTCCGAATTAGCCCCGCGACTGGTGACTATGTGCACAGAGTCTCTACAACTAGGCCACTTACCGGAAACCATGCAGGATGCATTGATGATTCCGCTCCCGAAGACGGCGGCCCTAGGTGCCGGGGTGAAGGACTTTAGACCCCTTTCCATGCTCAACACCAATTTTAGAATACTTAGCAAAATACTGGTGCTCAGACTACTCCCACATATGAAGAGTCTAGTCCACGCTGACCAAAACGGGTTTATCCCTTCCCGCAGCCCCTCGTACAATCTACGTAGACTATATTCAGTGCTCTACCACTCAGAGGCACGAACCCTTCGGCAGGCCGCTATTTTGTCAATTGACCTGGAAAAGGCCTTTGACACAGTGAGTTGGGATTACTTGCTCGTGGTCATGGGGTGCCTGGGCCTAGTAGAGGGCTGGGTGAAGTGGGTGCGACTATTATACACACGCCCTGCGGCAAGGGTCAAGACACGTAATAATATTTCCTCACAATACAAGATAGCGCGAGGCACCCGCCAAGGCTGCCCCCTGTCGCCACTTTTATTTGCTTTGGCGATAGAAACCCAAGCCGAGTTGTTCCGTCAGGGAGGGGAGGGTATGGGACTGACAATAGGGGAAAGAGCATACACCATCTCTCTCTATGCGGATGACCTATTGGTCTATTTGTGTGACACCGAAAAGGGCGAAGATACTGCCCTACGGCTCTTAGAGGTTTTTGGGAGTCTGTCAGGCCTGCGGGTTGATAAGCATAAAACGTACCTGTTCCCTGGGGCTGGACCCCTGCCCAGGCCCCCGGGCTTGCCTGCAGACCTTAACTGGGCGTCAGACATGTTCAGATACCTGGGTATCCAGGTTTTCCATTCGCTAGCAGACTTGAGGGAAGGTAACCTAGAAAAAGCACTTAGATTGATCCAGTCCAACGTGACGTTCTGGCGCACACTGCGGCTCCCCATAATAGCTAGAGTCTCCCTAACTAAAATGGTCATGCTGCCCCGCCATTTGTATTATTTTGCCAACCTACCAGTATTAATGCCTGTGGGATGGTTCCGACACTTAGACTCATTGGTGCAAGACCGAATCTGGGGCAATGGGAGACGTAGAGTATCGCTTAAAACTCTGCGACGCTCCATGACAAAGGGAGGATTAGGGGTACCGGTTGTGAACTCTACCAGCTGGCTGCCCAATTACAATGGTTGGCCCAATGACTGGAGGGAGTGAACATGGAGGGGACTTTCCTGATGGAACCTAACCAATGTCCACGACGTTTGTTGACAAAACTCTTAGAGCGCACAACCCGGGTTCCCTATGATTCAACGCTGCAGACTACAGCACTGCAATGCTGGAAACGCTGCATGAAAAAATTGCCAGATATCCCGAAGTATTCACCGGTGCTACCCCTGGTGGGGCTGCCACACAGAGAACCGGAGTCAATCATTGCAGCCGAACAAATGTTAGCTTGGACAGAGGCAGGAATCGAGACAGTAGGGGACTGCTACCAGGAGAAAACTCTACTTCCTTTTGTTGAACTGGTGGAGGGGTATGGTCTACCACCGGGTCAGTTCCTTACATACGAAATATTGGTGCGGGTGTTTGGGCAGTTGTGGGGCCTGGGTAGAGAAGAGCCAGAAACACATGTGGTGTTACACTCATTGATCACTCTGGGAACAGCTGGGCACCAAGTTAAATGGTTCTGCACATCGCTACTTGAGGCCTCCATGACCCCGTTACAGAAGCTGCGGGGGAAATGAGAGAGGGTTTTGAACAGAGAACTTACTGACAAGGAGTTGAGTAGAGTGCTGGAGTCTCCTAAGAAAATATTTAACTATATACATATGACTTACCTGACACCGCATCGTATCTTTGCCGCCTTCGGGGGTGGACCCAGAAATTGTCTGAGATGCAATCAGGAAGATGCAGATTTCATGCATATGACCAGGCACTGCGAGAACCTACGCACCTTTTGGCACGAAGTGCTGTCTAAAATTAATATTGCCCTGGGGCGTACACTCAGTCCCACTGCGGAGGTCTGCCTACTGGGACTCTTCCGCGGCCCACCAAAGCGCAAAGTGGGAAACAGGTTAATAGACCTGGCTCTGGCGCTTGCTAAAAGGGGAATAGCGATGACGTGGAAATTAGCCACTGGACCACAGCTCAATATTTGGAGCTAAGAGGTGACCAACTGGGCTGGGCTGACGGGAGAGCGCTGCATAGAGAGGAGTGGAGGTGACTACGACAACACCCTAAGGCCGAGCCATGGAAGGATACATTACATACTTGGGAACACCTGAGCCCTCCCAGTAGTGCGATTGAAAACGGTGAGTCTTCCACAGGTTAGGATAGGGAGAACAGCAGGGACAATACTTGACTGAACTCGTCGGATCTGGTGGGTGGTGGCGGCCCCCTCTACCTCCCCCCCTGCAATAGGGGAATGTTAGTGCCATATAGACAGGAGAGACCTGTCTAGGGACCATGCCTGCCATTGTGTGGGCTAAAAGATGAACGACCCCCCTTCCACCACAAGCTTCTCCAGCACTTGTTTGCAATCTACCCCTGCACCAGTTAAGCCAAGTAGTTTAGTTGTTTTTATTATCATTTCTTAATCTATTCTCTATTATATACAGCTCTCAGATGATGACGTAACACTTCGCGTCCAAACGCAGTTACCCCAGTATAAAGGGGAAGCACATCACATTGCTCGAGGGACTTATATAGGAAGTACAACCTGAACTACTAAAAAATACAATGGGTGGAGTGGACAGAGTTTGGTAGATTAACAACAGGTATTCTGCACTCTCTCCCCAAAAGCTGTGCAGTTACTAATAATGTTATGCACTATCCTCAATTTCTGTATTACTTGCTTTAAAGAGATGTAATGACTAAATGCAAGACAATTATTGTGTAACACAGATGTATAAACAAAACTCCAATAAAGATATTTTTTTTAAACAAACAGAAGGTCAACATGTTTCTGCTAATTTACCCCCAACAGAGGTGTGTTGGCACTCTTCAGGACCTGTGAGTAAAGTGCTACTGCTAAAAAAAAACGTGGTAATGTGTAGAGATACAAAACCAAACAGAGGTCCATCGTCAAATCCAGAACTAATCCACTGTCAGTCAATCTGTAGCGAAATTAAAAAACAGCTAGGTATTACTTCAGGTGAACATAGCAGTTCTCAAGCTGTGCCACCGATTACCTCAGTATATGTGATGCACCAAAGCATTCTTCATATTCATACACAATTCACCTAGGAGAAGTTGAATTTCTGGCAACCTGGTGCAGTGTGTTAAAACTCAATCATGACCAGACGTTCATTCATAAACTCGAAATAAAATTGATCTTACCCACAGTCATCAGGTGAGGAGCCTCGACTCGGGAACCCTGGCTTAGGGCTCAGGGTGCACTCTTTTTTATAGTGGGAATTTATACATATGCTAGCTTACAATGGTCAACTGATCATGTTATTAGATTTTAACCATCACCTCATGCCTCACACATTGGCCTTGTGTTTACATTTTGTTTTTAAAAAATACGTCAGCATTTGAAATGTCCCAGTACCTGAGAGCCTTATCTTCTTTATTTTACTCTCTCCTATATTCCCACTTTAGGAATGAGTGCACCCTGAGCCCCACAGCAGGGTTCCCATAAGGAACTGAGCTAACAGTGTCTCAGTATACGAAATAAAATGGTTTAACCCCCGTCCCCTCTTCATCTCTCTCCTCCCAGACCCCATTCCCCTATCTGTTACCGCCCCCACAGCTTCCTAGGGACTATGTGGAGCTATCTGTTGCAATGAATCCCTTAAACCGAGTTTTGTACTCCTTATTAGGTATGGTGGAGAAAGCAGTGTGCAACTGAGATCACATTAAATATTCTTTCTGATCTATTAAAAACTATTTTGGCACCAACATTAACCTAAGTTCTCAAACTTTAGTTCAAAACTTCTTTTTCTCAAATAAATGATAACTGCTGGGATCTAGCTCTAAGTGAACACTATATACCTCTCGTGAAATAACTATTAAATCCAAGGGTAACGCTGAACTTAAACACGTCCCTCAAAAGGCAAATGAGAGGTTCTACTCACTAAGAAATCTCTTTAAATGGTCTTCGTTGAAAGTTGATGAGTCAGAATGGTCACAGTACACCTCTGATCTTCCTCAGGTGAACTAAAATCCTTTAAAATTCTAGCGCATCTTTGAGAACTCTACAGATATGAAATCTGTAACCAATACTAAGTTCTCGAAGAAATAATGAATCAAGTCTTTGAAGATTGCAGAAAAAAAATCCCTAGAAAATATGGATTGCTGCAAAATCCGACAGGGGAAGAAATTGGCAACAATTCCTCTTCCAAGCCGACAATAGAGGCTCCCAGGATCAAAACTGTTAGACCTGACATCCCTGGTGTTGACCTCATAAAATAAACCTTTTGCCAGGCCAAATCCTTCCTTTTCAACACATGTAAGTCACTCCTAAGATAGGACCTAAAAAGCCCACAGGACAGGGTGCATTGTATTTAAAAAGTAGGACATGTGTTATTACGTTTTACATATCCTGGTAGTGAAAAACTCCTAAAATCGTTTTTCACTATGGTAAAGCACACCTCTCCCATAAGATAACATTGGGTTACCTTTTTAGATTTAATAAGTAGTAACTTTGGATTCGGAGAAGGTAGAAATGTCATGTTTAGATTCAAATGAATTATAATTTAAAATCCTCTTTAATGGTAAAGTCAGATTTTAAGTTAAAATTCTGAAGGCAACACTTTTAGAAAGTCTGCATTTTCCTGACCTAACCATATTTGTGCCTCTGCCAGTGTCCTGGGTCACATGACTGTGAATGGCTCTGCTGTTAGGGTTTGTGTATTACTGTCAGACAGTGAGACAAAGGGGACTGGGTGTAGGCAGGATGGGCTATCCTAACTGGATTGATGGGGGCGGAGCTGTTCCCTGTCCCACTTACATTTCATAGGACAGCCTCCAGCACACACACAAAGGAACCTGACACTAGTCTTTTGTCACCCCAGACTTCTTGGAGCCTTGACAGAGGAAGGGAATACATTTCCAGAACTAGTTGTAGGGGTAGCCTAGAAGATTTCACTACTTCAAAGGCTGTCACCAGGTATAAATATTGGACGCTCTGAACATTTCTTCAGTACACTCCTACACCTGGGGAAGACTTCAGAAGGACTGCCCTGCTGCTTGAGGCCTGCCTTGCTCCCCAGAGGACTTTCATGCTGTTAGAAACTTGTCGTGCTGCTTGAACCGAGGACTACCAGAATGACTCCAAGGGATAGTTGACTGGCCTCCTGCATTAGCTACAGAGACACAACAAGCTCCAGAGACCTTGAACCCTGCACCTGGCGTCTGCTAGAATGGGCCTGTCTTATAGTTCCTAAAAGTACATAGGATCTGCGCGTTTAGACAACATAAACTGAGAGATTGGTGTTCAGACTGATTACAGCCCCCCCTAAAGGATATGTTAGCCTTTAGACCAGCTAACTCACAGTGCGACAATCATTAGACAGCAGCAAATGTATAAGATTACAAGCAGCAACAAAGTAAATAAAAGGTAGCATTCTACCATGGTGCTAAAACAGTGAATATCTGCAGGCACATATACATGACAGTAATCAAGCGTACTCCCATGATGCTGACCCTACCTAAGTGTACCATTACCTGATGGGAGAGAATGAAGGACCCTGTCTTGGTCTTGAGTTGGACACCCCGCAAGGATGTCAGACCACTGCATGCTGGAGCTTCTGCGTGCAGGGACCTCAGTGTCTTGTGTCAGCGTGGAAGCTTCTCCTCTGCCTATCTTGGGAAGGTATGGTTCTTTTATACCATAAAGATAGCCTCTGGGTTCCTACCACAATCAATATGTTGTTAGTATGATTATGGAAATGAGCCTAAATTAATACCTGCAATTATGCAAAGTAGTTCTTTCACCCTAGGATGAAGATGACCATGACTTCTATACAGAGTATATTAATCCTGTTATGTACGTCATGTGCATGGGACTTTTCTAAGAATCCTCATGCATAATAAATGAATCTAGTTTCAAGTAAACCGATCAACATTTGTTCAGCACATAACTGGGTAAAAGGTCAGTGCTAGAACCGTTATGCAGAGCAAGGTAGGACAAATGTAGGTGAAAGGTCCTTTGCTACTTAGGCATAATTTGGGGTACATAACACCCACTCCTCATCCGAAGGTCGATATGGTCAACTAATGCTTATGCTAAAATATGCTAGTTAAAAAGCATAAAAATATTGTCATAAACTCAGTGTCTAAAAACATGGTATATGTAAAAACAATGCTATTAAAATTCAAAAAAGCTCTATAAGTCCACTAAAAAGAGTCAATATGTGATGAGACTGACTGAGCACGCTGAAAGCCATGGTGCTCAGTGAGAACAGAAAATCAAAACAAAGCGATGATTCGCATTCCCTTTTTTGGCTTGTTTTGGAAAAAGGGCCGAATTATTCCTATCACATGGAGAGACAAATGTTTATGAGTCCTGTGTGGGAGACGCAACATCACTGTTGCTTGCATTCCCAGATGACGGTCCCTGTAACACCTCTTGTATCAGGTCAATGTAGTAAAGGTGATCTTCTTCAGTTCCCACAGCAGCCGCTGAGGAAACACTCGATACCTGTGAGCCTGCTGCAGAGCTGTTGTCCGTTCTGCCAGGAGCTGAAGCATCCCGTGGAGGCTCTAAGGATGATGTCATCAACATGGGAATACGCTGAGGACACTGTAACACGTGGGCTTATCTGGGGTCCAGTAGTACGTCTATGTCCGGTGGCGTAACCGATGGAAGAGTCAGACATATGTCCAACACACATTCGTAGCCGCAGAATAAGCAGCAGAGTACAGGCAAGATGCAGTCAACCCAGACTGGTCTAAATGATATGAACCAATGCTCGCTTAGCTCCCAAAGCTGAGGTGTGCCCAGATGGAGTACCATGCGTTCACAGCAATGTCGCACCAGTAGTGCTTTTCCATCTCTCGAGGAACTGGGCCGTCCATTGCGTAGCAGGAAACTTAAAACCAGAACACCCACTACAAGTAGTAGGACCAGCGGAAGCCCTCCAAAAACGCTTCCCAATACGAAGTGTTTAAATGCTGGAATAACTCCGAAGATTGTCTGAAAGGTGCACAACCCCCTCGTATCAGACATGTTAAAGATACGATGAACCATTTCCCCGAAATGGAGCTGGAAGTCTGTACGGAGTAGTGCTTGTATCTCAGATGAAGACCTTGCAACCTGGAGATCAAAAGTCTCTCGGGCTGAGGTTAAGGCTACATCTTTCTGCAAAAGCATGGCTTTCAGCCTGTTCAGAGAATCAAACCGCATAAAGGAAACATTCAATGAAGGCCATAGCGCTGCCTCCCTAACTGTGCGGGTTGGTGGAAACAATACTTGCATACAACAAGTAACCCTGGAACTTACTATGACTAGATATGTGATGCCTGGTACCATTCCACAACAGCCTTGATCATTCAGCATCAAATAGCTCCCATTTTAAAGCAACTCGAACACCGGATGAATCATGGCAGCTGGGGAACCCTTCAAGTGACATGACAAGTTAGCAACTGAAGCATTACAGGCTCCCTGAAGCGAAATGTCTTTGCAAACTAAAGAACCACTTAAAATACTTTCACAGTTTGAACCGCTGAGAAAAACTTCAGTTTCCCCATTCCTGCATCTATATCTGTACGGTAATTCCCAGTGCTCGTCTATGTATTCCTCTCCTAGTGCTTCATATCAGCCTACCTGGTGATACTGTAGACAGTATGGAATTTGGAATGTCGTGACTGGCAGTGTGATATAGCCATGGATTACCATTCTGTGAAAAGTGACTCAGCCACGGTGAAAGGTAATTGGTCCAATTTTCCAATGTGCAACATGGTATATTTTGCATTTCTGCGTGCCATAACCATCCGTTTTTCTTTTAGATTGTATACAGAGAATAGAGTTGTGCTATTGATGTAACGCCAGAGCACGTGGCCAGAACACCATGATTGTAGCATCCAGCTTATTAATAGAATGGATCGCAATTGCGATTGTCCATGTTGGAGAATAGACAAATCCTGTTCCATTATATCTATAGCAGAAGACACAATGTTGCCCAGTAAATAAATTCTACATGATAGTCTGGTCATACCATTGTTGAACACCGCCAAAGCCTTTTCTAGGTTAACCCTATCAATCTCACGTAGTCTCTCAGCAGCCTCCTGCTGAGAGATTTTCCAGAGTTTGTTGTAAATGGCATACAAAAAGCGCTTCACAATATTTTGGGGCGACATTCCGCCCCAAATCCAATGGCACAGCGTAATGCTGCTTGCGCAATTTTTTCTGAAAGTACTCAAATGTATTCCAAGTTCTCCTGATTTTCATCATATTTTTTCACTTAAATCCTCTTTTTGTTCCACACGTAGGGTAACATGCCAATTTTCAAAGATTTCTCATGTTCGAGATTGTCCATCCGGACCTTTTTGCAAAAACACGTGCAAATGCAGCAATTCATCCAAGGGAGTATTTTATTTTGTTAAACCCAATGCATTTCGGGCATTTCGAGCCCTTCGTCAGGGGTCACTACAAGTAACAATCAAACAAACATTATTAATAAAAACATCAATATCTATTCATAACAAAACCACAATAATCCGTGCGAAAATAAATGTACCCCTATTACAATTAAAACATCACTTTTCGCTTTTGCTAATATCCCAATGCGTGTTCAATCGAATCACATTCCCTTATTTTTTATTTTTATACCAGGCTGGTTCCAACCCTCTTCCCCCATATATATCTCCCTTTATTAAATCGGTGGTTCCCTCTGGCTGACGGCTTGACCTTGAACCAAACTCCTCAACTTCTCTGTGTGTGCACACTTTTTCAAACTATCCCATATCTCCCCTTCCATCCATGCAACCATTCATTCTCCCTACTCAACAATTATTCTTTTCCTTACTCAACCATCTCCCCCTCCTCATACTCCCCACTATTGCCTCCCACCCTTCTTATCATACTCACTTTCTCATTTATCCATATGCCATTCACCTCATTTCCACCACTCACCCCTCCTCTACGCCCGTGTCTGCATCAACTCATCTTCTTACCGACAATCTCCAGCCTCCAGAATTCACAAACCTGCAAACGTCCCATCTTTTCCCGCTCTACATCTCTCCTCTCTACCATACATTCTCCCCGAGCCTCCGGCCTATTCACACACTCCCATGTTCAGAGCCACACTCTCATTCTACAAAATTCCACGTACCTGCCTGCACTCAATAACATTTCCTTTCTCCTCACATTCTTTCGGCTTCTGTGTTACCCGTACTTTTCACACCGCCAGTTTTTAAACACACACCCATGCCCAAGCTCCTCCTGCTTTCTCAATTCCTAATTAACCACCTCATTAACCCACCTGCGCTGAAAACCGCCCTTCATTTTCAAATACTACTCTTCCCACAACGCACCTTAATAATACGTAAAAACGGCATACTACAAAGCGTCCCAGTGAAAATCCAGTGTCAACATATTACTAAAGATAAATGCTAAGAGTACAACACCGCACGTTTAAACACGTTACAAAATTAGAACTTGTTCCACTGATGTCTGCCAATGCATGTTACTATACATTTAGATGCCCCTTCAGTAAAACATTGTTACTATACATTTAGATGCCCCTTCAGTAAAACATTGTTGGATGAACCAGGTCTTCCGCCGTACGTGTGGAAATAGCCCTTTTAGCAAGGTTCATCATAAAGTATGTCTTTGGCATTGGGTGCAAACCCGAATTAGGGCAATATTATGAAAACAATTTTAAATAATAGGGAATGCACACCCTCTTTAGTCATAGTTCATCATGTTTTTCCACTCCATTCTGCTCAACGTTGCGTGCTCACAGGTTTGTGGTGCCTTGCCCAAATGGCACCTGGGTACTACATCACAATATTTTGGGGCGACATTCCGCCCCAAATCCAATGGCACAGCGTAATGCTGCTTACGCAATTTTTACTGAAAGTACTCAAATGTATTCAAAGTTCTCCTGATTTTCATCATATTTTTTCACTTAAATCCTCTTTTTGTTCCACACGTAGGGTAACATGCCAATTTTCAAAGATTTCTCATGTTCGAGATTGTCCATCCGGACCTTTTTGCAAAAACACGTGCAAATGCAGCAATTCATCCAAGGTAGTATTTTATTTTGTTAAACCCAATGCATTTCGGGCATTTCGAGCCCTTCGTCAGGGGTCACTACAAGTAACAATCAAACAAACATTATTAATAAAAACATCAATATCTATTCATAACAAAACCACAATAATCCGTGCGAAAATAAATGTACCCCTATTACAATTAAAACATCACTTTTCGCTTTTGCTAATATCCCAATGCGTGTTCAATCGAATCACATTCCCTTATTTTTTATTTTTATACCAGGCTGGTTCCAACCTTCTTCCCCCATATATATCTCCCTTTATTAAATCGGTGGTTCCCTCTGGCTGACGGCTTGACCTTGAACCAAACTCCTCAACTTCTCTGTGTATGCACACTTTTTCAAACTATCCCATATCTCCCCTTCCATCCATGCAACCATTCATTCTCCCTACTCAACAATTATTCTTTTCCTTACTCAACCATCTCCCCCTCCTCATACTCCCCACTATTGCCTCCCACCCTTCTTATCATACTCACTTTCTCATTTATCCATATGCCATTCACCTCATTTGCACCACTCACCCCTCCTCTACGCCCGTGTCTGCATCAACTCATCTTCTTACCGACAATCTCCAGCCTCCAGAATTCACAAACCTGCAAACGTCCCATCTTTTCCCGCTCTACATCTCTCCTCTCTACCATACATTCTCCCCGAGCCTCCGGCCTATTCACACACTCCCATGTTCAGAGCCACACTCTCATTCTACAAAATTCCACGTACCTGCCTGCACTCGATAACATTTCCTTTCTCCTCACATTCTTTCGGCTTCTGTGTTACCCGTACTTTTCACACCGCCAGTTTTTAAACACACACCAATGCCCAAGCTCCTCCTGCTTTCTCAATTCCTAATTAACCACCTCATTAACCCACCTGCGCTGAAAACCGCCCTTCATTTTCAAATACTACTCTTCCCACAACGCACCTTAATAATACGTAAAAACGGCATACTACAAAGCGTCCCAGTGAAAATCCAGTGTCAACATATTACTAAAGATAAATGCTAAGAGTACAACACCGCACGTTTAAACACGTTACAAAATTAGAACTTGTTCCACTGATGTCTGCCAATGCATGTTACTATACATTTAGATGCCCCTTCAGTAAAACATTGTTACTATACATTTAGATGCCCCTTCAGTAAAACATTGTTGGATGAACCAGGTCTTCCGCCGTACGTGTGGAAATAGCCATTTTAGCAAGGTTCATCATAAAGTATGTCTTTGGCATTGGGTGCAAACCCGAATTAGGGCAATATTATGAAAACAATTTTAAATAATAGGGAATGCACACCCTCTTTAGTCATAGTTCATCATGTTTTTCCACTCCATTCGTTCAACGTTGCGTGCTCACAGGTTTGTGGTGCCTTGCCCAAATGGCACCTGGGTACTACATCACAATATTTTGGGGCGACATTCCGCCCCAAATCCAATGGCACAGCGTAATGCTGCTTGCGCAATTTTTACTGAAAGTACTCAAATGTATTCAAAGTTCTCCTGATTTTCATCATATTTTTTCACTTAAATCCTCTTTTTGTTCCACACGTAGGGTAACATGCCAATTTTCAAAGATTTCTCATGTTCGAGATTGTCCATCCGGACCTTTTTGCAAAAACACGTGCAAATGCAGCAATTCATCCAAGGTAGTATTTTATTTTGTTAAACCCAATGCATTTCGGGCATTTCGAGCCCTTCGTCAGGGGTCACTACAAGTAACAATCAAACAAACATTATTAATAAAAACATCAATATCTATTCATAACAAAACCACAATAATCCATGCGAAAATAAATGTACCCCTATTACAATTAAAACATCACTTTTCGCTTTTGCTAATATCCCAATGCGTGTTCAATCGAATCACATTCCCTTATTTTTTATTTTTATACCAGGCTGGTTCCAACCTTCTTCCCCCATATATATCTCCCTTTATTAAATCGGTGGTTCCCTCTGGCTGACGGCTTGACCTTGAACCAAACTCCTCAACTTCTCTGTGTGTGCACACTTTTCAAACTATCCCATATCTCCCCTTCCAAAAATGCAACCATTCATTCTCCCTACTCAACAATTATTCTTTTCCTTACTCAACCATCTCCCCCTCCTCATACTCCCCACTATTGCCTCCCACCCTTCTTATCATACTCACTTTCTCATTTATCCATATGCCATTCACCTCATTTCCACCACTCACCCCTCCTCTACGCCCGTGTCTGCATCAACTCATCTTCTTACCGACAATCTCCAGCCTCCAGAATTCACAAACCTGCAAACGTCCCATCTTTTCCCGCTCTACATCTCTCCTCTCTACCATACATTCTCCTGAGCCTCCGGCCTATTCACACACTCCCATGTACAAAAAGCGCTTGCAACAAGGCTTCTGGGGACCTAACAAAAAATCCCTAAGATCCATGTTGTCTGAGAGAAGAGATAAGTATCATTTCACCTGGGATAGTGTTGAGGTCTTTAGCCACTTTAGGCATAACTTCCCGACACTGTATGATGTCACCACCCAAGTGTTCTGAGTGTACATAGCGTTGGTCAGGCCTATGGATACTAAACCCTTCGGTGGTACCCCTAAATCATGACTGACATCTATTTGTGTTGCTAGACCAAACCAACCATCCCTTCCAATTGGGGTCAGATGAATTGCACGAACCATTGTGTAGAATGGCATCTAATGTATCCTCACTGTGTTGTGTATAATTTTGCCATCCCTCAAAGTGTGTAAGTGAGGGAATCAAACGTAAGTTCAAATCCATAATCTTGGCTAGCCCAAGACAGGAAGCCTGTTACACTGTGTCGTTCAGGAAAATAATTTGATGTGGTATAAGGCATTCTCTAAATAAGGCCTCAGTTCACTGAACTTGCCATTTTTTAGTCGCCCAGACAGATTTTGTGTCTTTAGTGTCTTTCCAAAAGTCGAAACCCTGTACAGACAGCTCGGCAATAAATGAAGCAGAGTATATCTGCTTAGTGTTAGTGAGCATATTTTTCTTCGCAGGTGTAGTTGGAGGCTTATAATAATAAGTTGGGTCTGATTTGTTAAACCCAGAAAAATAAGCAAACTTCTGTGCAAATGTTGTTGAACTACCTCCTGGCGGTGTTGGGCAATGTTCCCATTGATGGTAAGTGAAAACATTACATGGGATACTTGCCTTGTGCAAAAAATGGTGACCTTAGTGTTGGTAACAAAACATGGTGTCAAAATGAGATGTACCATCATACAATTCATCATTTGAAAATACAGCAGATTGTTGTAAATCAGATAGCATAGTATGCACAGTTTCAATGTCCCAATCGTCAGAGAGAGTACTAGAGGTGATGATATCACTAAGAGAAATTTTAAACAAGTGTGGTATTCTTAATAATTCAGTAGGACCATATACAGCATAGGAAACTCTGTCCAAAACTATTCCTTTAGGAATTGAAACTACTGTAATGTTCACTAAGGACAGGTCTCTCTGTTCACGGTGTGATGATGCATGCAGTTTCAGGACCAGGTTCACATGTTGTACTGCAGAGCGTTCTGTGAGGTAATGTCCATTGAGGAGAAGGAAGAAGACAGTCACTATGCCAATCCAAAGGACTAGGAACAGCAGACCAATTGCAATCCAGAGCTGTAGCTATGGAAAAACAAAGTAAGTCTTTTTCAGCCAAAGGAAGAAATCATGAATTCGTTGTTTTTGGGAAACATGCAGGAGCGGTAACTCAAGTTCACTTGGATCCAATGAGAAGTTGTCAAAATCAATGAAATAGCCAGACGCAGTTCAATCTCAGCAGGTTTTGTGGAACTGGCAGATGCCTCCATTTGAGACATATTCAGATAGATGTCGGTGTTAGGCCGAATTGAGATCTGTGTTTCATTTGTAGATTGAAATTGTTCAATTTCAACAGGTACAAGTTGCATTCCTTTATTGGTAACTCCTTCACTTCGTCAAGTAGAATCTTCAAACGTAATTAATCTTTCCATCTGAACTTCCTGTATGGTAGCAAGAGGAGATCTGGTGCTACCCAGGAGCCAACACGGCCTACTATTGAGCATTGGCCACATAGTGTGGTTTGATCAGATCAATCGAGACAAATCTCTTTTCTTTCTTGCCAGCAAGGAGCGGAAGAAGTACTGTTCTTGTTCATTAGACAGCCAGGACAGGTACAGGCCCAAATTCTTTTTTTGTCCACAATCTTTTCTCTGACCAGGTCCCAAATCTTCGGGACCCAGGCAGATCTTTCCGGAACAGCTTTCACTTCTCCAGTGGCGGTGCGCTTTACTTGGACATTGCTTTGTAATGCCCAGAATTGATTGAGTTCCTGTAAAACAGCCAAACGATCATTGATGTCAAACGGTTTCTCATCCGCCACTGTGCTGCCACAGTCGAGGTCAGGTTCCCACATTCTAATCCCAAACAGGACTTCGTATGGCGTATGGCCCCCAGGGAACTTCTTGGCATGTTGTTAAGTGGCCTCTGGACCCCAAATAGATGACTGACCCAACTGCCACCTGGGCCTAATACCCTAGCTGCTAAGGATTGCTTTAAGTCCCGGTTCTTCTTCTCCACAATCGAATTTCCCTCAGGATGAAACGGAGAGGAGTACCGCAGTGCTACACCCAAACTTCCCATGGCTTCTTTGTAAGCCTGTGAGCTGAACTCAGGGCTACGGTCAGAATGTAATGTGCCAATTGTGTATGTCCCTATGAAGACTCGCAAATCCCTTATAACGGTTCGGGCGTCAGTTGAGCGCTGAGGCCAAACACAAAGGAATCTAGAGCATGAATCCACTGCCACCAAGATGTACTTGTAAGCCCCATCAGATTGTAAGGGGCTGCCGTAGTCCAAATAGACACACGCGAGAGGTCTGTCTGATATCAGTAGTGGTGTTTGTGGTGGAACCTTTCATCTGCTGACAGATGTTGCACTTAAGAACATAACCCTTAGTCTGTTTAGTGAGACCTGGCCACCAATAATGCTGATTTAGTAATGAAACAGTTGCAGCAATACCTGCGTGTGCAGCTAGAATGAATCCTAATCTGCGATCCATGTTTGGTATTACTCTATCCCCCACTCCTGGAATTTGAGCATACAGAATGTTTTGTGCATCTAACTTGTAGGAGTACTTGAGTGGAAAACCTTTTAGCGTGGCTGAGCTGTTATTGCGGGTAGCATTCACAGCTATCATTATCTGTCCATCTATCCTCATACTAGAATGAGTGATTGCAGCAACGGCAGCAGTTTGCACGGTCACCGTGGCGGCTTCATCAGCCAGTGAATTCCCTTCAACATGCACGCCAACACTCTGATGATTCAATCTGTCAATTACATGAGCCCGTGGCAAGCATTTTTTCAGCTCTGGCACCTATTCCCACAGCATCTTGTGCTTTATTGTGCTACCTTTGGAATCTCTAAACCCATTCTGACCCCAATAATGAAGATATTAATTGTATGACTGGACACAATAAAATAAATCGCACACAATGAGTGTGGGGAATTCCCGATCCGTATTTTATAGTGCCAGTATCAGGGCTTTTAGTTCTGCTAGCTGTGCAATCTCCTAGAGACTTCGTCTGTGTATTGCTAGGATGAAACTTGCCGTACTGCATACATCCCTTCACAATCGCACATGCTGCGCAGTATTGCTGTCTACATCCTATGGCAGGCTGGGCAGATCCGTCAGTGTAAATGATGTATTCATTCTGATCTAGAGGCATTATTTAATTCGGGAGATGATATTCTTGTTTGTACTGCAAGAATGCTTGTGTTTTTAATGTAGAATCAAATTTGTAGTCTATATCTGTTGCAGTGAGAGAATTAGCCCATTGTATCGATCGCGGATGCAGTGATTTCGCATTTGGATCGCTTGCTTTGGTAACAGCCTTTAAGGTTGGTACTGGAGTCACGACAATTATGCGTTTCACCTGAGCCAGTGCTCTTTCTCTCACTACAGCAGTTTGTACTGCTGTCAGTATTTTTTCTGTGGATGCAAAACGCTTTTCAGCGTTCATGTACAAATGTAATTTGTATGCAATGGATACCCTTTCGCCTTCATAGAAGGTGACGTAAGTGTACCTTGATTGACCCGCGACTTCACAGATCACCAAATTTGTGGCATATACACGTGTATGTAAATGTTTGGAAGCTATCATGTCAGCTTGTACGGAACGGAGAATTTCTGTGTGTTCCTGTGTCCAATGTTGGACTGAAAAATAGATCTGATTAGGTCATAGAAATGTTTAACCTTTTCTGTGTAATCCAAAATGTATGTTCTGCCAAAATTTAGGAATCCTAAAATTAATTGTAAACCTTTCAGAGTTTTTAGAGGTTGGAGCAGCGCATAATTCTCAAAAAACTTAGCTGCCAGGCTTTTTCCTTCACTTTATAGCTCATATCCCAAAAATAGGGCATTGGGGTGGGCAATTTTTGATTTTTTAAAGTTACATTTGTAGCCCACAGAGGCGAACCCCAAAATTATGTTGTTCACCCTGTTCAAGTGATCCAATAACTCATCGTCCATCAGATAAATATCATCTACGTAGGACAATGCCTCCTCATCACAATTTTAAAGTAACTCTGTTACTCTTGCCAAGAACAACCCGGGGCTATTCTTATACCCTTGGGGGAGTCTACAGAATTGGCATTGAGAGCCGAGAATGCTGTCAAATACCTGCTTCCAGGTGTTATATTCTGGCAGAAGAATCCATTTGAGATATCTAGTGTTGTTTTGTATTTCTTCCGCTCAATGTTATTCATTAATGTGGCACTGTGAGCATTTTGTACTGCAAATGTCCGTGCATGTGTTCAAATGCCTGTAGTCTAAAACTAGACGGTATTAATTATCAGATTTCATTACGGGAAACAAAGGATTATTCACAGAAGACGTGCAATTCTCAATCACACCTTGGTATTCAATTTGATCTATATCTCCCGGACCTATCTCTTTGTGTAATGTTTTATTGGGTACAGCCTCTGTGGTGTAGGTGTAGATTTTAATGGGATTTCATGATGAGGTGACTCAGTATTCCACCCTACATTATTGCGGTATAGTGTGGGAGCTAGCGCTAACGCCCACTCCTGCGAGTATAAATGTTTTAGTGACTCTGGAACAAGGTCAGAGAAAGCTTGCAAAATGATATCTTCCCCCTTTGGGCACTCCATAACAGACTCAGGCGGCCAATCTTTTTCAGCCAAAAGGATATCGTATCCATATGTCATGTTTCCTCAAAAGAGACATTTCACTTTCCTGGGTATGTCCCTCTCCATTTGGAGCATAATTTCATATACACGATGTGGGACACTTACCCTTGTATCCGGTGATTCCACCGTGATATGTTTATTCAACACTGCTTTCACCAGAAACCCCATCAGGTTCTGGCGAGCTATTGTTACTTCTGCTGCACTGTCTAGCATCGTCAGAGCCCATTCCCCATTCAGTAGAAGAGTCCTCAGTAGCCTGGGCATTTCTTATTTTAAGGCCAGCTACCTTCTTCTGTTTAAATTGAGGTTTCGCTTTTGGTTTATCTTCTTGTTTGATAATGTAGTCTCAGGTGCGATGTGTGTCTTTTGGCTTGACTCGCTCTTTTGATCTGTGTTCTGGCCGTCCTTCCCTCTCCAAGTGTTTTGATGAACCCTGAAAGGAACAGAGGAACGTGTATCAGTATCCTGATACCGGTCAGGTTTTTTAATATTATCACGGTTTCTAAGATTGTGTTTTCTATCAGAGGGCTCCTGTTGAGGAGACCCACCCCATGATTTTGATGCATTCTGCTTATTATTTTTTGTTTGTTTCTTATCACATTTCTTTTTAGAAGAATTGGGTGCTTGCTTTGAGTTATCCTTCTCAGGATTGCTTGTTATTTGTGGTTTCCCACATCTAGCTCCCAAGTTTTCTCTACCCAGCAAAGCATAGGTTTCTTCGATAATCTTAGGTAGTTCTCGCTCCTGTTGTGCAGGAGTGACTTCCCTCAGGCGTTGGCATATAGCCAACGCTGCTGCCTCCCCTTTGATGTTACCTAACATAATTGTTGATACCTGGGCAAAATTGCCTATCAATTTCATCCCTAAGTCCAGGGCAGGTTCTGCCTCGTACTCAATCTGTATTTGTTTCAATACTTCTGGTATCACTGCTATTGAGGGGGTACAATGAGCTCTGGTATAAACGGAAGCGAAAACTGTACCCCATGTGGTACAATCCTCTATCGGGGGAGCTATCCCCATTGGCAAGCAAACTGTTAGTATTCTGTGTCTTTCCTGCAGGCCCATATGGGGAAATACGGCTTTAAGCTGTGCTGTTTTCTGTGCTATCCAGAACGACATCAGCTCACGCTTAGTGGGTATTCGTCCCATAACGCGTTCAGCGTTTGTGGCCTTATTTTTTTCAAAGTCCCTTGAGGTTGACCCGCTTGAGTAACCCTTGTAGGTTTAATTGTAAGTGTTCGCATTACGAACTGTGTAAGATTTCTGTATTGTTTTACAATATCTTTGTAAAGTGTACGTAACTCTGCTGCTGGCAATGTATCTATCTCTGGATGCGGTGTGTAAGCAGCTAGGACCAGCCAGGTCGCTCCTTCTCTGCTGAGCGGACTAAGTCTCACATTTTCTATGGTGTGGGGGGAGGACGCCTTTAAACCAATTAATATGTTCTTGGTAAGTTAACAGGACTTCTATGTCCTCGTATGGAGAGTATTCTTCAGGAGTCTTATCTGGAATGTAAGTATGAAACATATGTGTGCATGCATCTGCAGGTGGGAATTTGATCCAAGAATAGAATACCTCTGTCCTGAATGCCTCATGTGCCTCAATCACGAACGTAACATTTCCACCCATTGATGGGAGGCCATAATCTACTAATTTCATAGTAATTGCATGTTTGCAATTTTCTGTAATGTTAAGAGCACCTACAAGCTCGTCCTCTCCTGCATTCGCAGTGACGTCTTGGACCGACATTGTGGAAGGAATTTGTAAGGAAAAGAGATAAAATTTTGCACAATGTGGGGAACTATTATCCTTCAAGCCTACAGCCAATACATAGGATATACCTACTCAGCTGCGGCGGATTTTCCCTTCCCACTCCAGACGTCTCTGGTTAAATATGAGAATTGGGAGTCTCTGAGAAAGCACGTCTGAACTACTCAGATTTGACCGTTAAATAAGAACCAAACCAACGTTGGTGGCGCCATGTCGTCTAGTTCCTAAAAGTACATAGGATCTGCGCGTTTAGACAACATAAACTGAGGGATTGATGTTCAGACTGATTCCAGACACCCCCAAAGGATATGTTAGCCTTAAGACCAGCTAGCTCACCGTGCCACCTTAAGCCCCCTAACCTTACCAAGGAGCGAATAGTTTCTGCCAACTATCGAACATGACAACCCTTGATCCTTTAGGGATCGTGGAAACAGTACAGTACTTTTCGCTCAGTCAATCACACTCACTTAGTCTCAGAGAGATACACAGAATAAGCAATGGGGATGTTTTCAATAAGCATTTATTGAACCAGCGTCATTTTAGTATAAAACATATTTGCTGCGACAATCATTAGGCAGAAGCAAATGTATAAGATTACAAGCACCAACGAAGTAAATGAAAGGTAGAATTCTACCATGGTGCTAAAACAGTGAATATATGCAGGCATATATACATGACAGTAATCAAGCGTATTCCTACGATGCTTACCCTACCTAAGTATACCTAAGTGCACCTAACATGTATGAGGGTGTAAAGCCAAGAATCCCCTAGGATAGAGCCAAACCCATTATCTGATGGGAGAGAATGAAGGACTCCATCTTGGTCTCGAGTTGGACACCCCGCAAGGGATGTCAGACCACTGCGTGCTGGAGCTTCTGCATGCAGGGACCTCAGTGTCTTGTGTCAGCGTGGAAACTTCTCTTCTGCCTATCTTGGGAAGGTATGGTTCTTTTATACCATAAAGATAGCTTCAGGGTTCCTACCACAATCGATATGTTGTGACTACGATTATGGAAATGAGCCTAAATTAATATCTGCAATTATGAAAAGTAGTTATTTCGCCCTAGGATGAAGATGACCATGACTTTTATACAGAGTATAATAATCCTGTTGTGAACGTCATGTGCAGTGGACTTTTCTAAGAATCCTCATGCATAATAAATTAGGCTAGTTTCAAGGAAACCGATCGACATTTATTCAGCACATAACTGGGTAAAAGGTCAGTGCTAGAACCGTTATGCAGAGCAAGGTAGGACAAATGTAGGTGAAAGGGTGTTTGCTACTTAGGCCTAGTTTGGGGTACATAACAGGTGCTAACCCCCCAAGTGGTGCTCTAGGTCCTGACCCCTTTAAAGTGGTGTTAGAGATGCTGCTCCTGCTGATCTCTAAAAGGTAGCTTAGAAAATGTTTCACACAAAAGTGCCAGAATAACTGACAGAAGATCGGGATCTACCTGCCAGCCGATCCACCCAAGGTGCATCTCCGGTCGGCCTGACTTAGCAGTAGCTCCAGCTATGTTCTTCTCCGCAGCAGCAAATCCTGTTCAGCTGGACTTCTTAGTGGCAGTATCTGGCCTAGTGGAACCTTCTTTGACTATGGCTTGCAGCTTCGTCCCGCTGGAGGTTTTCGACTTCTAAAAAGTTGTCTCTGTCCAAAGGTAAAAATCTCCACCAGGCTCGAAGGTGACATGCTACCCATCGATGACGATGACCTCCTCACCCTGGAAATCGAGTTTCTCCCTCTATTAGCTGTTACCCACCATTGTGCTGGCTTCACCAAGACATCTTCCAGCACTCCTCGTGATGACAACTCTTCTTCGTACACAGCCTGCTGCCTTGTCCCGCTGAACTATACCTTCTGGAAGTTTCTCCAAAATTTCTTCCAAGTCCGAAGTTAAGCTGAGAACAGCCCCAATCCACCTTATGTATTGGACTCACGCTCCATCGTTGTCGGCCTTAACTTTTGACTTTGCCCCGGTCTCGCACGACCAGATACCTGGGGTTAGTGCTTTGATCTTTTAGACGCTACATTTCACTAAAAACCTTAAGAATTCATAACTCCTGATTGGATTTAATTTGTTTTGGTGTAATTTTATTTATTACATTTTACTCTATTTTTCTAAATTGGTGTAGGATTTTTCTTGTTTTGTGTTTACACTTTATTGCTGTTTATGTGCTGCATAAATATTT
Source organism: Calotriton arnoldi (assembly GCA_963921515.1). Taxonomy (NCBI): domain Eukaryota; kingdom Metazoa; phylum Chordata; class Amphibia; order Caudata; family Salamandridae; genus Calotriton; species Calotriton arnoldi. The sequence continues at coordinate 1,349,745 of CAWUFW010002662.1, read as the reverse complement.
ACACACTGCCTCTAAGTTGAGCCTGACTACCTTTGTGCCAACCTACCAGCAGGTTAAGCACAGGTTAATGTAGTGACTTTTGTGGTTTACCCTGACAAGGATTTGAGTTGTTGCTTGGGTAGGGTTTCACCATCCCGCCTCTGCCCCCCCTGTCACGACTCGCTCCCTGCATTCTCGTGCCCACCACCAGGGGGTTGAATTGTGTGGCTCTCCAGTGTTCTAATAAGCTTCCAGACCCTCCCCTTCATGCCTGTACTGACTTCCAGTCATTTGGATTCTACTTGCAAATTGCCATCTATTCCCAATCCATGCCAGGTTTTGTGAAAGCCAGCCTGCTCATGCTTGAAACCAGCCTGCTCATGTTTGTTACCTAGAATTCCCTGCTCACTGCTTCGTCTCCACCCCTGCAGGCAAAGGATGGGTGGAGGAATTCCGCTCACCTGTGGCTGGCTGCTGCTAGCCTGCTCACACCTGATGCATGTGATTACTGTGAGCTCTTTTAAGCCTCAGCTCCCTTCAGGCCAAGGTTGGTCATTGTAGCTGTGTACCGGTGAGACCGACCCTTGTTTCCTGAACTTTTGTTATCCTTGTTTACAGAATTCCTGAGCTATAGCTGTTCCTTGTGCCTGAATTAGCACTGCCTGCAGTGCTACCTTGTTTCCTGAGCTATAGTTATTCTTTGTTCCTGTTCCAGAGCTGCAGCTATTTCCTGCTCCTGATTTGCACTGCTTGCAGTGCTCTCTTGACTCCTTGTTTCCTGAGCTGTAGCTATTTCCTGTTTCCAGAACTAGCGCTGCCTGCCAGTACTACTTAGATTCTAGAGCTATAGCTATTCATTGTTCCTGAACTAGCACTGCTTGCAGTGCTTCCTAGATGACTTGATTCCAGAGCTATTGCTATTCCTTGTTCCTGAACTAGCACATCCTTCAATGCTACCTTTACTCCTGATCCTTAGCTGGTCCTTGTTTATTTGAATCCTGAATTAGAACTATTTAATGCACCATTGAATCCGCTCTCCTGTATTTCCTTTGTCCCAGTTCCTGCTTTTCTTCCCATTACCTCTGTTTCAGTCCTTAGTTGCTCTTTCTATTCCTGCTGTCTTGCTCCTATTACCTTGTATGTTTGTTACTTGCTTTCTGCCAAGTGTGCCCTGTGATTTCCATCTTTTCCTGTTAAGCAATCCTCCTTTCTAGCTCCTTGTCTATTGGGCTTGTGTTTAGTTCTACCCCCTTGCTGTTATTGCCTTGCGTGTTCCTGTTTGATCGCCAGGATCCGTGGGCACAGCTGACTACCTAGGTGGTGTTTCTTGTTCACTGTGAGTATTGTCTTTGAGTTACATTTATAACATCATCCTAGGTATCAGCTCCACAGACCCTGCCTTTGCATGCACATCCTGTATGTGGGTATTTGCAGTCAGTATTTGAACAGCAATTGTGGGTGAGGAACTTACTGAGCTTCAGTCTTACCGTGTGGAGCTCCCAAGTGCTTTACCCCACATTCCCTTTATTGTTAATTTTGTTGTGTGTATATATATGTCTTGCATGTTCGTTCTGCTTAAGTTTTCTACCCAGTCGCCAGTCTTTGCCCAAGTCCCTGAATGTGTCCCAGACAGTCCCGGACAGTCCCTGACACCCCACCCCAATTAATAAACCGATTTCTTACAAAAACTTTGTATAGAGTTCCTTAGGAGACAGTGGAGACATATGTCCTCAAACCCTTGACTCTCCATGGTTCCTTCCCCCTTAACCCAGATTTGTTAGAATTCCCTTATTCATGAACTGAGAAAATAGATTATATATACATATGTATGTGGAAGAAAATAGCTATAAATCTACTTGAGGTCTAAAACATGTTTTGTATGCAAAACAAGTAAATAAGTAGCAGCACAGAGAGACAGAGTGTTGCCTTTGCAAGCAGTTGAGAATCTAATGCTAGCTCTCCCCAAATGTCCCCAACATTTATACATTGTCTTCACATAGGCACTCAAAGTAGGATACACATGACAGAAAGCAAAACTTTAGCTAGTGCTAGTGCTACAAAGTGCATGGCTTTCTCATGAAAGGAGTGCAAAAGACCTTGAGACTAGACCCAACAACAGAGATCTCAGCCACTGAGCTAGCTTCATTGAGAATTCTTACGTTGCCATGTAAGACACAAAAACGAAGCCTGTGCTTGTCACTAGGGAGGGAATTGGAGTCTCTTGTGTTAACATAGTCATTATTTGCTTTAAGGAGATCTATTTCCATCAATCTGTACATTTCATCTTTAAACTCATCGTTTTCATCACATTTCTCAGTGGCACATCCTAAGGTACTTTCATTGCTATCATCGCCTTCAAGTTTAGTCAGTGGATAAGAATGTACAAAGCCTTTACTGCTGCTCAGATGATGAATAGCACACATGTAAATTAGTATAAGGCTATAGATGACCAATAAAATAATGAGGCTAACAATTATTACTATTACAGTATATTTCAACATAAACTTCATGAATTGATACGTAGAATTCCACAGTTGCCACTCCTCCCACAGTTCTTAATGCCTTGAATAAGAAAGTATAGATCTCTTCTCTGAGGTAGGTTGTTACTTAAATGGGGCCAAGCTTTTCGATCTGTTTTATTCAATCTCTGTTTTGCAATCAGTACTACAGCTATTCAGTAGTGAAGGGGCACATTACTCAGTAACAAGGATGGAATTCTGTGTTCTGGCAATTGTACATCATCTGCTGTTGAATAGTGATCACTTTCATGTTAGAGAGATGAATGTGTTGCCCATTTTATTAATTCTGTGCTGTCATGCAAGGTTCCACAAGAAAACAACAGTCAGGTGCCTTTGGTAGATATCTGCGCAGTGATTCAGAATATTTCTCAGCCGCATCCAGGCTAGGAGCAAAGCAACTACTTCTTAGACTGGAAGGCTCCTGAAGAAGACAAATATGCTCCTAGATCTCCTTTATCAATCAATCAATTAATCAATCAAAAAATCTTTATTCAGTTTAAAAATAGTCCATTAAAGAATAAAAACAGCAGAGTAAAAACGCAGTACATTAGTTTCAAAACTTTGTCACAATATAGCAAAACAGCGTCTCATTATAATCAGTTTGAGGTAAGGTTCCTTGCCAATCTAAAGTGCATGAAGTACGTAGTGTGCAAAAAAAACAGAGGATTCCAACCACCCAGCAGACAGTATTAGGATATAAGTTTAGCTTCCTGAGATTCTAAGTAGCAGACTGAACTCTGAACAAAAGCTGAGAGAATTTTAGTCTTTATTTCAGAATAGCATCCTAGAACTTGATTGGCCTATCTAATTTACATGAGAAGATAGAATTTATCAGAGGTCTGGATTTATCTATCTTATATCTAAAGGAAAGGTGGAGGGATTTGAGGATTGTGAATTTCCATTATTAATGTACTCACTACTCCAGCATTTAAATCTTTGTGACATCACGCACAAGGGGTTTGGTGATTGTGCAAGATATAGGAGATTCTTGGGATTTTTAAAATGTACGAATTCCAGGTTATGCCTACATATCATAATAAGGATGGAATCTTCTGAGAAGAGTAATGAAGTACATGTGCACCAAAAATGGGATGGGAAAACTAAAAAAAAGTAATCTATTACACATTTTTAAGCATAGTAACTTTCCTACATCTCCAATCTTATCTTCACGAGGATCATGTATCGCAAAAAGGCAATAATTCAGGGTAGAGGTTTAAATCGTTTTTATAATTCATTGTGAATAAAGCATGTTGAACATTTGCTCCAGGTCTGTGAGGCGAGAGTGCTCTCCATCCTCTTGTATGGGGTAGAACGTGTGCCCTTCTTGAGAATGTCCTCCTTAAACAGAGGAGAGGGGAAATCTTAAAGTCTTTAAGCCCCTGTTTAAAATAGTCTATCAATGTAAAGATCTCCATCTTGAGCTTGTTATTGTAGGCTTTGTTTTTTTAAAGTGCTCTTTATTGGGGAGTTGAAATCGTCCAGGCTAATGAAAAACCTTACACCAGAGTTTTAAATCCTCATGTTACTGTTAGAGAATTTGGATTTAGAACCCACAGATTATAGAAAGACACAATTAAAACAGCTGGGGCAACTCAGTTTTAAAGAAGATAGAATGTTCTGTCTTAGAACTGGGAGTTTGAATGTGGTCTCTAATGTAGCAGTAATATGAATAATGCAAAAATACCTGCTAATACTTCAAGAGCATCTATTACGTAGATTTTTTCTAAATCTAATTATTTGGGGGCTTCCATTGCTCAATAACATAGGAAAGTGGGAAGGCCTATGACCTGATAAATTCATATGTACCCCTTGAGAAAAAAGGGATTCAGGATGTTGAATATGTTTTTGTCTGTCACATGAAGCTAACCCTCAGACACACATACTTTTGACTGATATTTCAACGCATTAAGGTAAGATCAGAATAGGATGCACAGTCTTTCAACCAACAGTTTATGATGGCTGCAAGTTTTTTGTTTTGTTTTTGAAGTCCTTTATATATGTATTGCTTGTTTATTCTAAATTATTTTTGTAATAGACTTTTAATCATGCAATTTTTCAATCCTGTTCCATGATCAATATCAAGCCTCAAATAAACTGAAAGTGAAAAATATTATTTGCTCTTGTCTATTTTCAACAGTGTATGATGGCTGCAAAAGTTTTATGTTTAAGTCATCTATATTTTTATTGCTTGTCTATTCTAAATTATTTTTTATAATGGTATTTTAATCATACAATATTTCAGTCTTGTTTCATAATCAATATCAAATTTCAAACAAACTGAAACTAAAAAATATTATTTGCTCTTGTCTATTTGCATGGAGTTTATTAAATTGACTTGTCCTACCAGTTCAAAATTCTGCTTACGTTTTTATCATAAATGTGACTTTTTTAAGTGATCATGAATTTGGTCATTATCTTGATAAATTTGGTACTAAGGGAGACTGTTTATGATGGGTTTTTTATGTAAACTGTCGATTTTCCAATGTAAAATTGGAATGTGGTAAATCAATCAATAAACATAATGACTAACTTTATTAAGGCAGTAATAAAGAACAATGCACTTCAATAATTATTTTGAGTACATGCTGGATCTTTATCAAGTGTTGAGGCATCTGTCAAAATAGGTACTTTTTGAGAGTAGAACTGATATTGTAATGCTTTTGTCTGATCTCAAGGTTTATTCATTTTCAATCTGAGTTATTTTTTTAAAATATCTTTATTGCTTTTTTGTTACACATAGTTGACAGAACCACATCTAACCAATAAGCACACTCCGTATCGGAGGAAGAAAGTCAGGTACAGCTCAAATAAAATTGTCCATATCACCTCCTAATACAGCAGGCTGGCTTTGTGCCCCCTGTTACGTAGGTCCCTTGTCTCAGGAGAGCTATCAGACCCTGCTTCGAATACATAAAGTGCCAATACCAAGCAGAATAGTATCTCCTCTCAGTGGGTGGACAAAATATCGAAAGCACAAATATCGTCGGACACAATATCGTGTCAAAAATATCGAGGACAAGAATATCGTGAAGGTCATTTCTTATGGGTAAGTAAAGTTTTACTACATATAACTCCACATATATGTACTTTGACGATATGTATATCTTCAAGGTACGTAGATCTGGAGTTAAGAATAGTAAATTTATACCTATCTATTTGCACTTACCTACTCGATATTCTTGTCCTCGATATTTTGGACACGATATTCTGTCCAGACGATATTTTGGGTTAGATATTCTGTCAGTGAACCTCTCCTCTCCATCGAGAGGGTAACCGTTACAAGTACATGTACAGCTCATGATGAAGACAATAATACGTCAGAAAAAGATTAAAAAAAGGAAAATTCAACTGTGTAACTCCACCTCCCTTGTAAATAATCCCAGTCAACCCTACAATCTGTGTCACCTGTGGGCCTCGTTTGGTACTCATCTAGTAAATGGAGTACCCCAAAGCAAGTGACCCCAGTGGTGCCTCTCAGGGTCCGGTCAGAAACGATGCTTATCCATTCTCCCTGAATCCCCTGATGGTCAGTTGTGATCCAAGACAGGTGATGTCCCCACCTTCTCCACCTAGATAAGATCAGTGACAGTGCCCACAAAGTGGGTGTTCATCTTTGCGTGCCTCTAGCTTCTCTAGGTAGGTGTCCCAGCTTTCCAATGGGTCCACCCCTTCTCCTCTCGTGCGCAATCGTCTGTGGACCACTAACTCGGCTAGCGCCCATTTACGCATATTTGTTAGCCATCGTTTCAGTGGAGGCACTGCAGCAGATTTCCAGACCATGGGGATGCAACATTTAGCCAAAATCAGTGCCAGATTCTGGAATTGTAAAAAAAAAAAAATGTAAGTCTGTTTTTATATAGCGCAGCTACTCACCCTTACGGGTCTCAAGGCGCTGGGGGCCGTAGTGGAAATTAAGTGAGCTATTGCCCAGAGTCACATGGTGCTGAGCTGAGCTGCCGCCGGAGATCGAACCGTGAACCCTGTGCTCCGAAGTCAGCTGCCCTGGCCGCTGCACTGGCCGCTGCACCACACCTCTCCACTCGTAGCAACCCCTTTGTTATTTTGGTGATGTGTCCCACATCAAGTAAGCATCTGACAGGGTCTAGTGGGAATAAGCAGCTTGTGACCTCCAAAACAGTCCGTGTGACCTGTACCCAAAAGGGGCGCTGTACTACGCACGATCAGATGATGTATGGAAAATCCACTACCGTCTCACCGCACCGGGGACACATGGTAGGTGCACCCAGGAACATCCTACCAATCCTCTGAGGGGTGCGGTAGGCATGATGCAGATATTGAATTTGAATAAGGCAAAACTGCACATTGCGTGTCACCTGTCTAACTGCTTGTAGACATTGGTCCCATTGCTTGGCTGGGCTATCTATACCAAGTGCCAGTGTCCACCAATCTCGTAGTTCTGCAGTCGTTCCACCAGGCCGCTATCGCAGCGCAGAGTATAGGCACGTGATGGCTTTGGCGGAGTTACCCCCAGAACGGCCTCCAACGGTACCCCTAAAGGAAGTCATACCCGGTCAGACCCCCATGTTCTCCTCATTATGTGCCAGAGGGCCGAAGACAGTAGGTATTGGTCTGGTCCCAGTTCATGATCAAGTGACAGGGCTTCAAAGGTATGAAATCCCTCCTCAGTAACCACGTCTGCCCAGGACTCGATCACCACTTCCTCCCCGTCCCTCGTGGGGATGTGCTCCTCAGTCTCACACATTCAGGAGATGTCCAGTTCGGTAAACTGGGTGCATATGGCATGGAGCGCGAGCCCCCGCAGGTGTATTGTCTCCAGACTTGAAGGGCTGTTCGCAATAGCACACTGTCTGAGTTTCTAGAGGGGGCAGTGTCAAGAGCCTATTTAAAAGGGATCATCCCACTAGCTCATCTAGAATCCTCGCAAACTCAAATTATGGTGCACCTACTAGCTACTGCATCGGCCACTGTAGTTGTGCCGCTTCATAGTAGACTTCGTAGTCGGGAGGGCTCAGGCCTTCCTCCTCCAAGGAGGCAAATAGTTTACTGAGTGCCACCTGCCGTCGGCCTGTATCCCATATCAAACTCGTGAGGACTCCTCACAGGCCCTTAAAGAATGCCTTCCATATAATCAGCGGGATGGTCTCAAAAAAGTACAGTAACCTGGGTAGTACTAACATTTTTATGATGCCGATTTGGCGCATCAATGACAGTGTAAACCCATTCCAAAAGGGAAGCGAGCGGCGGACAGAGGACATCGCTTCCCCAGGTTTCCTTCCATGAGGGCATGTGCCTCATAATATATTTGCTCCCCCAAATACTTAATGGAATCAAACTGACACATCAACTCTGTGTGCGGTAGTGACTTTCTATGGTCATCGGGTAGTGAAGACAAAGGGAATAGGCAGGATTTATCCCAGTTAATGTGAAGTCCCAACATCCGCCCAAAATTGTCTAACACTGCCATGCCCCCTGGTAACACCATGTGGTCTGCATTTAAGTAAAGCAATGCATCATCAGCATATAGAGATATAATCTGGGGGCATGCTAGTGTCACGAAGCCCCACGGTGGTGCGCGTTCTCGCATCATGCATGCTAAGGGCTCCATCACCAGGGTGAACAACAATGGAGACAGGGGACAGCCCTGTCTAGTGCCCCGAGCCACTGGGAATGGGTCTGATATCACTTTCACTGTGCATACCTGGGCAACCGGTCCAGGGTATAGCAGCGCCACCCACCACCTAAGGAAGGGCTGTCCAAACTCCATACGTATCAAGACCTCCATAAGGTAAGACCATCCCAAGGTGTCAAATGTTTTTTCTATGTCAAGTGAGGCAGCCCAACCCACCATTCCCTTACGTCTTGTCCAATCCGTTGTGTGGAAGAACCGCCGCAAGTTAATAAACATGTTGCACCCATGTATAAACCCATTTTGATTCAAATGCACCAGAGAGGAGACCACCACAGTCAAGTGATTGGTGAGGACTTTGCCAAGAACCTTGTAGTCGAGGTTCAAGAGGGACAGACGGCGATGCAACACCCAGGTTTAGGAAGGACAATGATTCCTGCTTCCCTCGTGGAAGTCGGTAAGGTCCCAGTGCTCACCACTGCCTCGTATACCTTCAGTAGCCAAGAGGCTAACTGGGTGCAATAGTGTTCATAGAATTCAGTCGGGAACCCGTTAATAGCTAGCAGGGTTTATAGCTAGAAGGATTGCATGATTACTACAGACATTCCCTCTCCAGCCATCTGAAATGATCTTCTGCCGCAATCACTTCTGCATTCAAGCCCCTACGCACACCATACACTGTTTTCAGGCACAACCCCCGCAGGACCACCTTGAAGGTGTCCCATTCAGTCATGGAGTCCGAGGCCGTCCCTTCATTATCTTGGAAGTAATGGTCTATGGCTTTAACGATTTGGGCTCTAAATCCTGCGTCCTCTAAAGCAGCCGTGGGCAAGCACCAGGTAGGAATCTTCTGTGTGATCCTGCCCCATCCAATCAAGATCAACAAGGGATTGTGATCCAAGATGGTGCGTCCCAGATACTCTGCGCACAAGTACTGCGTGACTAGCGCTGGGGGCCAAAGATCATGTCGCCTTGAGTACAGCACATGTACCGCAGAGTAGTGGGAGAACTCCCTGTCGAGTGAGTGCAAAAGTCACCAGAGTCCACTTTCCTGCATGTCCCGGGCGTTCAGGTGTTGCGAGACAGTATAGGACTGTGTCCCTGATGGGGGGGGGGGGTGGATCTATCTGCCGTCAGGTCTAGTACCCCATTGAAACCCCCACACCACAGCACAGGGTTTGCTGGGTCTGCCACCAAAGCAGGCGTCAAAGTCATAAAGAAAGCCACCTGTCCCGACGTTGTGGCGTAGACCACCACCAGGGTAAAAGGCAGCACATCCAGTACCCCTTCCACTACTGTATAGCGGCCCTCCAGGTCTGCTTTCTTGTGAATCACTGTAAATGGCACTCCTAGGGCCACCCATACTAGCACTCCTCTTGCATAGCTGAAGTATGTTGTGCCATACACCCCGCCCCTTCAGCGCCTACCTAGTCTGATGAGTTCCAGTGCAGTAAGGTGGGTCTCCTGGAGACATGCAAAGTGTACCTGGCGCCTCCTCAAGTAAGCATAGATCCGGTGTTGCATGGCATATGAGCCCATGCATCTCCCTTTCCATGTGAGTAACCTATATTCCTCCAATACCATGAGTGAATAAACTTGTATCCTCTGGGCCACCCCATGTGAAGACCAAGGGGGTAGTATCAGCTCTTGCAGTCACACACGCGGGTAACCAAACCTAAACAAATCCCCAAACCCCCTTCCCCAGACTGCCGGGCAATAGTGCATCATTCAGCCACTAACCTTACAGAACGCCCGATTCACAAAGGTAAAGTGAGATGAAAATCTAACTTTACTACTTTTGGTATTCACAAAGGGCATTTACTATTCGTAAATGCCCTTTGTGAATACCAAAAGTTGAACTTTACGACTTTCGATATTCATGAAGGCCATTTACGAGTAGTAAATGCTCTTTGTGAATACAGAAAGTCGTAAAGTTAGACTTTTGTCTCACTTTGCCTTTGTGAATCGGGCCCAGTGTGTCTAAGGTGTATAAAAAAAAGTCCTGTGGTTGGTGTGGGGTAATACGTGGCAACCATAGTGTGTGCCATTAGAGCCCATTGTGTCACCTGATGCCCTGTACAGAGTGAGACCCGTCCCACCCCCACAGTACATCTAAGGCATTATGGTGTAATCTAAAACAGTCACAACATCAGCAACCTCAACATCTCCACCCCCCAACCAGGTAAAAGGATATATGAACAACAACGTCTTCAAAGGAAATCAGCCGCCATCGGGGTAACCTCGGGATCTAGTTTGGCAGGGAACCATTCATTGAGAGCATCTCCTAAGCAATCAATGGCCCATGGTGCCGATGCCAGAGCCAGGAGACCCCACTCATGTCAAGTCAGCCATCAAATGAGCCCTCTCCTGTGCAGCCTGTTCTCGTGATGGGCATGAGTGGGTCTTGCGGGTCGACTAGCATCTGTTCCTTGCAGTCATCCAACCCTCCTTAGTGTCTGGGAGGTCGGAAAGGGGGGTGTTCTCCTTTGGATTCCAGCCAGTCCCATGTTTCTTGAGCTGTTTGAAAAATGAGCGCCCTGTCTCCCTCCATTACTTTAAGTTTAGCTGGGGAAATCGATGCATACTTTGTTTCACCGTGTAGTAGGATGCCCTTCGTTTCTGCACATCCACTGTATAGTCCGGGAAGATTGTGACCGCTTGATTCTCAACGTGCCAAGGATCTTTGGTGTGGGCAATCTGTAGGATATTGTCTCTGACCCTATAGTTGAGCAGGGGTGCCACCACAGGGCACGGTGATGCCCCGGGAGATAGGGGGGTGGGTTGGGACCTGATGCACCCGTTCCACTGAGAAGGAGGTGGAGGTTCTGCCCCTGAGGACTGACTGTGTCAACCGCTGTTCCAAGTATAGGCCCATACTCGGCCCTTCAATCTTCTCAGGCAGGCCCACTACTCGAATGATGTTCGGTGTGACCGTCCTTCCGAATCCTCCATCTTACGTTTCAGGAGGTCAACTTCAGCTGCAGGGCCGCCATCTTGGTCTCTGTTTCTGACACAACAGGTTGCATCTCCGCTATGGTCACCTTGTGCGTGGACTCCTTCGCTTTCAGTTTGTTATGCTCCTCCCACATATGGCCCATATCTATATTTGAAAGTGTCAAGCTTTGGTTTGAGCGTTGTCTGTAGACCCTTCAAGCGTTGTCTGTAGACCATGCACAGCAGCAAGGAGTATCGGCGAACTTGGTGTTAGTGTCCTTTAACACAAGGTCAGTGTTGAGAGGTGTCCCTGCTGGGGTAGTCCCTGGTTCAAATGGGGAAGGATTCTGCTGGACGTCCCTTAATTTGAGACCTTCAGGATGTATCATCATGATGTCGACAGGAACAGCTGAGGAGCAGGAAGAGACACTCACAAGATCAGTTACAGCGGTCTGTTGCTGGGAACACCCAGTAACTCGCCCGCACCATGCAGCAGCGTAGTGCCGTAGGGAAAGCAAGTCCTCTGGAGTGGCAATTGATGGGGCTGTGACTGCCCCTGAACTCGGTATGTGGGCCTCTCCATGAGGAGGTGAAGAGCTGCACACTGTATTAGAATGTACAAGCTCGTAGTTCAAGGGTGGCAACAGTTTGTAAGTAGGATTCAAGTGCCACGTGGCTGTCTCCACAAAGGCTCCCAAGGGGTCAAAAGGTCGCTACTCCAATGTGCGCTCCCCCAGCAACAGTGGGCGTCCATGGGTAGAGAGCAGCAATTAGTCTTGAGTTCCTTCAGGGAGCACCCTCAGTGAGGATCACCCCCCCTTTGGTCGCTCACTCCCAAATAGTGATTCAACGGGAACATTCACAAGAAGGGGGGGGGTGAGTGTGACACACCACTATAGCCTACAGTCACCTTCCAAAAGTACAGTAATGCGAGTCACTTCTCCAATCCAACAGTTTGCTGCCACTCCCTTACAGAAACATCGCTGCAGGAGGCTGTCCAATCTTCCGGCGCGGGGATGCCACTCAGTACGTTCCTTCCGTGTACATCTGTATCAAGGCACGGGGTAGCAGTGGGCGGTTCCCATTAGTAATTGTGATCCGCAACAGGGGCAGCAGGGAGTTTGCGGGCCCGAAGTTCAGGCTCCGTCACTAGAAGATAGGGCAAGGAAGGCCCCTCCAGTAACAATTGGCCTCAGGCGTTCACCCCTATGGAGCAGCCTTCTCGAATTCGTTAAAGTGGGGAGCCGGCCCATAGCAAGATGTTTCCAACCCTAGTGGGGGACAAGTGATGAAAGCAGTATTTGTCTCAGGGCTTGTGGTGATCATAGCAAGGAGGGAGGGAGGTGCTGGGCATCACTCCATCCTACAGCCTCTTGATGCAGTAACGGACACCAAGCGCGGCCCTCCCTCGTCACGATATGCCCAGGTACTCCCTCTGCGGGCACCGGCTGCACCGGATCAGCAGCATGCTGCATGTCTTGCCGCTCACAGTGAGTAGCTTGACTTAACGGGAACAGGGCGGTATGCTCCCGTTATCTCGGGCCTAAGTGCGGACAGTTCAGCTCTGCCCTGCCGTTGTTGACGCTGCAGCAAGACCGCTCCAATTCTCTGTTTTGGGCTCTGAATACCCAGGAGCAGCCACAACGACTGGGGTATCGTAGCGGGGTACCAGTTCCCCGTGAAGGTCAGGAATATTGTGGCGTCGGTCGGGACGGAGCTCGATTCTACGCGATTGCTCCAGCCGCCATCTTGGCCACGGCCCCCCTCTTCAATCTGAGTAAAGAATACTTCCACCTTCTCTTAATCAATTTAATTATTGAAACTTGAGCGATATAGTTGTCTTTATTATTTCAGACTGAGCTGTAAAAGTAGAAAATCTATTTAATAATATCAGGTGACAACATGGCTTGAAGCAAACGTTTTGCTGAGATCTTTTGAAATAGGTAGATTTAACTACATTATTTTGGGTCCTTGAATTTAAGACTATTAACTGCTTGCCTTTTTTTCTTTGTTTCAAAATAGGTTGAAGTCAATTACTCTGAAGCACATGGTAACTTCCCAGTTTCCCAGCAGCAGAATATGGTTGTCATATCCCACCAGAAAATGCACTCAGACGACAGAACTAATAAAGGAATTGTGCCAACACGTTCAAACAGCGTCTTAAGTATTCAGGTAGCTAACCTTCAGGATGACATAGAAAAACTAAAAGAAGCAAACCACTGTCTAAGTGCATATGAAACAATTCTTAATATGTACCAAACAAAAAATGCACAGCTTGCCAATGAAAAACTACAGCTGAAGCAAACAGCCATGGAGTTGAACGAGACCATTAAGATGTTAGAACAGGACAAGAAGAGGCAGCAAACTCAAATTATGGATCTGCAGTACAATAACATATCACTGATGACCAGAATTGAGTCTGAGGCAACAGGTGATGCTTTGAAAAGAGAACTTGATGAACTGAAGAAAGATTACAGCCTTTTGCAGGAGAAGCAAAAGGCAGAGGAGGATGAGAGGATTAAAACAATGAATCAGTGCTTAGAAATGGACTATACAATCAGTAAGAAGGAAGAGGAAATTGAAGAACTACAACATATTAATACAAAGCTGGAAAATGAGATGAAAACTTCAATGATGGAGATACAGCGACTCAGGGAAAAGGAAGAAAATGGGGAAAAGCAGTTGCAAGTCTTGCAGGAGGAACTGCGGCAAGAGACTGACATCAGGGTAGCAGAAAAGGAACAGTTTGAGTCCAAGTATTCTTGGCTGTTGTCCGAAGTGAAGATGTTTAAGGCAAACTTTGAAAATGAGCATGCAGAAACAGAGAACCTGAAGCAGCATATGGACGTAGTAATGAAGGAGAACCTCCTATTGCACCAACAGGCCACGGTAACCAAAGACCTCAATACACAAATGCTGGCTGAGATTGGCAGCTGGAAACAGCAGTTTCATAAAGTCATGCAAACACATGGGGAAAAGGTAAGGATTGTAACACTATAGCGCCACACTTGGACCTTGCATACATCTTTGCACATTACCTGAAAAAAAAGAAAAATATTTAGTACAGCGTTGGTTGAGATATCATTGTTGATTAATATGTATGGTTCACTGTTAATACGTGTACCTGGTTATTCATCAATACATTTACTAATCAAGACAGCTGGAAAAAAACTTGACTAGTGAAAGTATTTCCCTCTGGATAATAAGAGTATGGAAGAAACCAAAAACTATCCCAAAATATATTTAGTTAATTGTCAGTACTTATAGGTGGGTATTTATTAGTATACATTTTGAGCAATTTACCAAGCAAGACAGCTGGAAGAAATTGTGACTAGGGAAAGCATCTTTCCTCTGGATAATGATGTGGTATTGAAGAAACCTACAAATTATCAATAAAATATGTATAGTTCACTGTCAATACCATGATGTGGCTATTTATCAATGTAACCTATAAACTATTTACTAATCAAGACAGCTGGAAGAAAACTTGACTGATAAAAGTATCTTTCCTTTAAACATTAATAGGGTATGGAGGAGAACTATAAAGTCACTATACAATATGTATAATTCACTATCATTATTTATATGTGTGTATCAGTATAATTTATAAATCATTTACTAATTAAGAGAGATGGAGGAAATCTTTGTTAGTCAAAGTATCTATCCTCCGGATAATAATAATAGGGTATGGAAGAGGACCATAGGGAACTCATAACATATGTAGAATTCACTGTCAATACTTATATGTGAGTATTTACTTAGAAAATTTCTAAACTATTTCAAATCAAGACAGCTGGAATAGTCCGTGTCTAGTGAAATTGTTTTTCCTGCAGATAATAATAGGGCTCAGAACGTAGAATACCAACTTTTTGCTATTCACCAGCCTTCTCAGTTGTGTGCCTGGAAAGCTTTTCCAAATGCAGATTTCCAGGTCGATTCCTGGGAAGGGAAGGTGCTTTGGAGTGGACCTCTATTGCTGCTGTTCAAAGTTATCCGTAGCCGACAACTCCTCAGAGGGGAATAGGATCCTATGGGAAATTGTACATAATTATGTTTTTTCTCCAATTGGAAAATATTTTTCTCTGTGGAGAAAGTCTTTCCCCTCTCTTTTGCCGACTTCCCTCAGGGGTAAAAGAGGCCAGGCTGCAACAGTAGTCATGGCTACAGAGCAGAAATAAACTGGCACAGTGGGAATAGACTGGAGAAAAAACATCACAGTCTATTTGGCAGTGCAGTGTGCAATGCTTGACTTGGCTGTCAGATCTTCTGCCTGTTTTTCAGTCATCTCCTGCTATTCTTGTTTTCTGCTCTGTTCCCCTGACTTCTAGTTCAGCCAGGTCTCTTTTTCGGTCACAGCCCCCCACCTGTTTGCTGACCTTGGGCCCAGCTAACAGCGACATCAGCCTATCATTAATTTTCCAGTGTTCTGCTGCAATGTCCATGCACTGCTCTCTGTCATTCTCCTAGCCATACCCTCTCACAACGTGGTCTCTTGGCTTTGGTCACAGTCCCCTAACACCAACCCCCTGTTCTATAATGAGATTTATATTTTAGCTAGCGTTTTCCTACCTCGCTTAAATTGTTTCAAAAGTAACCGCTGATACTAAATGCGGTGTGAAGCACTATAGAAAGTATATTTATTAACCAACATTTAAAAAAGATACAATATAGTACCACATTTTATATATGACTGAAAATGGAGAAATGTTCTGTTCTGCCTGTTGCAGAAACTGGTATTAGTGGGGTAGAAAGAAGTATATGGACTATTGTTATTTGTTAGTGTAGTTTCTTCCCCAGTCCTGAAGCATGCAGATAAATTACACCTCACGGAAGCTGTAGTTAAACACTTCTTTATTCCTCAGCATACACCCACGCACTGCACATTAGCTTATACTCAACATTAACCACACCCTAACACCTCCCTGCATATGACGTAGTTCCTGTTCAGAATCCACCCCAGAACCACGAGGGTCCCAGTGCGTATAACATCAATATGCTACATCTCCCCCTTTATTAAATAAAAAGCGGTGGGCATTAAGAAAATCACATTTCTTCAATCAATCTGCAAGGTGACCACTTGTTAGCCTGACCAGGTGATCCGAGATGATCGAGGTCCACCATGATCGAACAATGATGGCATAAGCTCGGGAGCTGGAGCCGAACTTGTTGGCAGGGCTGCCTCACATATAGTTTCAGGACTCAGCAAGAGTCACAGTATGTGTTTGAAATGTGACGTGTCCCGAGTGATAGATTGTCTGGGACGATGTGCGGTTATCATATGTCCCTTGCACGCTACAACCTGCAGAAGATCAGCGGCAAAAGGAGTGTCCATTTTCCGTCTTCATTTCTGTTTAACCAATACCCAGTCTCCCTTGTCAAAGACTTTCACCTGGGCATGACAACGCTGATCGGCATATATTTCCATTTTACTTTTTCGAACCACGTCAGTGTCTTGAGCTTGGTCAGTACTCACTGATCGATCCAAGGTCCATTCAGGTAGTTTTGTTTTGATGGCTCTCCCAAATAGCAAGGTGGCTGGACTCTCACCAGTTGTGTAGTGAGGAGGTTGATCAATAGGCCCGGAGGGCCTGGCACATGGCTTTGTTAAGATCAATTTATTCCATAGACGCTTGCAGGATGACTCTCTTAAGGGTGCTTATGAATGGTTCAACTACACCATTGGCTTGGGGCCAGAGAGGTGCACTCTTTAGCTGTTTGACGTTGAGTCGGGCAAGAAACTCTTTGCTTTTGAATGGTGGGTCATTATCAGATTTGAGGATTTCGGGAACGCCCCACAAAAACGTGAATATTCACCAATGACTACCATGAGATGGTGTCCATTTCCTAAAGGTCCAAAATAGTAAACTGCAACTCTCTCCAGGGCATAAGCAGGAAGGTCAGACATTGTCACTGGGCGCTGCAGCACCTTAGGCGACAAGCAATTGCAAACGTGACACATTTTCAGCTCCTTCTCAACTCGCTCATCTAGTCAAGGGAACCACACTCAATTCAATTCAATAATTTTCATTAAGATTTGGATCCCTAATGAGGTCCACAGTAAGATAAGGCAGATTATACTGAAATTTGATCACAATTGTATCAAAATAATAATATTAAAATTACATAGTTAAATCCTTTACCGTCATCAGATAAATCGAGTTAAATACACACGTACTTTGTTATTATTAAAACTTCCATAAAAGGAGAATTCATAAAAGGTTACAGTTTTGTGCAAAGGTTATGTGTAAATTATTCCAAAGAAAGTAAAATCAATAACAGTCATAGCAAAGTCTTCATATAGCCCTAAAATTTACATTCATGCTAAAACTGTTACCCTGGGCCAAGATAGTGAACAGGCTTTCATACGTAATTTGAATATATACGTTTACTACGCATGCTTTACATCGCATGCTAGTACAACGCGGTCTTTACAACAACCGCAATGTTACAACGCAAACCATTACATCGCAAGTCATTTCAACGACTTGCTGTAGGGGGCGCGCTGGACTTAGGAATAGTATAATTTACTATTCCTACTCCAGTTTGTGCAACAGCAGGGAAGGTGTTGGATTCTAAATCCAACACCTTCTGCCCCCTACAGCAAGTTGTTGTAACAACTTGTGATGTAATGGTTCGCGTTGTAACAACGCGGTCGTTGTATCGACCGCGTTGTAAAAGCATGCGATGTAAAGCATGCGATCTAAAGGCTGTTTCCCACGTAATTTAGTTATAATTAAAACCAATTCTTGAAAAGATCCAATTTTATATTTTAAAAAAGCACTCCCCCATAGCAGCAAACGTTATGTGCAAAATTATTCCGGAGAAGGATAAAATCACTGACAGCTATATCAGAAGTCTGCAAATAAACCCAATATTTATACTCTTGGTAGTAATAGTTGCCATTGGCCAAAAATATGGATAGGAATTCAGTTATAATCTCCCATAACTCCCACATCGAGTTCCTCCCTTCTTGGCTATAATCAAAATATACAAGTTATACCACTAAAAAACAGTGCCCGTAAATTCCTTCCTCTCATACAGCAATACACTAATAAATTGAATCAAATTCAAAAACTCCTTAAAAAAGTTGAATATTTTTGTGCATACAATTTCATTCTTTGGGTTAAAGAGAAACTTGCGTGCTGCCACTACGGTTTTAACACTATTCTGTATAAACATTGGCCGTAGCAGCCAAAGACAATCTGATAACAGGGCTGGGGAAACAAACAAAACATGGTTGAGGTTCTGAATGCCAAATTACACATATTACAATATTTTTCTGTTCTTGCAGGGGTAAACCAGTTTGCTGGTAGGTTATTTAACTGAAGAAAATTCATACGAAATAAAATCAACAAGCGGCGAATACCATGATCCAGATTCCAGCCTAAATACTTCTGGGTAACTCTTGGATTGCTTGGTGCAGATATTACCTCCAGCCTTTTCTTCATCCCACAGTACTTAAGATCTCTCTGGAAACTAATAATACAACTAGTACTTTAAAAAAAATGGAATTGTGAGAGTGGAAGGGAAGTCACAAACTCCTCCAGAGGTTCAAAATGGGTCAACGCAAGGGTAAAATCACAGGAGAAGGAGCATTTATCTGCTTCCGCACCAAATATTTCCTGATTCAAGAACCCCTTTATAGTATTCAATTCACTTTTCTTCAGCTTCACCGAATCACTCTAGCTAGTCCTTGGACAAATGAGCTTATCAGGCCAAATTGTAAGCTAATAGCTGGGGTCAGGACCAATGTATTAAATTACATAATTTATGCAAAATCTGGCCTTCTATCTTATCAAAGAAGTCCCATTTTCCTACTTGGATAGATTCAATAGCATATAATAGTGTTGGAGGGACTTTCACTTTAAAAAACAGATATCATATGCAAAAAATGCCTTCGACCCATTTCATTAAAGAATGCACGTAGCCCATTTGCATGTGAGACAGCTTTGCAAAAGTACTGTTCGATGTGGGATTTATCCTTTGTATTGCCAGTTATCACTTTCCCCAGGTAAATATAAGAATTTACAATCTCAAGTTTCTTTCCACTCGTTCAACTTTTTAAAATCAAGATTTTACTCTTAGAAAAATGTATCTTCAAATCTTGTACCACCATATATTTCTGAAGTGACATTAGTTTTTTATTCAACCCATTGGGAGTTAAATCCATAATTACAATATTGTCTGCGTATATCAGACAAGAAAAGGGGCGGCCACCTATCTTTGGCACATCACTCATCTGAAAAGCAAAGCATTTGGGTAAATCTGCAACATACAAAGAGAAGAGTAGTGGGGCCAACAAACAGCCTTGCTTCAGGCCATGTTTTGTTGGTATCTCAGGAGATAATCCTTGATCTCCCCTTATTAGCACCTGACATCACATATGAGAGTGCAAGGCAATAATAAGCGATAAAAGGGGGGCAGACACTCCCATTTTTGTAGTTTTTTTCCAGAGTGTTGGCCGGTCTACCTTATCAAAGGCTGTTGAAAAATCTATAAATGCCACATGGACATTTGACCCTCGAATTAAAGTGTACTTCTCCTCAATCAATTTCAGCATACAGATATTATCCAATGTGCAGTGTTGTTTTTCTAAATCCTGCTTGTTCAATGGGAAATGTTTTCTCCACCACCATCCAATCATTAAGGTGAAGCACAATACTGCAAGCAAATACTTTCCCACCGCATCTAGTAAAGCTATTTGCCAGTAGTTACTAGGTAGGTGTCTAGGTCCCTTTTTTTTAAAGTGTGGAATTAAAATACTACCAGACGAGGAGAAGGGAGTCTTCACCTGCTGATAGCAGTAAGCAAAAAGGGGAGTAGGATATGAAGCCCACAACATAGGCTCTTTTTTAATTAGTGACATGGGTATTTCATCAAGACCCATTGCTCCAGAGGCTCTCATTCTCTTATAGAGTCACTATATCTCACACCTCAAAGGAGCATAGCAAGACTCGGGTGGTCTAGATGTTTCAGATATAGGGGAAGATGACCAAACTGGATTAAAGTTAGCTGAATAGAGTACTTCAAGGTAAGATCTCCATTCTTCTTTTATGGGAATTGGGAGGGATTTTACCCTAGAACCACAACTAGCTGAGATTATTTCCCAATACCGTTTAGCATCATTCCTAGAGGCCCCTCTTTTAACTGAACCCAATTATAATCTTCCTTTTCTTACCTTAGTAAGCATTTTTTTCTTGATCTTTTCCTCTTTAGATGATTAATTAATTTACTTCGATCAAGACAGAAATTCTGGAATTGAGTCCTCACTAATTTATTTATTTCCCTGTTTAAAAGTATTACTGGATCTGGGTGTGATCTCCGCCATGAGGGTAAAAGATTGCCTTTACAGGCCGAAACCAATGTATTAGGCTGCTGTGCTCCTAATATTGTTTGCTGCCGATCTCCTATTAATATTGTCTGTGTCTCTTTTAATTTTAGAGATGCTTTGGTATTCCAGTATACTCTACCATTTGATTTTTTAAAGCCTACTGATTTATCTTTAAAATTCCACGGGCCTACTTCTGTTAAGGTCACGTCGGTTTTACAGGAGATTAGCATATGATCGCTATAGGAATTTTCTTGAACTTCCATATGAGAAAACCTGTTAAAAGTGTCAACTGAAACAATTAAATAATCAAATACTAGAACCACCAGAAGTCTATTTATGCGTAATATTTGCTGGGTCATCATTTCCAATTTCCCATTAGCAGTTATTAAATCTGTGTTTCTCAAGCCTTCTAATAAAATCTGGCCTCTTATCTACCCGACTATTATTTGAAAATAAAGCTAGGGTAATTTTTAAAGCTTCTTCTTTTGAGGCATTTGCAAACAGCCTTACACTGGGAGTAGAGACTTTAGCATTCAGATTGCGACCAATACTAAATGTGAACAATCCTCTGTTGCCATAGTAGTGGAAATAAAATCAAATAAGTCCTTCAGTAGGTAAGCATGAGAGCAGGCTGGTGGGATGCAAGTGTTTACAATGAATAGTGTGCCTATATATTCATGATTCTTCTTAATATCTAACTTGACCACCTGAATTCAATTAGAAACTTAGAAAATATCTTTATACAACCACCTAAAGTTAGTTCTGAGCAATACGGCTAGGACTCCTTTCGCATGTTGTCTATTCACTGGGAGTGCAGGACGGCTTAACACTGTATATTCTTCTACAGTATCCAAGATACTTGAATGCATACTATATCAGCGTTCACTTCTTTCAGACCTGCCAATTTATTTTTATCAGTGTGTAAGCCGGCTGCATTCCAAGGGATTAATTCGAGACCCTTTCTAGGAGCAATTATTAAACCTCAGCCCCGTAGAGCTATTAGAATTGAGAGCCCCCGCCACCCAGCTCTATTTCCTGTCTTACTTATCTATAGTCGGTGTTTGTTCTCTCTCTCTGCGAACATAGATACTCTCCTACCTCCTTTTCCAAAAGAGACACGCATTATTCTTTCCCTCTCCGAATGAGGGATTTCTATGCGAGGGTGGCCGGAATGGCAATTGACCTGGGCTTTAAGAACATTAGAATGATGTGTAAACTTTTTAAAAGCTCTCTCCTACTGTGGAACAAGAACATCAATACCAGGACATCGCAATTTATCACTGTTCAAGATTATTAGGTTGGAAATCACCTTGGAACAGAAGGTCACTCTAGTCCCTCCGTGACTACCGTGATCTAAAACTTGAACCAAAGCAAGGTCACTACTCTGTACCATTTGAAGGTCGGGGATATCTGAAAAACAACCCAGTAGGAGTGACCTATTCAGATACAACTCCTGATCAAAAATGGAGAAAAAGTCTAAGGACAAAGGCACCTACATCAGATGACTAGCCGAAATATCCCCATCCCTTCCTTTTCGCCTCTCCCTTTCATGCTTTGGGGTGGACTCAATCAAGTATAGGTCATTCAATGAAGAGTCAGTGTGTGAACATAGTGAACAATTTCAGATAACCGATCAATTTCTCTCAGCTTTTGCTAACAGAACAAAGACTTACCTGCTCTCCCAAAACAAATCCTGACTCATGGACAGAGCGCTTTTCCCAGGGCGTGCAACCGCTCTACTCCAGAAGCGGAAATGAAGATGTAGGTGGACTAGTCACCATCAACCACAATGACTATAGCCCTCTGCTGTTTTCACTATTCCACTACTCTGCATATGTGCCCTGTTCTGCTATAGAGTTATCACTAGGGCAGATATTGCGCAGAGTGGTTAGCAGGGTAAGGAAGGTAGCAGTCAGGGTGCTGTAGTTGTCTTATCCTCTATACCACTGCTGTCCCCAATGCGATTGCTGGCCCTCCTCCCGCCTTTCGTGGGAATACTCTGGCTGTGTGTAAAAGGGGGAGGAGCATCAAGCGTATGCAGGCAGGCGTGTGCGGGCAGGTGGATACAATATCCTAGGAAGCTAAGTGGGCCGAGTTCGGAGAACCGGGCCCCCACCTTCACTTTTACCTTGGCCTGCTTGCCCGGTTTTATTTCAACCACTTTTCCACCTTTATCACTTATCAACCGCCTTTCACGTGGCGCCGTTCTTCCACTCCTCTATTCCCCTTCTGCAGCACTGTCACTCCTACCCCGTCTGCTCCGTCTGCTTCCACTCTCCAACTACTTCCACGTCTTCAGAACACACTCGGAGGACTCTCCAACACAGAGGTCAGGTTATTAAGTAATAAGGTATACTGAGACCACTGAAGCTAAGGAGGGGTTTTGAGGGGAGGGGGGCAGAACGGAAGCTCTCCGGGCAGACTGCAAGCTGCGACAAGACCTGGTCGGACCGCTTCCGCGAGGAACCCAGGCTTACTTTCAGCGGGCGATAGCTACTACCACCGTGCTCTGGCCTTACCGTACCACCGCGCTCTCGCCTTACCGTTCCTCCCGCTCGGCTCTGCTAGGTCCTCCTGACCTTGTGACCGATGGCCGAGCCAAGCCCAAGCTGGTATCTTCCCTTCATCGGCCTGGTATGTTGCCTCGTAGCCTGCCGCAACCTGTGCACCTCCTCACAGGGCTGTTTGGAGGCTCAGCTCGATTTGGGACTCCAACGTGATGTCCTCTACTCCATAACTCAATAACAACTGTTTACCATGTCACTCTCCATCCAGCTTCTCTGATCTGCCTCTCATAGAGCTCTTTTGGTGGCTACAATACCACAGTGTTCTTCTTGGGCCAGCTCAGTGACCCACTGTCTTAAGCTTTTAGGTATGACAATTCTCGAGCCTCTCAGTATTACGGCTTTTTTTTTTTAAGAACAAACTTTATTGGCATTTTTTTTACCCACAATATGACCAAAATCAATGGTGTATGCGTATACAGTGGGAAATAATATTGACATTCTTGAACAATATTATGCATTTTATGTGAAAAAAGGACAAAGAAAAGGAGAAAGAAACAAAACCAGGTATAACGAAAAAACCGGCTGCGTTACAGAAGGTCGGAGTATTGTCCTTATGAAATGTCCAGGTCTCCATCCACTATTCGAATGACATAATCCCATCAACAATTCGGTAGCAGTGTGTATACGTCTGTGTTAATTGTGGGGCAGAACCTCCAAATCTAACGGTGTGGGCTGTGATGGCGGTGTCAGAATAATTCCTCTGAAATCCTCCCAGTGCTGCCAAATGCGCGTGTGTTTGTGGGGGCAGCCACGAGCTTCGAAGACTGGTTCTTCCAACCCCATGCAGAAGTCCAATCCATGCTTCCATACCCCCAATGAGGGTGGGGATGGTGCCTTCCATAATCGGGCTATGTCGCACTTGGCTACAGTCAAACCTAGGAACAATAAATGACGTTTATATCTGTTGCCCCCAATGTCCTCTGCAATGTGTAGCAGCACCAGCCGTGGTGTACTTGGTATAGCCCAACCCAGCACCTCAACCAGACATCTGATCACACCCCTCCAAAACCTGTCCAGGACTGGGCATGTCCACACTGTATGAATAAAGGTGGCCTCCTCCACACCGCAGCGGAGACACTCTGGAGAGGCAACCAGACCCGGCTTGTGAAGCCTCGATCGAGTAAGATATATTCTGTACAAAAAGGGAGATGAGAGGCAATATGAGTTGACAACAGGTAAAACGATATTGTGTACAGGTTGAAAAACAATAAATAGTCGTTTTTGTTGCAGTCTTTGTGTGTCTTTATTTCAAATGCGCTTGGTTTGCATCTTTAGACAGCCAAGATATATTCTGTGTAAGTATTTCAACTGTATTAGTCATAATCGCGAGGAGACTGCAACCAGTATTACGCCTAATTGAGTAACGGCTAACTCGTCCTTCACATTTTTGAACTTTTGAAATTCATCATCATCGTCAAGAGGCCAGATACTTCTTCATGATTGCGTAGCAAAAAGTTCTTTAACAATGATCATCTCTTTATCAGCAGTGGTGGCAGCAATTTGTTCCACTAATAAAGCTGAGTTATGCGTCAGCTGTCTTGGATGTCGAACAGTGATGATGTAGCGGTACTTGTGAAAGGTAATCTGCTGCGTTTTAATCCTTCCTCGGTATGTGTGCAATCTCATAGTCATACTCTTGCAGTCTTAACCCCCACCCCTCAATGCGAGGGGGAATCTTAGCCTTCCTGTTCCCAAAAATTGTGAGTAACGCCTGGTGAACTGTGATGACAGTGAATCGCTTTACGTAGAAAAATACATTAAAATGTTTGCAGTCCCACACCACAACCAGACTCTCCTTCTCCGCTGACAGTAGGCACATTCTGTCTCAGACAGACTCCTACTAGCATAGACCACAATGAGTCTCAGAGCATTCGGATGGCCATTGTGTTGAGCAAGGATTGCCCCAAGCCCTACCGAGCTTGCATCAACCGTTATTTCAGCGTGTAACTTGGGGTTGCAGTAGGCCATGTCAGTTGCATTTTCAATCAAATGGTTAATATCTTTGAAAATCCTGTTGGATTCTGGAGACCATTGAAACTGGCTGCTTCTCATCGGGCCGTCACTGCAGTGCCTGACGGGCCCCTCGGTGGGGGCTCTTTAGAGTTCTTTTGATCTTAGCCGTATTGATGAATGAAAGTAAGGAGGTATATAAGTGCAGGGTGGTGTGCAGGTGATTGAAATAGCCTAAAGGGTACTGGGGAGACTTTTATTAGTAAAGTGAAAGTGGTCCCCTTGAAAAAGTAAAAACACAGGAGCTGTCACTGGTGATGATGTACCTAGACAGCTTCAACAAGGGAGATGTGCGGTCAATATGTGTTATGCCTCAATGCCTAGAGTGTCAATGGCATTTCATCA
Organism: Calotriton arnoldi; assembly: GCA_963921515.1. Lineage (NCBI taxonomy): Eukaryota > Metazoa > Chordata > Amphibia > Caudata > Salamandridae > Calotriton > Calotriton arnoldi. The sequence goes on along the minus strand of CAWUFW010002662.1, from coordinate 1,324,452 downwards.
GGACCAGGTATGCATACCTACCCTACAACTGATTGGAAACAAGGGTAGTGCAGTGAGGGTGTCAAATAATAATCAGTTCTACTGCGCCTGCTGTGGTGCAGGACAATCGAGATCCTACCTCTTGAGAAGAAAAGCAGGAAGACAGCCTTAAGCGAGTGACACCATGGAGATTCAGTTGGCAGGTACTCAACTCTCGATTTGTGCAAGGTGACATCTGAACATACATTTAAGGCAAGATGCTGCCCGTTGGTACAGCATATGCCAATGGTTACTGGTAGCCCTCCTATACAATGTGTACAGTTAAAAAAACATATAGCACACACATGCATAAATCTGTCATTCAGTGATTGAACACACATGAAGGGTAGTAATATAAAAACATCAGCAGTGGAGTTGGGCAACCATGCCACTAGATTCACCAATGTGATATCTCATAAAGAGTATTTTACTGAATATTAATGCATAGTACTGGGTAGTGATAAGGGTAAACTGTTTACTTACCCTATAGTAGAGGTAATAATGCCCCTTAGGTAGGGCAGAGGACTGCATCTAACTGTGGGGAAAACTGGTAAAAGAAGTGACTGCCAGTAAGTAGGACTAAAATTTGATGCAAAGTCATAGAGCATGGCCATTACGATCACTAATTCCTGCGCCCAAGTATGTACCATATCTTCAACACCCCATTGCTTTATAAATCATGTAGTTGCTCTTCAATCTCACACACCTTAGGTTAAGTATTTTTGCTAAGTGTGGTATCACTGTTGCCCAAACCAAACCTTTAGGTTATCTTCATGTTTGCAATGATCCATGTGCTTGTAATTATCCCTAGGCTTGACTAAAAGACTTCATGTTTTTGTTCCACATATTTGTACAAGCCTTGCTTCTCTGATTACCTATTTTTCAGTTGCTGCAATTATTCACATGCTTGATAATCATCCATGTGCCTGTAGTTAGGGACTTTCCAGTCAGGTACTTTCCAGAGTGATTCACCTGCCACCAATACAGGGTCTTTCCAGTCAGGTACTTTCCAGAGTGATTCAGGTGCCACCAATTATACACATGTTGGTAATTATCCAAGTGCCTGCAGCCAGGGACTTTCCAGAACCATTGAACAATAAATGAACACCTGCCCTTCTAGAAAGAACTGCCCACCTATAAACTGTCAGTAGAACCCCAGTCGGGCCCTTGGCTTTATTTCCTGAAAAGAGAATCCTTCTCTTCCCTCCTACTCTTGCACCCTCTTCACCCCGATCCAAGCTTCCTTGTCTGGCCCCGTGACATCTGCGTTCCTGCAGACATCCCTGAGTGGCTCATTGGACTTCTCCAATCCTCGCCCTCGCATTCCAGAAAAGACCTAGAGTTGAGCAACGCCGGCAAATCCTCTCAGCGGTTGCAGCTGTTCAGGAGCTGGCCCATTGGTCATTCTGACATTGTGACGGCATAACCTCCAATGAAAGGAAGGGCAAAGCAAAAGAAGAAAAAACAAGGTTAGGGCACTATTCTTTGTTTCTTTTGAAAAACTTGCCCACTACAATTCTACAAAATAAAAACTTCAAGACTTGTGAATAATCTCAACATAAGAACCCCACGCTATCTGCTGGAAGTTCAAGAGACAATTTTCTAATTTTAAAAAAAGAGAAAAGGAGAATAAAAAAAAGGAAAAGCAGTCACATAACAAAAGCATATGACGTAATATGCTGACAGGTGGAAACCTGTGAACTGTTATTTGAAGCTCACGAAAGGGGTGGGTAATTCTGTCCCACAAGAACTAAAAGAATACGCATTTTTCATGGTGTTATAATCATCTCTGAGTGTAAGTACTTCAATTGCTCAAATGTTGTTTGAACTAACTATTTCAATGTGTATCAATGCTATTATAGTGTGTGTGTTCCTTCTCCTTAGTTACTCTCCTCTACATCCCTAAAAGACGCTCACCGAAAGAGGAAGACACTTGGGCCATTCCCGAGCAAGATAGCGAGCTAGACACCACTCCGAGGGCACAAGTCTTTGGCTTTTTTATTACTTTGCCCAGACCCCCTTACCTCCTAGGAGGTTATCATTTATTGGTCGGGTGTTGTGGTAGGAGTGAGTAGGGTCTGACATCGTCTCTGCGGACAAGTTCTACAGGTGAGTGGCCTGACAGAAAGCCAAGCCACTTCAATTCTTTCCGCCCAGACGATATGGACTCACGTGATGTGTTAAATGCCCAAGACTTAGACCAAGCATTACCTGAAATCTCTGGTAGTGAAGAAATCCCCAGTAGGGTAGAATTACCTAGGGCCTTTGGCGAAATGCAGAGCATGGTTCAGGCTCTGTGTCAAGAAAATTAAACTGTCAGGGATGAACTGGTGCAATATCGCCCGTGTCATTCGCCCTGGTTAGATTCAGGGATCACTCACAAGGATAAACAACCTATCATTCAACCCACGCATTTCGGGAGCATGGAATCTATAACAATACAGTCATCAGGGAATGAAGGAACGTCCCCGGTTAACGTTACTGTGCACACACCTATCCCCATTCCACTTGCTCCACCAGAACGCTTTTTTGGAGATAGCGCCAAATTTGACGCATTCTGGAGCAAGTGTCAACTACATTTCCTATGTAAACCTGGAGCCTTCCCCTCTGCTACTGCTCAGATTGCATTTATCATCTCTTAACTAGGTGATAATGCCGTAAACTGGGCATTACCTCTTATCAAGAATAACAACCCATTATTGCATGACTATACAAAGTTTTGCGATTCTATGCAACATTTTTTTGCCTAGCACACTTTTATTCAGGCTAGTATTAATGAGCTTCTAAACTTACGGCAAGGGAAAGACTTACTTACTTACATCACAACCTTTCATAAATTAGTTACTGAGACACAATAGCCCGAAGAAAAACGAACTTCACTATTCTGTAGGGGACCTAAAGAGGAACTAAAATACTCTTTGGCTCACATTGGTGACCCTCCTACCAATTGGTCAGAATGTATTGATCTAGTAGCCAGCTTAGATAATCGTAAGGGTAACCAAACCAGAAGTGAGCCAAGACTCTTGGTGGTTCGTGACTCTGTAGAACCCATGCAGATTGGGGGACCAAGAGGACCATTATCTAACAGCGAAAAGGAATGGCATCGAAAACTACATTTATGCTTACATTGTAGCAAAGTGGAACACTTAACCCGCGATTGTGATGCCAAACCAAAAGAGGCTCAAAAAAAGATAGCAGTCGTCACAGAAAATAATTAGAAAAACTAGCATGTTCGATCAGCACTGAGGTCAACTGGTCGAGTAAGTCAAATACACTGACCTCACAATACATGGCTCATACCATAGGTAAAATTCCATGTCATCTAACTATTTCAGTCACCATTATATTTTCCCCACGTCAATGTAAGGTTCTGCCTATACTCAAGGATTATGGAGCTAACAGGAAGCTCTTGGATTTAACCTTGGCCAGTTCTTTAAATATCCCTTGAGTTAAGTATTGTGGCCATGAGATACCAGTTGTTAATGACCTTACTCACACAGGATAAGGCCCAATAACTGCTGAGGATTCCTTCAGACCTATCTTTATAATCTAAAAAACTTTAACAAGTCCATTTTTAAATATGTTTTACGATCTGAACTCTGTGATGCCATTCTTCAAAAGAGTTCTTAGAAACTGATCCATCTAAGCATACCGGCAGCAGCTTCGGTACCTCAGTATATTCACTTGCTCAGTGACAGAAGCACTGCTAGGTCATAGGATATTCACGTGGAGTCACCAAAGGCCAGCACACCTACTCTGAACATTGTTCCAGGACCACTTTACGAAATGGTGTTCGGGACGAAAAGGTACACAACCAATCTTCTTTGCGGGGGTGGCAGGGGGTGGGGGGGGGTGACATCTTATGATCAATCACACTTTGATTTGTTATAGGATTTGCTGTTCACCTGATAAACCTTGGGTGATGCACAGAAAGATGCAGCCATGCCAGTGTTGTCTGCTCCAGTTGAATGGTTACTGTCAGTCATCCTGGAGTTCGTGCTCTCTGGGGATCTTGTCCAGTGTTTCAGGAAGATGGCCTCATTTTTCATACTCCATGATACAAGCAAGCTATGGGATTTGGAGACAGTGTCAGAGTCCCTGTGGTGGCAGCTGTGGAGGCAAAGGACGGCACAGTCACAGGGTATCACAGATCATTACTTCCGAGGCAAGGTGGAGAGCGCCAGAACATTGCAGAAGACATTGCACATTCCGGGAAAGCCGGAACATTTTGGAAGAAGCTGGAAGGTTTAGGACACTTCCAGGTCAGTTAGAGCATGGAAGATTTAAGCACCAGTCACAGTATCATACGTTTCCTGGCAACTCGGGTTCTCTATTTTGGTGCATAATTTACATTGCTTGCTTACCCCTGCACCTTTTTTGTTTTGCTCCCCTTTGATTCCCTCAGGTGGTTAGGGCAGCCCAGGTTAACCCTTCCTTCCAGAGAGTTTTGCGTGCAGCCATTCCAGAATCTGCGCTCCAACCCCAAGCATCTGGTCGTATGGAGGCTTGTTAGTGCTTTTCTACTTTTCCATATCCTGGTAAGCCATTGTACTGACACTCACAAGAAAATGTATCCCTTTGTACTCAAGTACATTTACATTAATGATACCTTGTCTTATAGATTTACAGGGGTTACTAGACAGTTCATTGCCAACAGAGTATCATTGCCACACGCCTTCCACTAGTCCTGAGGTCAGCAGGCCAAAACGCCTATGGAGTGTTTCTTTTCACTCTACCTTCCTTCCCGTACAGTTACTTCAAATTCTGGAGTTCATTAGAGTTCTTATTTGATTAAAAGGTAAGGAGTAGGGTTAGCATCAGGGTCCCTGCCTGAATTCCAGTGAAATCCTACAGTTACTCAAGGTCTGAGAAATTGTGGCTGAGAATTTGCGAGAAAGAGATGAATTTGGCATCACAACAGAGAGCCTATGCCAGTCCTAGTGACAAGAACAGGGGTCGCTATCACCTCGGCCAAGGAAGAAAAAAAAGAGACAGGTGTACATTGACTTGGTAAAGCCATACCATGTGAACCTTTTTCCACCGTCAACTGGTGCAACTGCTGAAAATACTGTAAACTGTGCAGTGGATAAGAGTGTCACAGAGTGTGCTGTATTTGGAACACCCTCCAAATAAAGAACAATCAAGATCAAGTACAAATTAATAAGCATTAAGAACTTTAATGCTTGAAAATGCAGTTACAATACTGTCTGCACCCCCACTAACACCTGCCTCAGACTGTACTGAGAACTTATTGAATGAAAGCACCAGAAATCCGCCAGACATTAGCACGGTACTGATGTGGTATGGTGATTCAGTCCCTACATTCTGACGTCCTGTGATCCCAGGCATAGTTCTGTTCCCAAACATAATCCCTGAAACAATGGCTTAGAATAGTAGCCTTGACTACTGGTGCACATTTATCTAGCGGCAGCAGAGGCAGACTTTTTCTAAGGATTCTTAATGACTCCAGACTGGTCTTAGCCAGATTGTTTCTTTGACTGTCCAACAAATACTTGAAGTCCAGATAGAAACCCAGATTTCGAACTGATTCCATAATGGAAGACTGGGAGCCAAGAACAGCTGACCATGTCTGATGGAAAGGCTATTCTAGGGCTCGGGCTGGATGCTGCCATTATCTCTATTTTCTTAGTGTTACGTTTAAGGGAATTGGCGGCCAGCCAATCAGCCACGGCTTGCATACAGGTGTGAAACTTTACTGCTATGTTGCCTCTTATATTAACACAGGTTATGATAAACTATCATCAGCATAACACATAAACCTGAAATTAAAACATCTAATTAATAATGCAGGAGGGCAAACATATACATTGAACAACATTGGGCTCAGAGAAGAGACTTCGTGGTGCCCCCTGCTCAACAGCCAGCAGGTCAGAATAAAAAGGGGGAAAGATGCACCACCTGTGATCTATCCTTTTAGCAATTTAGTGGCTGTTCCTCTGATCCCAACCTCACTTAATCTCTCTAGCAGCCGTGACTGGGAGACCGTATTGAAGGCAGAGGAAATATCTAAAAATACCAAGGCTGCAGAAGAGCCTTGGTCTGTTATCCTTCATATGTCATCCAGTACTGAAACCAAGGCTGTTTCTGTTCCATGAGCTGGACGAAATCTGGATTGGGCTTCATCAAAGATCTTGATTGATTCTGGAAAATAGATTAGTTGTTAATTGATAACTTTTCCCATGATTTTTACTGGAAAGGGAAGGAGTGAGATGGGACAAAAATTGTTTAGATCAAGAGTGTTGGAAGTAGGTTTTTTTATAAGGAGGATTACCCTGGTGGATTTCCACTATTTCAAAAATGTCCAAAGCACCACCAAAAAAGACAGTACGAAGGTCCATCACTCTAGCGGGTCTAATCAGGTAGGTTCAGCAGCAATCAGCAAAAGGTACACATAGACAGATGGTTGGTTCCATTTAATTTTATTCCAATGACCGGTTAATGACAGCCGACACGTGTTTTGTCGGATTCGACGACTTTTTCAAGGCTTGCACATAGTCTGTCATGAAGAGTCATCAAATGGTAGCAGAAATTCAATCCCAATAGTAGCACCCACAGTTTGCGAAACTGCAGAGGTAAGTAACTCTCAGACCCAACAGAGGGTCGTGTGAAGTCTGAATTATGGGTAGGTGTATGGATGGTCGGGATTTTGATAAGTCACAAGCACCAAGTGTAGCCAGACTGCGACCGCCTCAATAGCGTGTGTCTCCGTGTACAGACACACGCTATGGAATGGAATCCTTGAATTGATCTCATCCACTGGTAATTTCTCAGACCGCATCCAAGTCTATCATTTTTTTTATTATTTTGCCACCTGATATTAAACCCAGTAATATGCAAATCAGCCTTGATCCTGCTCCAGTGGTAACAGTCCAGCCCGAACTGTCAAGCTGCGTCCTCTCTGTACCAGAACACGAGCAACCCAAGACCAATTACAGCATAGTTGGTCCTCTTCAGTCAGGTGCAGCTTGGTTCCAGGGGCAAAATGAGCATGGGACCCACACCTGGGTATACCCGTTGGACTTAGTGCATCACACACATTGAAGAGTACAGTAAAGTGATGGATGGAATGCTTGAATTAATCTCAACTACTGGTAGTTACTCAGGACTGCGTCCACATCTCAGTCTATCGTTTTCTTTGCTCACTATGCCACCTCAGATTAGACCCAACCATAGGCAAATCAGCCTAGGTCTTGTGTTAGAATATAAAAAATGTCTTCGCTGTGTTGTTACATGTTGTTCTGCATAAGTTAGCATTCGCGGCACCATTTTATGTTTAGCCGTCATTTTGACCCATGGGCGAAACTGATCTCTCTGTGTCTCTGCGAGAAGCAGCTTTGGTAATTTTCCTATTCTCCAAGGTTGGGCTCTGCTGTACTAATGAATGCACTGTTCTTATTAGCGCATACATTTCCCACTAGATAGAGGCCTGCTCCCACTAGTCCAGCGATGGGCACAGGCAGAACGACCTTGGCATGAAGATAGTGTGTGCCCGGTCTCAGGATCGAAACTTATCCTTCTGTACCTCCTTTGTGTAGCTGCCTTCTTCTGGAAATTTCCATATCTGGGCATGTCTTCTGGGCTTCTGAATCGTACATAATGTATCACCTGTTTTCTGATGTCAGTCCTCTCTGCAGCACCCCTAAGCGACTGGGCAGACGGGCTCCGCTCGAGTGTATCTGAATAAACATGTACTTGGTTTGTATTCTCTACTGACTGACCGACTCTTAATTTGTATGGAAGGCTGAGAGGTGGTCGCAAGTGACCCGGGTGGCCCTAATCGGGTCACTTCCTTCACTTGCTCCAAATGGAACAGTCCAACTAAAACTGCAAAGGCAGGTCCTCTCTGAAACAGAACACAAGGAACCAAAGACCGGTTTTGGCCTAGCTGGACCTCATCATTCAGGTGCAGCTTAGTTCCATTAGCACAGTGAACACAGCAACCACGTCTGGGCATACCTGTCACATTTGGGGTTTCACAGTGAAGAATACAGAAAAGTGATGGGTGGAATTCTTGAATTAATCTCAGCCACTGGTAATTATTTGGGCTGCACCCCAATCCATCATTTTCTTGCTCACCATGCCACCTCAGATTAGTTTCAGCCATAGTGGGAACAGTCCAGCCCGAACTGGTGAACCAAATCCTCTCTGAATCGGAACATAAGCTTTTGGCCTAGTTGGGCCTCTTCAGTTGGATGCTGCTTGGTTCCAGAGTAAATACTAGTGGCTGAGATTAATTCAAGCATTCTATCAATCACTTTTTTTATTCCTCAGTGCGACGCCCTAAGTGGAACGGTAATTACTCGGGCCAGAACCCAGTCCATCGATTTCTCCCAGGGTGTGGGGTAATTTTTCCTTTTTCCTGCCTGGTACCACTAGGTTTTTCCTGGCCATGACAGAGAGGGAAAATAAATTATGAGATTGCCCCTTTAAATAGGACAGGCTGTCTCATGTCCTTACTCTTATGGGCCCCACTCCATCAGTCTATTAGTGGAAGCTTTGCGACGGCAGAACCATCAGGCACCACTGTTAAAAAGATATCAGTCATCCTGACTCAAAATAGAGCAGCAGACTGAGTGTATGGGCAGGGTAGTCCGCCATGTTTATGGCAGAAGACCTTGTCTGCCAAATCCTAAATCGGCTGGCCCCATTGTATTACAAATATGCAGGTTATAATACAATAAAAAATAATTGTTAATGTACTATAATGCATACAAGACAGGCCATTGCATGTCAACATTGAGGAGGCTTGCTCCAGATGGGGTGTTGTGCGTGTCAGTGCTTTTACGTCTTTTTAAGTGTTGCGTGCAAATACAGACCTGGTTGCAAGCAGTGCGTGGTAACATACCATTGCTTTTGGCATTTGGATGCTGTGTATGTGGGGTGTGATTGAAAGGCCTAGAAGCTGAGAGAAGCCCAGCTTGCATTTAATAGATGTGTGCTTGGATTGCTAAGATTTTTGTAACTCATACTAACAAGCCACATACTGTCTTGTAGAAAGAGGGAAGGAAAGTAGCAATAAGCTTTCACATACGCCTTTGAACAAAATGTATTGTTCAAGTACCCTGTATAATTATACAGAAACCAAGTATGAGCCAACTCCACCTACCTCCAATAAGCACCTTGCCTAGAAAGGCTATCTAAGTGAATGGTACAAGAGGAAGGGTTACACACACAGACTGGTTGCTGGAGGCTGCACTGAGCTTGGAGTTCTGGCTTCGAGCCTGAAGGCACTATCAGGTATGCTTAGAGGCATTACTTGACTTGACATATTAGCGGTTACATATTTATAAATGATAAAAACGTATCCACCCATGCTATTGAAAGACTGGTTACAAACCAGTTTTGGCAAAACCAGTAGAGTAGGGATGTGTGATGAAATATGATTGGGTCAGATTTGACCTTTGCCCTAATATGTAAAATTATTGTTTAGCTGTTTATTATATATACACTCATATTAATGCACTTGATGTATCGACAGATAGTGTATATCAATCAATCGCATAGTAAAATTCCAACTATTGTGTGTGTACTGATTTCGAGGGTGCGGGCAGGGATCTGTTAGTGAGTGATTCTGTGACAGGTTTGTCTTACTCTAAACATTCCCTCCCACTTGAGCTGAATTCAGTGAGGGTGGGGTGACAGACACCTGCCAGATCTCCTGTTCTCCAAAACATTTGACTTTTGAAGCTTGGGTGCTGTATCGGGTGTGACTCCAACAAACTGGGGCTAACATGATAAATGTTCATGTTAAGCGGTTGGGGTTTTATTTCTAGGACTAACTAGTCATGTGGTCTAGTCACGTGGTCTGGAAGGGCTTCTTTTAGGTGGCCACAGAAGCACAAATTTTCCGGGACAAAACTTTCCCCAGACCTGCTAATAATTAATCCGTGTGCGGTGAAATAATAAACACAAATTAGAAGGTCCTCCTACTTCCTTGGTAAGCACATAGACTCCATGTCTGTAGAGTCAATGTTGCCAGAACAAAAGAAAAACAATGAAGGGAATCCCCCTGTGAAGTTGGAGATGTGATGTAACTTAAAGATCACTTTTCAAGGTTATTGCTCAGGGTGGTGTGGCATGAAGCCAGAAAACAAACCCCAGTTGATAAATCAATGGGGGAAATAAACAGGGAAGTTTCTGGCTTCTCCAAGTAAAAACGGATATTTACAACATGAAGACATATGCTTCTGCACACTAGTCTTGTTTAGACAAGAGAACATCAGATGTACTTGATGGGTAGTGAAGGTCAATGAGGCTTTTGTGAGGCTTAGGAAATGATCTTGAAGGTACTGTGAGACAGATTTATAACACCATCTAGAGAGGATTATTTCTGGGCAGTGGAAAACTAAGATAAGACAAGTTGGTAAAAATAGGCTAAGGCATTTAAATTAGGGAAGTTGAACATAAGGAACAAAACAGAAAGATAACATGTAAGACATCACTGTGTCAGTGGACGGGTAGGCTGCGGGAATTAAAAAAAAAAAACACAGAAAGCTGGTGAAAAAAGCACAGGATTTGGTCAGCGGCCTGGGACACAACCTGCGAAGTCGACCTTCATTTCAGGGAAAGAATGTGACATAGTTAAAGACATTGAAAACAGACTTGGTGCTTGGGGCATGGAGAGTTTTCTTCAGGAGTTATGAACTGAGAAGTAAGGGTGCTGGCATAAAAGGATATACCAGTTGAACATCTTAATAAGTAAAAATGTTAAAAGGTTATGATCTTGCCCTGCTTTCACAAAAGTAGTCCGTCTTTCATCATTGCATTTCCCAAAACTTACTATTTAACAAAAAAATAGTACAATCTTGTCGGTTAATCTTATAATTTCAAATGGTTTTGGCTTTAATTTGGCATTTATTAAGCCAGACCTAAAAAAAGTATAAACAGGAGTATGGCCTTACAAAATCAAGTTAAAAACAATGTTCAGTGATTTGCGTAGTAAACCAATTTAGATCCGGCATGTTTGTATTCACATCCTAGGCACACATTCACTCTAGTAATTCAATTATGTTCTCCATTTATTTATACCTTTTTCCATAGTGCATACCAGACCAGGGGGTATGAAAATGTTTTAGATTAGGTATGTACGTTACAAGTGAACAAAACAGCAAATGATCTCCTTCATGAGTTAGTTAGCAGAATAACATTGTCAGTAATGGAGTTTATTGTTTTTTTAAGGACTGGCCTTAGCCAAGACCCTTTGATTTTACTCAAATTATATGTTTAATATAGTTACATAAAGGGCTTTCAGCCACTTTTCTTCATCCATTGGTCTGTTCTTGTGTCATTCACATTTTGCGTCCGCCCATTCCAGCATACAGCATGGGGCAGTGGTTCAGACTACTTCAGCTGCTGGCTAACTTTACTTTGAGTGACTTCATTGAGCCTTTTTACAAGGAGCACATCCGGACACAAGGTAGTTGTGTTTTTGTTTTCACTTTATTGTTACTTTAGTGTTGCCTTAGTTTGAAGAACCTTATGTGAGAGCAACACACTTTCTACCAGATGAGAGCACAGTGCACATTCCAGCTTTATCAGTTCCTGTCTCCTGCCAGTGCTGTTGTAAATACCTTTTGAAGTGGTCTTTGTTTTTTCTGATTGCTGCTTTTTCACTCCATTCCTGCAGCTCACATGAACTCTTGAATATAAGCTCACATGGGTGCTCTATATTTAAAACTCTGTCTGTCTGTCATTCCTTCTTTCTATCCCTATTTTCTTCTTTCTTTCTTTCCTTCTGTCTCTCTTTCATTTGTACCTGCTTCTTTCCTCCTTTCTTTCCTTCTTTATTTTCTTCCTTCTTTATCCATCTTTCCTTCCTTCTTTCTTTGTTGTTTTCCTTTCTTTCGTTTTTCTTGCTTTCCTTCCTTCCTTGCCTTCCTCTTTCTTTATTGCCTTCTTCTTTCTATCTTCCTTTATTACCTTCCTCTTTCTTTTTCTTCCTTTCTTTCCTGCCTTCCATATTCTTTCTTGCCTTCCTCTTTCTTTCTTTCTTGCCTTCCTCTTTCCTTTTTTCTTACTCTCTTTCTTTCTTGCCTTCTTTCCCAAAGGCAAGAGTTTAGTAGCCAAAGCCAGACCAATTGGCTATTTTCGTCCTATTATACATCTAAAATAGAGGACGCTTCAATTCAGCTAGAGCAATCTTTCAAATAGTAAAATCTTTTATAGACACTTCTTTGAGGACGGCGGACCCTCTCCCTCAGTGACACGTTGTAATGATTTGTCCAACTTCTTTCAAAAGAGAATTATGGATATAAATAGATCACTCTCTGATACAGCAAAACAGAAACAATTATCTGTTTCATCCTGGCAACTAAATTCACTCAAGGAAGCACTTTCTTCTTCCCTTTGATCAGGGAGCAGGATCTGCAGGTATTGCTTAATGTGGTTAAATCAGATTCACAGCTCGATCCCATTCCTCTGTATATATATTCTGAAGGAAGGGACCAATACCATCTACCCGGTGCTACTAGAGTTGTTAAATCTCATTTTATGCTGTAGAGAAGTCCAGCCCTCCTGGAAACATGCAGTGGTAAGGCCACTGCTAATGAAATCTTCTTTAGAACTGCAATTAGCCGAAAAATATAGATCGATATTCCTGTTATCAGGTATAAGGAAAGTGCTGGAGAAACATGTCCACCTAGAAATGAATGATATTTTGCACTCCACGCAAATGGGATTTAGGCCAGGACACAGTACTGAGACTGCGCTTCTCGCAGTGACGGAGGAACTTAAGAAGATCCTTGACCAAAGGGGGGTCAGCAGCAGTTATTTTGCTGGACGTAAGAGCGGCTTTCAGTACTGTAGCCCACCCACTCTTGATACATAGACTTAAAAGTGCAGGCATAACCGACCTAGCACTAAAGTGGCTATCATCCTTTATTAAGGACAGGAGCGTTCAGGTGTATAACAAACCATATTATTCCTAAGTATGCTCCCTGATACTTGGAGTTCACCAGGGCTCGTCTTCATTAAGCCCTATATTATTTAATCTTTATGTCAGTCCATTGGCTGAGATCGGGCAATCTTTAAAAAATCGATCAAAAACACATCAACTCGGACCGTGTTGGAAGGAGGCAACTGACTGGATGTCAAGCTATTGCTTGAAACTTAATAGAGACAAAATCGAAGTTATGGTAGTCTGCAATAATCTTGACTATTGGTTTTCGCTTAGTTGTCCAGACTCACTTGGAAGTCTTCCTGCCACTAAAACTGTAGTGAAGAGCCTGGGTATCTGGATAGATAACTAACTCTCATTTGAGACACAGGAAGGTAGCAGCCAGCTGTTATGTCATGCTGAGAATGCCTAGGAAGATAATTAGATTTGCTTCCTTTTTTGGTTCAGAGGTCCGATGTCCAGGTGCTTATTTTATCACACCTTGACTATGGGAACTCCCTTTACCTTGGTTGTCCACTATATGTGGAAAAGAGATTGCAGGTAGTGCAGAATGCTGCAGCCTGGTTGCTGTTGAAGATCCCAAAACATAATTCAGTTTCCAGTTATATCCTCACTGCACTGGCTAACCATAAATCAAAGGATACAACTTAGGGCCCTTTGAATTCCCTATCGAGGGTACCATAAAAAAGGTCCTCAATTGATAAGGCATTTGGTTCAGCTGTATAGTCCTAGAAGGACATTGAGATCCTCTGTGTCATGTAGCATGGTAATTCCAAAAATCAAGAAAGTTAGATGTGGAGGCCACTCCTTTGTTTATCAGGCCCCAAAACTCTGGAATTCCTTGCCTGTTAAGAGTCGCAATATAGAACAAGCATTGAAAATGCAATAGGTCTCGCCTTTGATTAAGTTAAAGCCATTTGCTTTGCTAATGGTATTGTATAGCAAAGCAAATGGCTTTAACTTAATCAAAGGCGAGACCTATTGCATTTTTAATGCTTGTTGTTTTGTTTATTTTTTCCCATGTGCTCTTGTCCGCGTGTTTCTCTTTCTTCATGAGGTGAGGGAGAGACAGGGAAAGGCAATGGAAGGGGCCACTGTAGATGATGCTGCCTATGACTACCTTGGGCTCAGGAGGGCCAGGGGACATTTAAAAAAACATAACTTTGAAGGGCAGTGGTGCATATTGCTTGTTTATGGTGACCAGAATACCGAAGGAAAGAAGCACTGCGCTTTATATACCCCACTGTAGACCAGAAAAGCAACACTCCAGCGCGGCCGCGAAAGTAGTTTTGTTTGAAATTTATGATACTTCACAATTTGTATAGTTTCTGCTTCGTAAAATACCCGTCAAACGATGCAAGTCAACGGACAGATAATACATGAAAAGCATTTCTGCAGTGAAACCAGTCGCTCGTGAGCTCCCTGACATTGGCATTTACCCTTCCTGGCACTCTGAGATATGTCTTAGTTTCTGTATCAGGACAACACCTATATACACTTTGGGGGCTCATTTATGATGAGGTGCAGACAAAGAGCATTGGTAAATGTTGGCAGGGCGGCTCGCAAAGGCGCAAGAACAACCCCTGAAATGTTTGGTGAATCAAAGTATAAAATCAAATGCCGCCTTTCTTGGATTATCTCACGGAGTAATCTCTTCAGTGTCCCTGGCCTGGTAACTTGGTCGCATGTAAAGTGCTCTGTTGCCCTGGGTGTCTAGTCGACGCTATAGGAAATTATACTATGTTAATAAATACAGCTAATCTCTAGCACAGAGGCGGCAGGCCCATGCAAGACCACATGTGAGAGAAAATGGGGGTACTTTCTGTTGTGCTGTATGTGTAACATAGATGACCAGCCAGAGGAGAGCATTTTCGGCAGAGCAGAGGGGAGAAACAGCTGCCCCTTCTGCACACCCGTTTGGCCCGGCAGCTGTTCAGCACCAAAAGGTGGAAGCGGCGGCGGGTGCAAGGGTGTTGTTTTTACACTCTCGCACTGGTGTGGAGAGGTGGGCTGGAGACCGGGTTAGCTCCTCCCTTGCCGCAGGGAGAGGGCTCTGCGATGCTATTCAGGCTGGTCTGTTTTTGTTTATTTTTTCCCATGTGCTCTTGTCCGTGTGTTTCTCTTTCTTCATGAGGTGATGGAGAGACAGAGAAAGACAATGGAAGGGGCCACTGTAGATGATGCTGCCTATGACTACCTTGGGCTCAGGAGGGCCAGGGGACATTTAAAAAAACATAACTTTGAAGGGCAGTGGTGCATATTGCTTGCTTATGGTGACCAGAATACCGAAGGAAAGAAGCACTACGCTTTATAGACCCCACTGTAGACCAGAAAAGCAACACTCCAGCGCGGCCGCGAAAGTGAAAGCGCATTTAAAACTGGTATATTTTTGTCTTACATGAAAGGGAGCACACAGGGAAGAATGTGTTTTTCTTTTGTCACGTATCTGTTTGCATACTTGTGCAAAGAAATGATCACTAAATGGTTCTGTGCTCTTTGGCCAGCGGGTCTGGTACTTTCGAGACCGCAGTGTGATTGGGTATGAAGGAGGTCGGGCGCCTTGTAGGCGTCTGCGCTGGGGGTGTCCCTCGGTGTCATTAGTGTCAGTGATGGTGTCTGAACACCCATGGAGGGGCAGTTCCTCGTTCGCGATGAGCCTGTCGCCCCCTCCCGCAGGGCCGTTTTACCCACCACTTGAGCCCGAGCCTCTCTCCGCCTCCCCAGTGCAGCGGCCTCGGTTCTGCGGGATTAATATTTAAACATTTCAGGATAGACGCTTTACCGCTTTTGACATTAAAACGAGAGTGCAGTCAAGGGAGAGAGGGCATCTTATCACCCGCGATCCGAGGACCAGCAGCAAAACGCGTCATTTAGTCGTCAGATATCAGCCACGCTCACACTCCATTACAAAGTTTGATGTTTTTTTTACTTTTCACCTCTCCTTCGGCCCTGTTCTTTCCGTGGAGCCAGATGGGCTATTAGGCGCTGCAACAGAATCTCAGAAAGGAGAGCATTCTCACCTTGAGCAGTAAAAAAAAAAAAAAACACCGCATCTGTGGAGGGTCGCACTGACTCTATAGCGCCCAAAACACTGCAGATTGACTATTGCGAAGAAGTAATTGTTTTTATAACTAAACTCAAATACATAATATTTTACGACTTGCAACAAAGGCTTGAGATCTTCTTTCACGCACCACTGTGCAGATTTCATAAAAATCTGATCAGTGAACGCTCAACCCACTGAGCTATAGAGCCTTTTCTTTTTCAGTCCCATGGCAGCAAAACGATCTTCGGCAACCCCACTTATATTGGCAGGCAACCCTACAAAAGCGCACTATTACTCGAAGATTTCTGAAGGAAACCAAGTAGAACATGCGCATGTTTTCCTGGTGCTACAGTGCTGCATGTGACTGAATGCAGCTTCGAGCTGCTAGCCATGAACCCAATAATCAGGACTCCTCGTCATAAAACCCTTCATAGCAATTCATTCCTGGGGTGAGTTGGGGGGCATGTCGGAGCACCCCTCTCTGTATGTAGGAGAGAAAGGTGCTGTAATTGGATTGTCGGCAGTCATATCTGCTGTCACTGTATTGACTTTCGCTCCCCGGGATGATATTATCGAGATGGCCGAACCTCTCCGGCTGTCAGAAGGGCTGAGACAGGAGAGCCCCAGGCCTGGGGGGAGGGGGGAAGAGGCGAAAAATGTACACCAGCCAAGATAATGTAAAGGGAACATTTCCTGCTGACAGTACACCCCCCCCCCTTCCGTTTGGGAAAAAGGGCTCTTCCGGATGAGGGTGGGGGCTTTGGGAAAGGAGCCGCGTCTGCTGAAAAGGGCACGAGGAGTTGGCATTAGTTGTAATAGATAATAAAAGGGCATGACTGGGACCTGCGGGTGTGCCTGCCGATGACAGCAGAGGAAGAGGGGCTCCCAAGCCGGAGCAGGAATGTTAATTTAACGGCGTCAGGTCGGACCCGCAGCCCCTATTTGCACAACACAAATTATTGCAAGCCCTCCTATGGCGCAAGGGCACTGAACAGCAGAGCTGCCTGTCTGTGGGAGCTGCGGGCAGAGGCGGGCACTTTGGACACGCAGTCCCGTGCGACGCCAAGTTAATCATAAGGGCCCTTGTTAGAACACAACGTCCAATTCAACTGCCTCTAGGCGCTAGTTCCAGATAGGATCAGTTTTAAAACGTGGCTTATGTGTGGCCAAAACATGCTGAGCACACTGACAAATGAACAAATAACTGGCAGAAATTAGAGGCTGGCGTATCGGACTGGTCCTTTAGGCGCTTTGTGCACGCCGTCCTTGTTTAAGATGCGCGTCTGAAGAGTCCTAGCGTCACACTTCACTCACGATCTAAAAGGATCCATTTTTTTCCGTGCGACCACATGTTCCACGTGAAATAATGGATGTAATCATATCGAAGCACATGCATTGATTATGTAAAACTTAAATTACTCGCAGTTACAGAGAACAACAAGCGCGGTCCCGAAAGTGAAAGAGGACCGCGCTGCAGCCGGAGCATGGGGATCTCTTGTCTTTATGGGGCCATGTGTTTAAACACATGGCCCCATAAAGATAAGAAAGTGCTTCACTACAGCCGTGAAGCAGGCGACCCAGTCCGGATCGCAAGACAAAGGGCGGCAACCAAAAACCCTCATTGCCAATGGCAGACCACCGTTTAGCATAAACGGTGACGCCAGCCAATGGGAATGAGGGGCGGGGCTTCAAGCCCTCTACTGAAACTCCTCATTAGCAATAAATCTCGCCGAGCGAGCTGTGCATGTGCGCAGCAACGCTAGGCGAGACCTAAAAATGAATCGAAGTTCAGGAAAGCATTGAAATCTTGGTTGTTTGTATACAATTGGTGGAATAAACTCACTCTGGTGTCTTAAGCACTGGGAAGCCTAAGGGGTAGCCACGAGCTCTAAAAATACCCAGAATAAAAAAGGATAGAGTAAAATGTTAAATCTTTGTTACTCAAGACCTTTTTTAATTTTACCAAAATTATATGTATAACATAGTTACCTATAGGGATTGTCAGCCAGACTTTGACCATTGGTCCAAAACAACATTTTTGCCTTCAGGAAATGTGTTTGTTTAGATTCATGAGGGCCAGCAGCTTCCCAAACAATAACGTTTTGCAAAAACCAAGATAAAATAAAACATGAATTGCCAAAAGGCTGGCAGCCAAAGCCAGACCTATTGGCTTGGCCAATCCATGTTTTAGATTGTGTCATCCATGGAGAGACAGTGAAAGGAAGACACAAGTCATAAACCAGTTTACCAGAAAGAAATTACAGATGTCTATCCCAGAGTAAATTACCAGACATAGAACTTGCATTGGTTGATTATGAGATTATCATTGGAGATAACGCTGGATAGAGATCTTTTTTTCAGATCCCTTTTTAAAGACTCAAAAGATGGGATTGTTTGTGTGTTTTGTAGGAGGAATTGAGTGCCATGTTTTTGGAGCGGTATGATTAAATCTATTGCCTGCATCACAATGTGATAAAAGCTAAGATAACTGCTAATACATTTCACCCAGTAGTAGTATGAGCTAGCTTTTGTTTTCAAGATTTATGGAGAGATTCAATATACCCAGCACAGCAATGTTTTTATTTTGTTATTGTTTCCATGAGGGCCTAATGTCCCAGGTTCTCTGGAGCTCCCTTATACCTCACTCAACTCATCTTAGACTCTAAAGGTTCATACTGCTTCTGCAGAGGACCTAAAATTCACCTCTCACATTCTGCTCTTTGTCACACAAGGTGCGTTTCCTGTCTTACTCCTTGCATTGCATTGGTCCCCATCTTAAATCAAGACCCTGAATACTAAACAGTTAATTCGGTCACACAGCTAAGACTGGCTTCAGCTCCTATCCTTCACTATGCACCATATGAGATGAGTCCCGTCTCAGTAACAGTGCTACTTTACCATGCTTATAAACAAGGTAATTGTGTAGAACATTGTCTGGGGCCCTTGAGATTTTATGCAAACTGTTTTCCCGTCACTTTACAGATGTTTTCTTTCCCCCGCCAGGCTTTTTCAAGCGGCTTCACGTCAGAATGTATCTATCGCTTTACAAAAACCTAGTTTAAAATGTCATGTACTGTGAGCATGTTTGGAGTATACACAAAATTAGATTGCCTCCTCCAGCTCATAGTGCTAATGTATTCCGAATGGGGAGTCTCTGGGACTCTTAAAATGTATTCCTTTTAACATCTGACATATCAGTGAGTCAAAAAAAGTAAGTATTACCAGACCCTGTTCAGGGGGCCTCAGGGCAGACAGGGCTGCTTGGCCTGAACCATCAAGTGTCCTGAGATCTGTCCAACTCTGGCTCTGCAAACTTGCCCATGTATAACTGCTTCTGCACTTGACACTCAGGGTAGTAAGGACCGGCAGTCACAGGCTTCTCAGGAAGGTAGTAGTGGTGTGTCCAAGCTCAGCAATCAACAGTCAATCTACAGGCACAATAACGTTAATGTTAGTTTTTCTTGTCTTTTAAGAAAAAGTATTTTAAATCCCACAACAGTGCAAAATACTACACAATGCAGCTTAGTAAACAGGGTGGTGACCCAGGAAGCAATCCTTCCTGTTCTGCTACACCCACCAGGGTCACTTGCTAATCTCATCAAGTGATGTCTTTTTGGCCGCCCCACCCCCTCTAGTAGTCAGGTAAAAGCATGAATCAGGCTATAGTGCAGTCTTATGTTTTCCACACAAGTCAAATGAGCACTCAGTTCACAGTTTTCTCAGTTCTTACCCCTTGGTGGTATACAATAGAATTTTCCTCTCTACTTCGGAGCAGATGTGGGTATCCCATGCATATCCCGTGCACTCATTCAAGCGGGGCCACAACAAGCGAAGATAATGTAAGGTCCCGGGTGGGACAGATGCATGCCACATCTCGATTTGTGCATCTGCCCAGCTTAGTTCTTCGGCGCAGAAGCTGTGGCACAGGTGCATCACAGCTGCTTCTGTTTCCTCAGGTGATAGGTAGGTTGCGGGACCCACCTGGCCTGATGTAGGGAGTTGCAGCCCCGGTCTGACCAATGCAAGTATTCCAGCTGTAGCAGCCCCAGTCCATGCTGATGGCAGTTACAGCCCCAATTAGGCCAATGCGATGATCACGGCAGATGCAGATCTGACCGGGCCAATAAGATGTGCAGCCCCAATTAAGCTGATAGCATCTGCAGCACTGATTGACCAATAGGGACATTCTGGGCCTCTCTCCTCTTTTACTGATAGATTCCTTCCATTTCTCAGCCAGCAGACAGTCTTCTGGGCACTTCATACAGATCCTCAGCTCCTCCAACAGAAACTGTAGACTTCAGATGATGTCCCCTTACCTCTGGGAGAATGGCCGTCAGGCAGACACCAGCCTTAGTTGCACAGCAGTCCTTTAAAGTCCTGAAAAGCACCCTCTTCACTGTTCATGAAGTACTTGGAACTCTTCTTTCAATTGCCCTCCTCTGGCAGCTCACAAGATAAAGCCTTTGTGTAGAGTGATGCTTCTCACAGCAGGTAGCATTGGGCTCTTTCCCATCTGGAGCAACCACAACACAGTCGCAATGAGGTGTGAGGTTTCAGCACCAGGCTATCATCAGACCAAATGAAGTAGTAATCAGGGATAGATAAAATAACAGGCCTGAACTAAAAACTTCCTCACCTCACAGAGCAGAAACTGAAGTCCCAATCCTCAATGGCAGTGCTCAGGAACACTATTCAGCAGCCCTTTGCTAACAAAAGGCCTCTTAGAATTCTTAAAGTAACCCAGCCTCAATCCTCCACACTTCGGTGACTGGCTCTCCTCCCTCCAGCCACGGGAATGCAAGAAATACACTTCTACTGTCTCGGAGAATAGTCCTCACCCTGCATCTTGTGCTGTACTAGGCCAGGTACATCTGAAATCGACCCCACTGTATTCAGGCTCACTCACACACACAGCTCTACTGCTACACATGTACTACAAATAGCACACACACTTGACATACGGGATGCCAGCACAAGGTTCTGGGCATAAATATAACAGCAGAACTTTACATGAGGAGGACTGGTAGGCCTCACTTCCAGTGACACAGGTACAAAGGCCTGCTCACACTATTAAGCCTTCCAAAACACAGCATGCTGCTACCATCACTTTTACGCTATACCTAGGACACAATGAGAGCACTCTTGGTGCGTTCCTTCACCTCACTGAACAGCTCCAGGAACTTAAATGGTCAGGGACAGGCTTCAACTACTGCGCACACACTTGATTAGCGTGTGCTAGCACCAAAATACGAGTCAGTAGGGCAGGGGATCACACCCTTGTACCATGCAGGAGACATTTCCATCCCAAAAGATATGCTAACCTGGAAATTCTGCATTTTTTGGAGTGGGATAACACAGTAACAAACTTTACTTGCACACCATTCCCCAGTTGGTAATGTGTAGCTTATTATTCAACTATGGGCTTCATTACCAGGTTTTTGAAAACTACCCCTGTCAAATGTTTCATTGTCTTAAGTATTTTGGACATGTAGAAGATATAGTTTTCATCTGTTTCTAAACCAGTTATATTGAAAATGGGAGTCGTGTGTCAGAATATCATACACAAAAATATTGTCTAACATAAATATTGTACCCTAAACATTGTCATCAAAAATGTTATCCTGTAGTTTATACATTTCTTATCATTAACTCCCATGGGTGATATTTTTGTTAACAATATTGACAACTAGGGGCCCGAGTCACAAAGGTAAACTTACACTTTTGTTTAAGTTTACTATTGTTTGCTATTCACAAAGGTATTTACTAGTAGTATCTTTAAGATAGCGGAGTCTATGTACATAAAAAGACAAGACAGTCCTGTCTTTTTATGTGCAGAAACTCCGCAGTCTTAAAGATTCTGGGGCATATTAGCAAGACTGGCGATAAAATTATCGCCGCTTTAGCGGCAGGAAACTGCCGCTAAAACGGCGATAATGGGCTTGCTAATATGCGTTATAGAATCCAATAGAAGCCCAGGTTAGATGTGCAGGACGTCTAACCTGGGCTTCTATTGAATTCCATAACGCATATTAGCAAGCCCATTATCGCCGCTTTAGCGGCAGTTTCCTGCCGCTAAAACGGCGATAATTTTATCGCCGGTCTTGCTAATATGCCCCTCTATTAGTAAAATACCTTTGTGAATAGCAAACAATCATAAACTTACACCAAAGTGTAAGTTTACCTTTGTGAATCAGGCCCTAGATATTTATGTCAGTCAGAAATCTGACTACCAAATTTGGAACATACCAAAATAGGCATAACATAATATTTAGATCAAGAATTCAACCATATTTATAAACTGACTTTGGACACCATTCACCTAAATTTTTCGTGTGCCCAGATTCCCGTACATACGCAAAAACATCACTTTGCAACGCCAAATTTCACATCGTGACTCACAGTATCAATATATGTTGAATTTTCAAGGCTTGTTTATAAACACAGAAACTGCGCCAATATGATGGATTTTCCCCATTTGTAAATGCACGAGAGTGGATGAAATCATCACTTCTTTACCATTTCATGATGGTAAGGAGAGAAAAAAGACAAATATTCACACATGCGCATTTTCTAGTAATTTACTAATGCACGATTTTCCACCACATGAACATTCTTGTGAGTGAGTAATCCTAGAAATCATCTATGAATATTGTGAATTGCTGCAGGAACTCCTGGGAGTTCTTGTAAATCCTGTCTAAGTCACAAATTTATTCTATATATGTGACCATCCCAAAGGGAGTAAATTACTGACTTTTTATTTGGGCTTTGTGAATCAGCCCTGTGGTGATTTTCCTGGTAAATATTAAATTGCTAACTTGTAAGAATACAATTAAAGAATATAAATGGCCATTACTATGCATTTTGTACTGTGTAAGTAGGTCAATTTTAACATCTGAGCAAAGAATACCAAAATGTTGGCCAAGAGGCACGGCAGATTTTTATAGTAAAATCAAAGAGTGAGTCACATAAATGGGGGTTTCAAGCAAATAAAAACAAGTACAAGGTCATCACTTTCAGTGTTGAATTTGGTGTAGAACATTAGTAAACATATGTTTATTGCTATCGTACACAGTTTTCTGTATTATTTTTATCATTTTGATTCCTGTGTTAGGAACAGGTCCATAATGAAACAGTGCTGACACTCAAATCCGAAGTAGCCTCACTGAGGGATGCATTGAAGAAGAAAGACGAAGAAATGCAGTGGAAAATGCACATGTTGGGCAGATTTCTTCTGGTTAGTCTAATTTCACAGATGTATATATTCATCTTTCAATAGACTGTATTCTTTTTTAGGTCTGACTTGAGACAGCTGTAGCTATCATGCAATAGCCATTAGGTACTGTTAGTGTCCTTTACCTATTGACCACCATACAGTTATCAGCAAGTGGTTGATTGTAACTATCTGCCATGTGGTATGGAATTTTCAACTTTACCGGTATGCAGTCATTTTATCAGAACCGTTGAGCTTAAGTTTGCATAGGAACTTTTTTTTACCAGTGACTCTGGCGGCTCTCTTAAGCAGAAGGGCCAGTGCTACTGCAGAAACAGGGCTGTGGAAGTTTGAACCTGAAGTTGCTCTTGATGTACTCTGAGGTGGGAGTGTGCCATGTGAGCTTGCAGCGCTCGCCTCTCATGGTCCACTCACCATTACCTCATGTACTCCCCATTCGGGGGTCTGCCAGTAGTTGCGTACCATATGCTTGACGTCTCTGTAGAAGAGGACCATGATATGTTACAGCATCTTTCAAGCAGTGTACCAGAACCTCCCTCCAATGCACTCGTGAACTAGAGTCAGAGGCGTAGGGTAACCAATGTTCAGAACCAAGTGACAACAAGCATTGGTATAGGACTGCACATTGACAACGGTTGGGTTGTAATTCGGAACAACTCAGGGAAATACTCTGTATGCCTTTACCATGCATTTTGTACCCCTCATTTTTTAGATCGCAAAAGCTTTTACAGCGTATGACTTTACCATGCATTGTGTATATATATATATATATATATATATATATATATATATATATATATATATATATATATATATATATATATATATATATATATATATATATATATATATATATATTACAAGTATAAGAAACCAATCGCTCGCACACTCGGAAAAATAAGGTAGGTTTGGGAAACCAAAAGATTTATTCCGTCATAAATCAACGTGACGCGTTTCGCCTAACGGCTTGATCACACAAAGTGCACATAGTGAGAGCCTCGTTACATACTGATAGGTAGAAATTAACAAAGGACTACTTGGCTGTGGGCGAATCGCCCATAATATCAGCCGCCATCATGTAACGTGTTAAAATCAAGTGAACAGATTGAATATATCTGACAATATTCGTGGTCCATGTGAGCAATGTTATATAAATTAACGTATATATTCTCAATACCTGATAAAACAATTCGGTGTGCCAGTCACCCACAATCTATACTGGTCCAGCCGAACGCGATCGCCATTTTGTAGTGGCTATACATACATGGTGTGCCTGAGTATCCACATACTTAAAGTTAACTCAGGTCAGTTCATTGCTAGTACTCCCCAAGTGGGTCATTGCATAAATATCAGGTGCCTCTGCTGCATTCATAATATATAATTGCGTGAGCGAAAACACAGTTCACATTGTATGTCTCATGTTGCCTGTCCACCCATAGTGGGTACAGAATCAGTAAATATATCGAGGTATGGGAAACCTGGGTCATGACATATAAATATCATAAAACATTGCATATCTCTTGCTACATATCCGCCCTTGGTGGGTATACAATCAGTAATAAATACGAGGCAAGGAAAATCAAAGAGGCAGCGTGTATATACAGAGATCAAGTGAAAAAATATCTAATCTAAATAAACAAAGTTAAAAAAGATAACATAATATGGACGAAGAAATAGCAATACATCTCCATGATGAATAGGATTGTCAATATTTGCTGAGTTAATTATGATTTTTGTGGACGTGTACATTCTGTAACTTAATTTTAAACATGTTATAGATGTTATAGATCTGCTGCTCTTCACAATATTCTAACTGTCGATCCTTTTCTCTTTATTTGCAGGAGGAAAGGAAGGGACACACTGGATGGAACAGATAGACCGGGTCCCTACCCTTTTCTTCGTGGTATCATTCTCCTGGAATGGCCATATGCCGCAGATAAGAAATTATCTTTTTTAACTTTGTTTATTTCGATTAGATATTTTTTCACTTGATCTCTGTATATACACGCTGCCTCTTTGATTTTCCTTGCCTCGTATTAATTACTGATTGTATACCCACCAAGGGCGGATATGTAGCAAGAGATATGCAATGTTTTATGATATTTATATGTCATGACCCAGGTTTCCCATACCTCGATATATTTACTGATTCTGTACCCACTATGGGTGGACAGGCAACATGAGACATACAATGTGAACTGTGTTTTCGCTCACGCAATTATATATTATGAATGCAGCAGAGGCACCTGATATTTATGCAATGACCCACTTGGGGAGTACTAGCAATGAACTGACCTGAGTTACCTTTAAGTATGTGGATACTCAGGCACACCATGTATGTATAGCCACTACAAAATGGCGATCGCGTTCGGCTGGACCAGTATAGATTGTGGGTGACTGGCACACCGAATTGTTTTATCAGGTATTGAGGATATATACGTTAATTTATATAACATTGCTCACATGGACCACGCAATATTGTCAGATATATTCAATCTGTTCACTTGATTTTAACACGTTACATGATGGCGGCTGATATTACGGGCGATTCGCCCACAGCCAAGTAGTCCTTTGTTAATTTCTACCTATCAGTATGTAACGAGGCTCTCACTATGTGCACTTTGTGTGATCAAGCCGTTAGGTAAAGCGTCACGTTGATTATGACGGAATAAATCTTGGTTTCCCAAACCTGCCTTATTTTTCAGTGTGCAGCGATTGGTTTCTTATACTTGTAATTGGATTATCGGCGGCTCGCCGACTCTGCGCCACCTCCCACGGGACTCCGGCTTCAGCAGGAGCATCTTTCTCATTTGGATATCCAAATGAGAAAAGATGCTCCTGCTGGAAGCCGGAGTCCCGTGGGAGGTGGCGCGAGAGTCGGCGGAGCCGCCGATAATCCAATTACAAGTATAAGAAACCAATCGCTCGCACACTCGGAAAAATAAGGCAGGTTTGGGAAACCAAAAGATTTATTCCGTCATAAATCAACGTGACGCGTTTCGCCTAACGGCTTGATCACACAAAGTGCACATAGTGAGAGCCTCGTTACATACTGATAGGTAGAAATTATATATATAACCTACTGGCGGTCGCCAGTAGGTAGTTTTAGTTAGGACCTATTTTCCATAGGAAAAGCATTTTTTGTTTTCCCAATAACTTTAGCGTCGTTTGACGAATCTTCGTGAAATTTTCAAAACTAGTGGGGCGCTCCGGTCAGCTCCTGTCTTGAAAGTTTCGGGGTGATTCGCCAACGAGGGGCCGAGAAAAAAAGGGGGGTCCCAAAACGTGTTTTCTCAATGTTAATTTCCATAGGAAACTTTAGACACGGCTACAGCCCGAACTGCTGAACGGAATTACACCAAATTTGGCAAAAAGGTAGCCCTTGGTTCAGAAGGAGTCCTTTTTGTTAAATGGTGTAAATCCGTTCAGTAGTTCCTGAGAAATCCAAAAAATAGGGGTCGGAAAATCAATTTCCCATAGGAAACTTTAGACACGGCTACAGCTCGAACTGCTGAACGGAATTACACCAAATTTGGCAAAAAGGTAGTGCTTGGTTCAGAAAGCGTCCTTTTTTTAAATGGTGTAAATCCGTTCAGTAGTTGCTGAGAAATTCAAAAAATAAAAGTTTCGATATCTATGGCCGAGGAGGGTTCGCGAACCCTCCCGACCACGAGCTTTATTCTAATTGGCTGTCAACACTCCAAACCAGAAAGTGTTGGCAGCCATCTTGTGACTCGGTAGAACCGAGTCACAAGAAAACAGTAAAACAAGCCTGAAAAACAAGAAAAGGGGGCAGGGTAGAAACACCCTGACCCCCCCAGGCCTGCTCAGGGGGTCCCACGAGGACCCCCAGGGCCCAAAAAAGCATTTTTTTTCAAAACAAATCGGCGAAATTCACGCTGGGGTCGCGAATCTCGCTGAATTTTTTTTTTTAAAATGAAGCGCGGGCTCCCGCGCTTCATTTAATTGAGGCCCCCGGGTGGGCCAGGTCCCGGGGGCATTTCCCAAAAATATATGCGGTGGCCCGCGGGGGCCCCCGCAGCCCCGGGGACCGCCACCCCCCGGGGCTTGCTTTAAATAATGTGTGGGAGGGCACTCGGCCCTCCCGCAGCCCCGGGGACCGCCACCTCCCCGGGGCTTCTATTTTTTTTAAAAACAACCTGTGTGGGGGGGCTTGAGCCCCCCCACATGCCCCACGGACCACCACCTCCCCGGGGCACTAGGTATGCAAATGCGGGGGTCCGTTACGGACCCCAGTGCCCCAGGGACCACCACCTCCCCGGGGCTTTACAATCTAGGGGAGGGGGGCTGCGTGGCCCCCCTCCTGGAGCCCTTGATGGCCCTGGGGACCGCCACCCCCCAGGGCCGGCTCCCGCAGTGTCCCGGGTGCCCACCCCCGGGACACTGCTGTTTGCTATGGCAGGGCGGAGCCTCGCGGCTCCCGCCCTGCCATAGCAAACTGTGGTTTGGGTTTTGAGCGAGAGCAGGAAACCTGCTCTCGCTCAAAACCAAACCACATTGCTTTTCCACAAGGGGAGCTGCATGTCAGCAGCTCCCCTGTGGAAAGCAATGCCAGCTCCCGCAGGAGGCGGGAGCCGGCGGGACCGTGGGGGCATTGGGGCTCCCCCACGGTCCCCAACACAGAGGCCAGGCCCCGGGGCCAGAAGTGGCCCGGGAGAGGGGCCACGCGGCCCCCCTCCAAATATAAATTAAAAATTAAAAAATACTGGCCATGCCCCGGGTGATGGGGTCCCCGGGGCCAAAAATGGCCTCGGGAGGGGGGCCACGTGGCCCCCTTCTGTTTATTTTTTTAAAAATTAACAAAATAGGGGTCAGGCCCTGGGGCATGGGGTCCCCAGGGTGCCCTCAGGACTCAAGGGGATTTAATCCCCCAATTTACAACGCACCAGGGGGCGCGTTTGCACAGTGGTGCAGGAAGGGGGCGTGGCCTGATGTGACAAGTGTGCAAACGCGCTCTGTGGCGTGTTTTAAGTTGGGGGATTAAGTCCCCTTGAATCCTGAGGGTCCCTGGGGGCCAACTAGCCCACCAGGTACCTCCAGTATGCGCCAGGGAGCTGTGTTGCAGAGAGGTGTAAAAAGGGGCGTGGCTTCAGACCACCTCTCTGCAAGGCAGCCCTGTGGCACTTACTGGAGGTACCTAGTGGGCTAGTTGGCCCCCAGGGACCCTCAGGACTCAATGGGAATTAATCCCCCAAGTTACAACGCGCCAGGGAGCGTGTTTGCACAGTGGTGCAGGGAGGGGGCGGGGCCTGATATGGCAAGTGTGCAAACGCGCCCCCTGGTGCGTTGTAACTTGGAGGATTAAGTCCCCTTCAATCCTGAGGGTCTCTGGGGGCCAACTAGTCCACCAGGTAACTCTAGTAAGCGCCACAGAGCTGCGTTGCAGAGAGGTGTAAAAAGGGGCATGGCCTCGGTCCACATCTCCGCAATGCAGCTCTGTGGCGCTTACTGGAGGTACCTGGTGGGCTAGTTGGCCCCCAGGGACCCTCAGGATTCAAGGGGACTTAATAGGGACGTTATAGATAGAAATTAGCATTTAAAAAACCTTTGAAATTCACTGAAAAAACCATAGGTTTCAGGCACGTTATAGTTAGAAATTAGCATTTAAAAACCTTAGAAATTCACTGAAAAAGCCATAGGTTTCAGGGACTTTATAGTTAGTTGGAGATTTCACTGATTGTATAGGAGAGTAAGTAAGTGTTAGTATTTATATAAATAAGTGAGTTGGTCTGTGTATAACTGTATAGGTGAGTAAATGGGTGTGATTGATTCTTTGCATGACTGAGTAGGTGTATGAGTAAGTCTATGGATGAGTGGTGGTGTGTGAGTGTATGTATGGGTGTATGAGTGCATATGATAGTGCTGTATTGATGAGTGACTGCATTTATGAGTTACTGTATGGGTGAATGAGTGGATGTGTGTGTGTAGACCAAGGAATCACTGAGCAGGTATGTACTAACTGCTATTGGTGTGTCTATTGTTTCGAACATGGTAGTCTGTATTTTAGAGTGGGTGTATAAAAAGTTATATTAGGGTGTGAGGAGGTGCATCAGATTATCACTTGGATGATGTCATCAGTGATGTCATCAGTGATGTCATTTGAGATGTCATCAGTGATGTCATCAGTGATGTCACTGACCATGTCATGAATGATGTAATATGTGACGTAATCAGCAGTGCATTGCGGGGGCGCGAGTTATAGTTAGCTGAACTAACTATAACAGTGGAATTTCTCTGGTTTTGTACGAGTGAAATCTCCAACTAACTATAACGTCCCTGAAACCTATGGTTTTTTCAGTGAATATATATATAGCCAATACTCTTCTCCAAAGGAAAAAGAACTGGGTCGCACTCATGGCTAGGTTAAATTTCCTTTTTACTTTCGGCCAACAAATTTAATTTAACCGAAAAAAAAAACGCATTTCGGTCTCACTGAGACCTTGTTCACGGTAACGCTAATGATGCATTTCAACCAATTATATGCATTGTAGTACATTGCACACTTCATCATCATTTCCTGTTTTGCAACGCTTAGCATTGTGGGAGATGTAGTTTCATTAGGAAACTTAAGCTAAAAAACGTGGTATCAGTGAAAATTGTGTTAAAAACAAAGTGTTAAAAGAAACCAAGCCCCTGTTTTTGTAGTATCCGCTTTGACACTTGTTCTCTCTTACGCTAGCATAATGTGAGTTAATTAATACATTTTGTTTCGTATTACGCCAGATCACATCAGTTTGTTTATATTTTCGGCAACATTTGAACCCTCCGGTAGGTTGGCTTCTGGTTAGTTATACTCATTAGCATTGTCTATTCTCTTCCTCCAGTGGAAATATCGAAGATAATTAAACAGTGCCACCACCCCCTTAGATTAATTAATTGGTCCATATTAGTGTGGCGTATTCCCATTGGTGATCTTCTATTGCGAATGTAATTTATTCCTATATAGTTATTAATTGGGCTTGGTAATTATTGTGCAGTGCTCTAATAAGGTGAATAAATGTTGTGATATTGAGACGCAAAACTCCAAAAGTTTGTTTTTTAAAAATTCCAAACGTTTTTTACAAATGTACGTAAAGTTCTTCACTTTGATTCAAGCCATGCGGTGTGAAGGTGCACAAGTCAAGCATATGTCGAGATTCTCTCTGTCTTAACTTTTTTTCCCTGGCTCCGCCTCTCTCTTGGCAGCTTACAGTTTTGATTGCGAAGAATTTTAGTAGTTTCCAATCTCCTCCATGATGTGACTCCATATGTTTTGCTACCGCATTGCTGCGGTCTTTGTTTACAGGTGCTCTAACTTGTTCCAAGATGCGTTTCTTTAGTTCACATATTGTGCTTCCAACATATTTGAGGGAGCACGGACATTCAATGACATATATTGCATACTGGCTTTTGCATGTGATTAGTTCTTGAATTTTCCAAATTCTTTTATTGGCCAGTTTTATTTCTTTTGTGTTTTTTGCAATTTAAAATACTTTGCAATTATGACATTTTACAAAGCCTTTTGTGTTAAGCCACTGAGTTGGTTTACTGTTCTTTTTTTGGAAGTGACTATGAACTAATTGATCTTTTAGATTCATTGCTCTTCTGAATGTTACATTTGGGTGTTTCCCCATGATTTGAGCTGTAGTTGGATGCAATTGGAGAATTTTCCAATTTTTCTTCAAGATTTCTATAATCTGTTTGGATTCCTTTGAGTATGTTGTAATGAGCCGAATTGTTTCAGGACTGTCATTTTTCCTTGGCACTTTTATTTTTTAAATGTCATCTCTTTTTTTCATATTTGAATTGTCCCATCCTCTTTTTATCAGACTCTCAGGATATCCCCTTCACTTAAATCTTTGTGCTGTCATTTTGCTGTGTCTCTGCCATTCATCTTTTTCAGAGCAAATTCTTCGAATTCTTAAAAAATCACCATATGGGATGTTTTGAATTAGGGATTGCTGATGGAAACTCTGTGCATGTAGTGTCGCATTTGTTGCCGTTTCCTTCCGATGTAGTGTTGTATGTATTTGGTTGTCCCGTATATAAATTTCGGTATCCAGAAATGTCACCCTTGTTTGGTTGATATTGTAGGTAAATTTGAAATTTGCTGGTGTTGAGTTCAAGATGTTAAAACATTCATTAGATTCTTCCTCTGATCCATCCCAGACAATGAGAAGGTCATCAATAAACCTTAACCACATGATTGTTTTATTTACAAATCTGTCATTGTCTGGTTGCCAGGCCAATTTTTGCTCCCACCAGCCCATTGCCAAGCAGGCATAGCTACGACTAAAAGAAAAGCCCATCGCTGTGCCTTTAACTTGTTTATAAATTTCATCACCAAAGAGGAAAACATTTTGAGTCAAACATAGCTTTATCATTTCAAGTAACATTACATTATGTTGGGCATAGTGTATGTTTCTCTCCTTCAGGAAATATTCACAGGCTGAGAGGCCAATCTCATTTTCTATATTATTATACAACAAGACCACATCCATCATGATTAGCCTGTATGTTTCTTGCCAGGGGGTCCCTTCAAGGTGTCTTAATAGGTCACTGGTATCTTTGATATAGGAGTTGAGACTTAAAACAAAAGGCTTCAGGAAGTGATCAATATAGTTTGCAACCGGTTCAAAGAGTCATCCTTTTGCCGATATATGCGGTCGCCCTGGTGGTTTTGTCGGGTGCTTATGAATCTTAGGCAAGAAGTATATGGTTGCAGTTATTGGATATTCCATTGTTAAATGCTTGCATTCGTCCTCATCAATGAGATTCACTGTTGTCCACTCCTTCAGTTCTGTATCCAATTCAATTTTCAAACTAGGGGTTGGATTAGTTTGAAGTTTCTCTTAATAATTTGTTTTTCTCAATTGATCATGTGCTTTCTTTATGTAGTCAGATTTGTCCCAGATAACGATGTTGCCTCCTTTATCCGCAATCTTTATTTCAATTTGTTCATCCTGAGTTAGATCTAATAATGCTTTTCTCTCCTCCATGTTCAGATTGTCAACATATCTTGTTTTTTTCAGTTTATAAAGGTCTTGTATTATTTCTTCATGGAAAATGTCGATCTTATTGCCTGCTGCTAGTTGTGGATAGAAACGCGATTTTGGTCTTTTACCGCTTAATCCAGCTCCCATTTGTAGACAGGCTTCATCCATACTCATGTTCTCTGTATCTCTTGTCATATCCAGGTTGATTAATGTGAGTAAATTATTCGAATCTTGTGCTGAAAGGGTGGAACTTGGTTTTCCAAGTGTCTTTTTGAAATTTCGCATTTGCTGATTTTCTGCAAAGGTCTTGGCCAGTTTTATTTTCCTCACATATTGGTAAAGGTCAATTCTTGTTTGCGCTATGTCCATATGGACAATCGGACAGAAGTTTAATCCACGTTTCAGTAGCGATAGTTCTGATTCCGTCATGTGCCTTTTGGATAGGTTCACAATTGCCAGTTCTTGTGCTTGATCAAGAGTTTTCTTCTGTCGCATGCTTCTTGTTGTTGTGCCCACCTTTTCTGATCCACTGGCCCCTCTTTCCTCTTCTTGTTTGTTTCCATATGCCCGGGGCCGTCCTCTTCCCCTTCCTCTGTGTCCTTGCGGCTGTGTGCTCATGCTTTGCTCCCAGGACTGTCATTCTTCCTTGGCACTTTTATTTTTAAAATGTCATCTCTTTTTTTCATATTTGATTTGTCCCAGCCTCTTTTTATCAGACTCTCAGGATATCCTCTTTGCTTAAATCTTTGTGCTGTCATTTTGCTGTGTCTCTGCCATTCATCTTTTTCAGAGCAAATTCTTCGAATTCTTAAAAAATCACCATATGGGATGTTTTGAATTAGGGATTGCTGATGGAAACTCTCTGCATGTAGTGTCGCATTTGTTGCAGTTTACTTCCGATGTAGTGTTGTATGTATTTGGTTGTCCCGTATATAAATTTTGGTATCCAGAAATGCATTGAAGAAGAAATGCAGTGGAAAATGCACATGTTGGGCAGATTTCATCTGGTTAGTCTAATTTCACAGATGTATATATTCATCTTTCAATACACTGTATTCTTTTTTTAGGTCTGGCTTGAGACAGCTGTAGCTATCATGCAATAGCCATTAGGTATTGTTAGTGTCCTTTACCTATTGACCACCATACATTTATCAGCAAGTGGTTGATTGTAACTATCTGCCATGTGGTATGGAATTTTCAACTTTACCGGTATGCAGTCATTTTTATCGGAACCGTTGAGCTTAAGTTTGCATAGGAACTTTTTTTTAATAATGACTTTGGTGGCTCTCTGTAGCAGAAGGGCCAGTGCTACTGCAGAAACAGGACTGTGGAAGTTTGAACCTGAAGTTGCTCTTGATGTACTCTGAGGTGGGAGTGTGCCATGTGAGCTTGCAGCGCTCGCCTCTCATGGTCTACTCACCATTACCTCATGTACTCCCCATTCTGGGGTCTGCCAGTAGTTGCGTACCATATGCTTGGCGTCTCTCTAGAAGAGGACCATGACATGCTACAGAATCTTTCAAGCAGTGTACCAGAATCTCCCTCCAATGCACTCTTGCACTAGAGACAGAGGCGTAGGGTAACCAATGTTCAGAACCAAGTGACAACAAGCATTGGTATAGGACTGCACATTGAAAACGGTTGGGTTGTAATTCGGAACAACGCAGGGAAATACTCTGTATGCCTTTACCTCGCATTTTGTACCCCTCATTTTTTTAGATCGCAAATGCTTTTACAGCGTATGACTTTACCATGTATATATATATATATATATATATATATATATATATATATATATATATATATATATATATATATATATATATCGCTCCAATTTGCCCACGTCCACACGTTGAACAGCACTCAAACACCGAAGGTAGGTGGCAAGCCTTTATTAACAGGGTATGACTGGAATACAGCCGGCAGCTTCAATCAGACAGTCAGTTTAGCGGTGAGCCTGACGCGTTTCAAAAGTTTGCTTTCTTCCTCAGAGGCACTCGCTTAGCTGATTGCGTGCACCTGGTCCCGTTTTCACAATGTTAATGCCACGCCCCTGGATGGGCCTGCCGGATGGCAGCGGGGCATTGTGGGAACTGCAGTCCAGGTTGATGTCTTTTCCAAATGGTGGCACTAATAACTGTCACATTTCAAGCCCACAGATGGGCCACCGCCAGCAGTAACCAATCTAGATCCCTCCTTCGTGCTCCGCATAACAGCTCGATACAATTCGGCCACGCGGCCCCCGAGTATGGGGTGGTGCAAGTTCGGCGGCTGGACAGCCGCCCAATATTATCGCTCCAATTTGCCCACGTCCACACGTTGAACAGCACTCAAACACCGAAGGTAGGTGGCAAGCCTTTATTAACAGGGTATGACTGGAATACAGCCGGCAGCTTCAATCAGACAGTCAGTTTAGCGGTGAGCCTGACGCGCTTCAAAAGTTTGCTTTCTTCCTCAGAGGCACTCGCTTAGCTGATTGCGTGCACCTGGTCCCGTTTTCACAATGTTAATGCCACGCCCCTGGATGGGCCTGCCGGATGGCAGCGGGGCATTGTGGGAACCGCAGTCCAGGTTGATGTCTTTTCCAAATGGTGGCACTAATAACTGTCACATTTCAAGCCCACAGATGGGCCACCGCCAGCAGTAACCAATCTAGATCCCTCCTTCGTGCTCCGCATAACAGCTCGATACAATTTGGCCACGCGGCCCCCGAGTATGGGGTGGTGCAAGTTCGGCGGCTGGACAGCCGCCCAATATTATCGCTCCAATTTGCCCACGTCCACACGTTGAACAGCACTCAAACACCGAAGGTAGGTGGCAAGCCTTTATTAACAGGGTATGACTGGAATACAGCCGGCAGCTTCAATCAGACCGTCAGTTTAGCGGTGAGCCTGACGCGTTTCAAAAGTTTGCTTTCTTCCTCAGACGCACTCGCTTAGCTGATTGCGTGCACCTGGTCCCGTTTTCACAATGTTAATGCCACGCCCCTGGATGTGTGTGTATATATATATATATATATATATATATATATATATATATATATATATACTTGAAGATGGAGGATCACAAGAAAACAACAGCCAGCCAGGGCAAAAATCTGGATCCCAAAGGATACAATGAGTCACAAAGAAATAAAATATCCAAGAAAGAAGTGACTCACACAGATAGATTCACCAAAGAACAAAAATATATTTCCACTACAACGTTTCAGCTTCCGCCTTCCTCAGGTAGTACAAGATGGTTTGCTCAGTGGCTGCACAGATGACACAGCTGAATTTTCAAAAAGCATCATGAGTGAAGATTCCATTTGGAATGTGGAATCAATGCAGTCCTGAGAGCTCTTGAGATATGCAGTAATCAGGTTGTATTATCAGTAATGTTCAGTCCATCTGGATGCAGTGATTTTAAACGGTACATCCAGAAGTTTTCTCTGGAGTCCAGTAGTTCTTCCTTTGAGACATGTTCCACGGGGAAAATCTTCAAATCTGATAGTAAATGATCCACAAGGTTAAAATGATTGGCTACAGGCTGGTCAATTTTCTTATTAATTATTGCCGATTTGTGGTTCCTGAATCGTGTACGGAGGTCATTCACTGTTTGACCTACATATTGTTTTTTACAGCTTTGCCGTTGGCACTGAATCACATAAATAATGCATGTTGAGCGACATGTAAGATGCTGTCTTATTCCATAGGTCCTTCTTGTAACAGAACTAGTTACTGATGATGTTTGTAAAAGGTATTCACACGTGATGCACCTTTTAGAGTCACAGCAATGAACCCCTGCATTTGTTACAACTTGCTTGAGTTCAGCTCTCACAATAAGAGATCGTAAATTTGGAGCTCTGCGGTAAGCAATGACTGGCGGTTTTGGAAAAACCTTTTGCAATTTTTCACAAGTAGACAGTAAGGGAAATGTTTTTTGCATTATATTTCTGTAGTTGGGAGCTGATGGATGATAGTCAACCACAAATGGAGTTCTGTCACTTTTGTTTCTGCCGTTGGTATTCCAAATAAGTGCTTCTCTGGGTAACTGCAAAGACTTGTCAATTTGTTGCTGTATGATATGCAGAGGATAGCCTCGTCTTTTAAATAATGTAGCAAGCTCCTGTAGATGGTCTTTACAGGTTTCCTCATTGCTGCAGATGCGTCTTATTCTGAGTGCTTGGCTGTAGATGATGCTCAGTTTAGTGTGGTGTGGGTGACATGAAGTCCAGTTTAGATACAAATGAGCATCTGTAGGCTTGTGGTACAGATCAGTTGTAATTTTTTGTTCATGAATGGTGAGTAGCACATCCAGAAAAGGGAGATGATGCTTCTGTTTAGTATTGCTGCTGGTAAATTTGATGGTAGGATGGATATGGTTGATATAAGCTGTAAATTGTTCCAATGCTCTACTTCCTGCATTCCATATTATAAATATGTCATCAATGTATCTTAGCCATACCAGTGGTTTGATGCTATAAGTATCAAGTATACAGTTCTCTAGTTTGCCCATGAAGATATTTGCATAGGATGGAGCCATCCGAGTGCCCATGGAAGTCCCTTGTATCTGCAGATAGTGTTTACCATTGAATGTAAAATTGTTGGATTTAAGGATAACTCTTGCAAAGTTGGTAAGCACATTTGTTGATGGCTTTTTCACAGTTCTTTTATTAAGAGCTTCAGATAATGCCATAAGCCCATCCTCATGTGGTATATTGGTGTATAACGATGTAACATCAAATGTAGCCAGAAGAGTATAATCATCAAATGTGTAGGTTTGGTTTAATTTTTCAATAATCTGAAGGAAGTGACTGGTATCTTTAACAAATGATGGAAGTTCCTGTACAATGGGCTGGAGGTGCAGGTCGACAAATAAAGATAGTCTCTCAGTGGCTGTGTCATTGCGAGAGATGATGGGACGGCCAGGATTGTTCATTTTGGGAATTTTGGGAAGCATATAAAATCTCCCAGGTCTTGGTTTGGGATGAACAAGTATATCTGCTGTTGTTTCATCAATGAGGTTTAAGCTCCTGTACCTTACAACCATGTTCTTAATTTCTTTGTTTAAGTCTTCTGTGGGATCAGTTTCTAAAGGTTTGTAAGTGTTGGTATCCATTAGTTGTCTCATTCCTTCCTCAATATAATCACTTACTTTCAAGGCAACCACTGCACCACTTTTGTCTGCCGGTTTTATAATGACATCCATTCTCTGTTGAAGGAGGTGGAGAGCTTTTCTCTCTTCTCGGGTAATGTTATCAAAAATCCTCTTAGGTGTTGATTCCTTGATGAGTTTGTTGATGGATAAAATGTATGTATCAAGAACAGGATTTCTACCACATTGAGGAGTCCATGATTTGGGATGGCGGAACTTCTTAAAGAGATCTGAAAGGTAGCTTGGCAGACCAACATTAGAATTATTGTAAAAGTATTCTGCAAGCCTGCATCTTCTCTCGAAGGTTTTTAGGTCTCTCATCATGTTGGCCATATTATGGTCCTTCGGTACAGGACAGAAATAGAGGCCTTTGTTCAAGAGGTTCAATTCACCTGGTGATAGGAGCCCTCCAGTCAAGTCAATAACTGGGTCGGATGTCTGGAAGGGTTGTAGCTGGCTGATGATATGCAGCTTTTTTGTCTTATAAATCTTCTGTTTTTTATGCTGTTTACTCACAGGGCTTACACTGACAAGAAAATCTCCAAAAACAGAATGATTTAGAAAGTGGTGAGTTGGAAGAGGAGGTATATGAAATCTTAACATATCTCTTTTTAGTTTTGCAGATTTAATTTCAATAGCATTCCTGGCAGTCATCTTTTTACTACTGCAACCCTCTGTAGTATGTGTGCCACTTCAGAGTCACTTTTTGATGCCAATAGTTGGGCCATTGATGAGTTATGCAGTAAAATATTCCATGTAGCGGACCATTCACAACTAGTTAGTTTAAAAGGTGGCTTAGACTTAACCTCCAACCCCATAGGATAGATGTTAAGTTTTTATAGATTTGTAAATGTGCTATTGTAAATTGGCACTTACTGATTACAGAGAAAACTTCTGGATGTACCGTTTAAAATCACTGCATCCAGATGGACTGAACATTACTGATAATACAACCTGATTACTGCATATCTCAAGAGCTCTCAGGACTGCATTGATTCCACATTCCAAATGGAATCTTCACTCATGATGCTTTTTGAAAATTCAGCTGTGTCATCTGTGCAGCCACTGAGCAAACCATCTTGTACTACCTGAGGAAGGCGGAAGCTGAAACGTTGTAGTGGAAATATATTTTTGTTCTTTGGTGAATCTATCTGTTTGAGTCACTTCTTTCTTGGATATTTTATTTCTTTGTGACTCATTGTATCCTTTGGGATCCAGATTTTTGCCCTGGCTGGCTGTTGT
Source organism: Calotriton arnoldi (assembly GCA_963921515.1). Classification (NCBI taxonomy): domain Eukaryota; kingdom Metazoa; phylum Chordata; class Amphibia; order Caudata; family Salamandridae; genus Calotriton; species Calotriton arnoldi. The sequence goes on along the minus strand of CAWUFW010002662.1, from coordinate 1,285,867 downwards.
TTTCTTGTGATCCTCCATCTTCAAGTATACTCTTTTGGGATTACAAACCTGTATCCTCCCGGATCCGACACTCAAGCCAGAAGCAACCACCATGTCAAGAACAAATCTACATCCTAGATATGCGCTGTTCATCCAGGAGAAAATCAGTAAGTGCCAATTTACAATAGCACATTTACAAATCTATAAAAACTTAACATCTATCCTATGGGGTTGGAGGTTAAGTCTAAGCCACCTTTTAAACTAACTAGTGGTGAATGGTCCGCTACATGGAATATTTTACTGCATAACTCATCAATGGCCCTACTATTGGCATCTATTAAAGTAACCATTCAAAAATGCAAATGCTTAAAGCCAAGCTACAAAAAGAACTGGAACTTTTAAAGAACACAAAAAGTGACTCTGAAGTGGCACACATACTACAGAGGGTTGCAGTAGTAAAAAGATGACTGCCAGGAATGCTATTGAAATTAAATCTGCAAAACTAAAAAGAGATATGTTAAGATTTCATATACCTCCTCTTCCAACTCACCACTTTCTAAATCATTCTGTTTTTGGAGATTTTCTTGTCAGTGTAAGCCCTTTGAGTAAACAGCATAAAAAAACAGAAGATTTATAAGACAAAAAAGCTGCATAGCATCAGCCAGCTACAACCCTTCCAGACATCCGACCCAGTTATTGACTTGACTGGAGGGCTCCTATCACCAGGTGAATTGAACCTCTTGAGCAAAGGCCTCTATTTCTGTCCTGTACCGAAGGACCATAATATGGCCAACATGATGAGAGACCTAAAACCTTCGAGAGAAGATGCAGACTTGCAGAATACTTTTACAATAATTCTAATGTTGGTCTGCCAAGCTACCTTCCAGATCCATTTAAGAAGTTCCGCCATCCCAAATCATGGACTCCTCAATGTGGTAGAAATCCTGTTCTTGATACATACATTTTATCCATCAACAAACTCATCAAGGAATCAACACCTAAGAGGATTTTTGATAACATTACCCGAGAAGAGAGAAAAGCTTTCCACCTCCTTCAACAGAGAATGGATGTCATTATAAAACCGGCAGACAAAGGTGGTGCAGTGGTTGCCTTGAAAGTAAGTGATTATATTGAGGAAGGAATGAGACAACTAATGGATACCAACACTTACAAACCTTTAGAAACTGATCCCACAGAAGACTTAAACAAAGAAATTAAGAACATGGTTGTAAGGTACAGGAGCTTAAACCTCATTGATAAAACAACAGCAGATATACTTGTTCATCCCAAACCAAGACCTGGGAGATTTTATATGCTTCCCAAAATTCACAAAATGAACAATCCTGGCTGTCCCATCATCTCTGGCAATGACACAGCCACTGAGAGACTATCTTTATTTGTCGACCTGCACCTCCAGTCCATTGTACAGGAACTTCCATCATTTGTTAAAGATACCAGTCACTTCCTTCAGATTATTGAAAAATTAAACCAAACCTACACATTTGATGATGATACTCTTCTGGCTACATTTGATGTTACATCATTATACACCAATATACCACATGAGGATGGGCTTATGGCATTATCTGAAGCTCTTAATAAAAGAACTGTGAAAAGCCATCAACAAATGTGCTTACCAACTTTGCAAGAGTTATCCTTAAATCCAACAATTTTACATTCAATGGTAAACACTATCTGCAGATACAAGGGACTTCCATGGGCACTCGGATGGCTCCATCCTATGCAAATATCTTCATGGGCAAACTAGAGAACTGTATACTTGCTACTTATAGCATCAAACCACTGGTATGGCTAAGATACATTGATATTAGAAAAATAGGGAGCGACCCCACTGACCAAGAGACAGGGTACCACTGGTAAATATAAAAAAATATTTTTCTCTTGGACATATATAGAAATACACCTTCAACCCGGTACACAATCAACCAGATTCACAAGCAATTGTGCACTACTATATCACCTATCCACATTACTCCATAAACACCATCCAATTGAACCCAGAGAAACAACCATATATCACATAAGGATAAAACACTCAAATGTATGACACATTCAAGATTTATTAAAAATAGGTTAAAATCACATCAAAATCATACAATAATAAACACAAATTCAATAATAATAAAAAACATAAATTCACATATTAAAAACCTGAGACATTGTGAGAGACAAAGAAAATGTGAAACATGTAATTTCATCAAAAGGTTATTCCCAACAGGAATCAAATACATAAACACCATTAGTCTATTAATTTATCATTTCATTAGAGAAAGGGCCGTTCCTGGATACAACCAAATAAAAAACAGGCGTCGACGCGTTTCAGTGGTCAGAAATTATTGAGGTACCACCTTCATCAGGACAAATACAATGCTTGTCTCTCTCTCAACTGTATTAAAATTCAGTACACCTAATCAAGACAAAAAACATATCATCAACACAACCTACTATTTTTATAAAAAATCATTAATTATATTGCTTCATTGGTCAAAACACTCCCACATTTAAAAAAAAAAAGTTTTATTTGTTTTTATCCACAGCATATAATTTAAACAAGTCCAAATGACACAAAATATGCATAATATAAAGACCGACCCATTTCCCTTTAATCCATTCGGGGTCTGTTATCGATATGTCCACATAGCTGTTTGGCGGGTTCAACAAACCTACAAAATCATTCATTAATCCTATTCTTTACTAACATATGCATCCCCCAATCAACGAATATCTCATATTATCACAATTCACCATCACTCTCCAATATGCATATATCCTCACATATAATCCTGTTTCTTACTGACATGTACATCCCCCAATCAGCAAATATCTCATATTAACACAATTCACCATCACTCTCCAATAAGCATATATCCTCACACATTCATTCTGTCATTCTAAAGAATATTAAATCTATCACTCAGAATACATACCTATAGTGATGTTTGCAGTGTTCACACAATCACTCTTCCAAAAAACCATAAAAAGATTCTGTAAGAAGATTCTTTATCGTTGTCACGTAGTTTATATGCACCCCCGTGGCTTCACCTTGTCGGTGAATCTAATCCTAATTGGAAAAACAATACAGTTACATTCCAACCCGAACCCTATCAAACTCCATAATTGGATAATAAAAATAAAATCCAAGTACCAATAGGCCACTAACCTGAATTGATTCGTGTGTATTCACATATGTCACCATACATTAAATTTGTAGAGGAATTCAATATGGAATTAAATTTATATATTCCGTTATCCCTTATTTTGGAAGATGGTGCACGAGCTTCACACCTAAAATGACAACATATTTATCGTTCTATTTGGTTGTCCCATTATTCTTTTACAAAAAATTTTTTATATACTGAAACAACTAAAACAATTCTTTATTAAAGCGACTATATCCCTAATTCATTTGTCCTCTTTCATTTACTTCCTACGGGCCTGTCCTCACTAATATTTGAATAACAAGTAACCAGGACACATGTATTTAAAACATTCTATTGACAAAATACTATCATCGCTTTTATGTGAAAACAAACCCGTAAAGACGCCTATCGGGTCTCGCAGGGTTTCCAATACTACCCGTCATTCTTTAACAGACAATTTATAACCAAAGTGACTCAAACGGCTATTTATTATTAAAGCGACTACATCACCAACTCGTTTATTCTCTATCATTTACTTCCTACGGGCCTATCGCCACTGCTACTCGAATAACGAGTAGAGAGGACACATATATTTTAGAACACTCTATTATTAAAAATACTATCACGCTTTTATGTAAAAACCCGTTTGAAACACTTATCGAGTCTCACAGGGTTTCCAGTACTCCCCGATATTTAAAGCTCATGGCAGCATCTATGATCCTGTTTCACCCTCTTATTCTATCCTCCCCGGGATGTTTACAAAGTATTAGCCTCAAATGCCACTGAGTGTACTAAAGGGAACCTGCCCACGCTTACCATATAATCCGGTGGAGATAGATAGCCTCGTGTCACCCGGTCTACTTCTTCCTTCTCATCCGTGGCGTTTGAACTACCTACTCGATCATCCCACAGAGTGTGTTTTATACATAAAGTTGGCCTCAATTCATTTCACCTGCGGTCATAACGTCACTTCAATGCGCCCCTAATGGACTCATTTCCTTAAAGCGGCCCTGACATCCAATATGCATTTGTGGGTCCCACCGTCATATTTTGAACTTGTTGCAGTCAAACCAATGATTGCGAACAGAACAATAAAAAAACCAACACTTAATCTCAACTATTTAAAGAGCCACTATTCGCCTAGCATGTATTGCTATAACCTCCTATACTTGCCAATATCGGAACCGAGGTCACAACAGGACCCGCTGTCGGGTCCAAGTTATATCAAGTATTATACAATCTCAATAATAACCATGGGTCGAAAAATCGACCCATGGATCATATTGCCAATCTCAAATACAACAACCACCCAAGGCAAAAGGGGTTGCCGGATTACCACCAATTACGAAACCAGAGGTCACATAAGGACCTAATATAAGGTCCAAATTGCAACAAATGTTATCATTTGTAATAGAATCCCATGGGTCAAAAAATCGATCAATGGATCATCTTGCTAAGCCTAAGTGTGACCACCGCTCATAACAAAAGCGGTTGCCGGTACACCGCTAATGTCAAAAAAGGGCGCCACACATAGACCCAACAATAGACTTACCATGAATAGAACCTAAAGAACATACATATCTACTCAACTAATCTCATCCAATCCTCTTTTGTATTTAGCCCCGTACGAATGGTATCTAGAATTGAAATATACCATTGTTCACGGTTCTTACGTTTAAGAGTTAAATCTCCTAATCTTTTATTGCCTTCTATTTTTTCAATAACGAAACACCTGAAGTCCGTAAGAGTGTGACCTTCCTTCATAAAATGGCTCACAAGTGGGGCATTCTCTTTTTGATTTTTAATAGCTGATTTATGCTCCCCCAATCGAATACGGAGTTCTCTGGATGTCTCACCAATATATCCCTGATTGCATGGGCATAGAAGCAGGTATACAACATTTCTACTCCTACAATTATTTAATGTTTTAGAGTATAGGGTATGTTTGTTATAAACCACTTTTTTACCCTCTAGGCACTGTCCACACATATTACAATGGCTACACTTATAATTACCAATAGCCTGAGTGCCCGTCAAGGTTCATTGATGCATTATGGGACCTTCCCTATATGTATGTACCAATTCCCTCTTCAGATTATTATTTCGTTTAAACGCAAATAGGGGTCTCTCTAACTTTGAAGATTCAGTGTCATTTAAAATACTCCAGCTTGAGTTTACTATATTTTTAATCTTATTGCTCAAACAGGAGTATTGACTGACAAACACCAATCTCTGCTTTTCATCCTGCCTTTGCTTGTTAACCCCTCTATCTGTTAGCATACTCTCCCGATCATAAAACCGGGCTCGTTTAAAAGAGTGTGACACAAGTTTTTTGGATAGCCTCTGTCCCTAAGTTTTACCTTTAGGGACTCTGAATGTTTATAAAAATCATTAAGGGAAGAACAGTTCCTCCTTAAACGGAGGAACTGCCCAAAAGGGATATTGTCTTTTTGTGCCTTAGGGTGGAAACTCGAATAGTGCAACAGAGTATTCTTGTCTGTAGGTTTCGCAAATAATTCAACCTCCAATTTACCACCCATTTCTTTGATCTTTAAATCAAGAAAATTTACACTTTGGTTGCTATATTCTGATGTAAACTTGAGATTGGCATCCCCCAAGTTCAACCACTCCAAAAATTCCTCCAGGTAATCAGCTGTACCTTCCCAGATAAATAAAATGTCATCAATGAATCTGCTCCACTTAACCACATTTTCAAAAAATGGAGCAGACTCATTGAAAACATGGGTCTCTTCAAATTGTCCCAGATAGAGGCACGCTAGACTAGGGGCACATGTAGCCCCCATGCTGGTCCCCTTACATTGAAGGTAAAGATCCTCCTTAAAAAGAAACATATTCTGTTTTAAAACCAACTTGGCACATGCCAAAATAAATTCGGCATTAGCACCTCTGCATGTCGCAGGATCCAGGATGCCACTGATGACTCTAAGGGTGGCATTCTGGGGTATGTTCGTATAAAGTGCCTCTATATCCAATGTGACCAAAAGTTGGGTATTACTATTAAATTCACATCCTTCAATGATAGTAATCATATGGGCAGAGTCCTTAATATAAGACTTTTGTCTCTGGACCAGTGGTTTTAAAAAACTGTCCACATATTTGCTTAATGGTTCAAGTGGAGAATTGATACAACTTACAATGGGTCTAAGTGGTGGATTCTCAATATTCTTATGAATCTTTGGTAGGCCATATATCGCAGGGATAATGGCTCTATCATTACACAGGAACTTAAACTCTTTATCAGATATCCAGTTATTTTCCTTTGCCAATAACAGGAATGTCTTAATCTCCCTATTCAATAGATGCCATTTATTCATTGAGACCCTTTGATAGTGTTCCTCTACATTAAGGAGTTCCAAAATCCTATTCTCATAATCTGTTGTATTAAATACAACAACCCCACCCCCCTTGTCGGCGGGTTTGATCGTTATATTCAAATCATTTTTAAGGTTAGAAATAGCCTCTCTATGTTGTTTGCTAATATTATGAGTAATGGAAGGCTGATGTTCCCAGATTTTACGTATTTTTGTCTCTACAACTTTTTTCAAATATCTCAATCTTTTTATCAACCTGACTAATGTGTGGAGTAAAAGTAGATTTTGGTTTAAGTCCTGAAATATTAATTTCTTCACTATACTCCCTATTTTCAAAAAATCTGGTGAGTCTAATCTTACGAAAGAAAGACTTAAGGTCTTTCTCCAGGAGAAATTTATTAACTTGTGTGGAGGGTGCGAATGTAAAACCTTTAGCTAGTACTTCCAATTCTGTCTGAGTTAAAAAACGAGTGGATAAGTTAATGATGGGGAATCTATCTGTGACTACCTCCAATATCTTCGATTTCTTGTTTCGAGATATTCCTCCTGAGGTTGATGCCTCACATATTGACCTCTCACAAACCCCCGGTTGGTTCTCTGTCCTCTCCTCGGGCGCTGATCTAAAAAAGAGGAAGAGGAAGAAGAGGGACCGGAGGAGGAAGAAGATAAATTGGACATTAATGCGCCCCCTCCATATACTTCATTAGTGTGATGGTTACCCAAACCACCCCTACTGTTAGTATCTTCATCAGTTCCTGATCCTGAGGATTCGGAAAAGGTGATACGGTTTCTACCCTCCCTCTGATATGTGGGTCTTTGTTGGTAGGATCTATCCCAATTTTGTTCTCTTCTTTGTTGGTAATAATCCTTTTCTAGATATGGATAATTGGCCTCTGTACTATATTTTTCAATATCTTTCCTCAATTTTTTGTTTTTTTTATTTATCAGGTAGTCTCTATATCCATCAATTTCAGTATCTATTTCTTCTAGTTTTTTCTTTGCATCATCAACAACAGAATTATTTTGAAGTTCTAAAAGTAATTGTTCTATTTCTTGTTTCTCTAAAATGATTACTTCTTGAGCTGTTTCAATAATAAGAAGTAACCAATCCCTACTACATCTATTAGCAATATACGACCATGTTTCTATGAATTTTTTTATGTTCAATAAACAATCCGGGTTCATTTTTTATTTGTAACCCAACTGGAATAACACCAGCTTTCACATATTCAACTAGAAACTCAGCATGCATTTCCGTTCTAATCAATTTCTTCCTCAGGTTGTATATTTTCCCCCATTTATCATTATTGCTCGAGATGACAGTCACTTTATTACCATTTTTTGTATTCATTATCTTATTATATTGTTCCTCACTAAATCCAAACGTTTTTAACGAATCCATATTATAAATGAAGTGAAGGAACCTATCTATAATAGTCAAGATCTGTAAATAAATAAAAACCTTCCGAAGAAGATCAGTTCTCCCCAACCAAAAGGTTGTACAAGAATATTAGAAAAATAGGAGCGACCCCACTGACCAAGAGACAGGGTACCACTGGTAAATATAAAAATATTTTTCTCTTGGACATATATAGAAATACACCTTCAACCCGGTACACAATCAACCAGATTCACAAGCAATTGTGCACTACTATATCACCTATCCACATTACTCCATAAACACCATCCAATTGAACCCAGAGAAACAACCATATATCACATAAGGATAAAACACTCAAATGTATGACACATTCAAGATTTATTAAAAATAGGTTAAAATCACATCAAAATCATACAATAATAAACACAAATTCAATAATAATAAAAAAACATAAATTCACATATTAAAAACCTGAGACATTGTGAGAGACAAAGAAAATGTGAAACATGTAATTTCATCAAAAAGGTTATTCTCAACAGGAATCAAATACATAAACACCATTAGTCTATTCATTTATCATTTCATTAGACAAAGGGCCGTTCCTGGATACAACCAAATAAAAAAACAGGCGTCGACGCGTTTCAGTGGTCAGAAATTATTGAGGTACCACCTTCATCAGGACAAATACAATGCTTGTCTCTCTCTCAACTGTATTAAAATTCAGTACACCTAATCAAGACAAAAAACATATCATCAACACAACCTACTATTTTTATAAAAAATCATTAATTATATTGCTTCATTGGTCAAAACACTCCCCACATTTAAAAAAAAAAAAGTTTTATTTGTTTTTTATCCACAGCATATAATTTAAACAAGTCCAAATGACACAAAATATGCATAATATAAAGACCGACCCATTTCCCTTTAATCCATTCGGGGTCTGTTATCGATATGTCCACATAGCTGTTTGGCGGGTTCAACAAACCTACAAAATCATTCATTAATCCTATTCTTTACTAACATATGCATCCCCCAATCAACGAATATCTCATATTATCACAATTCACCATCACTCTCCAATATGCATATATCCTCACGTATAATCCTGTTTCTTACTGACATGTACATCCCCCAATCAGCAAATATCTCATATTAACACAATTCACCATCACTCTCCAATAAGCATATATCCTCACACATTCATTCTGTCATCCTAAAGAATATTAAATCTATCACTCAGAATACATACCTATAGTGATGTATGCAGTGTTCACACAATCACTCTTCCAAAAACCATAAAAAGATTCTGTAAGAAGATTCTTTATCGTTGTCACGTAGTTTATATGCACCCCCGTGGCTTCACCTTGTCGGTGAATCTAATCCTAATTGGAAAAACAATACAGTTACATTCCAACCCGAACCCTATCAAACTCCATAATTGGATAATATAAATAAAATCCAAGTACCAATAGGCCACTAACCTGAATTGATTCGTGTGTATTCACATATGTCACCATAAATTAAATTTGTAGAGGAATTCAATATGGAATTAAATTTATATATTCCGTTATCCCTTATTTTGGAAGATGGTGCACGAGCTTCACACCTAAAATGACAACATATTTATCGTTCTATTTGGTTGTCCCATTATTCTTTTACAAAAAAATGTTTATACACTGAAACAACTAAAACAATTCTTTATTAAAGCGACTATATCCCTAATTCATTTGTCCTCTTTCATTTACTTCCTACGGGCCTGTCCCCACTAATATTTGAATAACAAGTAACCAGGACACATGTATTTAAAACATTCTATTGACAAAATACTATCATCGCTTTTATGTGAAAACAAACCCGTAAAGACGCCTATCGGGTCTCGCAGGGTTTCCAATATTACCCATCATTCTTTTACAGACAATTTATAACCAAAGTGACTCAAACGGCTATTTATTATTAAAGCGACTACATCACCAACTCGTTTATTCTCTATCATTTACTTCCTACGGGCCTATCGCCACTGCTACTCGAATAACGAGTAGAGAGGACACATATATTTTAGAACACTCTATTATTAAAAATACTATCACGCTTTTATGTAAAAACCCGTTTGAAACACTTATCGAGTCTCACAGGGTTTCCAGTACTCCCCGATATTTAAAGCTCATGGCAGCATCTATGATCCTGTTTCACCCTCTTATTCTATCCTCCCCGGGTTGTTTACAAAGTATTAGCCTCAAATGCCACTGAGTGTACTAAAGGGAACCTGCCCACGCTTACCATATAATCCGGTGGAGATAGATAGCCTCGTGTCACCCGGTCTACTTCTTCCTTCTCATCCGTGGCGTTTGAACTACCTACTCGATCATCCCACAGAGTGTGTTTTATACATAAAGTTGGCCTCAATTCATTTCACCTGCGGTCATAACGTCACTTCAATGCGCCCCTAATGGACTCATTTCCTTAAAGCGGCCCTGACATCCAATATGCATTTGTGGGTCCCACCGTCATATTTTGAACTTGTTGCAGTCAAACCAATGATTGCGAACAGAACAATAAAGAAACCAACACTTAATCTCAACTATTTAAAGAGCCACTATTCGCCTAGCATGTATTGCTATAACCTCCTATACTTGCCAATATCGGAACCGAGGTCACAAGAGGACCCGCTGTCGGGTCCAAGTTATATCAAGTATTATACAATCTCAATAATAACCATGGGTCGAAAAATCGACCCATGGATCATATTGCCAATCTCAAATACAACAACCACCCAAGGCAAAAGGGGTTGCCGGATTACCACCAATTACGAAACCAGAGGTCACATAAGGACCTAATATAAGGTCCAAATTGCAACAAATGTTATCATTTGTAAAGAATCCCATGGGTCAAAAAATCGATCAATGGATCATCTTGCCAAGCCTAAGTGTGACCACCGCTCATAACAAAAGCGGTTGCCGGTACACCGCTAATGTCAAAAAAGGGCGCCACACATAGACCCAACAATAGACTTACCATGAATAGAACCTAAAGAACATACATATCTACTCAACTAATCTCATCCAATCCTCTTTTGTATTTAGCCCCGTACGAATGGTATCTAGAATTGAAATATACCATTGTTCACGGTTCTTACGTTTAAGAGTTAAATCTCCTAATCTTTTATTGCCTTCTATATTTTCAATAACGAACCACCTGAAGTCCGTAAGAGTGTGACCTTCCTTCATAAAATGGCTCACAAGTGGGGCATTCTCTTTTGATTTTTAATAGCTGATTTATGCTCCCCCAATCGAATACGGAGTTCTCTGGATGTCTCACCAATATATCCCTGATTGCATGGGCATAGAAGCAGGTATACAACATTTCTACTCCTACAATTATTTAATGTTTTAGAGTATAGGGTATGTTTGTTATAAACCACTTTTTACCCTCTAGGCACTGTCCACACATATTACAATGGCTACACTTATAATTACCAATAGCCTGAGTGCCCGTCAAGGTTCGTTGATGCATTATGGGACCTTCCCTATATGTATGTACCAATTCCCTCTTCAGATTATTATTTCGTTTAAACGCAAATAGGGGTCTCTCTAACTTTGAAGATTCAGTGTCATTTAAAATACTCCAGCTTGAGTTTACTATATTTTTAATCTTATTGCTCAAACAGGAGTATTGACTGACAAACACCAATCTCTGCTTTTCATCCTGCCTTTGTTTGTTAACCCCTCTATCTGTTAGCATACTCTCCCGATCATAAAACCGGGCTCGTTTAAAAGAGTGTGACACAAGTTTTTTTGGATAGCCTCTGTCACTAAGTTTTACCTTTAGGGACTCTGAATGTTTATAAAAATCATTAAGAGAAGAACAGTTCCTCCTTAAACGGAGGAACTGCCCAAAAGGGATATTGTCTTTTTGTGCCTTAGGGTGGAAACTCGAATAGTGCAACAGAGTATTCTTGTCTGTAGGTTTCGCAAATAATTCAACCTCCAATTTACCACCCATTTCTTTGATCTTTAAATCAAGAAAATTTACACTTTGGTTGCTATATTCTGATGTAAACTTGAGATTGGCATCCCCCAAGTTCAACCACTCCAAAAATTCCTCCAGGCAATCAGCTGTACCTTCCCAGATAAATAAAATGTCATCAATGAATCTGCTCCACTTAACCACATTTTCAAAAAATGGAGCAGACTCATTGAAAACATGGGTCTCTTCAAATTGTCCCACATAGAGGCACGCTAGACTAGGGGCACATGTAGCCCCCATGCTGGTCCCCTTACATTGAAGGTAAAGATCCTCCTTAAAAAGAAACATATTCTGTTTTAAAACCAACTTGGCACATGCCAAAATAAATTCGGCATTAGCACCTCTGCATTGTCGCAGGATCCAGGATGCCACTGATGACTCTAAGGGTGGCATCCTGGGGTATGTTCGTATAAAGTGCCTCTATATCCAATGTGACCAAAAGTTGGGTATTACTATTAAATTCACATCCTTCAATGATAGTAATCATATGGGCAGAGTCCTTAATATAAGACTTTTGTCTCTGGACCAGTGGTTTTAAAAAACTGTCCACATATTTGCTTAATGGTTCAAGTGGAGAATTGATACAACTTACAATGGGTCTAAGTGGTGGATTCTCAATATTCTTATGAATCTTTGGTAGGCCATATATCGCAGGGATAATGGCTCTATCATTACACAGGAACTTAAACTCTTTATCAGATATCCAGTTATTTTCCTTTGCCAATAACAGGAATGTCTTAATCTCCCTATTCAATAGATGCCATTTATTCATTGAGACCCTTTGATAGTGTTCCTCTACATTAAGGAGTTCCAAAATCCTATTCTCATAATCTGTTGTATTAAATACAACAACCCCACCCCCTTGTCGGCGGGTTTGATCGTTATATTCAAATCATTTTTAAGGTTAGAAATAGCCTCTCTATGTTGTTTGCTAATATTATGAGTAATGGAAGGCTGATGCTCCCAGATTTTACGTATTTTTGTCTCTACAACTTTTTTCAAATATCTCAATCTTTTTATCAACCTGACTAATGTGTGGAGTAAAAGTAGATTTTGGTTTAAGTCATGAAATATTAATTTCTTCACTCTACTCCCTATTTTCAAAAAATCTGGTGAGTCTAATCTTACGAAAGAAAGACTTAAGTATTGTTTTTCCAATTAGGATTAGATTCACCGACAAGGTGAAGCCACGGGGGTGCATATAAACTACGTGACAACGATAAAGAATCTTCTTACAGAATCTTTTTATGGTTTTTTGGAAGAGTGATTGTGTGAACACTGCATACATCACTATAGGTATGTATTCTGAGTGATAGATTTAATATTCTTTAGGATGACAGAATGAATGTGTGAGGATATATGCTTATTGGAGAGTGATGGTGAATTGTGTTAATATGAGATATTTGCTGATTGGGGGATGTACATGTCAGTAAGAAACAGGATTATATGTGAGGATATATGCATATTGGAGAGTGATGGTGAATTGTGATAATATGAGATATTCGTTGATTGGGGGATGCATATGTTAGTAAAGAATAGGATTAATGAATGATTTTGTAGGTTTGTTGAACCCGCCAAACAGCTATGTGGACATATCGATAACAGACCTCGAATGGATTAAAGGGAAATGGGTCGGTCTTTATATTATGCATATTTTGTGTCATTTGGACTTGTTTAAATTATATGCTGTGGATAAAAAACAAATAAAACTTTTTTTTTTAAATGTGGGGAGTGTTTTGACCAATGAAGCAATATAATTAATGATTTTTAATAAAAATAGTAGGTTGTGTTGATGATATGTTTTTTGTCTTGATTAGGTGTACTGAATTTTAATACAGTTGAGAGAGAGACAAGCATTGTATTTGTCCTGATGAAGGTGGTACCTCAATAATTTCTGACCACTGAAACGCGTCGACGCCTGTTTTTTTATTTGGTTGTATCCAGGAACGGCCCTTTGTCTAATGAAATGATAAATGAATAGACTAATGGTGTTTATATATTTGATTCCTGTTGGGAATAACCTTTTGATGAAATTACATGTTTCACATTTTCTTTGTCTCTCACAATGTCTCAGGTTTTTAATATGTGAATTTATGTTTTTTATTATTATTGAATTTGTGTTTATTATTGTATGATTTTGATGTGATTTTAACCTATTTTTAATAAATCTTGAATTTGTCATACATTTGAGTGTTTTATCCTTATGTGATATATGGTTGTTTCTCTGGGTTCAATTGGATGGTGTTTATGGAGTAATGTGGATAGGTGATATAGTAGTGCACAATTGCTTGTGAATCTGGTTGATTGTGTACCGGGTTGAAGGTGTATTTCTATATATGTCCAAGAGAAAAATATTTTTTTATAAGATACATTGATGACATATTTATAATATGGAATGCAGGAAGTAGAGCATTGGAACAATTTACAGCTTATATCAACAATATCCATCCTACCATCAAATTTACCAGCAGCAATACTAACAGAAGCATCATCTCCCTTTTCTGGATGTGCTACTCTCCATTCATGAACAAAAAATTACAACTGATCTGTACCACAAGCCTACAGATGCTCATTTGTATCTAAACTGGACTTCATGTCACCCACACCACACTAAACTGAGCATCATCTACAGCCAAGCACTCAGAAGAAGACGCATCTGCAGCAATGAGGAAACCTGTAAAGACCATCTACAGGAGCTTGCTACATTATTTAAAAGACGAGGCTATCCTCTGCATATCATACAGCAACAAATTGACAAGTCTTTGCAGTTACCCAGAGAAGCACTTATTTGGAATACCAACGGCAGAAACAAAAGTGACAGAACTCCATTTGTGGTTGACTATCATCCATCAGCTCCCAACTACAGAAATATAATGCAAAAACATTTCCCTTACTGTCTACTTGTGAAAAATTGCAAAAGGTTTTTCCAAAACCGCCAGTCATTGCTTACCGCAGAGCTCCAAATTTACGATTTCTTATTGTGAGAGCTGAACTCAAGCAAGTTGTAACAAATGCAGGGGTTCATTGCTGTGACTCTAAAAGGTGCATCACGTGTGAATACCTTTTACAAACATCATCAGTAACTAGTTCTGTTACAAGAAGGACCTATGGAATAAGACAGCATCTTACATGTCGCTCAACATGCATTATTTATGTGATTCAGTGCCAACGGCAAAGCTGTAAAAACAATATGTAGGCCAAACAGTGAATGACCTCCGTACACGATTCAGGAACCACAAATCGGCAATAATTAATAAGAAAATTGACCAGCCTGTAGCCAATCATTTTAACCTTGTGGATCATTTACTATCAGATTTGAAGATTTTCCCCGTGGAACATGTCTCAAAGGAAGAACTGCTGGACTCCAGAGAAAACTTCTGGATGTACCGTTTAAAATCACTGCATCCAGATGGACTGAACATTACTGATAATACAACCTGATTACTGCATATCTCAAGAGCTCTCAGGACTGCATTGATTCCACATTCCAAATGGAATCTTCACTCATGATGCTTTTTGAAAATTCAGCCTTGTCATCTGTGTAGCCACTGAGCAAACCATCTTGTACTACCTGAGGAAGGCGGAAGCTGAAACGTTGTAGTGGAAATATATTTTTGTTCTTTGGTGAATCTATCTGTTTGAGTCACTTCTTTCTTGGATATATATATATATATTATCTACTGGCGGTCGCCAGTAGATAGTTATAGTTAGGACCTATTTTCCATAGGAAATCCGCAACATTCTATTTGAAATAACTCTTGCGTCGGTTGACGAATCTTGCGAAATTTTCAAACTTTATGGCCCGCTCCGGTCCGCTCCTACCCTGAAAGTTTCGGGGTGATTCGTCAAGCGGGGCCGAGAAAAAGGGGGTCCCAAAACGTGTTTTCCCCATTCATTTTCCCATAGGAAACTTTAGCCACGGCTACAGCTCGAACTGCTGAACGGAATTACACCAAATTTGGCAAAG
This sequence comes from Calotriton arnoldi, assembly GCA_963921515.1. Classification (NCBI taxonomy): domain Eukaryota; kingdom Metazoa; phylum Chordata; class Amphibia; order Caudata; family Salamandridae; genus Calotriton; species Calotriton arnoldi. Next base: position 1,270,021 of record CAWUFW010002662.1, on the reverse strand, counting down.
AGGTAGTTCTTGGTTCAGAAAGAACCCTTTTTGTTAAATGGTGTAAATCCTTTTCAGTAGTTGCTGAGAAAATCAAAAGTAAAATCACATATATATCTATGGCCGCGTAGGGTCCGCGTACCCTCCCGATCACGAGCTGCATGCTAATTGGCTGTCAACACTCCAAATCAGGAAGTGTTGGCAGCCATTTTGTCCCTCGGTAGAATCGAGGCAGAGAAACTAGTGCACAAAATGCACAAAGGGGGCAGGGTAGAAACACCCTGACCCCCTAGGTCTGCTCAGGGGGTCCCACAAGGACCCCCTGGGCAGAAAAAAGCATTTTTTTTTTTAAACAAATCGGCGGGATGCGCAAATCCCACCGTAAAAAAACAAAATTGAAGCGCGGTCTCCCGCGCTTCGATGCTATTTGCCCCCGGGTGGGTCAAGTCCCGGGGGCATGCGGGGTGTGGGTTTATAGTTAATGGGGGGCCTCTAAGGCTCCCAAGCCCCGGGGACTGACACCCCCGGGCTTTCTAATAAAATGGTGCGGGAGGGCACTGTGCCCTCCCGCAGCCCCGGGACCGCCACCCCCGGGCTTTTAAAAAAAAAAATTAAATACCTGTGTGGGGGCTCCAGCCCCCACACGCCCCGGGACCGCCACCTCCCGGGGCACTAAAGATTTAAATATGGGGGTCCGTTACAGACCCTCAGAGCCCCGGGACCACCACCTCCCGGGGCTTTGAATAAGTTGGGAGGGGGCCGCGCGGCCCCCTCCTGGAGCCCTTGATGGCCCTGGGGACCACCACCCCCCAGGGCCGGCTCCTGCAGTGTCCCGGGTGCCTACCCCGGGACACTGTAGTTTGCTATGACAGGACGGGAGCCTCGCGGCTCCCGACCTGTCATAGCAAACTGCTTTGGATATTGGAAGAGAGAGCAGGAAACCTGCTCTCTCTTCCAATATCCAAAGCACATTGCTTTTCCACACGGGGAGCTGCATGTTAGCAGCTCCCCATGTGGAAAGCAATGCCTGCTCCCGCAGGACGCGGGGAGCCGGCAGGGTCTGTGGGGGAGTTGGGGTCCCCCACGGACCCCAAAGGATAGGGCCAGCCCCGGGGATGGAGTCCCCGGGGCAAGTAGTGGCCCGGGAGGGGCCACGTGGCCCCCTCCGCATAAAATAATTTAAAAAAATAAAAAGGCCAGCCCAGGGGATGGGGTCCCCGGGGCCAATAGAGGCCTTAGGAGGGGGCCACGCAGCCCCCTCCTCCAAAATTATTTTTTTAAAGTGGCCATGCCCCGGGGGATGGGGTCCCCGGGGCCGGAATAGGCCACGAGAGGGGGGCCACGCGGCCCCCTTCCCCTACAGTATTTTTTTTTTTTTTAAAGGGAAATGGCATCAGGCCCTGGGGGATGGGGTCCCCAGGGCCCCAAAACTACAAAAGAAGGGGGCCACACAGCCCCCCTTCAAAAAAACAAAAACAAAAGAAAAAGACGCGATCGAGTGTCAGGCCCCGCCCCCTCCCTTAACCACTCTGCAAACGCACGCTGTGGCGCGTTTTAAATTGGGGAAATAATTCCCATTCAATACTGGGGGTCCCTGGGGGCCAACTAGCCCACCAGGTACCTCCAGTAAGTGCCACAGGGCTGGGTTGCAGAGAGGTGGTCCAGGCCACGCCCCTTTTTACACCTCTCTGCAACGCAGCTCTGAGGCGCTTACTGGAGGTACTTGGTGGGCTAGTTGGTCCCCAGGGACCCTCAGGATTCAAGGGGACTTAATCCCCCAACTTAAAACACGCCACGGGGCGCGTTTGCACAGTGGTGAAGGGAGGGGGCGGGGCTTCAGGTGACATGTGTGCAAATAGGCCCCGTGGCGCGTTTTAAGATGGGGATTTAAATCCCTTCAATCCTGAGGGTCCTGAGGGCCAACTAGCCCACCAGGTACCTCCAGTAAGCACCACGGAGCTGCGTTGCAGAGTGTTGTAAAAAGGGGCGTGGCCTCTGAACACCTCTCTGCAACGCAGCTCTCTGGCACATACTGGAGGTACCTGGTGGGCTAGTTGGCCCCTAGGGACCCTCGGGATTGAGGAGGAATTAATTCTCCAACTTAAAACGCGCCACAGGGCGTGTTTGCAGACATGTCACCTCTGGCCCCACCCCCTTCCTTCACTACGAATTCCGATTTACTCACCTGTTATCAGGAGAGACCTCAGTGCTGCATCTTTGAGCCCAGTACTGATCCTGAAAAGTAATTCTAACCGTACTTACCAGTAACTTGAATTTCCTTCCATAGGCTAACATTGACTGGTTTCACTTGGAAATTCTTCTAAGTGTGGAGTTTTGGAACTTTATAATATTCCTCTAAAATCAGCTGAACTGAATGAAATGAATGAATGAAAATAAATTTGTATAGCACATTACTACCCTGAGGCCTCGTAGCGCTTAGGATAGGGCAGACAGTGTCATGACAGGTTAGTAAGTGGTACTAAAGAGATGGGTCTTAAGGAGTTTACGGAAGGACTGCATATTGGATTCCCTTCGAAGAGCAGAAGGAAGAGAATTCCAAAGATTAGCAGCATTGTATGAAAAGGAGCGACCGCCCCATCTGGACCTACGTACTTTCCTTGTAGTAGCACGGAAAGCGGAGCTGGAACGAAGACTCCTAGAAGGATGGTACGGGGTGATGAGGGGATGGATGATGGCAGGACCAGTCTTCCAAAAGGCTCTGTGCGCCAAACACATAGCCTTAAATTGAATTCGGGACTTAACTGGGAGCCAATGAAGTTTCCTTAGTGCGGGTTTTGCTGATTGTCTCCGAGGAATGTGGAGAAGTAAGCGAGCCGCGCAGTTCTGGATTACTTGTAATTTTTGAGTGGTAGCCTGGGGGGCGCCCAAATACAGGGCGTTACCATAGTCCAGGCGGGACAAAATGAGGGCTTGCACGATAATCCTTCGCGCCTGAAAAGGGAGCAAAGGGAGAATTTTCCTTAACATCCTCATCAGGCCGAAACATATAGCTGAGAGCGTAGTGGCTTGATGATTAAAATTTAGGGAACTGTCAAGCCATATGCCTAAGCTCTTAATCTGGTGCTTTGGGGCAGGCATAGGGCCAAGACAGATAGGCCATGAGAATGCCAGGGAAGGTGATGGAGCTTTGCCCATGAACATCAATTCCGTTTTGTCTCCGTTTAACTTAAGGTGAGATAGGTCCATCCATTCGGCTACCGCCTCTAGGCAATTGCTCAGGGCGCAAGCATGAACCCTCCGGGTGGTTTAGTGCCACAACCAGTTGGGTATCATCTGCGTAAGTAATAATTTTTATGCCGAATGGATGTACTATCTCTGCCAAAGTCATCATGTAAGTATTAAAGAGCGTGGGGCTCAGGGAGGAACCCTGAGGAACCCCACAGCTAAGAGGCCATTGATCTGATGCAAAGGTACCCTCGAAGACCCGAAAAAAACGGTCCTTTAGGAAGGACTGGATCCATGTGAGAGCCCGGTGTGTTCTCCAAGATTTTTTAATCGCTCCAGCAAGATGTTATGATCAACAGTGTCGAAAGCGGCACTGAGGTCCAGCAGAATAATTGCTGCTGAGCCACCCTGATCCAGAAGTCTCCTTACTTCCTCTGTTACTGCCAGAAGGGCCGTCTCTGTCCCAAGCCTGGGACGGAATCCTGTCTGGGAGTCGTGGAGCAGGTTGTTAGACTCCAGCTAGTTGACCAGAGTAGCGTTTATGTGTCTCTCAGTCAGTTTGCTCAACCAGGGAAGGAGAGAAATAGGTCGATAGTTGGCCATAATGGAGACATCTAAATTGGGTTTCTTCAAAAGGGCTCTAACCTGAGCACATTTCCAATCAGGGGGTACCGTGCTCGAAGAGATGGAGGCATTTATGATGTTCAAAACTACTGGCTGAATAACATCAACAACTCAAGTGAGATGCTGCGGAGGAGCGGGGTCCCGGGGAGAGCCCGAGGTTACCGTAGACATAAGTGTATTCAAGGCAACCTCGTCTATCAAGGGGAACTCCACTAAGGAACATTGTAATTCAGGGAGGGGGCTTTTGGTACTAAACACTATAGACTCACTTTGATCAGAGGGGAAAGATTGACAGATCAGATGAATTTTTGGTGGAAATATTCTGCTAAATTGTTACAGCGAGCTAAAGCATCCTCTAAGTTAGGGGATTTGTACGGAATGGTAATAAGAGATTTAGCGATACGGAAAATCTCTTTAGGAGAATTAGCGGCTGCACTAATCCTCTCCTCATAAAATGAGGATTGGGCAATTTTTATTTCTGCCTTATAATTCCTAATAGCCTCTCTATAAACATTTTTCCTCTCATCTGTTAAATTCTGTCTCCATCTCCTTTCCAGTTTCCTGCATATTTGTTTGAGCTCCCTTAATTTAGGGGTGAACCATGGTACCGGTTTATGTATGGATCTCTTATAGGAAGATTTCATGGGAAGAAGAGTGTCCAAAGAGTTTTGGATCCATGAGTTAAAATTATTGTTGGCTCTCTCCGGGTCGGAAACAGGAGAGGGTGTAGTGGCAGCCAGCGATAAAGACCACTGGCTAACGGAAAGATTTGACCATTTCCTTTCTAGTATCAGAGTTGCATTTTGGAGAGAAGAAGACACTACGGTCTCCCAGACCAGAGGGATCAGAAAATGAATTCCAATTTACTCACCTATTATCAGGAGAGACCTCAGTGCTGCATCTTTGAGCCCAGTACAGATCCTGAAAAGTAATTCTAACCGTACTGACCAGTAACTTGAATTTCCTTCCATAGGCTAACATTGACTGGTTTCACTTGGAAATTCTTCTAAGTGTGGAGTTTTGGAACTTTATAATATTCCTCTAAAATCAGCCGAACTACGAATTCCAATTTACTCACCTGTTATCAGGAGAGACCTCAGTGCTGCATCTTTGAGCCCAGTAGAGATCCTGAAAAGTAATTCTAACCGTACTTACCAGTAACTTGAATTTCCTTCCATAGGAATCCATTGTCTGGTTTTCAGCAGAAAAGTTTCAGTGTCGATTTTCCCAAACTACTAATATTCCTTAAAAATCGCCTGTATGACTTAAACGCATTCTTTCAACTGTTTACAGGAGATGCACCAGTGCTGGATCCAGGATCCACCACTGAGTAAGAAAAAGTAACGATAACACTACTTACCTGCTAAGTGAATTTCATCCCATAGGATAACATTGGTGATTCTATTTGAAAAAGTTTCTAAGTGTCAACTTTTAAAATACAATAATATTCCTTAAAAATCACTACTGTAACCAAAACGCTTTTACTCAACTGTTTACAGGAGATGTCCCAGGACTGAATCTAGGATCCAGTCCTGTGGTTAGAAAAGTAATCCATAAAGTAACTAATTGTATTTAACTAGAAATTCACATTGAGCTCAATGTTGCATTGTGTTTGAAATTGTGTTGCCCATTGCAACAACTGTAACTACTGTACTTAAAAGTCTATTGCCTATTTGCAAAGTATTTAAACTAAAGTAATTCATTCTGAGAAAGTATATTTTATAATGTAATGTATAATGTAATTATAATGTAATTTAAAAAATAAAATATCTAAAAATAAATAGTTTAAAAAATGTAGTAAATCAGTATCAAAAAATAAATATAACAATTAATACATTTAAAAATTGTCATTTACAAAACCTTTGAAATTCATTGAAAAAAACCATAGGTTTGAGGCACGTTACAGTTAGGAATTAGCATTTAAAAACCTTTGAAATTCACTGAAAAACCATAGGTTTCAGGCACGTTATAGTTAGAAATTAGCATTTAAAAACCTTAGAAATTCACTGAAAAACCATAGGTTTTAGGGACAGTTATAGTTAGTTGGACATTGCACTCGTACAAAACCCGTGAAATTCCCCGGTTATAGTTAGTTCAGCTAACTATATCTCGCGCCCCGCAATGCACTGCTGATGACGTCACATATTACATCACTCATGACATGGTCAGTGACATCACTCATGACATCACTGATGACATCATCCAGTGACTGTGTGTTTCTGTAAAGTTTAAATATTTTTACTATATATAGGGAAAGGTGTATTGAAGAATGAGTGGGTGTATAAGTGTCTGTATGGATGATTTAGTAGGTGCGTGACTAACTCTATAAGTGAGTGATTAGACGTATCTTACTGAATGCATGGGTTAGTGACTAAACTGGGTGAATGTCTGTATCCGTCTGTCTGTTGCTGTGTAAGTGGCTGCATGGGTTTGTGAATAGCTACATGAGTGTCTATATGAGTTATTGATTGGTTGTCTGAGTATCTGTATGGGTGCCTGAGTGTTTGTGTGGGTGGGGTGTGTGCGAATCTGTGCATAGATGTGTGAGTGGGTGATTCACTGGGTGGATGGTTTCAAGAGTGCATCTGTGATAGACTGTATGGGTGGATAAGTGTGTGTAAGAGTGTGTTAGTGAGTGAATGTATGTCCCAGTGGTACATGTGTGAGTAACTACATATGTGAAAGGCAGTATATATGTGTGTTGGAGTATATAAATAGCTATAAGCGAGAGTGTGTGATTGTGAGAGTGACTGTATGGATGAGTGTGTGCTTGTATCAGTGATTGTATAAGAGCGTAAGAATGTGCTAGTATTTGTATGAGTAAGTGAGCTGGTGTGTGTATAACTGTATAGGTGAGTAAATGGCAGTGTGATTAATTATTTGCATGACTGACTAGGTGTGTGAGTACCTCTATGGATGAGTGGCGGTGTGTGAGTGTCTATGTAGGTGTATGAGTGCATATGATAGTCCTGTACTGAGTGACCGTAAGTATGAGTGACTGTACAGGTGAGTGAGTGGATGTGTGTGTAGACCTAAGAATCAGTGAGTGGGTATGTAGTTATTGGTGTTGGAGTGTCTATGGTTTTGAAAATGGCAGTCTGTAATTTAGAGTGGGTCTATCAAAAGTTATATTAGGGTGTGAGAAGATGCATGAAATTATCACATGGATGATGTCATCAGTGATGTCATCAGTGATTTCATTTGAGATGTCATCAGTGATGTCATCAGTGATGTCACTGACCATGTCATGAGTGATGTAATATGTGACGTCATCAGCAGTGCATTGCGGGGGCGCGAGTTATAGTTAGCTGAACTAACTATAACGGGGGAATTTCACGGGTTTTGTACGAGTGCAATGTCCAACTGACTATAACTGTCCCTAAAACCTAAGGTTTTTTAAATGCTAATTTCTAACTATAACGTGCCTGAAACCTATGGTTTTTTCTGTGAATTTCAAAGGTTTTTTAAATGCTAATTTCTAACTATAACGTGCCTGAAACCTATGGTTTTTTCAGTGAATATATATATATATATATATAACCTACTGGCGGTCACCAGTAGGTAGTTATAGTTAGGACCTATTTTCCATAGGAAAAGCATTTTTTGTTTTCCCAATAACTTTAGCGTCGTTTGACGAATCTTCATGAACTTTTCAAAACTAGTGGGGCGCTCCGGTCAGCTCCTGTCTTGAAAGTTACGTGGTGATTCGCCAAGCAGGGGCCGAGAAATAAGGGGGTCCCAAAACATATTTTCTCAATGTTAATTTCCATAGGAAACTTTAGACACGGCTACAGCCCGAACTGCTGAACGGAATTACACCAAATTTGGCAAAAAGGTAGCCCTTGGTTCAGAAAGAGTCCTTTTTGTTAAATGGTGTAAATCCGTTCAGTAGTTCCTGAGAAATTCAAAAAATAGGGGTCGGAAAATCAATTTCCCATAGGAAACTTTAGACACGGCTACAGCTCGAACTGCTGAACGGAATTACACCAAATTTGGCAAAAAGGTAGTGCTTGGTTCAGAAAGCGTCCTTTTTTTAACTGGTGTAAATCCGTTCAGTAGTTGCTGAGAAATTCAAAAAATAAAAGTTTTGATATCTATGGCCGAGGAGGGTTCGCGAACCGTCCCGACCACGAGCTTTATTCTAATTGGCTGTCAACACTCCAAACCAGGAAGTGTTGGCAGCCATCTTGTGACTCGGTAGAACCGAGTCACAAGAAAACAGTAAAACAAGCCTAAAAAACAAGAAAAGGGGGCAGGGTAGAAACACCCTGACCCCCCAGGCCTGCTCAGGTGGTCCCACAAGGACCCCCAGGGCCAAAAAAAGCATTTTTTTTTCAAAACAAATCGGCGAAATTCACGCTCATGTCGCGAATCTCGCCTAAATTTTTTTTTCAATGAATCGCGGGCTCCCGCGCTTCATTTAATTGAGGCCCCCGGGTGGGCCAGGTCCCGGGGGCATTGCCCAAAAATATATGCGGTGGCCCGCGGGGGCCCCCGCAGCCCCGGGGACCGCCACCCCCCGGGGCTTGCTTTAAATAATGTGTGGGAGGGCACTCGGCCCTCCCGCAGCCCTGGGGACTGCCACCTCCCCGGGGCTTCTATTTTTTTTAAAAACAACCTGTGTGGGGGGGATTGAGCCCCCCCACATGCCCCACGGACCACCACCTCCCCGGGGCACTAGGTATGCAAATGCGGGGGTCCGTTACGGACCCCAGTGCCCCAGGGACCACCACCTCCCCGGGGCTTTACAATCTAGGGAGGGGGCTGCGTGGCCCCCTCCTGGAGCCCTTGATGGCCCTGGGGACCGCCACCCCCAGGGCCGGCTCCCGCAGTGTCCCGGGTGCCCACCCCCGGGACACTGCTGTTTGCATGGCAGGGCGGGAGCCTCGCGGCTCCCGCCCTGCCATAGCAAACTGTGGTTTGGGTTTTGAAAGCGAGAGCAGGGAAACCTGCTCTTGCTTTCAAAATCCAAACCACATTGCTTTTCCACAAGGGGAGCTGCATGTCAGCAGCTCCCCCTGTGGAAAAGCAATGCCAGCTCCCGCAGGAGGCGGGGAGCCGGCGGGACCGTGGGGGCATTGGGGCTCCCCCCACGGTCCCCAACACAGAGGCCAGGCCCCGGGGCCAGAAGTGGCCCGGGAGAGGGGCCACGCGGCCCCCCTCCAAATATAAATAAAAAATTTAAAAATACTGGCCATGCCCCGGGTGATGGGGTCGCCGGGGCCAAAAATGGCCTTGGGAGGGGGGCCACGTGGCCCCCTTCTGTTTATTTTTTTTAAAATTAACAAAATCGGGAGCAGGCCCTGGGGCATGGGGTCCCCAGGGTGCCCTCAGGACTCAAGGGGATTTAATCCCCCAATTTACAACGCACCAGGGGGCGCGTTTGCACAGTGGTGCAGGGAGGGGGCGTGGCCTGATGTGACACGTGTGCAAACGCGCTCTGTGGCGTGTTTTAAGTTGGGGGATAAGGTCCCTTGAATCCTGAGGGTCCCTGGGAGCCAACTAGCCCACCAGGTACCTCCAGTATGCGCCAGGGAGCTGTGTTGCAGAGAGGTGTAAAAAGGGGCGTGGCCTCAGACCACCTCTCTGCAAGGCAGCCCTGTGGCACTTACTGGAGGTACCTAGTGGGCTAGTTGGCCCCCAGGGACCCTCAGGACTCAAGGGGAATTAATCCCCCAAGTTACAACGCGCCAGGGGGCGTGTTTGCACAGTGGTGCAGGGAGGGGGCGGGGCCTGATATGGCAAGTGTGCAAACGCGCCCACTGGTGCGTTGTAACTTGGAGGATTAAGTCCCCTTCAATCCTGAGGGTCTCTGGGGGCCAACTAGTCCACCAGGTAACTCCAGTACGCGCCACAGAGCTGCGTTGCAGAGAGGTGTAAAAAGGGGCGTGACCTCGGTCCACATCTCCGCAATGCAGCTCTGTGGTGCTTACTGGAGGTACCTGGTGGGCTAGTTGGCCCCCAGGGACCCTCAGGATTCAAGGGGACTTAATAGGGACGTTATAGATAGAAATTAGCATTTAAAAAACCTTTGAAATTCACTGAAAAAACCATAGGTTTCAGGGACTTTATAGTTAGATGGAGATTTCACTCGTACAAAACCAGAGAAATTCCACCATTATAGTTAGTTCAGCTAACTATAACTCGCGCCCCCGCAATGCACTGCTGATCACGTCACATATTACATCACTCATGACATGGTCAGTGACATCACTGATGACATCACTGATGACATCTCAAATGACATCACTGATGACATCACTGATGACATCATCCAAGTGATAATCTGATGCACCTCCTCACACCCTAATATAACTTTTTATACACCCACTCTAAAATACAGACTACCATGTTCGAAACAATAGACACACCAATAGCAGTTAGTACATACCTGCTCAGTGATTCCTTGGTCTACACACACACATCCACTCATTCACCCATACAGTAACTCATACATGCAGTCACTCATCAATACAGCACTATCATATGCACTCATACACCCATACATACACTCACACACCGCCACTCATCCATAGACTTACTCATACACCTACTCAGTCATGCAAAGAATCAATCACACCCATTTACTCACCTATACAGTTATACACAGACCAACTCACTTATTTATATAAATACTAACACATACTTACTCTCCTATACAATCAGTGATACACGCAAACACTCATCCATACAGCCACTGTCACAATCACTTACACTCACGTATAGTCATTTATATACTCCAACACTCACATATACTTCCTTTCACATATGTAGTTAATCACACATATACCACTGAGACATCCATTCACTCACCAACACACCCATACACACACTCACCCACCTATACAGCCCTTCACAGATGTACTCTTCAACCCATACAGCCAGTGAATCACCCACTCACACATCTATGGACAGAGTCACCCACCCCCCACCTACTCACACAGATACTCAGGCACCCATACAGATACTCAGACAACAAATCAATAACCCATATAGACAGTCATGTAGCTATACACCAACAGACAGACTGATACAGACATTTACACAGTTTACTCACTAACCCATGCATTCAGTAAGATACGCATAATGAGTCACTTATACAATCAGTCACGCACATACTAAATCATCCATTCAGACACTTATACACCCACTCATATATATATATGTAACCAAAAACGCCCAGAAGCTTGAGGCCGCACACAGCTGCAGGTGAGTTACAAACTCCATTTGAACCAAGCAGGCAGCTTAACATCCCTTTGAAGTCCATGGCCTGACGCGTTTCGATGCCGCTGTTTGCATCTCCTCAGAGGCCGTGTCAGCGGAGGTGATTTATGGCTGCCGCATTTCCCCTGCGTGTTTGTGGTTAGTGAGCTATCAGTGCTCCTCCCTTGGTGGAAGTTCATTTTCAAATGCACGCTGGGATATGAGGTCTCATTTTGCCAAATAACGCCCTCTGGTGGGTTACCTCCGCTGCAGCTAATTATGGACGATTATTCTCGGCCCTCCATTGAGCCTTGGATGATACTCTGCCGGCTTCATTAAAGGTACCCTGCAGCTTCGGAAAGAGGAATCTTCCTCTCCCCTAGTCCCGTTGGTTGCGGGCAATGCGATCCCTCTGCGGCCTGGAACCGCTGCATAATATGTAACCAAAAAAGCCCAGATATATATATTTATATAAAACATATTTAAACTTTACAGAAACACACAGTCACTGGATGATGTCATCAGTGATGTCATCAGTGATGTCACTGACCATGTCATGAATAATGTAATATGTGACGTAATCAGCAGTGCATTGCGGGGCGCGAGTTATAGTTAGCTGAACTAACTATAACGGTGGAATTTCTCTGGTTTTGTACGAGTGAAATCTCCAACTAACTATAACGTCCCTGAAACCTATGGTTTTTTCAGTGAATATATATATAGCCAATACTCTTCTCCAAAGGAAAAAGAACTGGGTCGCACTCATGGCTAGGTTAAATTTCCTTTTTTCTTTCGGCCAACAAATTTAATTTAACCGAAAAACAACAAACAACACATTTCGGTCTCACTGAGACCTTGTTCACGGTAACGCTAATGATGCATTTCAACCAATTATATGCATTGTAGTACATTGCACACTTCATCATCATTTCCTGTTTTGCAACGCTTAGCATTGTGGGAGATGTAGTTTCATTACGAAACTTAAGCTAAATAACGTGGTATAAGTGAAAATTGTGTTAAAAACAAGGTGTTAAAAGAAACCAAGCCCCTGTTTTTGTAGTATCCGCATTGACACTTGTTCTCTCTTACGCTAGCATAATGTGAGTTAATTAATACATTTTGTTTCGTATTACGCCAGATCACATCAGTTTGTTTATATTTTCGGCAACATTTGAACCCTCCGGTAGGTTGGCTTCTGGTTAGTTATACTCATTAGCATTGTCTATTCTCTTCCTCCAGTGGAAATATCGAAGATAATTAAACAGTGCCACCACCCCCTTAGATTAATTAATTGGTCCATATTAGTGTGGCATATTCCCATTGGTGATCTTCTATTGCGAATGTAATTTATTCCTATATAGTTATTAATTGGGCTTGGTAATTATTGTGCAGTGCTCTAATAAGGTGAATAAATGTTGTGATATTGAGACGCAAAACTCCAAAAGTTTTTTTTTTTTTTAAATTCCAAACGTTTTTTTACAAATGTACGTAAAGTTCTTCACTTTGATTCAAGCCATGCGGTGTGAAGGTGCACAAGTCAAGCATATGTCAAGATTCTCTCTGTCTTAACTTTTTTTCCCTGGCTCCGCCTCTCTCTTGGCAGCTTACAGTTTTGATTGCGAAGAATTTTAGTAGTTTCCAATCTCCTCCATGATGTGACTCCATATGTTTTGCTACCGCATTGCTGCGGTCTTTGTTTACAGGTGCTCTAACTTGTTCCAAGATGCGTTTCTTTAGTTCACATATTGTGCTTCCAACATATTTGAGGGAGCACGGACATTCAATGACATATATTGCATACTGGCTTTTGCATGTGATTAGTTCTTGAATTTTCCAAATTCTTTTATTGGCCAGTTTTATTTCTTTTGTGTTTTTTGCAACTTAACATACTTTGCAATTATGACATTTACAAAGCCTTTTGTGTTAAGCCACTGAGTTGGTTTACTGTTCTTTTTTTGGAAGTGACTATGAACTAATTGATCTTTTAGATTCATTGCTCTTCTGAATGTTACATTTGGGTGTTTCCCCATGATTTGAGCTGTAGTTGGATCAAATTGGAGAATTTTCCAATTTTTCTTCAAGATTTCTATAATCTGTTTGGATTCCTTTGAGTATGTTGTAATGAGCCGAATTGTTTCAGGACTGTCATTTTTCCTTGGCACTTTTATTTTTTAAATGTCATCTCTTTTTTTCATATTTGAATTGTCCCATCCTCTTTTTATCAGACTCTCAGGATATCCTCTTCACTTAAATCTATGTGCTGTCATTATGCTGTGTCTCTGCCATTCATCTTTTTCAGAGCAAATTCTTCGAATTCTTAAAAAATCACCATATGGGATGTTTTGAATTAGGGATTGCTGATGGAAACTCTGTGCATGTAGTGTCGCATTTGTTGCCGTTTCCTTCCGATGTAGTGTTGTATGTATTTGGTTGTCCCGTATATAAATTTCGGTATCCAGAAATGTCACCCTTGTTTGGTTGATATTGTAGGTAAATTTGAAATTTGCTGGTGTTGAGTTCAAGATGTTAAAACATTCATTAGATTCTTCCTCTGATCCATCCCAGACAATGAGAAGGTCATCAATAAACCTTAAGCACATGATTGTTTTATTTACAAATCTGTCATTGTCTGGTTGCCAGGCCAATTTTTGCTCCCACCAGCCCATTGCCAAGCAGGCATAGCTAGGACTAAAAGAAAAGCCCATCGCTGTGCCTTTAACTTGTTTATAAATTTCATCACCAAAGAGGAAAACATTTTGAGTCAAACATAGCTTTATCATTTCAAGTAACATTACATTATGTTGGGCATAGTGTATGTTTCTCTCCTTCAGGAAATATTCACAGGCTGAGAGGCCAATCTCATTTTCTATATTAGTATACAACGAGACCACATCCATCATGATTAGCCTGTATGTTTCTTGCCAGGGGGTCCCTTCAAGGTGTCTTAATAGGTCACTGGTATCTTTGATATAGGAGTTGAGACTTAAAACAAAAGGCTTCAGGAAGTGATCAATATAGTTTGCAACCGGTTCAAAGAGTGATCCTTTTGCCGATATATGCGATTGCCCTGGTGGTTTTGTCGTGTGCTTATGAATCTTAGGCAAGAAGTATATGGTTGCAGTTATTGGATATTCCATTGTTAAATGCTTGCATTCGTCCTCATCAATGAGATTCACTGTTGTCCACTCCTTCAGTTCTGTATCCAATTCAATTTTCAAACTAGGGGTTGGATTAGTTTGAAGTTTCTCTTAATAATTTGTTTTTCTCAATTGATCATGTGCCTCCTTTATGTAGTCAGATTTGTACCAGATAACGATGTTGCCTCCTTTATCCGCAATCTTTATTTCAATTTGTTCATCCTGAGTTAGATCTAATAATGCTTTTCTCTCCTCCATGTTCAGATTGTCAACATATCTTGTTTTTTTCAGTTTATAAAGGTCTTGTATTATTTCTTCATGGAAAATGTCGATCTTATTGCCTGCTGCTAGTTGTGGATAGAAACGCGATTTTGGTCTTTTACCGCTTAATCCAGCTCCCATTTGTAGACAGGCTTCATCCATACTCATGTTCTCTGTATCTCTTGTCACATCCAGGTTGATTAATGTGAGTAAATTATCCGAATCTTGTGCTGAAAGGGTGGAACTTGGTTTTCCAAGTGTCTTTTTGAAATTTCGCATTTGCTGATTTTCTGCAAAGGTCTTGGCCAGTTTTATTTTCCTCACATATTGGTAAAGGTCAATTCTTGTTTGCGCTATGTCCATATGAACAATCGGACAGAAGTTTAATCCACGTTTCAGTAGCGATAGTTCTGATTCCGTCATGTGCCTTTTGGATAGGTTCACAATTGCCAGTTCTTGTGCTTGATCAAGAGTTTTCTTCTGTCGCATGCTTCTTGTTGTTGTGCCCACCTTTTCTGATCCACTGGCCCCTCTTTGTTTGTTTCCATATGCCCGGGGCCGTCCTCTTCCCCTTCCTCTGTGTCCTTGCGGCTGTGTGCTCATGCTTTGCTCCCAGGACTGTCATTCTTCCTTGGCACTTTTATTTTTAAAATGTCATCTCTTTTTTTCATATTTGATTTGTCCCAGCCTCTTTTTATCAGACTCTCAGGATATCCTCTTTGCTTAAATTTTTGTGCTGTCATTTTGCTGTGTCTCTGCCATTCATTTTTTTCAGAGCAAATTCTTCGAATTCTTAAAAAATCACCATATGGGATGTTTTGAATTAGGGATTGCTGATGAAAACTCTCTGCATGTAGTGTCGCATTTGTTGCAGTTTACTTCCGATGTAGTGTTGTATGTATTTGGTTGTCCCGTATATAAATTTTGGTATCCAGAAATGCATTGAAGAAGAAAGACGAAGAAATGCAGTGGAAAATGCACATGTTGGGCAGATTTCATCTGGTTAGTCTAATTTCACAGATGTATATATTCATCTTTCAATACACTGTATTCTTTTTTTAGGTCTGGCTTGAGACAGCTGTAGCTATCATGCAATAGCCATTAGGTATTGTTAGTGTCCTTTACCTATTGACCACCATACATTTATCAGCAAGTGGTTGATTGTAACTATCTGCCACGTGGTATGGAATTTTCAACTTTACCGGTATGCAGTGATTTTTATCGGAACCGTTTAGCTTAAGTTTTCATGGGAACTTTTTTTTACCAGTGACTCTGGCGGCTCTCTGTAGCAGAAGGGCCAGTGCTACTGCAGAAACAGGACTGTGGAAGTTTGAACCTGAAGTTGCTCTTGATGTACTCTGAGGTGGGAGTGTGCCATGTGAGCTTGCAGCGCTCGCCTCTCATGGTCCACTCACCATTACCTCATGTACTCCCCATTCTGGGGTCTGCCAGTAGTTGCGTACCATATGCTTGGCGTCTCTCTAGAAGAGGACCATGACATGCTACAGAATCTTTCAAGCAGTGTACCAGAATCTCCCTCCAATGCACTCTTGCACTAGAGACAGAGGCGTAGGGTAACCAATGTTCAGAACCAAGTGACAACAAGAATTGGTATAGGACTGCACATTGACAACGGTTGGGTTGTAATACGGAACAACGCAGGGAAATACTCTGCATGCCTGTACCACGCATTTTGTACCCCGCATTTTTTTAGATCGCATATGCTTTTACAATGTATGCCTTTACCATGCATTGTATATATATATATATATATATATATATATATGTATATATATATATATATATATATATATATATATATATATATATATATATATATACAAAGACCAACTCCGGCATACAGATTCAATTGGCCAGACACCGACACCTCAGCTCCAGTCTTCTTAATCAGGTTATTTTTATTTTATATGCTGTTACGCGTTTCGGCAGGGTCCCCTGCCTTGATCCCCTGCCTTGATCAAATATATATGTATATAAACAATGTATTTGTGGGGGGAGACCCCCACACCACCGAACTTACCTTAAATGCGTGGTAAAGGCATACGTTGGAAAAGCATACACGTTCTAAAAACATGCGTGGTAAAAAATGCGTGGTAAAGGCACAACGAGGTAAAAACCTCATTGTAAAGGCTGTTTCCCATTGACAACTAGCATGAACGTAGAGGAGCTACAGTAGCAGCACCTACTGACGAGAAAAAGGGAGTACAATTGCAGGTTGTAAAGTAATAGAAGGCAGACTGGATATAACCGTGGAAGGTGTTTTAGTAGTTAAGTACTATGTTCCATTTCAGCACATTGTCACTAGCTTAATGCTATCATGTTGCCACAGTGACCAATATCCCGTCCGCCAAAATATAAATCCCATAGGATACAATGGGATTTATATTTCGGCGGACGGGATATCCATCACCATTAGTGACGAAGTAACCTGCCCGCCAAGATCTAAATCAGGCCCTTAGTTTTCAGTTTCCGGGATTTGTAGTTTGGTTTTTCACATTATAAATGCTGGACTAAAAGTATTGCAGTACAAAAGGAACAACCGTACTGAATGATCTCTACATGCCTAACATTGTACAACTCGAGGCAAAAAGAATATGTAGCTAGGTTAATGGGGAGTAAGTGCATAATGCTACTTAATAACACCAAGGAGAAGCATAGCAAAATGTGTCTGGTAAGGGGTATGTTGGGGGATACACCGGCATAGCTGCCAATAGATCCATGTTCTGTTGATAATTGCAAGCAGTCCTGATTTTTTAGCCTGCAGTACTTTGCAAATGAGAATTTTAATTGTAAACATCCGCTTGTAACACTAACACAAAACCTACAAGTTCAGAAATGCAAAATGAGTGTGTGAGCCTAAGAACCAGGAATGGCATGATGTGGCATACATAATATGTGTCCACATGACAGTTATGCGCTTAAATCTGTAAGAGGAATTGTTTGTATTTCCTACACATGGAAAGAAACAAAAAACATTTAGAGGCTTCAGTTTCTTCAAACATAATGCATAGACTTATGGATGATGAAGGCAGTGAGGATAGGTACAGCACATGGGCTGCCCATGCACCTTAGTCCGGTGACATCCAGCTCATCCTCTCCCTTACTGACTCAACCAGCACCGCCAAAGCAAACTTCGCCAACTGCATGAAACAATTTCGCTGCTTGGATGAAAAACAACTGCCTCCAGCTCAACACAGACAAAACCGAAGTCCTAATCTTCGGCAACAACCATTCCCTTGGGACGTCTCTTGGTGGCTCTCCAAACTTGGTCCTCCCCCTCCCCTGCAGACCATGGCAAGAATCTCTGGATCATCCTGGACACCAACCTCTCCATGAGCAGACAGATCAACGCTGTTTCCTCATCATGTTTCCACATCCTGCAAATGCTACGCAAGTTTTTCAAGTGGATCCCACTGAACACCTGACAACAGTGACCCAGGCTCTTATCACAAATAGACTTGGTTACGGAAACGCCCTCTATATCAGAATCCCAGCCCATGTCCTACGCTGACTCCAAACCACCCAGAACGCCAGCGCCAGACTCATCCTGAACATCCCGTGAAATAACCACATCTCTCCACACCTCAATAATCTCCACTGGCTCCCAGTCCAGGAAAGATGTAAGTTCAAGCTACTTACCCATTCCTACAAAGTCATAACATCAGTCCATCTTACCTCAACCACCGCCTCAACTTCTACCAGCCCTCGAGACACCTTTGATCTGCATCCCAGGCAAGAGTACAGCTCCCTTGCATCAAGAAGATCAGAAGCGGTAGACGCTCCTTCTCATACCTCGCAGCCAAGACCTTGAATGACCTCCCGAAACACCTTAGAACCTCCCCCTCCCTCATGGAGTTCCAAAGGAACCTCAAGACATAGCTCTTCCAGATGAAACATGTATGCTCTCATCCTCCCCTCTCAGCCCTGCCCTACTCAGTGCTTGGATACCGTCACAAGTGCTTAGCCACACTGTACAAATTCACATAACATAACAGACATAGAAGCCTCTATCAGATGAACAAGTTATTTACCTAAGTCTTGGGGTCACTCCCTGGTACCTTCTTGGACATCCTGGTACTGAGCCAGAGGTCAGTCACCTTTGCAAACTCCCTGGGGCAGTGAGCTTGCTGTCAACCAGGTGTTGGCACAGCTCCAAAAACATGTACTGAGCATGTGCTTTCTCAAAACAAGATTGTGCAACCCAGTAAAATCATTCACTTTGCTGCCTCACACCCAACCACTCAGTACCTTACTGGAATAATCAAGGAAATCCACCCAACACTGGTTTGGCAGTTTATGACTGTCTCTAAATCGCATGCAGTATTTCTCTTGGGTGAATCCAAACTAGGCGACAAGGATAGCTTTCATGGAGGAATACTTCATCTGGTCTCCTATCTCTGGTGTGAGCAGGGTGTCCCTCCCCACCTTAGCCATATGTGTATAGAGACTTGCCTCCTAATACTCCTCTTGAGACCCTATGCATCCTTAGAGTTATCTCGTAGGCTGGGAATCACTTGTAGATGTAATCTCCTACCACATAGCTAGGCACCAAGTCTTTAGGAATGATGACCTTTTTATCTCCATTGGACACTGTGATATCGCTGCCACCATTAGGGCTGGAAACCATTTGGGTTGCGTTGAGTTCCAAGTCTCAGAGGCTCCTTTCATGAGCCAGTTGCTCCAAAGAAGTTTTTCCTCCGTGGCCTATTTCTTTTCAGGAAAGCTCTCTCAACCTCAGCTTTGGCCTGTCTCTTCTCTGTCTCCAATTTTAATTTGGCAAGCGGCAGCTTGAGCTCCCTTTCAGCTTTTGTTATCCTCCAGCTTCTCTGGGGGCAGACCACTGGAAGACACACTGCTCTTTTCACTTACAATGGGCACCACTCCTGAGGTTGAGTTGTCCACCACCTCTGAGTGCTGCAGCTCAAGACTTGTGGCTAGGTCCTCCTCTTGCTCCTTCACACCATCCTCCCCCTCCTTGACCTCTGCTGCTGCTACTGATTGATGAACTTCAGCCCAGGCCCTGAGAGCCTTCTGGAGCTCCAGCTTGCTGGTTTTCCTCTTAGCTGGAAGTCCCCTATCCTTACAGAACTCTTTGAGCTCAACCACAGTGTAGTTATTCAGGTTGGCAAGCTCAAACGCCACCCTTGCAGGTATAGCCATACGCACAGGCAATGGGTAGAATGAGGGTGAATTTGGAAAAAACAAAAGAGCCAATCAAGCAGAATTTAAAAGAAACTTGAAATGGTATCAACTTATTTATCTGGGATTCTAGTGTTACACCAAGTTACTGTATGACACTGCACAGACACAAGTACTGAATCCCACCACTAAACACCAATGTAGGAAGTTGGGTTACTGGTTAAGAGGGGGTGAACCCCTACTCAAGCAGCAACCACAATTCCTGTTAGGGTGAAACACAAGCAAACCTAAAATGAACATGTGCTGAACCCTCTACTCGAAGTGTAAAGAATTTATGCAGCACACAAACTGTAATAAAATGAAAATACAACACAAGAAAAATCCCACACCAGTTTAGAAACATAGAGTGAAAGTTTATAAATTAGTTGACACCAAACAACAAAAATCCAATCAGTAGAGCCGGATATATTCACATTTAAAGGTTTAGGTTGAAATAGTGATTAAAAGCACAAAGTGCCAACTGTGGTCATCTGGTCGCGCCGGACTGGGATGAAGTCACAAGTTCAGGCAGACCGTGATGGAGCGCGGGCCGGATACAGGGAGCAAGTGAGCCCCGCTGAGAAATGTACCTTAAATGGAGCGTTGATCCGCGCAGCGGTGGTCCCGAGGCGTAATGATACATCCACGTTAAAGATGCTTCACACATCAGCGGTTCCAATGAGCTACAAGGGCTTGATATGGCTGTGTTGCACTGCATTGGTTCCAATGAGAAGCTGCGAGGTCCACATCAAGGATGCATCACGCAGTGGCGGTTGTGATTAGCAGGCTTGTGTCTTGGCAGTGTCGGTCCAAATAAGGTGTTGTGAAGAGCTGAGTTGAGTTTGCGTCGCACTTCAGCGGTTTCAGAACCAGTAGAGTCCACAGCTGGGTTGGAAGAGCACCTTCAGCCCCAGTTCCAAGGGGCCAGGACTGGAGGGGCACCACTTGGGGGGATTAGGACTCACAGCAGGGAAAGTGCAGGGGTCAAGATGGATGGAGCCTTTTCTGTCCCGAGGCTCTGATCAGGAGACAAGCAAATTAGCCCTGTGAGTCACTCTGGAGGTCCTGGGTACAAGATGCAGATCCAGTCCTTCTCATCAGGCAGCAGGGCAGCAGAGTAGCCAGGGAACAGGGCAGTCCTTGCAGCAGAGCAGCACAGCCATCTCTTCTTCTGAGTCTTTCACAGGTCCAGAAGTGTACTGAAGAGTGGGTCTGAGGCTCTCCTTTTTACACCTGGTGCCCACTTTGAAGTGGTAGAAACCCCTTCTACTTACAGAAGTGTTTGGTGTCTTATTTAATCTGCTACAAACATTTGTCAAGACCAATAACCTACTACATCCCTTACAAGCTGGTTTCAGGATCAGTAAAAGTAGTGAGCTGGCGATCCTCTCTGTTCTCAATGACTTACAGTTTATGGTGGACAAAGGGGACACTGCCACCCTGGTCCTTTTGGACCTGCCAGCTGCGTTTGGCCCCATTGACCATGCTATACTGGTACAGAGGCTAAAGAAACTGAGAAGCGATTCTTTGAGTTTAAATTGGTTTTGTTCATTCCTTGCGGGATGAACAAAAGCCCTGTTCATGCCACCTTTTACAGTGGAACCTAGAGTCTCCACATGCAGGATCCTCGTGTAGTCCATTTTGTCACTGCTCTTGTTTAATATCCACATGGTACACTTGGCAGAGCTGCTTGGAAAACATGGGTACTATTTTACATGTATGCAAATGACACACAACTTATATTTAATCTGCACCAACAGAAACTGCTCTACCCTGACAGCTCTATTCCACCATCCAAATTAGCTTGCATTCTAGCAGGGATTCTGTGCTGGATGTCTACCAACGTCCCAAAATAGAACCCAGCTAAAACTGAATTGGTGATCACTGACAATAACATCACCAAACCTGATCCCTCGGTCTAGCAGGGATTCATGGGTCATTGCCCACTCCTCACTAGGAGGGTACGCAACCTGGTCTTCGATCTGGATACAAAGCTATCGCTAGAACATCGGCTAACACAAGTGGGCAGCACCTCTTTCTGGCAGCCAAAGCTGGTTAAGCAAACACTCCCTTTTGTGCTGGTAATCCAAGCATTAGTCTTGTCACAACTCAACTACTCTAAAGTCATTTCTTTGGGGATATCAGATAAGGCGCTTAATTGGCTACAGAACACAGTTGTCTGGTTAGTTTCAGGCTGCCCTAGGTTCCAGCCCATTTTCACCGATCTTGAGCCACCTGCATTGGCTGCTGACAAGGAAGAGAGCTTCAGTTAAAGCCATGGTGATAATCGTATCCTCCATGGCGCAGCTCTGCAGTGTCTAAATGACAGGCCGCGCAGACCCTGCGATCAAGAGGGCTGTGGACACTTGTATCCCGGAGCCTACACCAAGACTTAAGGGACAGATCTTTATTTGTAATTGTCGCCAGAGAATGGAATAAGCTCTGGATGGAATTCGGATAATCTCCAAATTGCTCCCTTTTCAAAAGGATAAAACTTTCTTATTTAAGCAATAATATTCTGTGGCACCACGCTATTCCTGCAGTTTTTTCCACATGGTATGGCTGTCTTTATCTTTTGTATTTCTTTCTCTTGTCATTTTGTTATTTATTATTTGTTTTAGCGGCTCTGAAGGTTTGGCGTGTGTGCACTTACCATATTAAATAAAATGAAATACAAATACTTATCTCCGTGCATGCAGTTATCCAATGTGGTCTCAGTGACTCGCCAATCCAGCCTTCCTTTATATTGGTTTGTGTGTTATTTTAGATAAATTTTAATAAGATTCCAGTTTTACCAGCCAATGTATTTCCTTTTTACAAAATTCTGTGTGTAAAAACATATACAAATGATAACTGCATAATGGAAGTTTTAATTTGCCTGAGATTTGAAGCTAAGGTACATAACGTTAATTAAACAGCAATTTTATAAATCTGAGTATGTTTCATTCTGCAGGATATGAGGTCAATGCATTCGGATTTATCAATGAGAGTTCCTCCGTATGAAGCTGACTGCTTTAATTCCACATGTGTGCAGAGAGCTACTCAGCTTCTTTCTAAAATTAACAATCTTCTAGCGCTGACAGAGGGGATTCTTGTCTGCCAGGTAACATAATTTTTTTTTTTTATCTGCTACTGAATCATAATGAACTTTTTCAAGTACAAGCATTTATTTTTCCATCTCAGCTTTTTCTTTGATATTCAGAAACATTAAACATCTCCACTTTGGTACAGAATCATGGTACAAATATAATTTGAGAAATTATTATTTTTTACATTTTATTTTACAAAGCATACATGCCTATCGAAAAAGCAGACTTTTCAGATTTTTTGGATTAAATAAACGATCCTTTATATATAGAATTATAGATGAGTAACAGTGAATTATGGGATGTTTTTCACGGAGGGGTTCTGAGTCACATGAAATAGACAACGAGAGCGAAGCTCGATTTGTGTATGATGTCACGCAGAACCCTAAAATGAAAAACATCCCCGGTAATTCACTTTTTACCCATCTCTAATTTTATGTTCTGTATGGCTCCCAAAATCATCTAATCCTGTTTTCAGCTGCTTCACATAGACAGAGGAGTAATAGGGAAGCCATAATAACATGGCCTCTGTTATGTATCCCTGTCCCACAGGTTAAAAACAAGTCTTATCTACCATCCTTGACCAACCCCCACCACCTTTCCTGCCTTCCTTCCCCCTCCTGCTGCTGTGCTTTCTGCTTTAATTCAAAGCAGACGTGCAGAGCTGCCCTGACAGGCTCTTAAGGAGGCCTGTAATGCCTTTATGACATCACAACCGTGGGTAACCAGATTTGTAATCAACTTTTGCTATGTCATAGCAGTGGATTTGAGATTCTGAAACTGAAATACACTATAGAGGCTCTCTATGAGAGCCAAACATAACAAAGTAAAGCAAAGCAAAACTGATGAAGTTAGACTGACCTTGTTAGAAACAATATAGCTATGCTCCCTACCAGTGGAGGAAGGTCATAAACCAGAAGAGAAGATGGGATTGGCTCTGCAGCCCAACTCCATGGTGCTGGCTGCCTCCTTTGCCCATCAAAAGCTTGGCCTCCATTCCTCTGTAATCTTTTATTCCCTAGGCTTTTTTATTTTTAGTATAGTGGTGTGTGCTCAGCCCTTTGACACCTGAGTCAATAGACATGCAACTTCAAACCCAAGTGCTCGTAGTTTCCCAGCAGCGCTCCCCCTTAGGCATACCAGCTGATGGCGTGTTTCTCGTCAGAATTCCTCCTCAGGGATGGGCTATCAGAATGCTGAGACTGTACTGCAGCCTCCCTTGTACTGTGATCCCAGGCACTGCGAGCCTTTCTCTTCCCCTGAGGTTGCCTCTACCTCCTCGAGGCAGATGGCTTTACTAAATCCTTCTTAAGGAAATTATTGGCCCTTTTGCTATCTCTTGAGAAAAGATACGGTCAAGAGACCTGCCTTGGAACTTTCCCTTCTGGGTAAAAAGGTTCCTAATAGCCAGGATACACAGTTATGACGGATTCATACATAAAAGACCAACACCAACAAAGTGATATAGGATATTTAACAATAATCATCATAACACTATACAATGTATTCGGTTGGTTGTGCTCTGCTTTATAAACCAGATGAAGCAAAGAGAATCAAACTGCACCTTTGCATACCATGTACTTTTCCTGCATTTTCCAGCATTTCCACCCCTGTACCATCTGCGAGTGGGAAAGGACAAATAATCTGGGGAACAAGGAGTAGAGATAAGACAGTCCAAGTAATATTCCTATGGGAGGTGGAGGATTAAGGAGTAAAGATGGTGCTTTGTACCACCTAATTCAGACAAGGCCCACTTCAGTGTGGCACATCTATCAATGGTTTACGAAAGCACATTCCAGAACTTAAGGGAAGGGAAATGGAGAAAGGTATACCTTGTTCTGCAACGAGACAGAGGATAAGGTTGGCCATTATTTTAACCTGAATGTGTGCATTATAGAAATGTAAAACGTGATACATCATTGCACACTTACACATAATACTATGATATATAAAATGTAATATGAAATCTATATAAAAGTCTACAAAATCTCCATATGGTGGAGAACTGAGTTGGCCAGCAGAGGGTTTGCTTTCTCTTCCATTCCATGATTGTTACTGAAAGGAGGCCTGTCTTTTATCCCTTTTGTTCATCCGATGAAATAACTTTCACAATTCAATCCCATATTGAATCCCAATTATTATGGCCTCTTCTAACTTGCGCTTCACTTTAGAAAGTTATACTTGTTTTGTTCTGCTATCTGCTTCTCTGAATGTTGTTCCTGGCTTCTGCTCTGCTGCCTTGTTTCTTCACTGTTGCTCGAAACATTCATGCTCCTCTAGCTTGTGAATTGTTGGTAAAATTCGGTTTCAAGATAACTTGTAATCCCTCCCCAGAACCCTCAGTAGACCAGGTCAAATGCTCCACCTTAGTTTGCTTTTTTTCAGCCGTCGGGTTCATATGTGTTTTTGGAGCTCGGGGACCGTTGAGCTACAAAGGAGGGTTGTTAAACTGCAGTGCTTCCAACAACTTCTGAAGACCACCTTCAGCCAGCAATGACTCAGATTTGACTGGGTTCGGAAGCTTCTTTTCAGTGCCAAGTCTTATCAGAATAACTTGTTGGGGGATGGGGTTATAGAGAACATTCCTTTCCAGATTTGCCCCAAGTGCACCCAGGGCACCCATTAATGGTTGGGCACTCGTTGGGTTTGCAATTTTCGCTTGCCTAGCGCTGATGAGGAATCAAGCTGTTAGACCTGTCAGGCCTGTAAAAACAAAAGGACAATTGGATGTAGAAGGGAACGTAAGTGAGTGCATTACAAAATGCAATGCCAGGGCCTTACAGGGCCATCTGCGACCTTTGAACCAGAGGACATTGAGGTAAGCTACTCAGAAGGGAAATCTCCATCTGATATCTGAGAGGGCCAACTGGATCAGAGTCCAGAAACCCACTACTCAGAGTTTTCCTATTATGTAGTGCAACAGTGTACAGGAGTTCTATGAAAACTGCACCAAGGACACAGACTGCACTGAAGAAACTGATACCTCAGACACCATCCTAGGGGTTCGACAAGAGTCTCAAAGCCAGGACAAGCACCAGTCTTAAGAGAGCCAGGCTTCGAGCCCTGAGACTATCCCAAAGAGGCTCAACAATCTTGTCCACTGTTTCTGACCCCACTTGACACCGACAGCCAATCTCAGCTCTGGAGAAGCCTTGAGCTAAGGTCACGTAGGCTCAAGTTAGTCCATGCCTTCTCGGTCCCAATGTGCCAAAACAACACCTTTGGCACCGAAGTCAACTCCGAAATGGTTTTGATTTTTTTTTGTTCATTTAAACAAAACTTTATTGAATTATGTTGATGTCTTCAAAGTAATACAATAGTAAGATAAGGAGCAATGTGACTGAGCCGTTGTGATATACTTTCAATGAACTATTTGAGACATTATACCGTATGCCAAACAATTATAACCATTATTAAAACCAAATCAGTAACTGAGGGAAATTTTATTGGAGGGCAGTTGAGATAGAGAAAGTTAATGGGATAGGGGATGAAAAGGTCTCATTTAGACCCAAGAGGTTGGGTGGTGGGGTTGACAGGAAAGGGTCATGGAAGGGGCAAAAGAATCCAGTGCAGAGGAAGTGGAGCGCGGGAATCTACTGGCCTGCTGCATGGTAATTCAACTACAGATAAGTGTAGATCAACATTTATAAGGGCATCGGAGAGCAAGTGATTGGGGCAGAGTGATGTCAGGGTAGAGAGATTTTGTTAATCAACCACTTTAGATGTTCGGGGAGGGAGTTCCAACATGTATCTCTTAAAAAAATTGAGAGGGACCCTTTGTGAAACCAAAGGACTAGGGTTCAATCTAGAAAAGTAACAATATATCTTTGGTTGTCAAATACTGAGAGAACTCTTACTCATTCACTCACCTAGATCACACACATTCCATCATGGGAATACAGTAACAATTGAAAAAGCAGTGTGCCAGTCCACAAGAGAAGTATTAAAAATATTATGTATCAATTTATTAAAAACATGTAAAACAATTGTGGCAAATTAAAAAACAGTTAATCATACATAGTATATATTGTTCAAAATCAAAAGACATCACACCATGAATAAACAAATGGACAGACTCAATAACAATAACAAAGACAATACAGACGAGAGTATTAAAAGACACTGCACTTTGTCATATAGGGACCATATCCGTGTGAAGTAACGTTGGGGCTGGACCCTGATGTACGAAAGACAATCAATATCTAGTGTGGTAGCCCACTGCACGGATTATGGTTACTATGGATGCATAATCCGTGCAGTGGGCTGCCACACTAGATATTGATTGTCTTTCGTGCATCAGGGTCCAGCCCCAACGTTACTTCACACGGATATGGTCCCTTTATGACAAAGTGTAGTGTCTTTTAATACTCTCGTCTGTATTGTCTTTGTTATTGAGTCTGTCCATTTGTTTATTCATGGTGTGATGTTTTTTGATTTTGAACAATATATACTATGTATGATTAACTGTTTTTTAAATTGCCACAATTGTTTTACATGTTTTTAATAAATTGATACATAATATTTTCAATATTTCTCTTGTGGACTGACGCACTGCTTTTTCAATTGTTACTGTATCCCCCATGATGGAATGTGTGTGATCTAGGTGAGTGAATGAGTAAGAGTTCTCTCAGTATTTGCCAACCAAAGGATATATTGTTACTTTTTCTAGTTCCAACATGTAGCCAAAGGACATTTACAGAGGCCTAGCCTCCTCTCTCCGCAGTGCAGAACTCTCTGCATTGTCCCATTTAAGGAAAGTTTGGAACCAAGATGTGGCAGAAGGGGGGAACTTGTACTTCATTTCCAAGGTTATCACTAATTTCGCTAGCAGGGGGGCTACATTGGCTAAGCGGGAGGTAGCACAGTCTATATTGGACCTCTTGTATATGCCTAACGCTATGGAAAGCCAGTCTGAGGGAATTGGGTGCTCATGGCAGAAGTAAGTAGATTTGTAACATAGGTCCAGAAGGGTCTGAGGAGGGGGCAGCTCCACAGTGTATGCATGAAACCTGCGTTGTCAGTTGAACATGCTTGTGAAAAGTATTTGGTTATAGTGAGTGGAGTTAGATAAGCTCTGTGAAGCACATAGTGCTGTATTAATGTAAATTTGGCATTTCTAGGTATGAGATGGGGGATCTTAAGGGTGAGGGACCCTTCCTTATCATGAAAGACTCTACCAGCCTTGTCCTCCCACTGCTCTCTGAGGTGTTCCAGTGTAGGGGACACAGAAAAGAGGGCAGAAGAGCTCGCTAGAACCATGAGATGTGTCTGTGTCCCAGACCCATAGTATATAAGGCTTGGGTGAACGGATGGGGTGAAGGTTGAGTCCATGATGTGCCAAAGTCACTGCAGGGTGCGATATAGGGTATTGTAAAGTAAGAATTGCCCCCAATGAAGCTTGTAGGTGTCAATAAGTTCAGAGAAAGGGAGTAACTGGTCATCCACAAATAGGTCACCCACCATCAGGAGATTCGAGTCATACCAGTGAATTAGTGATGTAGAGGCAAGTGGGCCAGCAAGTGAATTGCCTGCGCATATCGGGTGAGATTCTTGGTCAGGCGCAAAGCCCATAAGTAACAGCGAAGAGCCACCCTTAGGAGCGGAGAATGGGAGTGGGATCATCTGGAACTTGAGAGTAGTAATGTGTTCAACACTTAGCAGTGGCGTAAGGGCAGATGTCTTCGCAAGTAAGAGGCCTGAGAGCCACCTGCTCAACCACTGTAGTTGGGCCGCAAGGTAGTAAAGCTCCAGATGTAGTGTCCTGAGCTACCCTTGTGAGCAGGGAATATTGCAAGAGCCACCCTCTGCCTGCCTGTACCACAGATAACTTCTCTATGGAGTTTATTCAGGTCACAGAAAAAGGAAGCGGGCAAGATGAGCGGTAGATTGGAAAAATAATAGAGTAGCCAGAGAAGGGACACTATTTTCGAAAAGCGCTATACGACCAATTGGTGCCAGTGGAAGAGTTTTCCAAAATCCAGTCTGGAAAGAGACGGAAGACAAAGAACTCGACAAGTTGCTCTGGAGGAGATCCTGATCAAAGTGGTATATTCTAATACCCAAATAGCAGAATGCGGTGCCATCCCAGCGTAAAGGTTTGCCATCTAGATTAAGAAGGGTGGATGGAAGATTGGGAGACAGCGGGAAAGCACATGATTTGGTCCATTTAACTTGAAGTCTGGACGCTGCCGCAGAGTTCGCGAGTATTTGCAAAATATCAGCAGCGAGAGCTAGACAATCCTTTAAATAAAGAAGGAAGTTGTCAGCATACAATGTTATTGAGTGGACCTCGTTAGGAAGAGGGATTTCACAGAACAAGTCCAACATCCCATATTTGCCTGCCAACTGCTCCAACATCAGGGCAAAAATATGTGGGGAGTGAGGACTTACCTAACCTAATGTGAGCAGTGGGATTAAAGAATAAAGTTTGTATTGAACGGATAAAGCGGACACAAAATCCAAACTCTCTCTCAGTACCTCAAATAAATATTCACAGCAAAGGGTGTCAAATGCTTTTTTGAGAACTAGGCTGAGAGCCACAAACCACAGGAGGGAAAGAGGGGCAGCCTCTAGCACCCTGTATAGATGACTGACATTTTGGGAGGTGTTCCTGCAGGGTATGAAGCTGTTCTGGTCTGGGTGAATGAGACTGGGCAGGAGAGGGAGGATATGTGTAGATGGGTCTATAAGAGAAATAATTGGATGGACGCCCTCGTTTCAGCAAAGGGAAAAAGAAAGCCTGTTTTGAAATAATGGGATGTGACCTTCCTCAAGAGAAGTGTCATAGAGCTCTGGTAGCTTGAGAGACAAAATGTTCACAAAGTCCTTATAGAAGTCTTTTGGTAAGCGATCCATCCTTGGCATTTTACCAGCAGGAAGATCACGGATTTCCACGTTTATTGTTTGAGAAGTAATAGTGGCCTCTAACTACTCCATTTCCTGGCAGTTAATATCAGGGAGTGAGATATTGGCTAAGTAGGCCACAATTTAAGTGGAAGTATTAGCAGCTGTTTTGGCATAGAGGTTTTCATAGTAATGTCAAGCACCCAATAGAATCTCCTGTTGAGTTTGCACCAGGAAGCCGGAGGGGTCATGGAGTTCGGTTACAGGGGTTTGAGAGAAATCCCAGGTAGAAGAGGGTGTGACTTGCGCATGCCAAGATGGCTGCCAGCTACTGGAGCTCTGCAAGCCGCCTCCACTCCCCGTGCCATACCGGAGCCTGGAGATGCCCTGTGCCCCTGTAGAAGTGGACCAAGCTCCAAAGAATCGGGGGGGCACGCACTGAGTGGCGTGGCAGGCTCGTGCGGAGGCCCCATCGCCAAGACGGCTCATAAGATGGCGGCGGGCCAGCCCGAGCGTCTGTGACAGCCCTGGCTGCCCATCCTGGTAGAGGACTGGCTGGACCTGGAATAATCTTTGATGCTGGCACTGCACAGGCTGCAAGCCTGGCCCCGGGGGAGAGAGGTGATTGAGGAAGGCAGCCTTGCTCGGTCGTGGACCTGGCATACATGTGACAGCCGTTTCTCCTTGTTGCAAGCTACCCGGACCCCGCGCAGCTGTGGACTCATAGCACAATGTGTGCACAATTGTGAGCCAGTCAGGCTGCCTAGATATAGAGAGAGAGATTCTCTTAGGAGACACCTGTACAGAGAATGAGATGTGCTTCTGATGGGGGCTGGCAGATCGTGAGGAGCCCTGACGTGATACCTTTATGGCCCAGCTAGACCTAGACTGTGGGGGAGAGCCTGCATGACTACGGGTGCACACTAGTGAAGAGGCTGAAGCTGGGCTGGCCAGGGGGCCTCATATCCGTGTGGCAAGGAACATCGGTGATGCACACTTGGGGCCCCCCGTTGCAGAGTGTGGAGGATGACCTTGCATTCCCCTCCATTTCCTCCTGCTACTGTGGAGAAAGTTACCTGAGAGGGAGCATCTCAAGTGACTGACAGGTGAGCTGCAACCACGAGGCCCACCCTGACCCTAGCAGTATTGATGCTATCTGAAACTGGCTGTGCCTTGGGGGCTTGCCTCCTGTTCAGAGGCAGTGATTGGGACTGGAAGCCCAAACACCTCTTTGCCTCCGAACGCTGGCTTGAACCTCTCCAATTGACCTTTGCACTTCTGGCCACGCTGCATCCACCGGCTTGCCTCTCAGTGGGTGTCACTGCCCCAAATCTACTAGAGATACTCCAGCGGAGGACTGCTATGAGGCCCCAGGCGGGTTACAGAGCGCAGAGGTGCATCACCCCCGACTGCCCCGATAAGTTGGACCTGATCCTAAACGAAGAGAACGCTTCATGGGAAGTCCTAGAGAATTAGTTAGTCTGTGGACCTTGGAATACTCTGAAAAGACCATCACAGGTTGGCGGATAGGGTGAAACGCAACACGGATGCACTTGAGGAGGTGAGGTCCGAAGGCTGCAGGACGTGGTAGTCGACTTGTTCCACCATGTAGACTGCTAGACTGGCGGGTGGAGGATGCCGAGGGATGGAGTCATCGGAAAAATATAAGGATCTTTGGACTCCCTGGAAGGGCGAAAAGAACAGACATGGTGGCCTACCTAGAGACCTGGTTGACTAAAGAGGTTGCACCTCAGGGACTCTAACCATTTCTTGCCCTGGAGAGGGCCCACAGGGTCCCTCCAAGTCCGACCCCTCCTGGGGCACTGCTGTGCCCTGTGATCGCCCGCCTGCTGAATTACAGGGACAGAGACCTGATCCTGCAGAAAGCACAGGTGACTCAACATTTCCATATCGATAATGCCTCAGTGGCCTTCTTTCCAAATTATACAATGACCGTCCAGGGGCGGCGGGCCTCTTTCCTTACTGTTAAAAGAGAACTGTGTGAAGCAGGAGTGCCCTATATGCTCTTGTGCCCTCCCACCTCAAAGTTGTATTTGATGGACAAGCTACCTTCTTTGATGATCCAGCTGCTGTGTGGGACTGGTTGGAGGCCTACAAAGACGCAAAACCCCAAACCGCCCAAGCCAAAATGCCGCCGTTGAGGACGAAGAGAAGGCACCAGCAGCGTGTGCCCAATAAGGGGATAGACAGAGATGGAGAGAGCAATAGCGCTGGAAAGCACCGGCGAGCTCCCCTGAGCTGCACCAATACACCTCTCCCTCTGAGAGTCTGGACTCTGATGCACTGCCTGAGGACCTTGTATTTAGACCGTTTATAACCCCCAGGGTTGGTGGATGACCTTTAACTTTGGGTTCTCCACACCTATCCTTTACCTCTGCTCCTTGTCTTCCCACCTGCTGGGATATAAGGCTCTTGTGGGATACTCTGCCTGCACTCTGCCGTCACCTGGCTCGCTTTGGACCTGCCAGTGCATCTAACTTTCTTTTACTGTAGCCTGGCTGCGTCAATCTTGATCCTCTATTATTTTGCTACAATTGGAGGCATAGAGGCCTCTTCAGTGGATGTTGTGGCAACCACCCCCTCATGAGAAACCCTCATATGACACAACGGCATTGGGGGTTTGGCTTCTACAGTTATGTTTTGTTTCCTGGCTTTGCTGGAGGGCTGTTGCTATTCTGGCCTAGGGTGAGAGTGTTGGACTTTTGGTTGCTCCATTTTTGAGATTTCCTGCCTGGCTAAGTGCTCTCTGGGATGGGCAAACGGGAGGGGGCTAGGTGGTAAGAAGTGCTGGGGGGGGATTGGACCTGACATTCATGCTGCGATGGAGAAGGTGACGCAATTTTCCTTTCTCACTTGGAATGTTCACAGAATGGGGTCTGTAGACAAGAGATACAAGATCTTGTCTTTCGTAAAGTGCAAAGGGGTGGACATAGTCCTTTTCCAGTTGATACACTTTACTGGTTCTGAGGTACCTTGTTTGCAGAGATGCAGTTGGGGACGTATCTATCAGACGGGCTACTCTGCTTTTTCTCAAGGGCTGATGTTATGAGTCAGGCCAGGAATCCCCATAGAAGCTACTAAGGTGCATATCAATGTCGAGAGCCGGTATGCCTTCATAGTAAGTCGACTTAATGTCCTTCACATACAATTTGGCTGTATTTATGCCCAGAACATGGGCCAGCTGCAGTTTTTCTCTGAACTGTCCAAGATACTCGCACTAGATCCTGACATCCCACTGTTATTGGGAGGAGATTTTCTTAGGGATTTTAATCTTGACCACTCGGTGCCTCCACTGGTTGACTCACCCTTGACGAAAGTGGCACAGGGCTAGAGAGATTGGTGGGACACTGGATCCTCTGGGATGCATGGCGTGAACTGAACCCAGGACGTAGGAAATTCCCCAGTACATGACTTGCACGTCCGCTTAGACAGGATACTGGGCTCAGCTGGGCTTGTCGCCCGGGTTGCGCGCACTAAATACTTAGGTCGCACGCTATTGGACCATAATCCCCTTTTGGCTGAGCTACGCTGGGGAGGGCACGCATCACCCATTCCCACCTGGAGACTCTCTCACAGTTACTTATGTGAGCCCACCTTTAGGCACTCCCTGGGAGACTGGATTGTGGCCTACTTCGCCACAAATGCTCAAACTGTATTCCATACAATCATTGAATGGGATGCCTTTAAGGCCGTGATAAGGGGGCACTGTGTCAGTCAATCTGTGGGCGTAGAACGATCGTTTTGCACTGAATTAACTGCTTTGAAGGGTGAAATCCACCGTTTGGAAACCAAAGCCTTAGAATGCCCCAAGATCAGGCCGTCCCTATGGGAGGAGAGGAAAAGCATGCTGTGGCGCTGGGGAATCTCAGTTCCTTGTATTGACGGGAACATACAGCAGCTGCACGTCGAGGGTGGTCAGGCGAGCAAATTGTTGCCATGACTGACCCGTCCTCTGGAGGAAAGGGGAACCCCCATTACCCAAGCTGCTGGGCCATCAGGAGAAATTATCTACTCCCAAACTGGCATACATGTAGTTTTCACAAGACATTATCGGGTCCTGTATGGAGCCGGCGACCCTGTGGCGGTCGAGACTTTGGGTGTCTTCCTGGATAGGGTGCAGCTGCTACAGCTGTCGGAAGGGGAACGAGAGGGGCTGGGCAACCCTATCTCGGAACTGGAAATCAGTGAGGCCATCAAATGTCTGGTACACAATAAGACCCCCGGGACTGATGGTCTCCCTGTCGAATTCTGTCGCACTTATGCCGCACACCTGCTTCCCAGATTGGCAGCAATGTATGCCAATGCGTTGGAGATTGGGCACCTTCCGGATATGATCAGGGAGGCCTTGATTGTTTCCATCCCTAAGCCACTGAGCCACGCCACTGATGCGACCCTGTATTGCCCACTCTCTATGTTGAACTTAGTTTATAAAATTCTGAGTAGAGGCCTGGTGAACCAGCTGGTAACGCCACCTCTCTGCGCTGGTGCATGAGGATCAAAATGGTTTCATCCCCAAGCGTAACGCATCCCACAACATCCGACACCTTTATTGTGTGCTGGTTGAGACGGGTCAGGACTGATTTCCTGAAGCCCTGGTCCTCTCCAGTGACATTCAGAAGGCCTTTGATACCCTTAGGTGAAATTATCTGTGGGCGGTCATGAACAGGATGTCCCTGGGAGGGATGCAGAGCAACTGGGTTGCTCCATTGTATGCTGGCGCGCGGGCACAGGTGCGTACCGGGGTGTGTGTCTCCGACCCTTTCGAGATCAGTTGGTCCACGAGGCAGGGATGCCCCCTCTTTCCTATGCTCTCCGTGCTAGTGGTTGAGGCGTTTGTTTCCCTCCTGAGCCTGGAGGGATGGGACAGGGGTATCCCACTGCATAATGGGAAACATATCTACTCATTATATGCAGATGACATGTTGCTCTTTCTGAGGAGTCCCCAAACTGGTAACTGAGGAGAGCAGCACTGCTAAACGACTTTGGACAGGTCTCTGGCCTTAGTAAGAACTGGCGGAAATCCTGCGCCTTCCCAGTCTCCCCAGAGCACACAGGCTGTCCGGTGCCGGTAACAGCTCTTGGCTTGCAATGGGAGCCTAGAGATCTCAAGTACCTGGGATAAGAGTATATCACACTGACACTGATATCCGAGAGGGCATCATGACGGGCTTCAAGGGAAGCGTGGCCTTTTGGAGGTCACTGCAGCTTCCAGTTATGGCCTGAATAGCACAGACCAAAATGGTGATTTTGCCCAGACCCCATTATTATTTTGTAAATCTCCCAATCTGGATACCGGATATGTGGTTTCGCTCCCTAAATACTTTGCTTAGAGAGCTGATCTGGGATGGATAGTGAGCTAGGGTGTTACTGCGTGCACTTCAGAGACCCATGACTGCAGGCGGCCTGGGCAGCCCAGACTGTGAACTGTATTACCTGGCTGCGCAGCTGCAGTGGGTTGCCTGATGACTAGTGGGGCTCAGCTTGGCAGAAGTGGGCGAGTTCAGGGCTCCGAGTAGGGAGGAAGCGTTAATGGCTACGATGCCCCGAGTTAAGCTCATCCCTCTGCGTAGACAGCGGCTACTCCATACGGTGCTTCAGTGTTGGAGGGTGGCACGCAGTCGTGTGGAGATGGCTGCTTCGTATGCCCCTGCGATGCCATTGGTGGGCCTGTAGACCATAGGAGGAGGCTACTTTACTGGCCGTCAGCTGGCGCCATGAATGGAGGTGGGAGTGGAGACATTAGGTGACTGTTACTCAGAGGGTTTCTTCCGCACGATGGAGGAGCTAATGGCTGAAGATAATTTGTCAGGTTCTCAGTTCTTGGCATAAGGGGCATTGACTGGAGCTATTCGACATCTCCTGGGGGTTCTGAAACCAGAGCCTCCGGTGCATGATCTCCTGCAGACCTTGCTTTGGCGGGGGTGGCACCTGGTTTCCTGTGTGTATAAAACTGCACTGGCCATGGAGGTAGACGACCTGTCAGCTTTGAAGGCCAAGTGGGGGAGTATATTGACCAACCCTTCAATGGGAATGAATGGGGTCAGACCTTGGAGTACACCTACACTCTCACACATAACACGAGATTCAAGTACACCCAATTCAACTACCTACACTGTACATGTCTCACACAGCATAGACAGAATGTCATGTTACACACTACTGACTTGAGTTGTCCCAGGTGTGCCCTGACAGACGCAGACTTTATTCACATGGTTTGGGGCTGTGCAACAATACAACGCTTATGGTTTCAGGTCCTAGCAGACCTGGAACATATGTTAGGCCGTAGCCGGTTTTGCACGGTTAAGATCTGCCTCCTTATATGCCCGGAAACCAGAGAAAAAGTGTGGTAATATATTTTTGGACCGAGCATTGGGGATAGCCCGCAAATCACTGGAAATCTCCGCAAAGGCCCCCTCTCAGTTGATAGTGGGAGGAGAAGTGGGCTGCGGCTGAGTGTGCGACATTGTCCGTGAGAAATACAGAGGGGTACAACGAACGCCTATTGCGGATCTGTGGATTGAGGTGGCCACTAGGTTCTCAGATTATGACCCGTAGAAGATGCTGGTGCAGGTACATATTGGGAGTGTTACTTGCATTGATCGCTTGTAGATTGTCCAAGCCGAGGGCCATCCGGAAAGCTTGCATCCGGAAGCGTGGGCATGAGGACCGATAGACCATGACACCCCTGGATACTATAAGCCTTATCCTCCTGTCCGGTGTTCCTTATGACCCCATTAGTCTTCTCCCCTCTGCTGATAGAAGCATCTTCATGGTTTTCAAGTGCTGATAAATGGTGCACAACTGGGCAGGATTTGTGTGTTTTGTTTCTAGGGTTGGTTCATAAGCTTACGTTATTCTTTATTGGCTGGGAAGGGATAAAGGGCTGCACATCGCTACTGGTGTAGTGTGTGAACATAGGTAATGCTGGCTTTGCATATGGACATCAAAATGATTACATTGTTGGACATTGTGAAGGCTGGTGTATAATTTAGCCTGTTGTTCCTTACATGCGACACTCCACTGATTACCTGTGATTTGATTGCAATTAGGCAATATTGTGCGTTCATCTATGCTTTTATATCTGCTTAAACCCAAATGAATAAAGTAAAAAAAGAATCATGGGTGGGGGCCAAGCGAGGAGTCTTCCTGCTCTGTCCACCTCAGTGTGAGTGCAAGCTACATACTGTGAATAATCAAAGCGGCACCACTTCTCCCACAATGCAGCTACTGCTGCTCCGAATTTGTTAAGTCAGATTCAAGAAAGCGCTGTTCCTTTTGTTTCCCTGATGCATGAAGTCACCACACGTAGTCCATCGTCGGCACCCTGAGTGTTGAGGGCTTCCCGTCGCTTGAGGGTCAAGTGCTGTCTCAGTCCAGGACCGATCAGGGTTCTCCATGACGTGACGCTACAGGCTTCCGATGCAGAGACCAGACCGTACCCGAGTCGAAGTGGTATCACAGGAACTAACACCAGATCCCGGAGGCTCAGGAAGCAGTCTTGAATGAACAAAGTCGAGAAGGCTAAGAGACAACCACAGATAAGTGATCAATGAGGATGTCGGTGAGGCTGCTGTCGCTTTGTTTAACGTGGCTATTGCTTCTAATGTGTGTGCGCTTATTATCCATTGCTTTATTTTAACCTTTTAAACTTCACTTTTTTCACCTACCATCCGCATTTCGCCCTGGTCCACCGCGGCTGTGTGCCGTTTGCGTGGAGGGCGTTACATTCGTTTTCCTGGCTACTCCTTGCCGGTTACACACTTCCGGGTGTCGGAGGGGGCGGTCTAGTTTTGCCGCTCTCTCCTCAATTTAACCCGATGTGTCAGCGGACGCGCAGCGGATGTCGGTGAGGCTGCTGCCGCTTTGTTTAACGTGGCTATTGCTTCTGATGTGTGTGCGCTTATTATCCATTGCTTTATTTTAACCTTTTAAACGTAACTTTTTTCACCTACTGTCCGCATTTCGCCGTGGTCCACCGCGGCTGTGTGCCGTTTGCGTGGAGGGCGTTTCATTCACTTTCCTGGCCACGCCTTGCCGGTTACACACTTCGGGTGTCGGAGGGGGGCGGTCTAGTTTTGCCGCTCTCTCGTCAATTTAACCCGATGTGTCAGTGGAAGCGCAGTGGACGCGCCGAGCGGGCGCACCGCTGGCGCGCTGAAGGCGTGCCTAAGGCAAGCCCGTCTGCGCCCATTCGCGCCTGGACGACGCCAGACATGCTGCCGTTTTGGCCGGCAGCAAGCAGTCCTACTCCCGGTGTGATTTATTCTCTATTAGGAAGAGGGCCAGTCCATGCGACCATCTAGCGAGTGCCTCGCCGGAGGGCCCGTTCTTTGTTAGAAGCTGTGGATTTAATTCCTGGGCGATCACATCCCCTCCACCCCCTCCTACGCACGCTGTTAAACTTCTCAGTTTAAACTGCCGCTCCCTAGTAAAGCACTTTGCTGATGTGTATGATCTGTTGCAAGAAGAGTCACCTGACATCCTCTTCCTGACAGAGACATGGCTAACACGGAGGCTGAGCCTGGCTTGGCTCTGCCCCAGGGCTTCACCATCGCGACTCTTAATAGAGAGACGAGAGGTGGCAGCATTGCGGTTATCTCTAAATCCAACTACACCTGCACCCATACGAAAGAGGTCCTGGTGGGCTGCTAGTGTGCGCGCTTTAAGATCACCTTCAATGCCACCTTTACAATGTCTGGGCTTCTGATCTACCGCCCGCCTGGTCCCTCTAAAGAGTTCAGGGATGCACTGATTGATGCAGCAGGTACACTGGCTATTAGATCAGCCAACTTCAGCATTATTGGCGACCTGAACCTGCATTTGGATAACAAACACGACTGTGAAATAGGTAACTTTCTAGCAGATCTTGCTGCCCTTCAGCTGACGCAACTTGTCCTAGGCTGCACTCACTCTGCTGGTCACCTGCTAGACCCTGTTTTCTCTAATTTATTCACCCTCACAGTCAATCCACCTATCCCGATGAGCTGGTCTGACCACTATCTTGTACCCATGACACTTCTGGGGGTAGAGCCCCTCCAGAGGGTGGCCCGGAAGTCGGTCCTAAAACGCCCCTGGCATAAACTTGACATCGAACAATTTCATGCCCTCCTCCTTATGCATACACCTAGCATGCCGGATGACCCTGATGCGGCCGAAAAAGCCTTATCTGATTGGATTTGGCAGTCGCTTGACACACTCATCCCCGTCAAGTGGTCACAGAGTCGTAAGAGCCAATCCAGCCCTTGGTACAAAAGTAAGTTGGACACAATTCGGAAAGCATGCAAAAGGCTGGAACGGGCATGGAGACGGGATTATGACCCTGTTCTGAAGGGGCATTATCAGGCAGCCACCAAAAACTACCATAGGGCCATCCAGAAGGAAAGGGCGGCCTACTTTGCTGACGAAATTAGAAATAGCAGTAATCCTGCTAAATGCATTTTTTCGATACTTAAAGATCTTAAATCTGCAGGGCAACCTAAAGCCCCTTTGATTTCCTCTGACCAGCAATGTGAGGATCTCGCCGCTTTCTTCATTAAGAAGGTCGAGAATATTTACAGGACCTTCTCCCACACCGCGATTAGATTAGGCCCTGCTCGTAGGTCTTATGCCACCCCTACACTCTCTGTCTTTCCATCGATCTCTCAAGATGAGATGCTTACGATCTGCAGAAAAGTTAAATCAGGCTCACCTGTAGACCCTCTTAAACCAGAGCAATTCCTTAAATCTTTGCTTCAGCTTCTCTCGCCTTTTCGTAAGTTGATCAATATATCCCTGTCCATGGCGGTAGTCCCCAGGGCCTGGAAATGGGCCATGGTGGTCTCCTTATTAAAGAATCCCACATTGGATACTTCTAAACCGGAGAGCTTTTGCCCTATCTCTCTCCTGCCGTGGGTGTCCAAGATCGCCGAGGCCTACATCAACTCCATTCTGACAACATTTCTAGAAAATAACAACCTGCTTGACCCTTCTCAGAATGGTTTTCACCCTGGTCATAGCACGGAGACTGCCCTCCTAGCTGTAACCGAACATCTGAGGGATGCATTAGATGCTGGGCGAACGTCAGCGCTGATATTATTGGATCTTAGCGCCACGTTTGACACGGTATCCCATCAGATTCTGTTGCAGCGTCTGGAGGAGGCTGGTATTGAGGGTCCGGCCCTGGGCTGGTTCGCCTCTTTTCTATCCAAGAGAACCTTCCAGGTGTCGGCCCCCCCTTTCAGCTCCCGGACACACGCTATTAAACAAGGGGTTCCACAGGGCTCAGCACTGAGCCCAACTTTATTCAACCTATATGTTCAACCACTAGCGGCGGTAGCCAGGAGTAGAGGACTAACTGTGGTATCATATGCTGACGATACCCAGCTAGTGGTGGCACTATCTGAGGACTCCACGCAGGATGTACTCAAGTTCAGGAGCGATCTAACAGCCAAATGCAGAGTGGATGACTACCAACTGCCTCCAGTTAAATGCGAGCAAATCAGAGATTTTGCTAGTGGGGAGAGACACTGAGTTGTGGGGTGAGCGCTGGTGGCCTTTGACTCTGGATTGTGCACCCGCCCCTAAACAGGTGGTCAAAAACTTGGGAGTATGGGTTGACTCTGCCCTTAACTTTCAGGTCCAAATTAAAAAAATAGCTGGGACCTGTTTCGGACTCCTACGCGGGCTCAAACCGCTGTTGGGCTTCTTTGATCCCACAGTTCGCCAAGTCATCTTCCAGGCCTCCATTCTATCGAGGCTGGACTATGCCAGCTCACTTTACCTAGGGGCAAATAAGGCTGAGATCTTACGTCTGCAAAGGGCTCAAAATGCGCTGCCAGAACCCTACGTGGCCTTCCAAGAACCTGTCCCATGACCAACGCTATCCGCAGGCTACATTGTCTGCCGGTGACGAAACGCATTGAGTTTAAGTCTCTCTGCATCGCTCATAAAATCATGAATCTCTACTCTCCAGATATCCTAGCGAATCTGCTCTCACCCTACATACCCACCCGTCAACTACGATCCATGGGCCATCATCTGGCGGTTGTCCCCTGGGTGAGGGAGGTGCGAGCGGCAGGACGCTCTTTTCGCGTCCTCGCTGCGAAACTTTGGAACTCTCTTCCGGTTCACATCCGTAGCATCAACAACCATACTGCATTTTGTAAAGCCATTAAAACTCATCTTTTCCCTACGGTATAAGCCTAGTTTTCTTCTTTCAGTGCCCTCTCAATATCTGTAACAGTCAGCGCTGGGACGCCCCTTAGCTGGGACAGCTGTGCGCTCTACAAAACTTATAACATAACATAACATTTACACCGGGGTGGGAAGTATATATGTGAGGATGAAGAGATGCGGACACACTATTGTATGAGAAACAATATCTTTAGAACGGAGATGGGCTGCCGAGGGGAGGTACTCCCCCCTACAGAGGCTGGACTTCACCTGGGGCGCTTAAGAAGCTATCTTGCACCCCGGCGGATACCAGTCCACTGGCACAGCATCTAATTATAGGAACTCAGGCAAAGGAACTAAAGTTAGTTAAATGCGAAGACCTAGAACTCGAAACTCTATGTTATGGACTCTAACTGACAATATTTGCTGGGGTGGGTGGGCAATGGGGCGGCATGTGCTGGATTTTGTTTTAGTTCTAATAACAGAAGCAAGACTCACGCGACTGCCCAAAGGTGGAAGGGGAAGAGAAACTTTGGTTGATCACATTTTTTACAAGTTGGGGGAATTATCCATTGTCGTGTCCACAAAATCGATATCAAAATCAAAACCAGAAAGTATGGTGGGAGGAAATAGGCATTCTCAGGGAGGGTGGGGGTAGGGCAGAATGGAAGAAATTTGAAACATGGCTGCACAAGTACTGAAGATCGTTAATTGGAATGTCCAGAGTATAGCGGCCTAGAAAAACGGCGCTGAGTACATGCCTTCTTGAAACGCTATAAAGCGGCAATAGCCTGTTTACCAGAGACACATATATGGGGGAGTACAATCACTAGTGTACGCAGGAGATGGAGGGGACAGCTCTATGCTAGCTCATATTCTGGCTTTGCACCGGGAGCGCTCATATGATGGCACCTGGGTTCCCCTTCCAGCATTTACACCATGTCCTAGACCCAGAGGGGAGATATATTGTACTACATGGAAAATGGGATCAATGCATCATAAATGTCTATGTCCCAAATTCAGATTGTCCCGATTTCTTCCCAACAATCATGAAAGCAGCGACACCATATATGGGGGTGGAAATTATCCTCACAGGGGATTTAAACTGCGTATTTGATGCAACATTAGACAGAAGATCCCCTAGAAGCAACACAAAGCCTCGAATGGTAACATCACTGATGTCAATAATGCAGGGAGTGCAGTTACGGGATGAATGGAGAGCCTGAAACCCGCTTAAAAGAGTATTCTCATGCTACACCCTGCATCTAACACATTTAGCCGCATCTCTCCCGATATTTATCAGATCATTCGCCACTATTAGGAACACTGAAACACGAGGAGGGCCGCCCAGCAATCCCACTATGGCGGCTTCGAGCCGAGACGCTCACAGACCCACCCTATGCGGCAGTGGTCTCAGATGCTTTAAACCACTATTTTGAGGAAAATTGGCGATCGACGGCTGACAGATCAACGGAATGGGAAGCTATGAAAGTGGTCATAAGGGGAATATGCATAAGGAACCCATATGGGGCAGGGCAACAATTGGAAAGGGATATAAAAACACAAGAAAAGCAGCTGGAGAAGCTGGAGGAGACTATGCATACCATACCCCAGCATATGACTAAATGGAATAAAGCTCGGGAGGAAATATTAGAGGCATGGCACAAACTATAAAAACTTACTTACACAACATATAGACAGCGGCTGCATATAGAAGGGGACCGGACGGGTACACTTCTTGCGAGACTAATTAGGACAGACAGAGAGGCTACCCCTATACTCCAACTTCAAAATAAGGATGGAGACTTGATATGCACACAGAGGGCGATTCTAGGAGAACTAGCCATGCACCTAGAATCGGTATGCACAAGCACTCTCCACTCGCCCACACAAGCACTACAGGATTTTTTCAATAATATAAAAGTACCCAGACAGGAAAGAGAAGACGCAGAAGCCCTAGGGGCGGGGCGCCGATTACAAAAGAAGAAATACTAGCGGTCATTAAGAAACTCAAAACAGGAACATGCCCAGGAAGCGATGGGCTTCCGGCAGAATTTTATCAGCGGTTTGCACCATTGCTAGTTGACCGTCTACTAGAAGTATTTAATGAACCCCAAAACAAAATGTCCCTACCAAAAACTATGCAGGAGGCGGTGGTGTCTATGATCCTCAAACCAGATAAGAATCCCTTACTACCGAACTCCTACAGACTGATATCCCCTCTAAATCTGGACGCCAAGATATTAAGCGGAATTTTGCATCCCACTTAATGCCAAACATGCCTCAAATTATTCACCCTGACCAAGCCGGTTTCATACTACGGAGAAATACCAGGCATAACCTACAGAGATTGGCTCAAGTGTGGCATGCTACATCCCTGGAGACTGAAAGCTGCGCCCTGGCACTACTAGATATCAAACAGGCATTCGACTCCGTCGGATGGGAATACATATGGGCATTAGTAAAGAAAATGGGGATGGGACAGAGGTTTATAAAAATGGGTTTGAATAATCTGTACTAACCCAACTGCCAGGGTGAGATTACGAGGACAAGTATCGAAACAATTTACATTAACAAAAGGCACCCGGCAAGGTTGTCCCTTGTCCCCACTTATATTCGCCATCGCAATGGAACCCTTGGCTGTCACACTGAGCGATAAACTTGGGAAATGGGGAATCCAACTGGGAGACACTAACCATGTTTCGTTATATGCGGACGATACACTGGTGCTCCCAGTTCTTCTCAGAGAACTCGAGGAGTTTGGAGCGATGTCTGGTCTTTGCATTAACCCCGGAAAGTCAAAACTGTTCCCGATGGGGAAACTAGCCGGGACGCCAGACAATGATTTACCTAATGTAGGTCTAACATGGGTGCTGGGTGGCGTCTGGTACCTAGGGGTCCGTCTGATCCATACACCTACCGCTTACCTAGAGCAAAATGTAGGGAAGGTAGTGGAAGGTATAAGTAATTACATTAAATTTTGGAAAGAACTTCCACTCTCCCTGATGGGTAAAATAGCACTATTAAAAATGGTCATTCTACCGAGATGCCTATATGTCCTGTAGCATTCACTGTACAGGATCCCAAATCAGTACTTCACCAAGCTAGACGGTTTACTAGTTGAATTAATGTGGTGGAACAAGAGAAAGCAAATGAAACTAGACACACTCCAACGGTAATGGGAGGCGGGGGGAATGTAGGTACCAAGCTTGGATTTATACTATATGGCCTTACAGCTCCAACACACAGTACACTGGGTAGATGAGCATAATAATTGGGAAAAACAGCTTTTGGCGGGTACATATGGAGGGATCACCCTATTGGAGTTCCTCTTGATGGGGGCCGGGGTGCCTGAGACTTACCCATACGTTATTCAACATGTTGCGGCAGTATGGGAAACATCAGTTCAGAAGGTTGTTCGACACGCACCCTAAGCCCCAGATATGCCATTGTGGGTGGTGAAACCTTTTAAAAAGATAGCAGATTCAATGTTCATTAAAAAATGGGTTGAGGGAGTTTGCCACACGATGGGAGATCTATACAGTAATGAACAATTCAGAACGAGGGAGGAAGCTGAGAATACATTCAAACTGGGAAGGGAACAATTCCTACAATATGCAAAGATTTCGGCAGTAGCCCACGAGATATGGCCCTCATTCCTGCAAGAGCCAGTCAATACATCGGTCTTACAGGCGTTGCTCAGTTTATCTGGAGGCCGTAGACTGGTTTCCCATATATATAGAGCATTGCGAGATGACTTCCCCCAAAAACCCCTTCCAATCC
Source organism: Calotriton arnoldi (assembly GCA_963921515.1). Lineage (NCBI taxonomy): Eukaryota > Metazoa > Chordata > Amphibia > Caudata > Salamandridae > Calotriton > Calotriton arnoldi. Next base: position 1,225,548 of record CAWUFW010002662.1, on the reverse strand, counting down.
AGGCAAGATGGGATGGGATGATGGATCAGCCCCTGACAGATCAAGAGTGGGCAAAAATTCATGAAGGGGCAAAAACGGTAAGCTCAAATGTGCGATTTAAACTCATACAATATAATATCATACACCAGACCTACCTGACACCGCAGATCATAAATAAAATATATCCGGACCGCACAAATCAATTCCCTAGATGCCGGCAAGCAGAAGCGCATTTCCTCCACATGATATGGGAATGTACAGCACTGACACAATACTGGGGAGACGTAGTAAACTGTATACAAAAGACCACAGGGTGGAAAATTCCACAAACAATATGGGTAGTAATACTGGGGCTGCTCCCCACGCCCAAATCGAAAAAACTCAGTAGGAGGTTTGTCCTGTTGGGTCTAGTGTTGGCAAAGAGGAGAGTAGCGATAAGATGGCTCAGTTTGGACCCCCCCACGCTGGAGGGATGGTTAAAAGATCTTAGGGAATGGGCAACCGCAGAACTAGTCAGAATGAAACGGATTAGGAAAGATGAAAAAGTTGAAGAGGATGCGCGGGCCTGGTCCCTCATGATGGCAGATGTAAAGAACTCCCCAGTCCCTGATGAGGAGTCAACCGCGGAAGGAAGGGAGGGGACAGACGAGGAAGGAACTAACGGATGAAGTGATGTAAGAAAAAGCACTATATCCATAGAAGTGACCTAAGTGGAGATTGATATGTTCCTTTTTTCTGAGACCAGACACAGCAATGGGGAGGGTGGGGGGGATGTTTGTTGTTAAACTGGCATAGACAGCATGAAGTACAAATGTTAAATGATGGAAACTCAATGAGGACACAATGTTAAGGTACAGTTACAAGACCTCACAGAAGATGGGAGAGGGTATGTATGAAGTTGATGTGATAATTGTAATTATGTCTTGCTAACATGTAAAATGCCAATAATTTTTTTATTTTTTTTTAAAGTGCTGTCTCTGGTCCTCCAACACCAGAGAAAGCTGGATTGGTGATGGAACGGCCACCCTTTCCAAATTGCCCGTGCTGCAATTCAAAATAATCATGGGCTGACCATCACGAAGTGTGTAATTTGTGCCTGTCCTCCGACCACAATGACACGTCCTGTGCATTGTGTTTCACCTTCAGATGCAGGAAGACACTCGGGTATCAAAGGGGGAGGCACTGGGCACTTCAGAGGATGTAACAGTAGCAGTCCACCAAGACCTTTAACATCTTCAAAAAAGAAGAAACAGCTATGAAGAACAAGAAGAGGCGAGCCCGTCTGGTCTCCTGGAGACAAAACTAACACCCAGTTCAGCGGCAGTGTCGTCCAGTGAGTCCAGCCACAAGGAAATTGAGGACGTTGAGCGGATACCGAAGACTAGCGGCCCGCTCACCAAGACCATGCCTCGGGTTGTGAGTATGCCATAAGCCCCAAGGCCCATACCAACAAAAGAAGTCTCACACCGAGGTAGAGCACCACCCCAGGGGAGTCTGGAGTCGAGCTCCAAGCACAGACGAAAAGAAACAGCAAGCCAATGCTCCCACAGCCTTCTTGTGCGAGTTATCTCCAGTAAACGTTTTGAAACCGAGAAAGCCTCTACCCAGGGGTGAGCCGCTCCAGGCACACCCCAGCACCATCAGTCCCATACAAAGCAAGAACCAAAGTCTCCATCTCTGCCTGTGCACAAAACTGCAGTGATTTAGAAACCTTTGTCGATATCGAAGCCCTCCGTAATGCCGCAGCTGAAAGTGACGCCAACTTCAAAGCTTCCTTTAGCGCTCAGACCGAGACGTTGAGACTCCAATCCTCGTTAAACTTCAACAAGAACTTGAAGCCAGACAGAAGTGCCTGTTCATCCACCCTATGAGGGGCAAGATCTCTGTGAAAACACTTCTACTTGGACCTCCAGATCCTCTTCCTCGAAAAAGGAGACTGGTCTTTGAGGAGAAATCTCCCTCCAAGCCCCCTTCCCCAGAGCTGGCACTGATGAAGCGAAAGGACAGAGCCAACAATCCTTTTCCTTTTCCACAAAACGCACCAATACCTTCACCGCCACCTCCCCACCTGTGTACACATCTCCCCACTGCCTCCTCTAGAGTCATCAGAGGGGTCCCTTCTCTCAGACCCAGGCAGTCTTTATGGCCCCTTTGACTTTTTATGATCAGCTCTCAGGGCCAGATCCCACTGATTATCCCTGGGACAATTATAATGTAGATCGCCCAGGTGATCCCACATTTTGAACACTATCCAGTAAGGGACTCACCCCCTGACAATACTTAGCATGAGGTAATTCAAAGAGTTAGAGCCTTTCATAAAGTGGACATGCATGTCACCCAAGAGGAGGACAACTTCCTTTTGGAGAAACTCTCCAATTCAGAATGCACCATCCAATTTTTAACAGTGTTCAAGCAGGGGCATAACACAGGCCCCCCAAGCTCCAGGGGGCCCCCTCAGCACAGCACTTCGACCAGAGAGCCCCTGATCGAGTCCGGAGGGGGCCCCTCCATGTACTTTGCAGGGGGGCCCCCTCAAGTTTCGTTACGCCACTGTGTTCAAGGGCATGCTAAAGTCTGCTTCTGATAACTTTAAGGAGCCTATCAAGGCCAGCTTAATGACCCCAAGGGGTGAAAAGAAATACAGACCCTCCTCCAGTGAACTGGTGTACATCAAGGGTTAGTTTCCTTCAGACTCTCTGGTGGTCAACACTGCCTACAAGCTCACCTCTGGCCAGGCAATTGGCAATGCAAAAGATTGATGCAGTGGGCAAGAGGGTAGCAGTCAGAGCAGCAACCCATTGGCATATAGCCAATACTATGGCACTCCTGTGAAGATACGAAAGAGTCTAGTGGGAAGGAAATCCAAAAACTCCCTAAAGATCTCCCAGAGGAGTAGAGAAAATGAGGGGAGGAGATAGTGTCTGAGGGTAAAGTCATACTCTAACGCAGGCATTCGGTGTGCATTAGATGCCATGGACTCAGCCACTATAGACTTTATTACTAGCATTATCCTCAGAAGCCTGGCTCTATATATCCAGGTTCAACCCCAATCGTCCAGCAACATCTCCGCAACCTACCATTCAATTCTTTGATTTTTGCTTCCTGAAGGTGGGGAGATGCTGGAAAAAATTTAAAACAATACGGAGACAGCAAAGTCCATGGAGGTCAGCCAAACAACTCCCTCCAGTGGCTCCTTTCGTAAACAGCAGCCTAATGAAGGAATCAAGGCAACCACACTCTTGAAAGTGGCACTAGCATTCCTTCCACCGACATGCTGGGAGGGGATACACAAAGGCTCCTACAGGTGTAACAATAGAGGTAAAGAGCTGCATCTTCCAAACAGTGACTTGCCCCACTTTCTCCCGATCACACATCCTCTGTCAGGGGAGGATATGCAATATCCTCTCCCTTTGGGAGGACATCACTTCTGACAAGTAGATTCTAGCGATGGTCCAACATGACTCTTGCTTCGAACTACACCCTCCCAGCATCTCACCCCATATACACGTCCTCAGCAAAGAAGACCTCGCCAAAAACCCCTACAAAATGGTGCCATAGCTACAGGGTACCACTGCAACATCAAGTGAGCAGCGTCTACTCTCTATTTTCTCATCCCCAAAAGGGAAGTTCTAACAGGCCTATCCAGGACCTCAGGCCTCTCAAATATTTTTGAATGACATCTCTGCTGGATGTCATCTCCCTCCTTCAAAAGGGCGATTTCACGACAGCACTATTTCTTCATACCCATTTATTTCCCCATACCCTGCCACCCTGCTCATCGGCGGCACAATATCTCTGTGATAAGTGGACAACATTACCAATTCAAAGTGCATCTTTCAGGATCACCATGGCTCAAAGGATGTTTACGAAATAGCTAGCAGTGCTTGTTGTGTATTTGCAAAGGGAGGGCATTCATGTCTTCACCTACCTCGACGATTGGCTGATGAAGAGCAGCAGCAAGCTGAAGTGTATGCCCACACAGCCTATCGTTCACCATAAAAGCCACCAAACCACACCTACAACCACAGCATCCTTTTCAGGCCAGTCAGCTCACAGTAATAACAGTGATGAACCTTCTAGGAATGATGACCTCGTGTATCACAATTGTCCCCCATGCAAGACTTCATATGTGCTCCCTACAAGACTGCGTTGTGGCTCAATAGTCTCAAGCGGAGAGTCACTGGGAAGATCTAGTGTTGGTTCAGGCCAGGGCTCAGTTCTCTTTACAGTGGTGGAGGAGCAACAGTCTGTTGCAAAGCAGGATTTTTGCAGACCCGGTACTGGAGGTGATCATTACCAAAGACATCTCTCTTTCAGGATGGAGTGCGTATCTCAACATCATCACCTTGCATGGAATGTGGCCCTCTCAACAATATGGTCACCACATTACCTAGAGCTGCTACCCATTCACTTGGCTTACAGGCTCTTTTACAGGTCATTTGGGGTGAAATAGTTCTCATCGATATGACCACTATGTACTACCTATAGAAACAGGGTGGCATAGACTCCCACCAACTACCTCAGCTAGTGCAGGGGATTTGGCACTGGGCTCTCCGCCACAACATTCACCTCTTTGTGGAACTCCTTGCGGGTGGACAACAACTTTGCAGACCTGCTTAGCAGCACACATCAACAAGTCCACAGTGGGAACTCTACCAGCAACTCCTGCATAGGTACTCCCAATGTTGTGGCACTCCCCACATAGACCTGTTTTCCACCTCAGAAAACACAAAATGCCCCAACTTTGCTTCCATGTACCCACACTCACTATCCATGGGCAGTGCACTATGAATGAATTTGTCAGGGATAGTTGCCTACGCTTTTCCACCTCTGCCACTGCTCTCTTATTCTGGTAGCTCCAACCTGGGCCAGACAACCCTGGTACCCCACTCTCCTGGAGATGTCCATCAGCACTCGCAAGAGACTCTCACTGGGGCCGGACTTTCTCACACAGAGAGAGGTTAGAGTCAGGCATCCGCATCCCAAACAGCTCGACATTGCGCACCTGAGGTCCTAGATTTCAGATACTTCAACTTACCCCAGGAAAATGTGTCCAAATTAAAGAAAGCCTGATGGCCCATAACACAGGCCTGTTATGCGGCAAAACGGAAAAGGTCTGTGCACCACTGTATTTCCAAGAACCTGGACCATATAAAACCTGCTGTACAGGAAATTATCAGTTTCCTCTAACGCTTGCAGAAATCAGGCCTTGCCTACACCTCCATTTACCTACACTTGGCTTCAGTTGCAGTCTGCTTGCAAAAACTGGGAACACATGACCCTCTTTATAATTCCAGTTGTTAAGGCCGGCCTTCATGGGGGGTCTCAAGAGGATTATACCCCCTAGAGTGCCTTCCACTCCCATGTGGAATCTCAAAGCAGTCCTCACAAGGCTCATTGGACCCCTTTTGAACCTCTACATTCATGCCTCCTTCAGTTCCTGTCCTGGAAGGTGGTCACCCTAGTGGGTATTACCTCTCGCAGATGCATTAGTGAACTGCAAACGCTCATTCTCAGGTCCAGGGGTGCAAACAGTCCATTAATATAATGTTCACATTGCCATGGTTGCTATGGCGTTTCAACCCTACATTATTTGAGGGTCATCATTAGGACTAACTATGTATATATAATGCAAGAGCAAATCATGTAAAAGAGTATCCAAGTATTCAATTGATTAAGGATATCGAGAGAGTCTTATGTTTGACCAGACTATTATTACTCTCAATATTGTTCCATCGTCTTTTATTTTTCACATAAATGTCCACACTACTTCAGTATTATTCACTGTGTGTTCACCCGAGCAAAGAGCACATATTGTGAAATGTACTGCCAATACATGAAATATTTTATACTGAATGCATGGGTCTAGCCTTTTCTTTTCTTTCTCCTTTATTAATGCATATGGCTTATCCCAGTACTGACCAGCTCTAAAAATATGTAATTGTTGTTCAATGTTCCACTAGGGACCTCTGTTTTTGATTTGATCATTTTCAAAGCCAGGCACACCTGCAGCCAGGACAGCATCAGATTTTGCAGACTTAGAAGAGTTAAAAAGAAATAAAACAAGGCAGCAGGCCTTTTCCATCTAATCACCCAGGATCTGGAATAACATCCCTGTATCCATCAGGACCATCCCAAACCTGCTCCAATTTAGAAAATAATTGAAGGCACACCTCTTTGAAGAATACTACATTCAACCAACAGCCTACTTTCTCACAATACCAAGGTCCTCTACCACAGGGTATTGAAATTAGTTTACAGACTGAAGAGGACTGAAATATTGCATTGAATATGGTCAGGTTTGACCCATCTATTTGCCCCTTAGAATGTAAACTGGGACAAACTTTAAGCCTTCTGCCATGGTTCTAAGTGTGTTAATATAAGAGTACACAACATGTAATTACAATTGGTTAAATATGACTCCCACTTATTCCTTGGGAAACAATCTGTTTAATGGATCCAACTGATTATAAATACTACTGATCATTGATCTTGTGCACCAATAAAACAAGCAGTTGTTGAGTAAAGCTAACTTCTTTGTCCTAATGTTATTTATTACCTTAAGGACTAGACTGTCGAACTCTCCTTGGTAACTTGATAGTCATGTGATATTACACATGACACTAATATAACGTGATGACCTCACCGCACCACGCTGAGATGCCCCATTTACTCTTTTAGGACCCTTTGTTCTGCAGTATTATTTTAATATATTTGAGCTAGAAAATTTCTTTTTGAAATCTGCAAACTGTGTGGGAATTTGTATGGCAAATTTGGTAAATCCATAATTTTGTGGTATAGGCTGCTGCCACAAAATAGCTCTGATCATTTGCCATTGTTTTATCACAAATGTATTCTTGAGAGGTAACCAAACCTAAGCATTCTAATTCCAGTCAGTGGCCATTATTAACTGCACCATGAAGAGAGCAGCTTCAACAATCTCTCTCTTGAAGCCAGAATGTGCTTTCTAACAACACAAATGGTGTTTCTAAAAACACTACATTCTTAACTACATAATTAAGTAATGTTCTCTTCTTTTATTGCAGATGGCCAAATGCTACAATCAGGTATTTCACTTTTACAGTACACAGTTCTCTAGTTGAAAAATCCTTTTGTCAAGCTGCATACCCCTAAATAAATATGTAATAAAAAATATGGGTATTGTGTAATATGGTGCTATATTGGCATCTCACGATTCTGGTGACATTTGCAATCCACCTGGTCTTCAGCCTCATCAATTATGATGTCACTAGAATCCCTCAACAGCAATATGGGACTATATTACACAGTTACCTGTATATATATATATATATATGAGAGTCCAAGGTCAAAACACGTTTGTATATGTTTTCTACTTACTTGCAAATAGAGCGTAATGAGAAGCACATCTCTTTGAATTCTGCCCTTTTTTGTTCCTTTGGGAATTAAAAATTTTTTTTAGGGTGCGCATAGGTTAAGTACCAACATATAGGGACAACAATGCTATTATTTAGCTGGGATGTGTGTGTGTGTGTGTGTATGTACTATACCTTCAAACCATGAACTTGCCTGGTAGCGATCGAGTTTTTTGTTATACTGTCAGGCCATATCCTCCGTTCTTTGTCCATATAGATTTTGTATTTGTCCTTGAAGTCAGGACAGGTCCCTTCTCTGGGTAGTGTAGCAGCTTGTATTCCAGGCAAGGCACATAGAAGGGCTTGTAAGCCTGCACTTCCTCTTGATTTGCCCACTGCAAGTTCGCTCTGCGATCCTTAGTAAAAACCTGGGCTAGGACTCTTGTAGTTAAAAATGCTGCTTGATGACGGTTGCTACAATTTGGTTTCGTAAGCTTGTGGAAGACTTAATCTTCCTTTGCTCAGATAGAGAGGAACTTAAGGGTATTTCACTTTCACCACAGATCTCTGGAGTAAGTTCTGTTGTGGAGACTGGTCGCCCTGATCTTGAGACAGTTGGAAATATTGCCCTATGGTATATTGTTCCTTATTTATACTAGTCTTAAGATTTAGTGACACTTTATCGCTAAGCAGGGTACCTTTGTTCTAGTAGGCTGCAAACATGCCAGTGGGAGGTCGGCTCAGCAACACCCACTCCAGTGAAAATTGTGACCATTACCAGCTATTACAGAGGTACTAGTCCCTGAAGTTTGAGACTCTCATATGCTTTAAAGTACGAATTCATTTCAGGTACCAATTATATCTCCAAGCACTGTCTACACCATCTTGAGATGATACTGGATCATCTCATCAAGTTCATTCTGATAGACAGATATATGATACAGTGTCAGCTTCCTTAATATCGCTGTGCGTTTAAATTGGGTTCAAAATATCACACACATTTATATCACTTTTTAGTGTGTCCTATGTATTTTGCTATTATATCATCTACTTTTATATTGCATTATATTTTAAATTTTTTGATCTATAGTTACCATATAAGTAGTAAAATGTATTTAACATAGCACATACAATTTTTTTTATTGTGCACTTAACCCTTGAACAAACCCTAGTCCTAACTCTACCTCTAGTTCTAATGCTAACCTTACCATATCTCTAGCCCAACCCTTAAACCTAGCCCAACCATAACCCTAACGCTAGCCATAGCTCTAACAATATCCCTAGCACAATAATAGTTCTAAGCCTAACCCTAATACTTACTTGACCGTGTAAGAAGAAGGCGATTGAAAGAAGATCAACACAGGGGCAAAGACGATACCATGGGGTCGATTTCACACTCATGGACTGCACTTTACATCAAGTCAGTTTTATAAAGTCATCTGTACATCAAGTTTGTTACTCAGTTACTGTTAGACCTGGCCCTTTTTTCAGGGTTATCCCGAAACTTTTTGCCTTTCTTCGCCTATTTTTCCAACCTTCTTTTTGTTGGCTTTAGGATTCGTGGCACTTTACCACTGCTAATCACTGCTAAAGTGCATGTGCTCTCCGCTCTAAACATGGTTTGATTGGCTTACACCTGTTTGGCATATTTTATTTATTTGTAACCCCTTGTAAAGTGGTATACCATATACCCAGGGCCTGCAAATTAAATTCTACTAGTGGGCCTGTCCCACTGCTTGTGCTACCTACAGAAGTAGCATTTCAGACCTGTCCCAGGCCTGCCACCGCAGGGCCTGTGTGCACAGTTTGCTGCCATTTTGACTTAGCATGTAAAACTACTTGCCTAGTCTTAAACTCCCTTTTAATTACAAATAGGTCACCCCTAAAGTAGGTCCTAGGTAGCCCTATAGGCGGGGTGCTGTGTAAGTAAAAGGTAGGAATGTACCTTTATGTTTTACAAGGCCTGGTAGACAAACAGCCTATTTTGTTAGGTCTCGCGCCTAGCGTTGCAGTGCGCAGCACTGCTCGCGCAGCGCGAGCCCTCTAGAAAGGGCTTCTGAAAACGACCCACACGCTCGTGCGTGTGGTTCTGTTTTCAGAAGCCCTCATTGGCTGTAGCGTGCGTTTTTTTTAAAAACGGCACGCTATTGGGCAAAGGCGGGCGCATGTCCCGCCTTCGCTCCTCCCTTTCCCGACGGTGGCCAGAACGCGCAGCAGCGCGCGTTCGCCTCGCTGCCGCGCTCCCTGGCCCCCGCTCCTCTGTGGTGCGCGCGCACCACTTGTTTTTTCCAGCTGTAAAGCATGTTGATCTATGGTGCTTCAGAAGCTGAAGGGCTGGGTGAGCGTTTCATAAAAGTAACCTGAGTGTGTCTAATCACAGGGCGCTTGAATATCCCAGGCATCATTGTTTCTCTCTGGGCAGTGATTTTCCCCTGCCTCCTCCTTGTTTATCTTTCTAAACGGCACCTGTTAAAGAAAAGACTTCAGGAGTTGGCTGAGGCTGCACATCTATCATAAATATTCCGCTCCACCCTATTTCTCACTATGTATAATGTGTCAAGGAAAAATAGCCTGGTCTGGGAGCCGGTCGGTTAAAGAGGCCATCTTTTTTTTTTTAAATGCAGATTTATATAGCGCGAACTCGACCCGAAGGTATGGAAGCGCTTTACACGAGCACCGGTTACGTTACACAAGGACACATTCATGTTTTGGTAGGCACGGGGAGATTAAGTGATTTGCCCAGAATCACAGGATGTGGGCGCGACCTCGAGTCTCGAGCCTTGGTTTCCCAGCTCCAAAGTCGGCAATCTAGCCGTCAGACCACATCCTCTCCCCTTCATGCTGCTGGTTGCGCCTGGTAGGATTCATCGACCATATCGTGAATCGCTAAGTAGGACTGGAACAAGATGACGCATTGGGTATCCAAGTACTTTTTCATGCTTAAGTATGAAACAGCATATAAAGTTGAACGCTTCACATCTGTAAACAGTATGAAAAAGACGGGGGTGGGGGAGGGAGCTGAAATGTGTCAGCAGCACACAATTTGCACCCTTTTCCAGTTGCGCCCTGCACTTTATTGATTAATAAATTAATTAATTTTTTTCTTAAGTTATGGTGGATTCCTGCCTGGGTGGATTGTCTTTGGACTATGAGGAGTTCTGCTGTTTATATGCTGTTTAAAGTTATAAAACTGTATTGTACAATTTAGAAAAGAAAGGCGGCAAAACTGAAGCATAAGTTTACAAAAGAGTCTGAAGGCTCTCTGCCCAGCAGTTCCTTCCTTAGAATATAAATAACTCCACTTCATCATTTTTACTGGTGCTGAATTTGATAGCTCCATTAGTGCTGATCAAATGTTTTGCTCACTCAAAAACTCGGCTTGTTTTGGGAGAGCTAGTGCCGCCGGGCAGCGCAGGCGCAAACTTGGACCTCATTCGGAAGAACACCTGAGGAGAGGTGAGCCTGGGAGTTAGACAGTGGCCCTCCCCACCCCAAATCCATTCCCACGGAAAACGCCGAGCGGGAGACTGTTGTTGCAAGCGCTGCAGCAGGAAAGCGGCAGCCAAGTTGGTTTCGGAAGTGGCTGCTGGCTTTAGCAGAAAGCAAAGACAAGCCACAGAGGAATTGAGCCAGGCAGGGCTAACTGGGGTTTCCTTGAAAATGTGTTGAGTCTACAGATGACAAAACTTAACAATTAACAAAACTCTACGCACCGCAGGAACTTAATATATATGGAGTTAAAATAGCTGCTCTGTTCTTGTGCTGTGCGGCTATCCATCCTGCGCTTACCCCATGACTGATGCTAACATTGCTTCTGTTTCTCTTCTGTTGCCCTCGCTAGTCTGTTGTGCGTGAGGGAAGCTTGTCTGTGTTTTGGAATAATCTGGTGCAACGGCTGCCACAGTGCCACTGTCATGTGTGCGTGGGAAGTTTCACTGCTTCTGGGTGCAATACATTTGTTCCGCGTGGTGAGGCGAGTTTGTACTGTTGTTGAGTGTGTGGTACATATTCTGTCTGTCCAAGTGAACCTTGGGCAGGGCTTTAAGTGGGGTGAAAAACTGGGGGTCTCTCATAGGGGCCTCTCATAGGGGCGTGGCCAATGTAATTAAGGGCGTGACTTAAAAATAGGTAAACTAAAAAGTCTGTGCTTAGCATAGTGTGCCGCCAGACTTGTATTTTGCTGTTTCTGTCATTGAATCCAGATATATGATACAACAAGTAACATCATACCTACAATAAATCAGGACTATTGGCTTTGTCAATGGTTGTTAGTTGCATAAGATAAATAAGCAGCAACTAAGGCTTGTATATAATATTGAAAAACTTCCACTTAAAGCCCTGGTGACACAACGACAATGTAGCTGCTCCTGACTTTCAAAAAGAGAAGAAAATCCAAAGAGAAAATGACTTTCTTTAAAGAATTTCCCTTCACCTATAACGCTCACCTGGCATGACGTCATGCCGTAACTTCTCCACTAGTGAGAAGTGAGCAGTGTGAGCACCGCCCATCGATGTGCCTGTTGTCACTGCAGTCTGGAAAAACGGACCGCTTGTGCCAGGGCACAAAACAGAGCCCAATAGAGACCCGTTTTGAGGCCCCCTTTAAAAACTGCTAGTGCTCAGCACCGGTGAGACCCGGCCCACTTAAAGCCCGACTTGGGCTAATGCTAACTGAAATGATGTGCACCTGTATTAGCAAGTGAAGCTTGCACCACTGCTTCACATGCTCTGTCCCGTCTGTGTGTGAGAGGAAGCCGGGACAGCTGCAGCTTATGCACTGTTAGTTGCATTTGTTTAAGGGCAGATTGCATTTCTCTTGCCCTTGCTGTTCCCGCTTTGTAGGTGCAAGCTTGCTCTGGAGCTCTGTAGGTTGCACTTGTGTCTGTGTGTGAGTGAAGCTTGTACTCCCGGTGCCTTTGTTGTGTTTCACAGGAAAATGGATGCAGCTGCTTCCCAGGCTATGTCTGTTTTGTATAAGTGTGACTATTGCTGTACCTGATTTGTATGTGTGAATAAAGAGTGCACTGTTGTATCCCCTCTTTGTGTGTGAGGGAAGCTTTCACTATTGGGCTTGTGATGTAAGTGCATATATGTGTGTGTGTGTGTGTGTGGTGGAAGCTTGGACTGATGTCTGTGTTGTTTCTCTTCTTTGCGCAAAGGAACTTGCACTGCTTTTAGCCTTTTTTTTTTTTTTTTTTTGTCTTTTGTTTGAGAACATCTTGCACTTTTGGTTTCTATGCAGCTGAAATACTCTGTGACAGTAGTGCTTCGATGCCTGCCTTTGTTCTGTGTGTGAGAGACTCTAATGCTGCTTTTGCCAATTCTGCATATGTTAAGTGTGTGCAAGGAAAGTCTGCATTGTTGCTTCATGTGTGTGTGTTTAAGAGAAGCTTTCACTTCTAATCCCCATGCCGTACACATTCTACTTGTCAGATACTACACCACTGTTGCCTATGCTGTATCATTTCTGTGGGCAAAGAATCATTTCTGCTGTTGTATGTTTGTGTTGTACTGCTGCTGTGTATGCTGTACATGTTCTTTGTATACGAGGAGTTTGCACAAGATGGATGAAAGTGCTACGTGCTTTCCATAAAATTCTTTCTTGCCACCTTTAATGAGTAATAATGTCGCACCTAAAGTCTTTCTTTCTTAAATGTAAATATTTGTGCATTGCAAAAATGCCAATGCCCAGCACAACAACCTTTCACCCATAAAAACAGCTGTGGAGCCCATGTGACGGCAGGGTGAGGTATGTCACACTGCCAAGGAGAACTTTGGCTTCCAGCACTCTCGTGTGAACATCTCTCATGGGTGGGAGCCACAGTGTATAGACACAACAGCCCGACAGCCAGTTTATACAGGATAACTACTGTGTGTACAGTAATGCAATTGTCAAAGGTAATTAAAATTGTGTATGTGAGTAGATGGTAGAAAAGAGCACAGGTTTCTGTACAGTAACAGCTCTGTGCACAGTAGCAATTCTCTGCACAGTAACGAGGGCTTATAGTGTCAAACATGCACAATAACAGTTGTTTAAAAAAAAAAAAACACAAGCCTGAATGCATATATATGAACAGTGGAACAAGAATGTTAACTGCATTGTCAGTATACTAAAACCTATATGTATGCGTAGAGTAAAAATTACATTTATTTATAAACTTTAAAATAAGCTACGACGTAAGTGCAGGCTTGAAGTGATTTCTGTGAAAGCCCAATACATGGAGTATTTCAATAACAACACAACAGACCTATCACAACAGGAAACTCATCCGATCCCACTGTATTCCAAAGTGCAGGTCAATTCTTGCACCTCTCTTTGAGGTAAAACTTCCCAAAACAATAAAAATAACTAAATACAGCTTTCTATCACTAAGATATTATGCCAGTCTCCATGGTTAAACATTATCTTGAACTATTTTATTGTTTGTGGTGCCAACTTATAAATGCCTCTCTAAAAGAAGGTATATTTCTGGATTCACTAAAGACCGGTCAAGTGAGCCCCTGATAAAGTATCTGTTGGCAGCTAACCATCGGCCGCTGTGGAATCTACCAAAGCTGAGCAAAGTATTTGGAATGTGTGGCTAATACACTTGCTACTCTCACGAAATATAACTTGTTATTAGCACCTCCTAATCAGGCATATACAGAAGCTGCAGCACGGAAACTGCATCACTAAACTCCTATATGACCCCTATGGACCTTTGATTTAAATAGTTGATTTTAAAATATTGTGGGAGTTTTTTACAGAATTTAGTAATGTATTATTAATTTGTATTGAAACATTTTTATTGCTGAGATTTCTTATCATGAAGTGCAATTTTTGTAATGATTTTAATCGTGCAATAATCAAATTAATCAAAAAAAATCTATATGACATACATTAGCATTTTAGACAATGGTGATGCCAGTCTCTTCATCCTTCTTGATTTGTCAATGGCGTTCGATAACGTTGATCACCATAGGCTCTTCCAGTCCTTCAGACCCTCTCATACATTATGAGGGAAGTCCTGAGCTAGTTCTCCTTCCTGGCAAACCAAATGCATCTTGTCAATTTTGGTAGCGTCCCCCTCAAGCCTACCCCCGTCATGAGTGGTGTTCCTAAGGAGTCTGTTCTAGTGTCTATGTTGTTCAATTTCTGTATGGAGGCACTCAGAATGTTGTTATAGGAGGCAGGTGTTACAATACACCGATATGTATGATGCACAGATCAATTTTAATTTCTATTCAATTTGTGTTATCAATGCTCTAAAACATAGACCTGGCATAAATCAATGTCCTCACACCTTTTCAAGCTTTTAAGTTTAACTCAAGAGTTTAATCTTACCTGCAGACCACTGAAATACTTAACAAGAAGGGCTGTCAGATCTATATATTGACAGCGTCTTCCTTTTATTGCCCAATGAAGTAAAATTGCCTGGTATGTTGCTTTAACCACATTTTTCCATGTATTCACAAATTGAACATACTGCAAAAATAAAAAACACACAAAAAACAACCATTTATCCAACAAACTGACTTCTACGCTGTAGTACAGGCCCTGGTTTTAGCTAGAATTGATTGTGGGGCTGCCATCTTGGCATGCAATCAAATGTGCTCTTTAATCTCAATTACATCAGAATTTACTTGGCGGCCTAGTTCATCTTAGGCACAAGAGGTCTAACCACATATCTCTAGTTGTAAGGGTTCTCAATCCGATGTTAAGTTCGAGCTGTCTTGCATTACTTTAAAGGCACTATAACGTGCAACAACTGGAGTCGTTTTCACATCTCTCAAAATCTCTTGTGCCAGCAAACGGCTGAGAAGCTTATACAACCTACAACAACAACAAAATCTCATGAAGCAGCAGCACTACCTTTTTCTGGGGCAGCCCCTCCGTCTGGAATTTCCTTCCAGTTGCCTTGAGGCGCTTGAGACTTTAGTGCCATGCCACAAAATGTTTGAAGCACATTACTCTAGCTGAATTACCCTCTGCACCCCTTTGCGTCAGCCTCCTTTCCTTTTCCCCTTCTCTGTTCCCTTTCATCAGGCTGCCTCATTTCTATTACTGCCATTGTCCTCCCACACCTCCTCTTTCTCCTTGTCCAGTTTGTATATTGCTGCTCCCAATCTGCTCTTCTCTCTTCCCCACTGACCATCCTTCTGCTGCCCTCTCAAGTGCTGCATTTTGGCAAGCTACCACCCCTCCTTCTTCCTTCTCTGGCAGCCGTACCATCTAGCCTCCTAGCCCCTCTCTTCCCTATTCTTCACTCTCTCTCATTTTCCTGTGCTATGCAATATGTTGAGGAAGACATCGATTTCCCTGCTGTTTAAAAGTTTATGCTTTAATGCTACAGCTGTTGTTTCCTTGTAAGGGATGGCCTGCATAGAAATTTGTTGTTGATGTATACAGCACCCCTTCTTGATAGAAATGCTCTTTATAAAAAGGTAAACATAAATTAAATAAATAGTGACACTATTGCGCTTTACGCTTAATGTATTTGTACTGGATCGTCCGCTTTACATTACGCATTTAGATGTGGTAGTTTGATTTGCGGGTAATTACAGTAGAGTGTGCACACAAATGGAGATGTGTGTTTTTTTGTTCTTCATGGTATACGCATACTGACTGGAGGTCTGTTGGTGGGAATTAGCTGGATGGCCACAAAGCAACAAGCATTTGCAATGCAATAGGTCTCGCACTTACACAAGTTTAAGCTATTGGCATTGTAAATGACAATGCCTTTATTTATCTTTTTAAAACAAAAATAAAAGGCATTGTTATATTCAACGCCAATGTGCCCCCTACTTCCTTCCTTCCCCTCACCATCTTTTGCTATCCCTTCCCAACCTTCTCTATCCTTTTACTCTTACTTTTCCCCCTACTTCCTTCCTCGCCCTCACCATCTTTTGCTATCCCTTCCCACCAAACAGATGTGCACTCCCGGCTGCTCGGGCAAATCTGTGGGCATCTCATCCAGACCACATCTGGAAAAATAGCAAGGGGAAATAGGGGATGGACAGACACTTTTGTTTTTTAGTGGCTAGCATTCATCCCTCATTTTGGATTAATATTCACACAAAAAGGATGTTTGCACTCATCTGTGGGCAAACCAAAGGAATCTCAAGCAGTAATTGTAATGATTCATTATCAATATTTAGTCCGGTCTAAATAATAATGAATTATTACAATTACTACTTGGGATTAGGTTTTGAGCCACAGATCATCCATCACTTGTTGTTGTTGATAGGAATCTTACAGTTCCTAAAACCTTGGTAGAACAGTGAAACAAAGCAGACAGGCTACCTCACCAGGCTCAGGCCCTCACAAGTTAAAGGTGGGAGTTACCTCTCAACCCCCACCAACAGCCCCCCATCTTTATTGTGCTTTAAAAAAACGGAACATTCCAAAACCTCAATATAGGAAACTTATTGTAGGTTTGTATGTATATCTGGGAATGCCTGTAAGACTATCTGGCATGGCATAATTGTTGTTTTCCACAAAGAGTGGTTCTACTACGCAATAAGAAAACGAGCATTTGCTATGCAATAGGTGTCGCATTTGCGAGTTTGAGCTATTGGCATTGTAAATACCAATGCCTTTTATTTCTGTATTTTAAAACCTGCAAGCGGTGCGTAAACAGGCACTTTGTACTTGCAGTCGTTAGCTTACGAGAAGCAACGCTGGCAGTAACTATGCCTCTTTTACTGCCAGCCTTCCTTTTCGTAAGCAAGGACTATAAGCACAAAGGGCGTGTTTATGCACCGCATACAGCTTTTCGAAACACATAAATAAAAGGCATTGTCGTTTACAATGGCAATAGCTCAAACTCTTGCAAATGCAACACCAATAGCTCAAACTTTAATAATGCGAGACCTATTGCATTGCAAATGCTTGTTTTTCACTGCTGTGAGGCCTACTCTTCTCATAGGCTAGCATTGGGAATTCCCTTATATACTTTTAAGTGGTAATTAGAAAGGAATAGCGTTGCCATATTTGGCATGTTAAGAATAGTAGTGATAAATCCTACTTACTGGTGAAGTTGGATTTCACGTTACTATTTTAAAAAATGCCACTTTTAGAAGTGGGCAATTCTCTGTGCTTATAACTCTTCGTGCTTTGCAGCCTGTCTCCAATATATGTCTGGGCTGGGTGACAGCTACACTTTGTGCATTCTCTCCAGACAGCCTCAAAACAGGGAAGGGCTGAGTGTGACACGGATACATCTGCATTCATCTGCATACTGATAGTCTTCCTGGGCAGGGAGAGGGTGAGGAAGAGGTGATTCACATTACAGCTTAATAGGTTCTGTCCTGCCCTCACACAAAGGGATAATTTACCCCTACTGATCTTCTGGAGCCAGGGCTGGGCTGGAAGGGATTTTTGTGCACTTCTAAGGGTTCTTTTGAAGTCACCCCCTACATCAAAGGCATTTTTGAGTATAAGTATTGGGGCTCTGACCCCATATCTTTAGACATTGCGTGGGACTTGTAACCAGACGCTCCTGGCTCTACATCTGCACAGTGCCAGGAGGACCGCTGTGCTGCCAGGAGAAACCGCCATTCTTGCTACTTGCTTTGATGTGTTGGCCTGCTGCCTACTGATTGTTGGGCTGCAGAAGGGCCTGCCACTTTGCAAACTGCCTTAATGAGCTGGCTTGCTGCCTACTTTCTGCTTTGGGCCCCAAGTGTTCTACAACTGCTTGTTGGCTTGCACCCCTGTTTTCTGGGATCTAAGGGCCATCAAAGATCCCACTACCTGTCTATTATTCTTCTGAGGGCTGTTGAAGCGCTGGTGCTTCCATCAGGACCAAGCACCCTGGGTTGTACAGCTGGCGCCACAGCGCCGAAGATTGACTCTGCCAAGATCCTGGGTGCACTCGAGAGGATCACTGGAAGGCTGGTGTGGTTGCCCGGGACCGGCGAGTCCCTCCCTTGACTCGCGCTGGGTAACTTGTGTGCTCTGAGTCACCGAGCACTCTTTGTCTTCCCCCCCGAGGAGTCTCAGCACTTAGAACCTGCACTCTGTCTCTGCACTTGGAGCTGTCTGGAGTGAATGATTCAGCACCTGAGGAGGCACTGCAGCAAGGAGAGAAGCCCTTGCAGTGCAGACTTCCGCCCTGTGCTGCTGAGTGCCAGGATCGACCTGTGGGCCGGCATGCCCACCAATCTAGCACCGCACACTGTGCAGTGCGGCCGATGCCCCCACAGTTGTGGCGCACCAGGTACTGTGGAGAGGTGTAGCAGCACAGCGGCCCAAGCGGGTGATTGGCCTGACAATTGCGCTACCAGGAGGTACCGAGGGAGGACTCTTGCGCTGGGCAATAAATGTTTTCTTCAACAATAAGAAACCTCACCAGGACTTTTTGGCATTCTTCTTTTACCACTCCCGCTTCAGAGAAGTCCACTGGTTAATCCACGATGGGGAACATTGTCTGAACTTACAGTGAAGCCCCTAGTAAACGTGCATGCGTTTTCCCTGCATTTATCCCATGGGCGTTTATCGTTTCAACAAGGCGCACAGAAATTACCATATAATGTGTAATATGAGCGCAGGTGCGCTATACCCATATGTTTTAACTGCAATTTAGGTGATTTACTCTAACAACCTGCATTATTTGCAAATTACTTATTTGATACATGTTGTTTTCGTCTTTTGTGATTTATAATATAGAGAGCTATTTTTATAAATCTGTGTGGAGTCTCTTTTGTGGTGTATTCATTGTGTTAGTGTGTTGCACAATGGCTTTACACATTGCCTCTGATGATAAGCCTACCTACTCTGCGCCAAGCTACTAGAGGGTGAGAATAGGTTATCTTGGTGTGTATCTGACTTGCCCTGACTAGAGTGGTGGGTTCTGCCTAACTTGGGTGCATACCCTAGCGATCCAGAAACCCCATTTCTAACAGTTAGCTTATCATAGACTTTGTAAAATATGTTTTTAATACTATGAGGATATTATGAGGAAAACTAATAAGTATGAGTGTGTAACTGTTAGTATTACTATTACCATTACTAATAGTATTGCTATTAGTAGTGTATGTAGAAGTAGTTCAGTAGCACTAGCAACATTAGTTTAACTTGTATCAGTAGTAGTACAAGTAATGTTAGTAGTGGGTTAGTATTCGGAGCATTGCTAGTGCTACCTGTAGTAGTAATAATATTAGAAGTACAAACAGTAGTTGTTCCAGTAGTAATAATAGTTATATAAATAGTACCAATAGTAACAGCACTTGGCATATTTCTCCAAGCAGTAGTAATATCATTACTGTGGTACTAATAGTATTGGTTGCAGTATGGAATGCAGTACTGTTGGTGTTATTGGATAAAGGTGTACGAGTAGTACCAGTAAATGTGGTAGAAATAGTAGTAGTATACTAGTTGTGGCACTAATCCCAACACTCCATTGATCCATTACTTTAAGATGAGAAAACATTCCACGTTCACTTACATATTAAGTGAAATGTAACCTAGTATTTCTAGGTTTTATTTTAAAAATAGAGTAGTTGATAAATTTGGGTTCTATGAAACAGCATAGGTTCCTTGAGACTCCTGTTGATCACTTAAACTGTGTGTCAACTACACATGACTAGCACTGGAGCCTTAACTGAAGGGCTCTAAAGAGTCTTTTCTGGTACCGGTGACCCGTGTCTTTGGTACACTGTCTACTCTTGACTCCCCCCTGTCTAAAATTCTGTCAGTTGGCAGTAGCAAAGAAAAATCACCATGTTCAGCGTGTGGATAGTGCCATGTCTTTTTGAGTCATCTGGCTGAGACGGATACAAATACATGCAAAATTAACCTTTTGGCCTATCAGAAAAGGCATCAATAGGCCTTCTCCTTGACCAGAGACATATTATAGGCCCAGTACATGTTCCTTTGCTTCTTGGGACCTGAACCTGCTCCTGAACAATTTGGTGCACAAGCCTTTTTAAGCCAATGGTCTTCTGTGACATTAAACGTCTTTGATGGAAGACTTCGTTGGTGGCAATATCATGAGTCAGGTCTAGAAGTGAGCTTTAGGCCCTTTTTTGCCTCAGACACTATCATCTGAACAAAGTGATTTTTCTCTCAAGATTTTTTTTCGTCCTCATGCTTCATCAGCTGAGAAGATATTGCTTGTGTTTCTGTTTGGCCTGAACCAAGACTCTACCTTCTTTGGACCACCTTTTTGTGATTTTTGGATGCACTGATGCAGGCTAATAGGCTGTTAATGTCATACGTTTTGGACAGCTTTAAGTATCACCGATTGGTGCACGTTGCATAAAGACTAACCTCCATTCAGGGTCATTAAGTACTGTTCAAGGGCTATGGTGGTATTGTGTCATTTTACAGGTAAGCACAGTGAATGACATGCTGGGCAACTCTGTTGGCTACCCCACATGCATTCTGTTGACAAACGCTCTCAGGGTTTCTTTCCAGAGCGATGCCAGCAAGTCCTCTGAAATATGTTTGCCTAGGATGGGTCTGCCTGACGCTGCCATCTTCTCCTCCTTTTTTCGTTCTTAGTTGCTGTAGAATCTGTTTAAACGTTGAGAATGAGAAAGAACCAGCACTTAAGAGTAGGATAAAGTTATTTCAAGGTGACCCTGTTACGCTTAGTCTGTAAGGTGTTTCCCCATACTTTTGCCCACCCACTGATCAGGTATTGGCCTAAAACAAAGCAAACACAAGGAGATGATTAGGCCCGGGCGGAGCTGGCGTAGTGCCTCTACGCAGAGTTCCACAAAGTTGGAATAAAACTCAGTGGAACTCTGCTCCGCTCCCTCCCCCCTCCCTTTTCAATTATAATTAATTAGGGAGGGTGGAGGGGCCGGCTAACTCCGCTCAGCCACGGAGTCGGAGTTTGGCCTAAACTTCGCGTTTGCAACAGAGCGCGGAGTAGGCAAAACTCCGCTGGCAGAGCGGAGTTACCCGCCCGGGGTTAGAGATGATGGACGTAGCACTGAAACTTTTCAGACACTCACCCCCAGTCACAGATATGGGTTTAATCCATCAACGTTCTTTAGCTCACTTCGCCACCCCAGTTCAGACCCAGCCATATGTGAATCAGTCTTGACTCTGTTCCTCATAAAAACAGTCCAGCCCGAACTGCCGAAGCTAGGTCTTCCCTGGACCGGAAACAAGCATACTGGGACCAGTTTTGGGTAACATCCCTCATCAGCCAGGTCACCTTGAATCCAGTGGCAAAGGGAGCAAGGGACCCACGTCTGGGAATACCCTACCAACCTAGGGTGAACAAAGCAAACACAAGGAGATGATAGACAGAGCACTGAAACTTTTCAGACACTCAGCCCCAGTCGCAGATCTGAGTTTAATCCATCATTGTTCTTTAGCTCACTTCGCCACCCCAGTTCAGACGCAATGTTACCCCGAAACAGGTCCCAGGATGCTTGTTTCCGGTCCAGGTAAGCCCTGGCTTGGCAGTTTGGGGCTGGACTGTTCCGGGTCAAGAAGACTGATTTGCATATGGCTGGGTCTCAACGTGGAACAGCCCCCACAGTCTGGCAGCAAGCCTCTGGTTCTTATGTAATACCACTTCTGAGAGTTTCCATGACCGCTGTTAGCTTATATTTCGAAGGGCTGCCGGAAGGGGCTGTCTGCCTGGGGCGTGCTGAATGGGGAGCTCCAAATAACTTCCAGGGGTGTGTGCAAGTCCAGCGAGTGACCCCCCCACCCACCACCACCACCACCATGGCATCCTCCGCACATGCTATTTGTTTTCTGTCAGAAACACCGACTTCAGCAAGAGTAATTGGAAGATCAAACGCTTTTATTGATCACTAGGACGAAGAGAAATGTAAGAACTATAATCACAGAGACTGATACTCTGCACGGCGAAGGTCGAGCCGTTAGTCTTGAGAATGTTTACCGAAGGATCACTTAGGTGGAAACAACATATTTAAGCCAAGAGAACTTTTAATACACGTTGTGGGTTAACAAGTTAAAAAAAATATATTGCCACGTTCCATGTCTGCGACCTTTCAGAGGGCAGCACCCGTTTTCTTGTCTTAAAAGAGCACACTGAGTGATTTGAAATAATATCTTTGAACAGCTCCCAGTCAGAATATATCTGTATGAGCAAACGAGAACATTAAAGCACAATTGTATGGCGGAAAAGTACGGTTAGAAGGTATGACTTAATAAACTATGCTTACCCAAACGTCACGAGACACCCACTTCTCGAAAATTTAATACGGAGAAAGTATGTAACATAGATGCCAGCAGAGAGTGTTTTTTTGCTGTAAAAAGCGCATGAAGAGCCAATCGGTCTGGCTTTGGCTGCTCGCCTTTTAGCTTTGCCAGTGCTTTTTTTGTTTTGTTATTTCATGGTATTTCCACAACTTTGTTGTTGTGGAAGCTACAGAGCCCGTCATTCTAAAAAACGGGTAAAGCAAACGTTTCTTTTGTTTCAAAAAAGCATATATTGTCTTAGTATTAGTAGTCCCTGCCAATGAGGGGAACTACTTTTTGGGTGTGGACTTGTGAAGGGGAGAATTCCCTCACTCACAGCGGAGTTAGCCACTGGCTTAAGTGAACTGACACATTGCCTCATGATGTATGATGTAGTAAGCAGAATTTAAATATGAATGTCACAACAGAGCAATGAAGAGTGATGGCAGAAAATGCCTATAAATAAGTATATTATGCATATAATTTTAGTAAACTCAAAAGGGCTTGCCTAACACCATATCTAAAAACAAGCATTAAAAATGCAATAGGTCACGCATTTGTTGGAGTTAGAGTTATTGGCATTATAAATGTCAATGTTTTATACATACCCATGTTGCAGGGTGCAGTACCACATGTGGCCAAAAGAGGTCCCAATTGCGAGACCTATTGCATTTGTAATGCTTGTTTCTTCAAAGGGAACAGGTAAGGGTGTGCATATGGTTGGGTTGGAGGCATGCTGCATATAAGTCATTCATGTCCTGCACATAATTGGCACTCAAAGCTAGGTTTTAACAACACTAGAAGCAATTTCCAGGCCTGCCAATATGTGGCAGGCTACACACAAGTTGATAGTGGGAATGCTATTTACTTTACAAATAAAAATTAGCAGTATGTCATTACACTCTCTACATGTCCAGAATATTCATAGATGCTTACTTTTGCCATATGGTTAATCTTTCTTTCTTTCTTAGGACTCCGATAGCTGCTTATCCAACGAGCATTCAGACGAAAACAGCAAGAATGAAAGGATCATTGAGCTTAAAGAAAAATAAAAGATTTGAACAATAAAAAGGAGAATTTGGCAAAGGAGGTACGACATCTTTTGATTATACCTTCTTAACTGCAGCTTGTTTTTTCACGTTACAAATACATACACATACAAGAAAATGCCTTAAGTTTCTTTTTAACAACTTTGTTTTAATGTTTTACATGCATCATAACACTATACTTCGACATAAATGGAAGACTGCCATGACAGATGTATGGCAGCACATGGACACAAGGATAGATGCCTCAAACCGTGCAAGCAGGAAAGGGTTAACACAATTGATGACTACACAGCCATACACTAAAGGGCTAATTTGTGAGCTTGTGACTCAGTGCAGCACAGCAAATCACCTTGCTGAGCTGCACTGCGTGACAGGGAAAGTTCAGGAATACGCTGTATTTAAGGCAATACGGTGCATTCCTGTCCTTTCCCTTGCACCTTTTTTGGCAGCCTAGCCCCAACGCAGGCACTCTTGCATCCTGGTGCAAGGGTGCCTGCATTGCAAAGAGGATTGTTTTTGTGCAGGAAGGGGCAGCTTCCTGCACAAAACCGATTCCTGGGAAGCATCTTCCTTTTTCTATGTGCTGCAGAATACAGCACACATAGAAAGAGGAAGAAATGAGGAGAAATAAATATGTTTCTCCTTGTTACGCCTCCCCTGGGAAGGTGTAAGATTTTGGAGCATCCCCAGGTTTACAAGTTTTTGTAAATCTGGGGCAGTGTCAAAATCCATGGGATTTGCGTTGGAACACACACGCAACGCCCATGGAACTCCTTCCTATGGCAGAGTAACACAATGCAGTGATTGACGCTGCGTTACGTTACTCCAGAATATTTAAGCCACGCAAACTGACTTTGTGTGGCTTCAAAAATCTGACTTAGAGGTTTGCTTCACACATGTACCAAGTTGCCTGGTGCAAACATGACACAAACCTCTCATAAATAAGCTCCTAAAGGTTCAGCAGTAGTAGGAGGTAATACTGAGCTAAGAATGATGACATCAAAAGAAAATAGTGGTCCATGAACATGTGCTGTCTAAGAGAAGAGTACCAGGATGACTTAATCCATGCCAGATTTTCAGGATAACTATGTAAGATAAATGTACCTACAGTAAATCTAACTGGAACTCAGTTTATTAGTAATTGTCCTCAAAATGTGTCATGGACCCACCGCTTCTGGAGCTTCATTGGACGCCCCTGGTCCTGTATTGGAACCTAGTACTAGTTTAATTTAGACGTTTTCCATTGAAATTGCCAAACAAGGAGACTTATGAACAGCAATCTGTGACTTTGGAGAGAAACGGATAAAGGACCTTAGGCCACGGAGTAAATAGATAAGTCTTTTATTATAGAGAAACTCCAGCCACCGCAGAGCAGGCAGGAGCACAGCCCAGAACTGTTATCATAGCTTCTCTTCAATAGTAAACATTCTATATGATACATACCATTACAATAGCAAGCAGGTACACATAAAGGAGGAACCATTAAAATACTGAGAAATTGGAATAACAATACCACATAATCCTCACTCCCTTGGAAACATTTTGGCAACAACTTGCTGATCGACACTCCTCATAGACCTTAAAATGCCTAAACCCACATACATTAACCATCAATGGCACTCAATAAGTTTGCCTAGTTTGTTGGGGGGGAAGGTCACAATAACCAGCCTTCCTCCTGGGCAAACTAACATACAGGCTGAAAACAGTCACTAGGCAATGACTCAGGTACATGCATGAATCAATTACATGAAAAATCAGCAATTCAAAGATGATGATAGGTAGTTCTAGGACCTTCTAGCGATCCAGCATGGCAAGAGCTCTTGCCATGTGGAATCACTTCGCATATTGTTTTTAGACCTGAAAGGATCTCAAACCCCTCACCCTTTGGGACTGCTGTCATTATTTTGCCTTCTCTTACCTCTCTCCTGTTAGACTTACACTTTATTACTTCCCTCTCCTCCCTCTTTCCTCACAGCCTTTAAGTCCTCAGTCTCTCTCTGCCAATCTTATACTACTTCCTGCCCATACTGGTGCCTTACGTGTTCAGGAAAGCAACTAAAGAACTATTCCTTAAGAGCAACTAAAACCAAGATTTTTGTGAGTACTGGTGAATGGTACCTACTGATATTATGATGACCCCATCAAAAACATAGAGAAGATGCACAAAGAGTCTGATTAGCGACTTTCGCAATCATAGCCAAGCATTCAAACATGTATTTAGGCCATAGAAAACAATCAAAAATCATTAGACTTGCTAACATGAATATGCAAATTTATCTTTTGACTCCAAGCCCTCTCTATAATCTGCTTGGTCAGAATAAAAGAACAGTTGAGATTTTTTGCCATTTCTCCTCTCCACTTTCAAGTAAAGAAAACATTTAAGGACACTTAGCATGTTCACAATTCTTTGGCATCCTCAAATTGAAAGAGCAGTGATGGAAGCCCATGGGACACTTGTGTGTGACTCAAGGGAACAATAGTTACAACTTGAGGTACTGAAGTTTTGTCTCACACAAGAGACCTCTGATACTGCAGCTGGGTGCAGCAACCATTTGCGTCCGACTCATAGGATCCTCACTAGTGGCTTAAGATAATGCAGCCTGCTACAGTAAGCATTTGTGTCTGTCTCAAGTGACCTCTCGTAACAGCTTAAGATACTGCATTCGACTGCAGTAAAGATGGATTACTCAAGGAGCCTTTATTTTACGTTACAGTACTGCTGCCTTATTCTTGAAAGTGTAGATTGCGGCCTTTGAAGGGCATGTAAATGTGCTCTTTATAAATAGCCAGACCTAAAGGCTTTGCCAATGCTTGTTTAATTCTGGTGAGAGAGGGGTCGTGCGTGCAAATTGGAGATGCCAGGTGCTGCCCGCGGGGTCCAAGTGTTGGCCCGAGTATAAGTGCATGTAGAATTCCCTAAAGGTATTCGCTATAGCTCTGTCTTCTGTCACCAGCTCCCCCCACGACGTGTGAATCGAGGACACCCCCAGGTCCTGCCGCTGAGCGCACAGTTTGTTTGCTAGAAGTTGGCCACATTTATCTCCGCCGACATAGAAGAAATGGCGTAGATGGAGGGCAGTGTATTCTGCCCGATCCAAATCAAGGCCCGCCAGTTGGGAGCGAAGGGTTGACAGTTGATGCCAGTTCCTCGGGCGCCTGAGCGTTGGCAAATGCGTTCTAGCTCTTTGATTTGTTTGGTAAGGGCCTCGCATTTCTCTTTTCGAGCTATATTGTCAGTGGCTGAAATTGCGATGAGTTCGCCCCTTACTACTGTTGCGAGTGCTTCCCATAATGTGGCGATGGAAATGTTGGGGTGTCATGTGCAAGGTATTCTGTGATAGTTCGTTGAATCTGTGCTACCACCTCCGGGCGTTGTAGCATAGTATCTCGTAATCGCCACTGACAGGTGGGATGCTCCAGCGGGGGGAGGGTCAGTGAAAGTATCACTGTGGCATAATCTGAAAGTGCTGCTGTGAGGATTTCCGTCTCCGTGGTGAGTGCATGTATGTCCGTCGTGCCCAAGAAATAGTCCAACCTAGTGTACGTCTTATGTGCATTAGAGAAAAAGGAGTATTCATGTGTGTGGGGATGGGAGGCCCTCCACAGGTACCTGAGCCCTATGTCCCTTAGCCATGCGTGACCCCCCTCCGATAATGCCTCCTCCTGCCCATGCCTCTGTATCGATCTGTCTAGAGCATTATAGAATACCAAGTTGAGGTCCCCTCCTAGTAATACCCTCCTCTCAGTGGTAGACATCGCCTCAGCTAATGCTGTGCGTAGAAATGCCTCTTGCCCGTCATTTGGGGTGTATATAGAGCCCACTACCAAGAACTGGCCCCCCTGCATGAAACGGTAAGTGAGGAGTCTGCCCCTAAGTTCGGCCTCCTTCTGTCCCACTCTCCCCTTGATGAACTGTGCCACCAAGATGGCCACCCCTGCGTCTTCGTGGAGGCCGAGGAGAAAAACTGGTGAGGAAAGCACAGGACCTAAGGCGGTGGCAATCTTTGGAGAGCAAATGGGTCTCCTGAAGGAGACAGATATCTGCTCTCGAATTCAAAATGTGATAATACCGCCCTGCATTTTACCGGGTTATTGAGCCCTCTCACATTAAGGGTGAGAACTCTAAGTGGTGTGGCTGGCATTGGGGCTGTCT
This sequence comes from Calotriton arnoldi, assembly GCA_963921515.1. Lineage (NCBI taxonomy): Eukaryota > Metazoa > Chordata > Amphibia > Caudata > Salamandridae > Calotriton > Calotriton arnoldi. The sequence goes on along the minus strand of CAWUFW010002662.1, from coordinate 1,197,882 downwards.
AGAGTGATGTAGGATATGGGGTTTAACGGCCTGCTGAGTCTAAGGGATCTGCTAGTTGCGGTGGAAGACTCCATGATTGCCCTGCGTTCGTGTCATTGCGTCAGTTGTGTAAGTGAGTGTGGACCCCAATGATAAAACAGGGAAAACTGGAAAAAAGGTTAACTTGAGTACTGAAACAGCAAGTTACTTTCAGTCCCAAAGTCTTACAAGTCTGCAAGTTTGACCATAAGGGGTCCAACATGTGCCAACAATCTCCATCCCCCCCACCTACCACCCAGCCCTTCTGCTATACAATGGTCTGCTGTAAGTCCAGTCCTCTTAAGTGTCGTCTGTCTTGGCCAGCACCGCAGGAATTGCGTCCAACGCTGCCTGTTGCTCCTTAGCTATCTCTGCGAGATCTAGTTGCCTCGTCCCTCTTCGTGCTCCACGTCTCCACCAGTGTGGCCGTCGCTCTCTTGGTTGGGGGGAGGAAGGACCCGACTCACGCCCTCCCGTGGATGAGGCCAACCCCAGCACTTGGCAAGCCTCTGTTAGGGATCTTAGTTAGAAAAGTTTCTCTTTCCAGCGGAATATGAGGTGGAAGGGATGTCCCCATGAGTAGGGTATCTCTTGGTTTCGCAAGTGTGTGGTGACAGGTCGGAACTCTCTCCACTTCTGCAGTGTGAGCGCAGCTAAATCTTGATAGAGGGTTGGGGTCTGGTCTCTGTAAGCGATAGGGTGCATTTCCAAAGCTTTGAAGAAGATGTCCTCCTTGATTTGGAAATCATGCACACATACTAGAATGTCTGCTGGGGGTGCTGTGTTCGAGCGAGGTAGTCCAGCACGGTATGCCCGGTCGATCTTTAGTTCAGTGTCCGAGGATGCGCCTAGGATGTGGTGAAAGAGGTCCCTAATGTAGCTGAAGATGTCCTCCCCTTTAGTAGCTATGTCCCGTATGTGGACATTATTCTGGCGGGATCTGTTTTTGAGATCTTCCAGGTATGCCTGCAAATCTATATGTTGCTTACAGAGACGGATGACCTCCTGTTGGAGGGATCTGAATTCCTCCTCTCGTCCATCTCCCCTGTTTCCCAGGGCTGCAGCGCGATCCTCTCACAAGTCCACGTTCCTTCTAAGTTTTTTGATATTCTGGGAGAGGTCTCTTTTGATCACCTGGAGGTCATCTCTCAGTGACGTGAATAGTGAGTCCAGGAAGGAGCACGTCACTGGTTCCTCTGCCATGCTTTCAGCCTGGCACCGTGGAAAGTCCAATGGGGCAGGGGGGTCGCTAGATGAGCCCCCCGTTGGGTTGGCAGGCATTTCTTTGAGAGTGCAGTCTTTCCTGTTGCGGCTAGTCACCATTGTTGGTTGCAGTCGTTATAGGTCCTTTCCAGCCCCTCACACCGTGTGTCTGCTGTGACCCCCCCACTCTCCAGAGAGCCTCCAGCATGAGCCCTTGGGCGGAAATGGGGTCAGGAGCCCCGAGCAGGACTCTCCTTGGTGTATGCCTCACTGGAGGTGCCCGTCAGTCAGATCTGTGCCCACTCTCAGCAAGAAGAGGTTCCCCATTCACCCTCTAGCACCCAATGTCTTGCAGGAGCCATCCTACAGCGTAGGTCCCAGACGCGGCTCCCACACTTCCTGGCGTTTGTAAGTTGCTTAGGTCTCTTGGGCCACATCCAGGCCACCAATGGGGGTGAGAACAGTTGCACCACCATATACGACTCAACAGTCAGTGTGGCTGCAGCTTCTTCTTGATGGGCAGATATGCTCTCCTTCCTCAAATCGGGTGTGGGTCCCAGTCCCACTTAAGGCTTCACTGATGTTAAATGCGATCTAATTAGGCCGAAGCCGGGCGGGCCCAGGTCATAACTCACCATCTCATCGTCTCTCCGCGGTCCCACCTCCTAATGTCTCACCATGGTCGGGGTCCTCCCTCTCATGGCTCTGGGAGAGATCTCAGGGCCCAAGGGCATCACCTCCACAGGCCCATGCGCCCTGACCACCGCTCTGCCCAGCAGGCCCGGCTCCAATCCTGCTGCCCCAGGCAGGGCCCTCCACTCCAGTGCTTGTACCACCACTCACCATCACCCAGGGGGCCTCTCTATTTAATCACCTCCGCTGCGGCCTGGACCACCAGCCGTGTCATGTGTCAGCTCGGGGCAGTTGCGCCTCTTATCCGGCCCTCCGGTGTTCAAACTCCAGTGCGCTTAGCAGTACCAGCGGGGGAGGGGCAGGTGCCGCACACCAGCTGGCACCAGCCAGCCACAGGGAGAGAGCCAGCCCAGCCCCCGGGTCACAGTACACTCGCCCCAGGCAGCCACCGATGCTGTCCCTGGCCTCGATCCTCACCTCGCCCTCCTGCTCTCGGTCTGGCATCTGCCGGCCGCCAGTCCCTGGCAGGCCTCTCCCCTGCCTGGGCACCAGCCAGGCCGATCGCCATGAACCCCTCAGCAAGCTCCGGCAGAACTGCCGACCTCGCTCACGGGCCCATCCGTCGTCCGGCGTTCTGTGGTCTTCCGGCCACTGACTCCCGGCAAGCTGTCTCGCCACCCATATTGCGGGCAGCTGATTTCTGTGGAACGCACTTCTGTGGAACGCACTTCTGTGGAACGCACTACAGGCCCCGCCGGGACGGGGCCCCCGCCACGTATTCCTAGGGCCTCCGATGTCCATGCGGGGCCATCTACGGATGCCGCCTTCTCTCGCAGGACAGGCCAGTGCTATAGTAATGAACCGGCGGCGGGCAGGAGAGACGAGGAAAAGTACCTTAACTTACTGCCATATTGGCCACGCCCCCTCAAGCAGTCTTATTTAAAGACCGTCCACACTCCTCCCCTTCGCTTAGCCTCTTCGCCTGCCACTTAAATGTTTCTCGGCTTCCAGGACTCTGTCTTGCCAGCTATCTTGATTCTCCTGCTTCGACCTCACTGCAAAGAACGTTCCGCATTAGTCTCACACCCTGATGGAAAAAAGAACAAGAAGAACAGGAGAGATGCATTAACAGACTTGATTTTACTACGTGCTGAGCTCAGTCCCAACATCGTGCTGCAAACAAAGGTAACCAGTGTTTTTGTTCAACTTGTACATACTGTTGACAGGGCTCTGCCAGAGAGGACTTGGGTCAAGCTAACCCTGTCCAAATTTGCTTGGGGGTTTGATGCTGAAATCATTCTCACAACAGTTTTGAAAATTTTGATAAAGGAGCGTCTACGGACAATATAAATGATAACAAAACAACAACAAGACTAAAGGTTGATTGGGATTAGAAAAGCTTTCATGAGGTGATACCTTAAGAGATTGAGTTAATACTAGACCTTATTATTTCTTTGTTTATAGGTACCATATCTGCCGGTACCATTCATCAGACTGGTGTGAATGCCTTCTGCAGTGTTGCTGTTGAGTAGATGAGCCAGAGCATCTTTGACTCAACACGCTCTCTCCATCCCAACCCCCTTCCTCCTGGGATTTGCCACCAGAGCAGAGTCTCCTCCTGTAAACCGAGGGCAAGTCTCGGGAGGATTCGGGAACTAGCGTCGTCGCCCCATTGGAATCATCTGGGAACCAGGTAGGTGGCTTATGACAGAAGGCTAAGCGCCACAACTAACATTTTTTTCGGACGGCACCATGACCAATCAAGACCAAATATTCACGGACGATCCAGCATGTGCCTTATCAGGGGACCTCAATGAGGCTAACAATCTGTCTGAGTTAATGCAGCAGTTGCAACTAGATCTGAATAGATTAAAAGCAGAAAAAGCAACACTTAAGGAAGAGTTGCAACGAGAAAGGACACATTTCACACATTGGAGGAATACAAAACCCAAGGATAGTCGCCCAGTTTTGACCCAACCTCTGTTGGAGAAACATTTCAGAGAGGGGCGTTTACTACTGACCAGAATCTACATGTATCAATCTCTACACCCAGTCCTGTGCCCTTAGCAGCTCCAGAATGCTTTCATGGCGACAGTACTAAATTTGCAGCCTTTATGAGTCAATGGCAATTACATTTCCTATGCAAACCTCAGGCATTCCCCAATGACGCTGCAAAACAAGTGTTTGTAATCTCTTATTTGGGAGCTGTATCCTTTAACTGGACAATTCCTTTAATAGAAACAAACAATCCACTTTTATACAACTATTCTGCTTTTAAGTCTGCCATGACTAAGTTATTTGCAAAACGTGTTATTATCCAAGCAAGTGACAATGAGCTATTAATCCTACAACAAGGTACTAAGGACCTGCTGACTTATATCACTACTTTCAATCGACTGGTGGCGGAAATGTGCTGGCCAGAAGAGAAAAGAACATCCTTATTCTATTTAGGGTTAAGAGATGACCTTAAAGATTCCCTCTCACACATCGCTGATCTGCCCAGTTATTGTGCAGAATTGATTGATCTTGTGGTTAAGCTACATCACCGATTGGGCGAGCGAAAGGGTGACCAATCTTGCAGTGACACCAGAGTAATTGTTTTCAAAACCGAGAAGAAGGAGTTAGACAGTAAGACTCTTGATACTGAACTTATAGGAGGTATAAAGGGTCCACTATCTAATGAGGAAAAGGAACATCGCAGCAAATTAAACCTATGATTTTATTGTGGCAAAGCTGGTCATTTCGCTAAGGAATAGTCCGCAAAACCAGAAAAGACTAAGGCTGTGGCTAGTGTAGAGGTCTATCAGGAACAGTGAAACTAAGGCTCTCGACCATAAGGGAGATCGTCTCGTCGAGAGAAGCCGTACAGATCTCACAATATCTGACCAATGTAGGAACATGAATTCCGCAGCATCTGACTATCCAAGCCACAGTAATCCTATCCCTACAGCAGAGGCACATAATATCCATGTTTATTGACTTAGGGGCCACAGGCAATTTCTTAGATCTGACCCTAGCTACCAAGCTCGGGCTCACAAAACTTCCCAAAGAAAAACCTGAGCCTGTGCGAGCAGTAGAGGGTTCAGAGTTGTCTTCTGGACTAATTTGTTTTCAGACAGAAGCTCTAACCTTAGTGTGCAATAAAGGGCATGCTGAACGACTTTTCTTTGATCTAATAGACACTCCCACCTTTGGAATAATTTTGGGAGTACCCTAGCTAGAACACCATAATCCAAAAATCGATTGGGTACACCACACTTTTGATTCACCATTCTGCACTACTACCTGCTACCAAGAGGCTCCAGAGGTGAGAATACCTCTGCATTGTGCCTTGGTCCAAGGAACATAAAACCTTAAACTACCCAAAGAATACCAGAACTTTCAAGATGTTTTTGACCCTGTAAAACCACCCAACTGCCCCTACACAGAGCCTTTGATTGCCGCATAGATCTCCTCCCGGGAGCAACGCTGCCCTGCAGTAGAGTTTATGTTTTGACAGAACCTGAAACTCAATATCTACGCAAATATCAGGATGAACTACTAGAGATAGGTTCCATACACCACTCCACGTCACCTATATCTTCACCACTCTTCTTTGTACCCAAGAAGAATGGGGAGTTGAGGGCCTGTGTAGATTATAGGGCGGTCAATAAGGTGACTATTAAGAACCGCTATCCTCTCCCATTAATTCCGATACCACTTGATCAGGTCAGAAATTCCACCATTTACATGAAACTAGATTTACGGGGAGCCTACCACTTAATCCGTGTATGATAAGGCGATGAATGGAAAACCGCCTTCAGTGCGAGCTGTTTGAGCATACTGTTATGCCCTTCGGGCAGTGTAAAGCTCTGGCAGCATTTCAATATTTCATTAGCGAAGTCTTGAGGGAGTTTATGGATGTTTGTGCAGTTGTCTACATAGATGACATTCTGATTTACTCAAACACAGAACAAGAACATGTACAGCATGTACGCGCCATTTTGCAGCACCTTAGGGAAAATGTTCTCTTTTCTAAATTAGACAAATCTTCCTTCCATGTATAGTCAGTGGAGTTTCTGGGGTATCACTTATCTCCAACAGGCATCACATTGGACCCCAAAAAGGTAGAAGCAATTACCAATTGGCCAACTCCAACACATGTCGAGGAAATTCAACAGATACTTGGCTTCACCAATTTTTATTGTTGCTTCATCCTGCACTTTTCAGAGATAGTGGCACCTGTAGGAAGCTGGCTCTGTATATACTATGCCAAAGTAAGGTATAGTGTGCACAGAGTCCAGAGGATCCACAGAGGTATAGCAGAGGCTAAATTAGATAATTACTAACAGCTCTCCTTGTGGTAGTGGGATCGAGCAGTTAGGCTTATCAGGAGGGTGTGTTAAGCATTTATTGTACTCACTCAATCAAGGACTGATTACACACACTCAGAGACAGAATCTAGACCAATTAGTAAAAAAAGGTATACTTATGTTTTATTTCTAGGTCCAAGCAGGACTTGGTACAGGTAGGTAAAATGTACTTGCGATTGTAAAGCTTTACAAGGCAATGCAATTGGGAATGGATTTGCAATCATTATAGGTTTGTATATGCTTTAAAAACAGCTTCAATTACATAGAAATTACTTGTGATTACTTTTACGTTACTTTTCAATTACATCGACTACTCAGGGAGATATGCCTAGCTTCACTCCCTGGGTCCTACAAAACAAGGTAAGTAAGACTTTTTCACATTTAAATTACAGTTACTTTTCTCTCATACAAAACGTAGGTTCACACAGGTATTTTTATGAACAGAAAATTCGTAACATTGGTTCCTATGGGAAAAAGAGTGTTAACGGTTTACAGGTAAGTAAACAACTTACAAGTATGAGTTTTGGGGGTTAGGACCAGGGTTCCTCAAGGTCCAGTTAGGCCCTCAAATTGCACCACCAGCGGCACTGGGGCGGCCGGGTGCAGAGTGCAGGGCTCAATGTTAGCCAATGGGGGTAAGGGGGCCTTCGGTCAGGGGCTGCTTACGAGCAGGCCACTTTGGTGTAGGAGCAAAGCTCCTGGGGTTAAGATCAGCACTACAAGGGCCAACAACCAGCACAGGAGCTGCACCACCAGTGGCACAGGGGCGGCCGGGTGCACAGTGCCAAGAAGACGTCAGGAGCCCTGTGATTCTCAACGAAGATCTCTGGTTCAGAAAAGATGCTGCAGGCTCGGTCAGGGAGGCTTCCTGAAGGTGACCACCAGCTGAAGAGGTAAGTTGGGATCTTGGGGGATGCCTGGTCACCGTCGGTTGGGCCACCCAAGGCCGTGGGGCGTTGGGTGCACAGGTGTCTTTTGGTGTCAGGTCTTCTTACCAGCTCCAGTCACGGTCGGGGGACCCTTCAGGTTGAGGCTGCAGGCATCGGCTTGAAGCTTGAGGGAGGTCGGGGATCACCAGATCCCAGGTCAGGATCAGTAGGGAGACCTCCTCGTGGTGTTTGCCACTTGAACTCGGGCCGTGGGTGTTGGGTGCAGAGTAGTGCAAAATCACGAGCCGCCTGGATCCAGATTCTGTGGGTGAGTCTTTGTTGAGCGAATCCGATGCTCCCGGGAGACAGAGTCTTTAAGATGGGTGCAGGGCAGGTCCTCCGGGTTCTGGGCTATTGCTGGCTGCTGGACACGCCGGCGTTTCTGCTGTAGTCAGGTCGGAGTTGGGACAGGCCGGTAGGGCTGGTGCCAAAGCAGTTGGGGTCCTCTTCTTCCTGGGTCAGCAAGTCCTTTTTCTTTCTTCCTCGAATCTGAGGAGGTAAGGTTCAGAATTGCCCTCAATACTACATTTAGGGGCGTTAAAGGGGTGTGCAGGTAGGCACCAATGGGTCTCTTCCTTAGGGTAGGTATACCCCCTATGATGCCACCCTCCAGTGGGAGGGGGGCATGAGCCTCTCCCTTTTTGGCGGGGCCCCCTCATCTTCAAAATGGAGGGGACTGAGATGTGTGCTTCACCTTGCCTCCCCCACCTCAGTGTGGGGTTGGCAAAGGTGGGCACACCTCACCTCCTAACTTGGTTATCCTGCCGATTATCCCACCCAAAGTGGGGGTCAGAACCGATGGGAGGCAGTTGCTGGGGGCAGCAAAAGGCAGAGACAGCTTACAAAGGCGGCAGGCCTTTGAAGCTTCCCCTTTGTGGACCCAGCCCATCCTGGAGGAGGAGGCATGACACCTCTGCCCAGGATGGGCTTTGTTTCTGGACGCAGATAGTGGAGGCCCTCTACCCGCTGGTCCAGAAACATGTCTGGTGGTGGCAAATGGCGGGCAGCCATTCAGGAACCAACCAGGGCTGGTTGTTTTTCAGGGGGAAGCTCTAAGATGCCCTCTGAGTGCATTTTACATTAAATCCCACAATAGCATCAGTGTGGGTTTAATGTGCTGAGACGTTTGCTACCAAACTTCCCAGGTTTCAGTAAAGCCATTATGGAGGTGTGGAGTTCGTAATGACCAACTCCCAGACCATATACTCTTTAAGGCTTTACTTTACTTACAATGTCTAAGAATTCCGTCCATCAATTGTGTGTCTTTTGCTTTCTCGCCCTAAGTGCACCAGGTATGCCCAGACGTGGGTCCTGGGCTCACTGTGCCACTGGAATCAAGCTATCCTGGCTGAAGAGGGGTGAAACCCCGAAACCGGTCCTAGGATGCTTGTTTCCGGTCCAGGGAGGACCTGGCTTGGCAGTTCGGGCTGGACTGTTCCCATGAGGCACAGGGTCAAGACTGATTTGCATATGGCCAGGTCTAAACTGGGGTGGCATGGTGAGCAAAAGAATGATGGATTTAACCCAGATCTCTTGACTGGGGGTGAATGTTTTGATTTGTTCTGCATTCCGTCCATCAATTGTGTGTCTTAAGAATGGACTTAGACACTGTAGGGATACAGGGCTCATACCACTGTACCCTCACTTGTGGGCTAGGGCACCCTGCTAGAGGGGTGACTTACCTAGGCCCCAGGCAGTGAGTTGCAGGCATGGCACACAGGGATGTGGGCCATGTCGACTCTTCCCTTTTCTCTGCACCAAAACACGCAGCCTGCGAAGGCAGTGTGTGGGTGTTAAGGTGCAGGGCCTCTAAGGGTGGACAATAGATGCTGCAGCCCTTAGAGGCCTTCCCTGGTCACAGTGCCCTTGGTACCCATGGTACCGTTTACAAGGGGCTTACCTGTGGCCAGAGATGTGCCAATTGTGGGCACAAAGGTACAGTTTTTGGAAAGGACACAAGCCCTGGGAACCTGATTGTCAGGGACCCAGGGCCCATCTAGTTAAGTTGCATCAGATGTCAGGCAAAAAGTGGGGGGTAACCATGGAAAAAGGGACACTTTCTTACAGCGCCCATAATACAGCTTCTAAAAAAGGGGCAATCATTTGCATGGTCTCCAGAAGCCAATCAGGCGTTGCAACAGTTAAAATCTAAATTCACCACTGCACCCATTCTTGAGCATCCCAATCCAGACCAGCCCTATTACGTCGAAGCCGTTGCTTCGCAGGTACCTGTAGGAGGAATTTTATCTCAAAAGAACCCAAGAACTGGCCACATGCATCCCATAGCCTTTTTTTAAAAAAACGTCTACCAGTGGAGCAAACCATTACAGTGGCTGAAAGAGAACTTCTGGCTATCAATCTGGTGTTCACTGAATGGAGCCTTACCTACATGGGGACTAAACATACAATCACGATGGGCCCGATTCACAGAACTAACTTACGTCAAAAACGTAAAGTTAGTACTTTTTGGTATTCACAGAATACACTTACTCATTTTGGTATTCACAGAATGCACTTACTCATTTTGGTATTCACAGAATGCACTTACTCATACTAACTTTATAGCTCAGACTCGGGCCGGAGATTCCGGCCCGGTGGTGGAGATTCCGGCCCGGAGGTGGAGATTCCGGCCCGGAGGTGGAGATTCCGGCCCGATGGTGGAGATTCCGGCCGGTTGTGGAGATTCCGGCCGGTGGCGGAATGTCCGTATCTAGTTGCCCAACTTGTGCACAAAACACTCACACTGCGCCTGCAGGCTTATTACAGCCACTGCCTATACAGCCAGTTCCTTGGCACACCCTTAGTCTGGATTTTATTACTAACCTTTCAGCAAGGAATACCTTCACAACCATTTTAGTAGTTGTTGACATGTTATCAAAAATGGCACATTTCATCCCCCTCAAAAAGATACCCATCGCCGCAGAATTTAGTCAAATATTCATTGATCATATCGTAAGACTGCATGGTCTACTGACTAAAATCATCCCAGATCGCTGAGTTCAGTTCACATCTAAATTTTGGAGAACACTGTGATAAGTTAGGAATAGAGGTAGCCTTATCATCTGCCTTCCACAGACACACTGATGAGCAAACTCAACGGGTCAACCAGTCCCTAGAAACTACACTAAGATGCTTACTATCCACGTACACAGGACAATGGGATCAGGCCATAGCCCTAGCTGAATTCACTTATAATAACAGTGCCCACTTAGCCACAAACTACACACCCATCTTCTTCATGTTAGGACAACATCCTCGGGCCCTTCCCATTGATATATCAGGAGTTTCTACTATGCTACCTTCAGTCACAGAAAGATTAGAACAACTGCATGAGATTCAAAAACACGCTAGGACAAGTTTAGCAAAAGCCAAATCGGTCATGAAGGCACAAGCTGACAAGCTTTGTGTTTCGAAGGAGCAAGACGTGACTGAACCGTGCTCCTAACCAACTAACCTTTGTGTGCAATCGTTAATCCTTCTTGGATCTCAGGGATTGTAGGAATTTTGACCAAACCCATGCACACGGGCTACAAGACGCCCTTTCTCGTAGTCATATCTGGACAATCAACCTGGTGCCCAGGTAATTGATTACACGGGCCCTATTTCTGGAGAGGCCATATTAAGAAAATCACATTGGATTCGAACCATATGCCTTTTCATTTAAGGCCATCCTTTCATATTCTTTTGTCCTGATGAAGACCCGCAGGTGATACCTAACATGAGCACATGACGTAACTGGGTCGAAACGTCGATGATCTTTACTGGTGCTCCATATTGTGATCTAGCATATCCCCATAACCTAGCAATAAGGACATAGACTTGAATCACTTTGAACAAACTCCTGGACACCACCATTGCAAAAATCTCTTTGTTTTGTACTGTTATGTAACACATGTAACATCCTGTGTATTTAAATGTTTATATTTGTGACACTTTGCACTCATTGTTAATACGTACTGATTGTTGTTTGCTCACTCATTGTATATATGAATTCACTGGCCTTTGGGCTAGTGTAAGCACTTATGGTATATGAATGTTAATATACCTCAGGATTCTCTAACCACCTCTGGTGTCAATGATTTATTATATATATCAATTTGTATGAATTTATTTGTGGAGATAACTAGCCAAATGGGTGGCTAGCCTGAGTTGAATTAGGAGCTAATTCATTTAGTATCAGATACCCTACAGAACCAATTGTTGTTCATACCCAAGCATAGAACCCCAGCACCTATATATAAGGAAGGAGACAGGATATGGTTATCAACACGGCACCTACAACTAGAAGGCCCAAGGAAACTAAGACCACAGTTTATAGGTCCTTATGACAATACCAAGATAATTAATCCAGTCACCGTCAAGCTACGGCTTCCCCCTGAATTCACTATCCACTCAGTGTTTCTTGTTTCACTGATCAAGCCATACCACCACGCAACACGAAAAAATACCCCACCCCGCCCGTTCTGATTAATGGCCAACAAGAGCACAAAGTTTACCGTATCCTGGACTCTAAAAGATCTCAGGAAAAACTATATTACCTTACCGATTGAAAGGGTTATGAACCTTCAGAGCGTTCCTAGGAACCGGCCTCCTCGGTTCATGCCCCTGTCTGGTGAGATGATTTCACGCCCTCTACCCCACCAAAACCACGACCTGTAAGACTGCCATATTAGATGCTGTTGGTAATAGCTAGCTGCAGCTAGTGTTCCCCGGTTTGTTTGAAAAGGCTTAATAGCTTTTTCAAATGTTTTATCATGCAAATCAAGGTCAGGTTTCAGGCGCCACGGAAACATCCAGAAAATCCACCAGAATCAGCATCAAGCAACCGGCATAAATGACCTCAACGTGAACCTTCTGGAAGACAGCCCTCATCAAATTAATCATCTGCACCTGTTCCTTACTATAAGCAATTAGAATGCGACCTTTGTGAACATTCGAAAGCACCTTCTAGAAGGCAGCCTCATCAAGTTAATTATCTGCACCTGTTCCTTGTTACAAACAATTAGAATGTGACCTTTATGAACGTTCTAAAGTCTTATTTAAAGACCATCCATACTCTTCCCCTTCGCTTAGCCTCTTCGCCTGCCACTTACCTGTTTCCCGGCTTCCAGGACTCTGTCTTGCCAGCTCTCTTGATCCTCATGCTTCAACCTCACCTCAAAGAACGTCCCTCATTGGTATTTCACCTGGATGGAAAACAGAACAACAAGAAAAGGAGAGACGTGTTAACAGTCTTGATTTTATTACACGCTGAGCTCAGTCGCAACATTGTGCTGCAAACAAAGGTAACCAGTGTTTTTGTTCAACTTGTACATACTGTTGACAGGGCTCTGCCAGAAAACACTTGGGTGAAGCTAACCCCATACAAATTTGCTTGTGGGTTTGATGCTGAAATCATACTCACTACAGTTTTGAAAATTTTGATAAAGGAGCCTCTATGGACAATCTAAATGAAAACAAAACAACAACAAAACTAAAGACAATCTAAATGAAAACAAAACAACAACAAAACTAAAGGTTGGTTGAGATTTGAAAGGCTTCTGTGAGGTGATACCTTAAGAGATAGAGTTAATACTAGACTAAAGCCTTATCATATCCGCCGATACCATTCATCAGACTGGTGTGCTTGCCTACAGCAGTGTTGCTGTTGAGTAGACAAGCCACAGCATCTTTGACTCCTCACGCTCTCTCCATCCCAACCTCCTTCCCCCTGAGATTTGCCACCAGAGCAGTGTCTCCTCTTGTAAACCGAGGGCAAGTCTCAGGAGGATTCGGGAACTAGCATCGTCACCCCATTGGAATCATCTGGGATCCAGGTAGGTGGCTTATGACATCCCCAGTGATGTCGTCTATGGTTGGTGTAAGATGACGTTCATGCTTTTTCTCCTGGTTGGTGACCCTCATCTCCACACAAATGCGGACTGCGTCCGGTTGTTTCGGTTTCTTCGCCACCACGATGGGGGAGACCCATGGGTGGGGCATTTAAAACGCTCAATGAGGCCCGCTTTTTCTAGCATCTTTAGTTTGGATTCAACTTTGGGAAGGAGATGGAAAGCAATCCTCTGATGCCGGAGTGCCACTAGTGCGACGGACTCGTCAAAGTGTAGCTGGATATCAGGCCCTTTTAGGCAACCGATCCCCTCGAATAAAGGTGCAAACTCTTGCAAAAGGCGGTCAAGGTCGTGGGCATGCACACTTAAAGCAAACTGTATTAGGTTCAGGTCTTGGGCTGTGCGGTAGCTGAGGAGGAACCCAGATCCTTCTTGTGATGCATACACCTTTGCTCCCTTCCAAGTGGTGTTATGGGAGAGATCGCCGTGGAACATGCCATGGAGCCTCATTGGTGAGTGGTCGCCAAATGCATATATTTACACCTTGGTGTGGTGAAGCGCCGGCGGGTTGGGCAGACAATGATAGACATCCGCGGCCATCAGGTTGATCGAGGCGCCAGTGTCAATGAGGGAGGAGATGGTTTGGTCTTGTACTGCCACCTGGCATAGGGAGGCTGCCTGGCGAATGTCTTTGAGAGTGTCAATTGTTCTTACAACATGGACCACAGTTGCGTTGTCATCATTCATGTCATTGTCAGATAGGGTGTCCGGTAGTGGTTCCACTGTGCAGACTGCCTTCATCGGCGCTGTGAGTCGTCATCCTTGAGATGAATGGCATACTTTGTAGAAGTGGTTTAGCTTGCCGCACACACTACAGGTCTTGCTGCTGGTGGGGCAGGTACCCCCATGAGGGGCGGGCCACCACACAAGCCACACGTGCGGGTTTGCATCCCTGGCTTCGTGGGGCCTGAAGATGGCTTGGCAGACTCAGGTTTCAGATTCCGCTACCTTTTTTGGACAGCGTTGACAGGCTCCTCCTTGAAGGGAGGTGATGCGTTGGGGTCCATGTGGGCCGCGCGAGCCTTGGAAAGTTCCTTGGAGCGGCAGAGCCGCAGAATATCTCTCATGGACATATTAGGCTCTTGGAGGATCCTTTCGCAAAGCTTGGAGGATGCGCACCCTCGGATGAACTGGCCGCGCACTTCGTCGTCCTCATCTGGCTGAGTGCAAGTGCTGGCAAGCTCTCTTAGCCGGCTGTGGAAGACATCCACCAATTCGTCTAGCTTCTGCCAGGCTTGGCGCAGTAGGATCCTCTCATAGTCGGGGTTGGCATATGGTTCAAAGTGAGCCGTGATTGCATCTTTCACGGTGGCATAGTTATGTGGAGGACCGGCCTCAATAATGGTCTTGGAGCTCTTGTGGGTGTCAGTGGCACCCAGGTGCAGGAGCGTGGGGCGCCTGCAGCCTGCAGGTATCTCAACAGCTTCAAAGTAGTTCTCTAGCCGCTCCACCCACTCCTTCCATCGAGCAGCCTGAGAGGGTGGAGGTTATGTGACAGTGAAAGGTTCCAGTGCGGGGATGGATGCCATGGGACCTGTAATGGTAATTACCGCAAAGGAGATGGACCACAGGTGCTAGCGATGAAGTCCAACAGACCCCAGGGTGGGCAGCAGGAGGGAGAGTGCAGGAGCCACGTGCTGGAGCGAGGCAGATTGGCAGGCCTCAGAGCACACGAGGATGAGGAGGGCCGGAGGATCCAGGCAAGGCACGTGGCAGGCTACTCACACACACGGGGAGCACATGGGCACAGGAGACCACAGATGGCCTTCACCGCAGCAGCAAAAACCAGGATGGCGGTGCCACTAACCTCTTTGGGGCAGAGTCCATTGGGCTTGCAGGGCCAGTGGACCCAGGCCAAGAAGCTTCAATTCGGCGCCGGTCCACAAGGAGAGAGAGGCAGGCCGACAGAGGCTATACACCGCAGCACCGCCGCTGAAGATGCAACCCAGCCTGCTGTGATCAAGTCTGCCTTGCGCTGTGATGCTCACGCACGTAGACCGCCATACGTGGTCAACGACGTGGCGGGCAGGAGTGAGGCAGCCTGCCGTAGGTAGCGATGATGGCAGTCCAGCGGGCGTGGGACAGCACCGGTTGGAAAGCATCAGCGGTCTTCAGCCGGCGGGCCGGTGAGAGGGAGGAGGGCACACGTGGGAGGCATGGGTCCCTCGTCGCCAGTGTAGTGTGGGGGTGCAAGGCCCAGCAGCTCAATAAGAGACCACGCATTCAGGGGTATAGCTGGTGGTCTTCAAACTGACCATGCCTGGAGCCATGGGCTATTTATTCACTTGTCTGGCGCTCACTTTACTTACGCATGCAGGGGTTGCGTGCGTTTCCCCCTGCACTTTGCACAACAGTGGTTTTGCCCAAAATTACTGCAACACTACAGGCATTGTGTATCATTGTTTTTCAGTTCCAAGACAGCGGACACTTTTCTCCTAAATACGACTGCCTTGTTGGAACTTTAAAAAAATCATTCAATATTCTAAATAGCATTCTGCTATGGCCGCCCACTGCATTGTTTCATTTTTAACTTTTTTTATTGCAAGTATATACCGGCCATGTGTAGATGGTGGCAATTTTTCTTATTTCTAATTTTATTCTTTTAATTTATCTTGCATTTGCTTGTTGAGTGAGGGTGTATTGTATCTGGGTGGGTGGTTAAATGCAAGAATTAGTCAGTGGGTGGATGAATGGATTAATGAGTGTGAAGATAAGTGACAGGGTCCATTTATAATGAGTTATTGAGTGCTTAAACTTACTAGAGATTGAAAGGCACTATCAGTTCTAAACCAACCCTTTGGCATTGCCAGTGCTTGTTTTTATTAACTTTGCAAACGTGACAAACAGTGAAGATTATTTTTTATTAAACTGTGTGTGTAGAAGAATCCAGTAAAATTACACTATGAAACATACAAACTCTGCAAAAACCTACTTTTAGACGACCCATTCTAGAATTTGTTTACAGGCACATTTTTTCTGCTAAACATTTTTCAGTTTGAAACTGCCATCATAGAAGATGACAAATTTCACATCTTTACAAAATGCAGCATTTTTCACCTTCATGAGCAGAAGTTTATTTTACATGTGCCCAGTTATTTAAAGCCCTTCAAGCATGCAATACTGTATCAGCAAGCACTATGTAGAAACTAATCTATAATAATATGTCTTCAAATTTGTTTTTTCTTCCAAACATAAAACAACTTTCTTCTCAGTTGCAGGAGCGTAGACTAAATCTGTCAACCTTAAGAGATTTCGCCAATGAGAAAGCTTCAAGAGAAGAGGTTACTGAGGTGAGTTCATGAGGTAGATTTCTCCCTGACTGAGTAGGAAATCACAATTATATTACTTATTCTACAGCAAATAGTATTAAATGTATCTTTATTCCAGCACACCGAGATACAAAAACAAGATGTCATTGTGGTTTTGATAGCACAACAGTAGGCAAACAATAGAGTCACCCTTATTGCTTTCTGTGAAGATTGCTCGGAAGGACCTAAAAGAGGTTGTACAAAGAACCAGATAAGCAATCAACTGTTATCCACACAAAGGTCTATTTAAGCCGAATCAACTGCAGACTATAAGGAAAAAAATTAAAAACATCAGGTTGGGCAGTAAGAAAGGGGGTCATACTAACTTTTGCTTCTATAATAAAATTATGATTTCCTATACATTTTGAAGAAAATCTACATTTGGACACACCCCTCAGAGGCTATGTTTGTGGAAGTTCAAAGCCTTTCAGCAGCATTCACAGCAGTGCGTACAATATATCTAAATTTAAAGGATATAAAGGTGGATACATAGAACCAATAGGTCGGCCTAAAAATTCCTTGTCAGCTGCCATACAAATGGAAGGCTTTCAAAGACACCCTATCTAGCAGAGAGCAACACATGCTTGTGTCATAACCAGTCAGCTGAAGCACTAATCACTCCCACCAATCTAGGGTAGTAACGCGGACTACATGAAAAGGTCAGAAAGAGATTAAGAGTGGGAAACGGCTATGAAGCCGAAGAAAAGGAACTACATAGTGTGCAGGATTATACAGGAATCCGGTATTATAAAAAAGTAGAAGAATTTCGGTATGGTTGGGCAAAGGCAACAACAGACATATTTGGGGGTAAAAGTTTCTTATGCACTCTAAGACAGACACCAGAAACTCTCCTGGAATTATGTCAGCTTAAAGGAGTGTCTCATAAAATCCAAGACATCATTGTATGGCCAGCCTACCAGGAGTGAAAGGACAGAGTTAACAGGTTAAAGGGAAGTATACTAGGGAGTATTAAACTTTTGCATGTGAATATTTTTAAGAGATGACAAATTAAGGTATGGCTCTGCCTTCTGACTCAGCTTCGTCTGTCAGACTGCCAGCAGAAATCACATATCTGTAAATGTTAAACTGTAGTACGTTCTACCCTTTGAAACAAGGTCAGAAAGTTGGCCACACCAAAGATCAGAAAGTTGGCCAAACCTATTAGACGCGCTGCAAGGAAATCTAGACTCACATTCGTCCATCAGCAAGTCCAGCGTCTCCGAGGTATTTTATAGTTCTTGCGTCCCAATTATAGCCAAAAGGCCTTTCCTAAGCAAGTGAGAGTGGAAATTCAACAAACTTCTAGTGTCTCCCTCGCTGGAAGTCTGGGAAGGTGGTTTGGGAGCAATGCTTGAGTCCTAAAAAGTGGCATCAAAACACCATAGAGCTAAAAAAAAACTCCTACCTTTGTCCAAGAAGTGAAGGATCAGGGAAAATGGATGGAAACGTTATAGAAGGGTTCACCTAGTGCTAAATGAAGGCATCTAAAATGACAGCAACTGGATCCTGTTACCAGCTGGAAAAACAGGTAGATGTTTATATAAGTGCTAGTAGATAGATATTGAATGGTCTCCTATTCCAAGACAGGACTTGGAAGATGCGCATACAGCATCTAATTGATGTTGTTGCAAAGAAAACATGAATGCCAGTTGATGAACTAGTTCCTTGGTCTAGGGGTGAGGGACATGTGGCAAAATTCACTGGTGATACTTGAGAGAGGTTTGAAGCAGGGCCCACCTAGACAATTTACTTATCAAAAATCTGATATTGTCCATCCATAGGACAATTAAAAAGTTGACATTGTCTTGGATGGCTGACTGCCCTAGCGGGCACCCCAACCATCCAGGCTTGCTTCTTCCTCGACAAACACATTTTGAGATGGTCCAGTGACTGCTTTCCCATTCCAGGTTTGCATATGGAACAGCCACTAAATTGCCTCTGCTCAGCTGTAGGGACCATCCATGAAGGCTGCATTCACTTTGAGCCACTATAAAGCCCTGGTCTACAGTTGGCAAGGAACGACAGTCTGAATTGTAAGAGAGGGGCAATCCACAAAGCGTTCGAGCTTTCTTAAGGAATATGCACAAAGCTCTGCCTAGCGCACCTTCCTAATCTTAAACGGTTTCAAGGGCACACGCCTTAACTAGCATGAAGATGACCTGTGCCTACTGATTACCAAAAGAGAAGAGTCTGCTACCTATCTATATGTAGGTAAAAGTGAGGGCTTGAACAGGACCTTCCTGGATCTGCTCTGCTGCAGGTAGGAAGTGAGCCATTGGATCTTTGAGTGCCTCTGGACCACTGACAGAAGAAATATCCCAGCTGAAAACACCCATGTGCACAGTGGCCTCATAAGCGAGGGAAGCTTTTCATAAGGACACCTTTCCTTCTCTCATTGGCCCAATCTGTAATGCTTTTGCCAAGAAGGCAGGTTGCATGTTGGAGTCAGCCAAAAGAGTTTTGACTTCTAGGAGTTGCCAGAGCATGATGTATTCAAGTGAATCCAAAGCTTTGAAAAGTGGGGTGGGTCATTAGGGAGTCAGCGCCTAATTTAGTTTGTTGGACGGGTTACTCCGTCACAAATTTGAAGGATAGCCTGTCTGCCTGATTACAAGTCATTATATCATGTGGCACGCGTAATAAGGCAGATGGGATAGTCATCGTATTTGTGACGGAGTACCCCTCTGGTCAAGCTGTAGAGTTGCTAGTAACTGAAAGTCCAGAGTGGGGCATGCACATACAGATCTTGTCCAGAAGAGACCTTCATTAGGAATGACTGCATAATCTGTATTGAAAATACTTCCCAATATTGGGGATGAACAACCACTCTGGAGAGAAGGGATACTGAACTTCCAAAGGGCCACCACTGGGTGGCCTAAAACGTCTTCTATTGTTGCCATGCGGGTATGGGAAGGGCTAATTGAGGCATGTTTATCGAGGGCTATTTTGCAAGGGTCTGGAACTTGCTCTCTATAGTCAAACAAGTGTTAGCCTCCAATCTGCAATCCAGGGGCAGAGCCATAGAGAAATATAAGAGCTCATAAATAGAGGTTCCATATTAGAGAGAGAAAACACTACATCCTCGCATCTGGAGAAGTAAATTACGTTTTTATTTAAAATCTAAATGTACCCTACTGTGTTCACTGAATACTCACTTAAATGGTAGATTAATCTCCACTAAAAGTCTCCTTTCTCTTTATGACTTATAAGCATCAGGCACAGCAAACGTGCTCTGAGCAGGTGACATTATAATAATATTAAAATCACCTAGCAACAGTAATAACATCAGAAAGGAGAGTGCCCAGAGTCCTAATCAAGATGACTGCTCAAACGTTACAAATCCTTGTTGCAAACCCCAACCCTGTTTCCACACTATTAGAACAGCAGTGCAACATAAGATGATCACCAGTTCACTTGAGAGCTTGTGATGGGCTCATCGGATAGAGATGTCTAGCTGCAGATTCCTTACCTTAGAATTATCCCCAGACGCCAGACTGGATCTGGAACTATTTCTACAGCAGTATCGCTGTGCGTCAGTAGAGGGCGTCGAGTGACTCCGTAACAACGTCGTCCACCGGATGTGACGTCGACTGAGTCCCCTGTAGTCAGTTTCTTCCTTTCAGCACTTCCACGCGGTTCCGGAGAGCAGTACCTCTGGCCATTTTTGGCCTATCTCGACATTGTCGATGAAACAGTCTGCTTTTTTCTGGATATATTCGGGGTCCTGTGGACTACAATGTCGGCCCAGCACCTACATCCTATTTACATGTGGTGTCTGGGCGTGCACTCTGACTCCGACCGATGTGGCTCATGTCTTCAGTCATTGGCATTGCCGGAGCGCCGCATGATGGCGCCGTGGTCGAAGGTCCCTGACCGGTCGTGGTCCTCTTCTCCATCTGAGGACCGCTCGAGGATCAGCTCCCGAAGTCCTTCATCCTCGCTGTCGGCCGGGAAGTCACACCATAGGTGGTCGGTGCCACGGCCTTCCTCGACTTTACAGCGTATACGCGGTGTCCCTGACATGGGGTCAGAACGAGAATCTGTCCTGCGCCTTCCGGTGTTTCTTGGTGCAAAGACGACTCTGGCTCAGATGTGGGAATACTATCTCTCCCTTCATGCCATTTTTGGTTCTCAACCTACCTCTGGTGCGTGTCTCGGCCCCAAGGAGGTCAGTCAAGCCTTAGCTGACTCCACACCGGTGGGACCTCCCTCGGTGTCAGTGAGGCCCTCCGAATCCGTGATCGAACCCTTATCAGCTCCGGTGCACAGACTTTCGGGGTTCCCACCGGCGACGCCAGTGTTTGATCTGCCGGTGCCGATCGCCCTTACTTTGTCTCTCCTCTCTGACGCAGAGGTTTCCCATCTGCGACACTGATTGACGTCGGGAACGGCGTCAGTGGAACAGTTCTTTTCGGACTACCTTCCTCCGCTTTCAGAGGAGCCCCCTGCTAATTTCCCCTTGGGACACAGATATTTTGGTGACGTCAGTGATGACATAACTGACATTCCTCAGCCTCCTTCGGAGTTTCAGTGGGTGTCTGACCTTGGTGAGTCTAGTGGCCTTGATTCTTCCCCATCCTCTAGTTTGTTTTCTCCTCCTAGCCTCTCCTTGGAGGCTAGCTTGGCTTTTGCTGAGCTTTTGAGGAGAGTTGCTTTGGTTCTGGGGCTGCAGCTTCCTTAGGTGGATGTGGCCATTGATCCCCTACTTGGGGTGCTTCATCAGGGCTAGATGAGTATTGAACCTGTGCACCCCTTCAGTGAAACCCTCTTTGATATTCTGTTGGGCACTTGGACTAAAACTGTTTCGAGCGCCTCCGTGGACGGGTCTATAGCTCATTGTCACCATCCTGCCCCTGGAGATCCGCTCTGCCTTTTCCAATAGCCTACTCTGCGCAGCTTTGTGGTTCAGGCTGCTACAGTCTCCCCCAACATTGGCACCGTGACCGAGCCCCACCAGACAGGAAGTCTAAACGTCTAGATACTCTTGGTCAATATCGCTTTTCTGCCACCAGCTCCGCTTTGCGGTCCATTAAAATCGTTTTTGTTTTCGGCTGTTTTTCTCATGTGTAGTGGGACTCATTCTCGCGCCTTCTCCTCTCTGTTCCTGATGACTCTCAGGACACTCTTACTTAGTTGGCCCAGGATGGCCATCAGGCGGCTAAATGATGATTCGTTGTGGCATGGATACCACAGATTCTGTCGGATGAACCATGGCCCGTTCGGTACCTCTTCGCCGGCATGCCTGGCTACGCACCTCTGGCTTCTCTGCGGTTGTTCAGTCCACCATGGTAGCTACTGACATAATTACACACTTCTGATTCAAACGTTTGATTCAGCAGTGTGTGATGATGTCGGTAGCTACTGTGCTCACCAAATCGGGAGGACTCTGCCTGATGTGATAATGGAACTGAGGAGGATTAAAATACTGATCAAATCATAAGAGAAGTAATTGGGTTTACGGGTTCCTGTGCTGTTTTATATTTCAAGATATACTAGAAATTGTCATCAATAAAGGATAAATAGGGAAAAAATTCAGATCTATTGAAACTGGGAACTGGGTAGCCTGGAAATTGGATGATGCGATGCCAGTGGTTGTGCAATCATATAGAGTATTCCATTGTTCTGATGTTAAAAGTCAAAAGATAATATAAAGCCCTGAAGAAGTCCGTAAGGACGAAACATGTTGGCTAAAACGGATACGAGAAGATGATTTTAAACAATTATCAATAAAGAAATCATTTTTACAAATGAAAAAGAAGGAGGAATGTATTGTTGTTGACATTTATCAACTGATTTATTAATCATCTTAGATAAATATTTGGTGTTGTGCTGAGTCAATAGTATAATTAATTTTGTGAGGAGTTTCTCCTATGTGAGAGGGTAAGAGGTTTGGCCTTTCTGATTCGTGCACTTCAAGAATTTTTATGATTACCCACATATGAGTTAGGTGCTGTATGTCTTGCTCCAAACCTCTTTCTTTGTAAATTACTTTATGTTATATACTTTATACCTCCTTTTATTAAGTATCTCTATGGTAAATCATGTTCTCCTGCCTGTCTTAGGGCGGAGTGTGTTTTTGCTTCCGTTGTTGCGCTTTTCCTCGTGTCCTGGAGAAACCTATGCATGCTCGTTGCTTTGCACTCGCTACATTAACCCCCCCCGGGATTCTACAATGGGTAGGCCCAGAGGGCTTCCTTCTCTCTCAAAGTGTTTCCTCTGACCACAAGTGTCCTATGGCCATAATTGTTGTTTTTGCTTGCAATGCCATCTTCAGCTGTTGGTTGGTGCTCTCTGCATTGCTTACTTCTGTGGCTAGGAGCTTTGACTCAGTACTTCTGGCTATTGTCCTTGGCCTTCATTCCCATTATCTTGGCCTGGTTGAGATTAGGGTGGGGGGATGCAGGGTAGTATTATGTTATATGGAGTGTTCTTTCCAACTCGTCTTTATTCTTCTGCCCAGGTGTCTTTTTCCCATGTTTTTGCACAGTTGCGGATTCAGTTCAGTACGGGGGTATCCATGATGTTTCTGGTGGGATGTCTTCTTCCTAACCTCCCATCCTGGCAGCCGGTCTCTCCCTCTCTTTTTCTTATACAGACCGGATAGCCTAGTTGGGGATCTTTTGTGGAACTGGTTCACAGACCCTCCTTCGGGGATAGTATTGCTTGGGTATCTATTCTAAGGTAAGGAATCTGCAGCTAGACGTCTCTATCAGATGAATAAGTTACTTACCTTCAGTAAAGCCTTATCTGGTAGAGACAAGATCTAGCCGTGGATTCCTTACCGATCCTCCCCGCTCTGCGAACTGATTCTCCTTTTTCTTTCCAGATCCCTTCTATGTACTCTCATGCCTTAATGGGTAAAAAAAATATATATATATATATAATAAATATTAAAGTTTTTCAAAAAGAAGATTCTTTTGGGCATGCTGTTTCCATAGCAGTTTCTATATGTGGCTCCGCGTTTTAGCGCGGAAAGTAGTCGCAGAAGAAACTGAAGTAAGCGCATCAGGGGAGGGCTTATTTAGACTCTGTTGATGTCACATCCGGTTGACGACAACGTTACAGAGTTGCTCAACGCCCTCTACCGACGCGCAGAGGTACTGCTTTAGAAAAAAATTCCGGATCCAGTCTGATGCCTGGGGATAATTCGAAGGTAAGGCATCTGCGGCTAGATCTTGTCTCTACCAGATAAGGCATTACCGAAATTAAGTAACTTATTGTACAGCGTGTAAGCAAAATTGGAGCCTTGGGATATGCTGCAAGTGTCTGTGAGTGCAGGCACTCATGTATGATCTGTAGTGTTGGGAGAAAGAGAAAAGGGTAAAGAGGACACACGTTGCAAAACTAAGTTATTCACTGCTCTCATGTCAAATTAGTTGAAAGAAAAGCTCTGTTTTTTCACTACTGTGACATCAAAGTAGTGAAGGGATGAACCTGTGTTCTGTCTAGCTGTGAGCTACAGCATCCCTGGATATGTTCAGACACGAGTGAGACAAGGAAATGTATGTGGTGCCCCTACATCACCAACCTACTTCTTCCCTGTCAAAGCAGTGAAAAAGCAACCTTTATTTTTTTACTGCTTTGACATCAAAGTAGTGAAGCACTATGCCCATGTCCTGTGTGGCTGTGATCTGGTGCTTTCCCAGAAATCTACAGACTTGAGGGTGACCAGGAAATGTAGGTGTCGCTCCTGCTTAGCGGTGGCACCCCCCACCTTGTCGCCCTCATGGATCCCACAAACTCAGACCACACCAATTTTACATTCATGGGAGAACTGAGGCCGCAGTTTATTAGGCAATTTTCCAACTTAAAAGCGATCCTTGTGGCTGCCCCAGTGCGGAATTAATGTATAGTAAAGTAGTACCCCCAGAGTCCTGCTATCTTTACTGCTAACGCCAACACATTTTTAAACTGATATATTGTCAAAGGTGTCCCATCTTTGTGGATGAGGAGGTATGCCTTAC
This sequence comes from Calotriton arnoldi, assembly GCA_963921515.1. Classification (NCBI taxonomy): domain Eukaryota; kingdom Metazoa; phylum Chordata; class Amphibia; order Caudata; family Salamandridae; genus Calotriton; species Calotriton arnoldi. Next base: position 1,173,584 of record CAWUFW010002662.1, on the reverse strand, counting down.
CTTCAGCCCCTGCCCGTTCATTCATGTACCCTGCCAGGATCCTAATCGGGCAGTATGGGCTGTACCCCTCCATCTTATTCAGTGTAATACTCTGTCCTCTGCCCATCTGATCTGTCTTAGATTTCCTGACTGCCTGGTGCCTGCGTTTAAATACCCTCTACCCCCAAGTCCAAACTCTTATAGGTAAATTTACAACTGGGCTGAACCCAGTGTCCCACTTCACTGCCTCCACTAAGGCCCATGGTCCAGTCATATCCCCCACCCCTTCGGGGAGGGAGGGTCGAACCAAGGGACATTACCAACCGCCTCCCCTATCAGCTGCTGGTTCTGCAGACACGCACTGACAGGAAAATAGAAGTCACGCTTATAACCATCTCTCACAGAGGTGCTTTTAAGTGCAGCACTTACACTCTCTTCTCAGATTGAGAGTGGAGAGACTGGCTTCTCTTTTGGGATGAAAAGGGAGGTTCAGATAGTAGTGTAGGAGGGTAGCAGGATGCCAGGTACTAATATACTTTATTGACAAAAGATGAAGGGAGAACATTCTCTGGGATGGACTGGGGCATGACAGGAAATTAGGTAGATTTACGTCTGGCATGAGCCAAGCCATTTCGATTTTACTAACAATATACGTGTGATATACTTACTTTTAGGGGGTTTTCAGTCAACCTATTAATCCATGTGTTTGTTATTTTGCCTTTCATATTTTTCTTCCGCCCACTACAGCATGGTGCAGCGGGTCAGCCTACTTCAGCCATTGAGTAACTGCATTGTGAGTGATGGTATTCTGCTTTTTCCAAATGAGCCCATCCACACACCAAGTAGTTCCCTTAAGTGCCAGGGACTACTATGGCAATGTGTGCTTTTGAGACCAAGAAAAAGTTTTTGGTTTTACCCAATGTATGTTTTTTACATTGATGAGTGCCCAGCAGCTTCTCCAATAATAAAGTTTTGCAAAAACCATAGCAAAACAAAAGAATCATTGAAAAAGCCAAATGGCTGGCAGCCAACAACATACATATTGGCTTTTCCAATGCTGGTTTTATGTTTGGTTGGAGGAGCAACAGGTATTGTTAAAGGTGGATGGGTGGATGGCAGGACAACAGGGATTTTTTATATTTGTGGCAGAGGAAGCTAAGCCAGAAGGTGGGGGGTTGGTGGGTGTAAAGAGTCTTAACTCCAGGACTTACATCTAGTGTGATGCAACAAATGCAGCCAGGTCCGAGCGATTTCCAGCCATCGTGAAGCATGCAGATGAACCTTTGTGCTGCAGTCTGGGGTTCACACTTTTTCAGCTCCTATGGTTTGTTCGAAGGTGGACCTCGGGAGGTGAGATAGCCTATGCAGTGTTTTACTAGGGTGGCAGACCTTGATAGATGACTGCAAGCAAATGCCAAACTGATTGGAAGGTACACTTCCATCATGAGCGCCAAGCGCTAAGAAGGGAGGAGTCCCGTTACGGAACCATTAATCTATAATAAGCGGCAGGCACAACTGGCGGGTCAATTAGAATGTGCCATACTTCATTGGTCAAGGGAAGAAGGAGATTTGGGACTGTTAACCAAAGAAGAGTGTATAAAGAGGGCACAGGTGAACAGAAGGTGGGAAGCTGAAGACTGGATGAATGGTTCTTACTTAAAGACTTCATTTATGTTCCTCAGGCAGGTCATGTACCGGTGAAGAGGGAGGGAACAAATGATTTAAAACTAGGAGCCTTCCAGACCACTAAGTAAAACCTGGGATGGAACCCAGAATCCGGGCAATTTAAAAAACAATGATTCTTATTCTTCTAAGGGACCTGGAATTCTAGAGAACTGTTCTAATCTGTTTAGGATATGGAACAGTGTTGTTAAGGAGGACAAAGACTGAAATATAGAGTTTAGGCATGAAGTAATGTTCCTAAAGTGTATAAGAAATTCAGAGAATTGTATTGTGGACAGTGAAAATAAGTGTTATAAAGAAGCATTGATTATAATTGTGAATTTGTGGCACATGTACACAGTTTGTTGTCAGAAGTGGGAAAAGGATAACGCTATCATGGAAGTTCTCTTGAAACAATTGGCAGATGGACACGCGCAATTGAAGCAGGCCATGTAACTTTAGCAACAACAAGTACAAAGTGATTGTCAGACTCTCCGGTAGGGCACAAAGTTACAGGATTGTAGAAGAAAAACTTCAGAAAGTCATAGTGCAGTTAATGGACGTTATTGCAGCAGCACACACCGATCCTAACGCACCATCAAACTATTACAAAAGTGTTTGATGATCCTGTCCATTTTTTACTGGATTTGAAAGAGTGGCCTGCAGTATTGCCTGACCTTAGGAACAATGGGGCCAGTATATAAAACCCTTGATGACTGTAGACATGTGGATAGCCTATCATGCATCCACTTCAAATGGTACCGCAGTTTATCCCGAAATCAGGCAAGCTACGCTTGAAAAAAGGGACTCTGGTTTAGAAACTGGTCAGCAACAGTTTGGGCCCTGTGTTGAAAAATGAATGAAACACCGCACCAAATGTATTATTGACATGTGCGGTGCTATATAGGTGCCACCCCAGCGAGCTGAGGTCATTTAGTTTCTTTCCACGCCAGTCAGCACAGATCCGGAGAAGAGCTACCTCCAGTCTTTTTTGACTGACCTTTTTTCAACTTTTTGTTGAAGATGTTTTTAAGACTTTGTCGTCAAGTGTGAAGGTTTTTCACCAGAAATGCAGATTTTAAGCCATGCAGTGATTGTCATCGATATATGTCAGTGATGGACCCGCATTTGGTTTTTCTCTGGTGCCTTGAGTGTGACCTTGACGTCAAGACATGCAAGGACTCCCACAATATGCATCCTAAGGCGCTGGGAGAGCGCTCCCTCAAGCTCCTCACCGCCCAATGTCTCTGCGACGCTCTAGGTCTTTGTCGCAAGGAAGGTCCTGAGATCTTTCTCGGAGTCGTACCTGGTGATCATCGTTCCACTCCAAATCGTCGGTGAAGTCCCACCAAAAGAAAAAGAAGTCTTCGGATGAGTCACGTCGGCACTTGATGCTTAGCTCCGTGGTGGAGCTGTGCACCAGGGCAGCCTCTGCACCACCCTGAATTTCCGGGAGCCGGAGCCCCGTTCAACTAAAGGTATTTTAGGAGGCCATGCACCTCATTTTCGGGTGGCACAAACACTCTGGAGTGCCCTTGGGCCTTCTACTGGTCTTCCGCCGGCAGTTTCACCCTCAGTGTGGAGAGGTGTGGTGCAGCGGCCAGGGCAGCTGACTTCGGAGCACAGGGCTCACGGTTCGATTCCCGCGGCACCTCAGCACCATGTGACTCTGGGCAATAGCTCACTTAATTTCTACGACGGCCCCCAGCGCCTTGAGACCCGCAAGGGTGAGTAGTTCGCGCTTTACAAATACGGATTTACAGTGTCAGTCAGGCCCTAGGGATCCACTGATGGATCCGAAGCAGCACCAGTCGAGCGACCTCGACCTTCACGCCAACTCTGGAACCGGCCGGGGGCATATTCCCCATATCGGAGCCAGTGCCTTACTCCTATTACAGGCCTGCATTGGGTGATAATTGGGTGGGGTCTGCAGCCCCTTATGGATACCAGCCTGGTATAAGGATCTGGCTGATGCTATTTCCCCAAATACTAGCCTGGTCTCTCCCCCTACTGTGGCTACGAAGGAGGGTACCTTTTTCGTAGTGGTGGTGTGGAGGGCGGCTAAGGTCTTGGACCACACTACCATCAGTGGCAGTCAAGACAAATGTCTTGACAGAGGTGCTCCAGCCGGAAGTTGCCCCCACTGAACCATTACTCCCATTCAGTAAAGCCCTTACCAATGTCCTACTCGGGGCCTGGTCCAAGCCCTACACAGGAGCTCCTGGAGAGCTTGATGGTCCAAGCCTTCACCTCCAAAGTCAGTCCCGGTGCATTCCCTACCACTCTACTGGACAGGGAATCCAAAAGGCTGGATACCTTTGGGAAGAGGATGTTCTCTTCCGCTAGTCTGGTTCTGCTGTTGGCGAAGACTGTGTGCCTCTTGGGCCGATACTCCCATACCCTCTGGGACTGGGTTGCACAAGTGCTGCCCATGGTCTCGGAGGAGGCCAGAGCCATACTCTCTCAACCAATTGCTGATGGGATGGATTGCAGCCAAGTTCACCGTCAGATGTGGACTGGATACAACAGACTCACTGGGCAGAGCAGTTTCATCGTTGATGGCCCTGTGGCAGGGATTCTGCTGGTAAAGCAGAACTGTGTCTTGAGATGACAGGACATCAGAATGTAGGGACTGAGTCTCTCTACGTCAGTATTTGCAGGCCCAAATCCTGGCTAGCTCACAGTGCCTCATTTGAACTCCTAACCTTCCCAGAGTAACAAGTGATTTTGGCAACCTAGAACATGACCCTCTTGTCCCCAAGGGAACCATGGAAAGAGATCCTCACCTTTCGTCACTCACTCGTGCATACCCATAGTAATCATAAAAAAGATTCGAAGAAAGTTTACAATACATTTATTGAAACTATTGTAGTCTATTATGAAGCAAATGTGCTGCGATCGCTAGGCAGACTAAACAAAGTAACTAGCATTACTATCAGGCTGTATAAAATAAACATCCCCACCATTTCACTAGAATCACTGAATAAAAAACAACATGTACAGATATTACTTAAAATAATGTCAGGAAAACAAATGTATTATGTGTGGCTGTACAGAGCAGGGGCCGCCTAAAACATCTAACACGCAAAACTAAGGGAGAACCAGAGTGGCCCCAGAGGGACATCACCACAGCCCTTAGTTACCATGCCTTGTTAAGAACCCGTGGGTTTTCCCGGGATGTCCAGGCCTCGCTCATGAATATGCCCTTTGATGGCTCCCGTCTGTTCGGAGAGAAGGCAAACTCAGCACTGAAGCACTTTAAATACAGCAGAGCTACATCCAGGTCTATGGGCCTTTCTATGGCCCCTCGCCAACCCCTGTCTGCCTTCTTCCCCTTTTGTGGCCACGGAAGGGGCTTTCAACCACGTATTTACACGCCCAGCCACCACGGCCAACAAATCACACAATAATTTCGTGAAGTTCCCAAAGGTCATGTGGGACATGTAGCCAGAAGTTGAGCCAGTCTACCACCGACCCAGCAGCGTCAGCCTAAAAACCCCTTTAGATTGCCCTCAGACCATCCTCCGCATCCAGTGGGAGGCAGGATACCCCAAAACCTGCAGCACTGGAGGTCAGTTGGATTTTGCAGCTCATCCAAAGGGGCTACTGCCTATCCTTTGTAACAGCCCCCCAACCCATGCAATTCTACTTAAGACAAGGTGACGGAGGGCCACCTCCCCTTGCTCCGTCAGGAAGTGTTAGCTCTCTTGGCCAAGGGAGCTATAGAGTAGGTGCCGGCATCAGAAGTAGCTTGGGGTTGCTATTCCTGCTACTTTCTGGTTCCCAAGAAGGATGGAGGCCTTCGTCCTATTCTAGACCTGCACCTTCTCAATCTCTTCCTGGAAAAGGAAAAATTCAAGATGCTTACGCTGTCTGCTCTGGACTCATGAGACCGAATGTTATTGTTGGACTTGCAGGACACATATTTTCACACACCCGTCCAGCCTTCCCACAAGCGTTACTTATGTATGGTTCACGGCTGGCCAAGAACCCTTTCAGTTTGCCGTGCTCCTATTTGGCCATACCAGCGCCCCTCGGGTGTTCACAAAAGTGATGGCGATGATCGCAGCGCATCTATGAAGATCAGGGTTTCCAGTCTTCTCCTACTTCGACGATTGGCTGTTGAAGGCAAGCTTGTTGCAGGGGTCGTCTCCCACCTCCAGACTATGGCAAACCTTCTGCATTTGCTGACATTCACTATCAATGTGCCGAAATTGCAGTCTGACTCCCTCTCAAACGCTCCTTTTCATTGGAACTGTTCTGGACACAGTGCAGTTTCAGGCTTATCTCCCCCCCTCCCCCCAGCGGTGAGTCCTGGATACCCAGGCAATGATACCGATGTTTCAGTCTCTAGCCTGGATTTCGGTGACACTGACTCTGAGGCTGTTGGGCCTCATGCCCTCCTGCATCCTGCTGGTAACACATATCCACTGGCATATGAGGGCTCTGCAGTGGACCTGAATTTCCAGTGGGTGCAGCATCAGGGGAACCAGATCTTGGCGGGAACTGCAAAAGACCTGCAGTGGTGGTTAACGAACCGCAATTGGGTCAGTGGCAGACCCCTCTCCCTAACCCAACCAGAGCTGACTGTAGTGACAGATGCATCACTCCTGGGCTGGGGCGGCCACCTGGGAGATGTGGAGATCAGAGAGCTCTGGTCTCTGGCGGAATCCGAACTCCACATCAATCGACTGAAGCTTCAAGCCGTCCGATTGGCATTGAAAGCCTTTCTTCCTTCAATCAGGGGATGGTTGGTATAGGAGTTCACAGAAAACACCACCACCATGGGGTATTGCAACAAACAGAGTGGTGTGGGGTCAAGGACCCTGTATCAAGAGGCCTTGTGACTCTGGACTTGGCTGGAACACCAGGGCAGATCCCTAGTGGTTCAGCACCTCGTTGGTTCTCTGAACATCAGAGCAGATTAACTCAGCCGTTTATGCCTCTTGGACCACAAATGGAGTCTCTATCCAGAGGTGGCACAAAGTCTTTTCCAAGAGTGGGGAGAGCCTTGGTTAGATCTGTTCGACTCCGTCGAGAACATGCAGTGTCAGCAGTTTTGCATTCTGGAGGTTCCAAGGCGGCTCTTGCCTAGAGACACTTTTAGTTTCGAGTGAAGCTCCAGCCTCCTGTACGCTATGTTCGAAGGATTGCAACTCATGAACTGGAAGTAATAAAATGATATCAGTGTCAAAGCCAGTAGCCTGTCTACATAAAATACAAATCTGTGATCTACCTGTTACACAATGTGCTTTGCAACAGGTACATTAACCCTCTATACTACTTTATGAGTCAAAACTGTGACTGGGCAAAACACAGAACCCAGAACTGCGTTAACCACTAGAGTTATCGTACCACCATTATAATCCCCTAAGAAATGATGGGCACACAAAAATATCTGCAGCAGGCGTGTTAACCCTGTAAGAGATTTTAAAAAGCAGCCTTTTTGGCCAATCAAGTAAGCTAGGACAGATTTACTGTCACATATGTCCTTCTTGCCAATTTCTTTGCAGCAGATTTTTTTAAACAAGTCGACTGTCAGACACTGCTTTTCAAGCTCCGCCCCTCCTAAATCCATACCCTTTCCTCTCCCACACCTTGTCCCCCAATTTATGTGTTCCTGTAGAAATTTTTTCCAATTCCAGCACTGCTTGTTTCCTGATAACCAAAGATGGCAAACGCGTCTGCAGGCAGATCGAAGGCCTTGCTATGAGTACAGTACTGAGACATTGAGACAGCGGTCAAGAAATCTGGCTGCCTGAACTGACCTGAGGGGGAAGCGATGGACGCCCCTGCCATGACCTGGCCTCCTGAACACTGCAGGTGCCGTTAAGTGACTAAGCCATGGAAGCTAGTACAGCGGCAGCTTTGTGTTTCAGTGATCGGACCTGGCAAGGAGTGCACTCTTCCAGCTGCTTCCCATAATATCAATGAGGTCAGTGCTTAGAGATTTCCACACCCTCCCCCACCCGTGTGCAATAAGGATGGCAGGGAAGGAGAAGGCTTGGGATAGGACAACTTAGAAAAACCTCATTGTAGTGTAGGCTGCTTTCAATTGAGACTTAAAGAAGCTGCGGCAATACTATAAAGAGGCACTGCAACCATAATACCGTGCTCAGCACCCATGGTGGTTGGCTGTATTGTGATGAGGGTCACTTCTTTACATGCTATAGCATTCAGTGCATAATTGTTTCTTTCAGATAAATAGGCTAACCTGATGATGTAGTGGAGGCTTGTCCCCCTGTACAGCTATCAAGGTAGAAGGGGGACACAGAGGCATACAGTCTTATGCAGAGGAGGAACCCAAGGAATTGCACAATAAATTCGTATACTGACGTGAGCGATGGTATGTACTCAACTTATCAAATTGAGTGAGTAGGGCGCATACCAACTATGTCTTTACACTTAATACTAGCAGTATGGTAAAACTCCAACTAGAAAGATGCAATTTATTAAGGACAGTCCTGATCTCCAAGATGAAGAGATGAAGGGAGTAAGGACAGTATGGATTTACTGAAAACAATTGAGACTGCACTGAAAGGCCATACTAAAAAAAATGGATGCAACTCTGGAAGCCATTCTTGATACAAAAACTGCCCTATCTAAAATAGATTCAGTAGTTATAGATGTTCATTTGTTGCAGTCTGACTCGCAAAAACTTACTGTGACAGTCACTGAAAATTAGTCTACATTGGTAGCTACGAGACCCATTATACAGGACTTACAATCACAAGCTTAAGAATTGAAAGAGACTGTGACCTACTTGCAGCACAGAGTGAAAGATGCTTACGGTTGGTGGGCATACCTGAAAGGAGTGAAGGAAAGAAGGCGGAAGTATTCCTAGAAGACTGGTTGATTGAAAATATTGACGATGTACTCACCCTGGTATCAAAGGCTTTTAAATCTCCCCCACTGACGTCGTAGAGGAAAAGATTACCCTCCATACGGATAATATTCTTCTTTACCTGATGGAGCCCCCGCTCACAATCACACTTATCTTCCAGACACTAGAAGAACATGGGAGGCATTCAGGGTATAAAATTAACTGGGATAAATCACTGATTTTTTCCCCGGGGCCCACCCGAGACCTGTCACCGTTGCCAGGAAACCTAACAGGGGCACCTGACGGTTTTAAGTATCTTGGGATATTCATGATGCCAAATAGAGAAATGTGCTACACTCGTAATATAGGGAGGGAAATATCTAACCTCCAGAAAGATGCTGAGCGATGGGGTGATCTCGCTACTGGGGCAGGCTGCCCTATTTTAAATGATTACCTTACCACAGTTATTGTATGTTCTACAAAATAAATACTACTTACTCCCTAGGGCCACGTTCTCTGGCATACATGGCGACATAAGATCTTTACTATGGAAGGGCGGACACCCCAGAACAGTCCTTAGGACCTTACAACGCAATCAGTAAAATTGAGGGAATGCCCTCCCCGATATTGAAACCTATTAGTGGGCAGCACCTCTAATCCCTATTAGTGACTGGACCTATGCATCAAAGTATCAGCCTACCTATCAGCTGGAAAGGGCCATCCTTGAGCCCTGTTCACATTTGTACTACTTATATGGTGGCAAGGGTGCCAGGAGATTGCTTCCTGCAATGCAGGTGACCCTGGAGCGCTGGGACAGATCATCGAGAACAATTGGCTGGTTCCATAAAATTACCAGGGATACACTGTTGTGGAGGGGTTCATGGTTTAAAGAAATTGCCAAATTGAGAGGGTTCGAGTCGTGGGACTCGTTTGGGATCTCGACAGTTGGAGATTTCTTGTAACAGGGAGAGTTCAAATCCCTAGCAACTTTTCGCTCAGAATACAATCTGCACCAGTCCCAATTTCTTTAATATGCTCAATTGATACACGTATGGTTGGTGGAGGGTGGGCTCGGAGATAACTGAGTACGCCCCGTTGGAAGGGAGACTATTATAAGAAGAGCTGATCAGGGCTGCTGTGTCCTTAGCATACAGAACATTGAACAATAACATGCCCGACAACTTGGTTCTCCTCCGGGGGAGATAGAAGCGAGACATTGGAGAACTTGAAGACATTGACTGAGAGGGCGCCTTGATGCACCCCAGGGAAGTGGCCAATAAATCCCAACTGCACCTGATCCAGTATAAAATCTTACACAGGGTTTATTATGACAGATATAGGATACACACCATCCGAATGGTGGCAGACCCAACATGTTTACGCTGCCATGCAGCAAGGAGCGATTGTTTACACACTATATGGGGGTGCTCCCATGTTCAGGCTTACTGGTCCGAGATTCCCACCGAACTAAGCGCCATCCTTGAGTTCACCCTCCTGATGGACCCCAAATATATATTATTGGGTATTCCAAATGACGCAGACGTTCCACGTCCACAGCTCACTTTCAGAGCCCCATGCCTTGTTTTCGCTAAGTGCAATATAGTCAGACATTGGGGAGTGGCAGAAATACCCACTAGGAATGGAAGAGAGGCATGGACCTCGATATGGCTGCAGAAAGGATGACTTAACCACAGTAGGGGGTGTCCAAGGAAATTCCACATGGTGTGGGATCACTGAATAGACTACTATGGCTTTGGAATGATAGACGGGATAGAAGGAATCCCAGCAAGCACGGATCCCCGCACGACTCACGAATGCTAGGGCCTGTGGACTTGTTAATAGGACATGCGAGGTGTGGCCAAACTGGTGCTTTAATTTCTGATGTCATACTTTGTTCCAACTATGCTGTATTTCTCCAACAGGTTTACCATTGCATCAAAATAAAAGTGGCCCCATTAGCAAACCAATTAGCTAAACATTTGCAGATCAGGCTAGTTTTAAACTTGTAAATAGACACTGTGTAGGTATTTAGCAAGGTATGACAGGCTGCATGCATTTGTGCTATCTGCAGGCAATGTTTGTGGAAATATCAGGGAAATCAACAGTAAAAACCGACCAACCTGGCCATAAAACAGCCACATAAACTGGTACAAAACCAGCCCTCACCCTGATCTGTCAGGCCAGCCCATCTGGCACTGCCTGATTGCCCGATAGGCCAGTCTGACCCTGGAGGTAACCACTAGTAGTGGGGTGACACACTGCCCTCTGATATCTGTGTACAACATGCATAACACCTATAATTGCTTTGCCTGGAATGTGAATGGGGGTTTGGGAACACCGACCAAGTAATGCACAGTGTATGTCCCTATACTTGAAATGCCAGAAGATCCACAAGGTATGTCTGCGAGAGACCCACCTTCTTAATACTGGGATTTTAAAATGAAGAAACCCTAGTGAGGTCAGGTAGTAGGATCCATGTATTTAAGGGTGCACTTATATGGATTTCCTCGATGGTACCATATTCTATATGGGAGCAACATATTGATGGAGATGTAAAGTTCACTATATTGGAAGGTAGACTAGATGGGGAGGACCTTACAGTAGCCTGCATATACACCCAAACACCAACCAGGCACAGTTCTATGACTCCCTTTCTCTACGGTTGGCCAGGTATCATGACTCATCCGGCATTTGGGGTGGTGACTGCAATGCCGGGCTAGAAGTAGAGAAGGATAAATTGATTGAACCATTACAGGGTGTTGTTACAACGACCATGTCACAGAAATTCACAGCTTGGGTGCATCACTGGTGATTTATTTATATTTAGAGTGAACAGCATCCTGAGAATATAGAATTTTCCTTTTATTCCCCCATCCATGGGATCCAAACTCGTTTAGATATATTCTTGGTTGGAACAGGAATGGGACAGATGACTGTCTACACAGAATATATAGAATGGACAGATTCAGACCACTCCTGATGAGTGTAGAATGGTAGTACCCACCTGGAAACTGCCAGTAGGGGCACTGGGGGACACATTCGGAGAAGAAATAGGCTACGACTTAAGAGAAAATGAGGGTACAGCAGAAGACAAGCAAACAAATGGGATGCCTTCAAGTGGTTATTCGGGGGAATAGTCTGAAAAATACATATGGGCTTAAACCGACTGTGAACCGGGAACTCAAGGCTAACAACCAGAATTGCCTTGGCTAGAATTGCAAACCATAGAAGACCCACATTGAAACATAGACCTGCTAGAAACAGACAGTAAGTATTGTACTTTTATAGTGAGGTTAAGGGTAATCAATTAATTGAAATATATGGCTAAACAACATAGATAAAGCTGAACGATTGCTCAACTAGCTGAAACGATCTAAGGTAGACAAAAAACGTATATGCTGGATTTGTTCTAAAACTGGCATTTGCCTCCACACACAGAGGGAAATAAATCAGGTGATTGCAATATACTCTACAGAATTATGCTTGTTGTCCCTTCTATAGATACAGACCGCAGTACCTGCAAAGAGTATCAATGGTTGGTTTGACAACAGAACTAGCAGATCCACTAAAGACACCACTAACCTTGGAGGAAATGGGAAAAGCAATATAACAACTGGTTAAGGGCAAGACACCCAGAGCACATGGCCTTCCACCAGATTCTACTCTACATATAAATGGAAATTTACCCCCAAATTATTGTCTACGGATATGAAACACTTTGATGAACAGATCCTACCTATTACCGCTGGAGAGGCTGGATTAGTGGTGATGCCTAAACCCAGGAAGAACCCACTTGATTTTAAGTCCCATAGAATTCTGTTAAATACGGATTACAAAATACTGGGGAAGGTGATAGCCAATAAGTTAATGCCTTTAACATATTGACTCTTATCTATCCCATCCAGGGTGGTTTATTCCCGGCCATAACAACCATATCAACCTAAGGTGTCTCTTTTATGTGCTCGAGAAGTCTCCACAAGACTGAAAAGATTCCGTGATTCCCATCTAGATATAGAGAAGGCATTTGATACATTATTGTGGCAGTTTTTATTTACATTACAATGAGGAATTGGGATGGACCCGACCTTCAAATTGAATTATTGTATACATGTCCATGGCCTGAGCATGAACAGAAAAGGTGATCTCATCCCAGTGGCCTATACAGAGGAGCACCAGAGAGGGGTGTCCTCTTTCACCCTTGCTTTTTTGTTTTATCAGTGGAGTTGCTCTCTACTATACTATGCGAGAGAGCCTAAGATTGGAGGGATGCAACTGTGACATGGATTAGACATGCTCTTCTTTTTGTAAGGACCCTCCAAGTACTTTGTCAGACATCATGGCAGTGTTAGGTGAATTTAGTAACATGTCAGGATTGAAAGTCACTTGTGTTTGCTTGGGTCTCATCCTGATCCACCCATTCACCGATCATGCCAGATTGGAGGCGCATCGAAACTCACTGGAATGGGAACCTCTCACGTTTAAATATTTATGCAATATTTATGCATTCAAATCTACCACTTAGATACACAACTTCTGGCGGGTAATCTTGACAAAATGTAAATGGCAATTCAATATTTTATCCCATTCTGGTGTAGACTCCCTCGTTCGCCACTGGGCCATTAATATTGCCCACACTATTATATTATTTTGCAATGATGCCTTTGACACAGAGTAGATGGTTTTCAAAGGAGATACACTGTTTGTACTAAGGGCTGTTATTGGGAAATGCCCAAAGAGGTTCACTATAGGGAAGGCAATGTGTCACATAGATAATAAAGATATTGGAGTTTCCAGTATAGATGGCTACTACTGTTTTGCGGCCCAACCGCTCTGGTCGATGCACTGGATAGATAATCAGACTGATGTAGAAGGAGCAGAAATAAAGACTGGGCTTCACTGGGCTTCCATCCAGGGGGTCCTACTTGAGGCCTCTAAACTGTCCTGCCAAGTCCCAAGAGCACTTCATACCGCACAAAACTGCTGGACAAGATGCACACAGAGGATGGGCACCTCTACACTGTATGCCCTTGAGACACCATTATGTTGCTTGCCCAGATTTAAGGAAATTACAAGAATATTTGTTAAAACTATATGGTCATAGGAGTTATACACACTCATTTAACTATCAGTATGGGTTGACGGCAGTGCAATTCATGTTATATAATATACTGGTGAAAGGTGCAAAACTGACCTGGGAAAAAAAACTAAATGAACCTTCTCGCTCGAAGGAAGAAATCTTTGAGACTTTAACCCACTGTAGGTTTAGACATAAGGTAAGCATCTAGTACTCAAAGCTGCCACCGCCTTATATGCTAAAATCTTAGTAGTGAAGGAAATGTGGGAGGAAATGATAGGGAGCTGGCAGATAATTAATGGGGCCTGTCCTAGATGACTTTTTCATGTGGTGTGGGATGGCCATGTAATTAAGCACCACTAGATATAGATACAGAAACTGATAACAGAATTTCCAGGAAAACACATAGACCATAATCACATCATATGTTTACTGGGACGCATTCCCATGTCCAAACACGTCCACAATTCTGTTGGCAATATCAGGCAAAAACTGAAAGTGCAACCAATGTGAGGAGTACATGTTACATGACTAGTCCTTTTGTTGCAATAATTTGTGTCCCACACCACTTTTGGAATCTCCTAATCCATATTACTACAAAGTTGTGTTATGGAGGGAAAGGTCAATTGCATATGACCAGTAATAGGTGTTTGGTGTACCTGAATATTCATTTTAGACTAGAAAGCAGATTGAGTCACAGGCAACGCCAATATTAGTGTAGTTGTATCATTCTTGGCTTCTGGACTAGTTTTTAATAAACCAAGATAGCTTGGAGGAAGGGGAGTTGCTGTTTTTGTTTACAACCATAAAGAATTTGTCGAATGTTCTTGAAACAATAAAATGATCTGTAACACTGCAAACCTGCTGTCATATGGTTTGCAAAAAGGGTTGCTTAAAATCTTAATAAAGAACTATATACAAAAAAGAAAATTTCTTCTCTGCTCCTTAAATGACCTTAAATCAAAAGCTATAGTTCTTTCATCTCCCCTTACCTTTTTTTTAACACTCCACCCAGTCCTTTACAGTTAGCATCAGTTGTTATAATAATAGAAGAATATTTTGGATAAAAGATTTGTAGACGTGGCATCTGATTTTGGTGTTTTTTTGCTTCTTTAAATTACACATCATATTCCTTGTTTCAAACAAAATAAACGTTTCTTAATCTGTCTTCTCATTGACACAATTTCTTTGCAAAGTTGCTTATAAACGTGTAAAAAATTCATGCATGCAAAGAAATTAAAAGAGCTCTTTCTTATTCTTTAGTTCATGCAAGTTGTTAAGTATCTTCACTAGATGTTGTTTCGATTTCACATCTTTCCCCAAAATGAAATGCCTTACATACTCAATTTCAGTCTGTCCAAATTTAAATGTTTCTTTTTCTAATGTGAAACCATCATCATGTAGGACACCTAAAACAAGGATACCAATTCACAAATATTCAGCTATGTAACTATATCTGGTACCTCACATTTATTTAGTTCTCTTAAGTCCAGACCACACATAATCAAAATCTTCCCCCTGGTTTTCTTTTAGCTATCACTACTGGAGACACTACGTGGCCTCCACAGGTTCTGTCACTGTAGCCTTACATAATGTGTATTTTATTTTCTACAGCATCCCTGCACCAGTTGGGAAACTGTTCCGACTACAGGTGTTGATCCTTTTACTTTTTTTCTATGATTGCACTTCTTCAAACAATCTAGCTCAATCCGTAACAAATCAGGCAACTCATTCACAAAGTCAAATTATTTTTTCTCCCACTCTTCAGTTTTCATTTATCTTATTAAACAGTCTGGGAGGAGCAGCATTAGAATCAAGCTCCAGCCCCAACTATGCTTGTTGTAGTCAACCTAAGGTATTGTCACTTTTCACAGAGACTTAAAACTTACGTGCTGATACTCTTCCTCTTTTTCAGCACATCCTAGCAACTACCTTTTCATTTAATAGGTTCCCAACACCCCTGTAACCTCCTGCTTTTACATCCACCTTATTCAAATCGACTTTGTTCACAAATATTTCTATATATGGGTGCCAAGACATGATATTCAATCTAGAACATGAATTAGTTAACATCTTAACTTCTTTTTCTTTTTAAATCTACTTTATCTTTAGGATGTCCTGTCTCATTTTTTCCAATTTGTAATACAATTGTATTTCAGACTTCATTAACCGCTTTTACTTCTACCCCACTTATTGCTCCATTACAAACTAATGGGGTAATCTAAAATGCGTAAAAGGACCTGGGTAAAATGTAATAAGGTCAACAATTGGTCCTGACGTCCCTCCTTAGAAAAACCAAAGAAGCAGTGACTCTTGAAATTAATTAGCTAAGTCACTGAGAAGGTTTCCACATAATTGTTACACGAGAGAAATGAATACTCTTCAAAATACACCAGGGAGAAAGACACAACTGAATTATAGAGACAAAATCTTATTTATATTCTCTTGTTATGAAAATAGCATAATCAATAAAACGTATAAAGGTATATCAATAGACTGTTGCTCAAGGAAGGAGTGCAGGAAAAAGTACTCATGTGCGAGGTGAGTTAGAGAAGGGAAAATCGAAAAAGAAACAGTTGAAGAACATAGTATCATAATTTTTCACAGAAGACACTGGTTGCAATGATGCTGGGAACAGTAAACCAGTGTGCATGGGCCTGTCAACAAAACAATTATGTTGTATTCTTCCACGTCCACTTTACAGAATGATGCTGGTATACTCAGAATGCATCATCCAATTTCGGGGAGGTCTCCTATAACGTAATCCAGGCCATAGACTGAGGGGTGTCGACGTTTTGACCCAACTTAGGCGTTGAAGGTAATTTAGACCTTCGCCTGCGGGTCTTCATCACCTGGTGTGTGAGTTCTCATAAAATCAAAATTAATTAAGCGTGTGGTCTACTGACAAGAGAATATAAATGAGATTTTGTTTCTATAATTCAGTTGTTGTGTCTTTCTCTCGGGTGTATTTTAAAGAGTATTCATTTCTCTCGTGTGACAATTATGTGGAAACCTTCTCAGTGACTTAGCTAATTAATTTCAAGAGTCACTGCCTCTTTGGTTTTTCTAAGGTGGATCGTCAGGACCAATTGTTGTCCTTATTCCACTTATTGCTCCAGCAACATATTGCTCAATGACCTTTCTGTCCACACAGTTTGCATGTTTGTTTGATTAGTTAATCAATTAATTAGTTCTACAATTACCTTTCTGATTGCATGCATATTGTGGTCCTTTTGCTTTCTTCTATTTACTCTATTTACTCTTCCTTGTTTTTTGACACTTCACGTACTTTACCAATGACTACTTGTTTACTACTATCTCTTTCACTTTTAATTTCCTTTGGTGTGCTCCTTCTGTGCGCTTCTCCTAGTATTCTGTGAGGTTCCTGTGCAGCTTCGAGCTAAAACTCTCCCTCTCGTGCTGCTAATTTTTACTTGCGATCCACGCTCAGTTACCTCACCACGTGCAGCTCTGAGCACGAAGCTGTCCTCCATGCGCAGATGAATTTTTGGTGCAATCTGCATCACAGTGCTAATAAAGTCACTAATTAATTCTCCCTTTTACCGAGACCAAACACTGAGAGTGTCGAGTAGTTCCTATAGTACTCATGCAGGACCTGCGCGTTTGGATAACATAAACTGTGGGCTTGGTGTTAGACTGGCTCTGTGCACCCCCACCGTATATGTTTTGCATTAGCTAGCTCACAGTGCCACTAGAATCTCCTCTTATCTGGGAGAGATTAGTTTCTGGCAACCTTAGATCATGACAACCCAAATTCCTCAGAATCGTGGAAACAATGTACTACCTTTCGCTCAGTCACTCGTGCTTACTTATTCGGTTTGTCTCAGAGAGTTACACAGAATAAACAGTCTGGGCATTTCAATAAGCATTTATTGAACAGTTGTTATTCTAGTGTAAAATATATGTGCTGCAGTAACCAGCAGACAATAGCAGAGATATATTATCAGCAGTACGATAAAAGCAAAGGGATAGAACAGTTCTACCATATTGCAGTAATCATGAATACATACATGAGTATAAAAAGCATTATGAAAAGTGCGTGTACTCCTACGATGCCTAACTAGATGTACTTGAGTGTACCTAGCATATGTGTAGGTCTAAAAGCCTAAGAGCCAAGAATCCTTCTAGGATTTAGTCGAACCCCCATACCTGAATAGAGAGAGTGTGGGACCCCGTCCTGGTCTCGAGTTGGACACCCCGCAAGGGCTGTGTTAGACCGCTGTCAGCTGGAGCGACTGCATGCAGGAGCCTCAGCGTCTCTGGTCAGTGTGTCAGCATGGAAGTCTTGGTTCCCTCTGTCTTACCGGGGTAAGATGTGGTGTATTTATACCCTGAAGACTCTAGTTGCTTCGTATGGTATGTATTGGCCCTTGTTAGACTTGAGGAAGATGTCAGGGGTGAACTTTGTACATACATATTATGCAGGTGGTGTATTCCTAGAGAGCCATGCATAATTGATGAGTACAGTGTGGGCCTGTGTTTGGGAAAACCCTGCTGTATTCAAAACCACAGACTAGATAACGTTCAGCCCTCAGAGCTCGTTGTGTACTAGCGAGGACCAATGTAGGTGAAAGATCATGCCTATATAAGGAATCATGACTATAATAGGACATGTACAGTTATGACAGCATATACGGCTTTGACCATAAAAGGACAAGTACGAATATGACTGTATTAGGGCAAATACGAATACGTCCATTTTAGGGCATGTATGAACGGGTCTACATTAGGGCCTCTATACGGGACATAACACCCACTCCTCTTCCGAATAGAATGACAATGACCATACTTCAAATCTGGACAATTTAAAAACATTTTAAAAGCAAGAAAAAACATGGTTTTAAAATTGTTAAAAAAAAAATCAAAAATGTTACAATTCAGCTATTTCCAATTGCCACTAAAAAAAGAAATGTCTATTTTGTTTCTCTATATAAGTTGCTTCACTCAAAGCGGAAGAAGGCCATGCTTTTCTCAAGCGAAAGTGTCAATTTAGGAAATGTTCCAGATTTGCTCTGTTATTATGAAAACGAGTGGAGAAGCCGAATTCTTTCCCAGGACATGATGAGCCAATTTGAGATTAGGTGTCCTGGCTGGGAAGCACAACATTATCAGTGTGAGCTACTGCAGACGACAAATCCAACGCCTCACAGAGAACGTCAATCGCACATAGATGGTATGTAGCACTGCCAACAGTAGGTGCTGCGGCAGCTTGTGCGGCAGTTGTTACCTGGGTGCCTGTGGAGGAGTCACCTAACCCAGCAGGAGCAAACGGCACCTGTGGATTCTCCAGGAATGCGTTCATCAGAATCGGAAGACGCAGGGGGCAACGCGGAGCATGGGCCTTTTTAGGGGGTCCAGCATTGCATCCGTGTCCGGAGGCGCATCTGATGGAAATGTTAGACAAAGATCCAACGTGCATTCTTCTCCGCAAAGCAGGCATCGAAGAACAGGTAAGATGCAGTCTACCCAGACTGGTCGAAAGGATAGAAACCAGGAGGCATTGAGTTCTCGCAGGCAAGAAACGCCCAGAAGTTGTACCATGCGTTCACGGTATTTCCGCTCCAGGAGCATGTTCGCCATTCCCTCGGGAATTGGGCCGTCCATTGTGTAGCAGTAGTATTATGAATAGGACCCCTGCAACCAGCAATAGGATAAGCGGGAGTCCTCCAAATACGCTTCCCAATACGGAGTGTATAAAATTTGGGATTACTCCGAGGACTGTCTGAAAAGTGCTTAAAAGTCCTGACCCTATGGTCTTAAATAGGTGTACAATACCGCTCTTATCAGACATATTGAAGATACGTCCCACCATTTCTACGAAATGAAAGGGGCAGTTTGTACGTATAAGCGACAGTATCTCAGTCGAGGTCCTTGCAACTTGAAGTTCATAGGTTTCTCGAGCGGAGGTTAAGGGCACGGGTTGCTGTAAAAGCATGGCTTGCAGTCTGCTCAGAGTATCAAATTGTAAGAAAGAAACGTTCAGTGAAGGCCATAGCAGCGCCTCCCTGACTGTGTTCAGTGGCGGAAACAATACTTGCATACAGCAAGTAACCCTGGAGTTAACAGTGACCAGATAGGCGACGCCCGGAAGCATCCCACAGCAACCTTGATCATTTAGCATCAAGTAACTCCCATTCAAGAGCAGCTGAAAAACCGGTGTGATCATGGCCGCTGGGGTCCCTGTCATGTGACACGATAGGTTTGCTACTGAACCGTTACAGGCTCCGTGTAGTGAAATATCCTGACACATGAGAGAACCGCTTAAAGCGTTCTTGCAGTTTGTACCACTCAGATACACTTCTCAATCCCCATTCCGGCATCGGTATCTATATGGTAACTCCCAAGTTTCCTTAATGTATCCCTTACCCATCTTTTCATATTTGCCTGCCTGCCTTTGCTCAAGGCAATATTGAAACTGAAACGTAGTGACCGGCAGAGTGATTTGGCCATGAATTAGCCATTCTGTTGCTGGTGATTCGGCTACAGTGAATGGTAACCTTTCCAGTTTCTCAATACGCAGCATTGTATATTTGGCTCCCCTTTGTGCCGTTTCTGTCTGTTTTTCAGTTAGATTGTATTCTGAAAACAGAGACGTGGTGTTTATAAAACACCAGGGCACATAGCCTGCACGCAAAGATTGCAGCGTCCAACTTAGCATCATAATAGAACGTAGCTGAGATTGCCCGTGTTGTAACAAGGCCAGATCTTGTTCTAATA
Organism: Calotriton arnoldi; assembly: GCA_963921515.1. Classification (NCBI taxonomy): domain Eukaryota; kingdom Metazoa; phylum Chordata; class Amphibia; order Caudata; family Salamandridae; genus Calotriton; species Calotriton arnoldi. The sequence goes on along the minus strand of CAWUFW010002662.1, from coordinate 1,153,308 downwards.
TGTCGATTGCCGAAGACACAATGTTGCCTAAGGAGTAAATCCTGGAGGTCAAAGTTGTTAACCCATTATCCACTACAGCTAATGCCTTCTCTACTACGGTCTATTTCCCGTATTCTTTCTGCGGCCTCCTGTTGGGATATTTCAGTTTTCATTATAGTAGGCATAAATGCCAGCATATATGAAACGTTTCTGACGTGTTTTCCTTGGGCCTAGTAAAAAAAATCCCTAAGGTCTACATCAGATGTGAGTAAGGTCAAGTGATGTTTTACTTCTGTGAGTGTTGAGGTCTCTAGCCAATCATGGCTCAACTTCCTAACACTATAGGATGTCACTACTCCTGGGTGTTGTCTCTGTACATAGCGTGTATCTGGCCTATGGATACTAAACCCTTCGGTTGTATTCATAAATCTCTGTTGACAGGTGTTTGTGTCAATGGGCCAAATCAGCCATTTCGTCCAATCAGGATCTGATCTGTTGTACCGGAGAATGTCATCTAATCCTACCCCTTGTGTAGTTGAATTCTGCCCCCCACCCATCTGTGATGGTGCTGGAAACCCCGGTGTGTTCATTTCCTTGTTCTTGGCTAGTCCAAGACAGGATGTCTGTTGCACAGTGTCATTTAGAAATATTATCTGCTGTGGAATGAGGCATGCTCTAAAAAGCGCTTCTGTTCCCTGGACTTGCCGGTCCCTAGAACCCCAGATTGATTTTAAATCTATAGTGTCCTTCCATAGGTCGAAACCCTGTGTAGACAATTGGGCCATAAAGGAAGCAGAGTAAATCTGTTTGGTGTTAGTCAACATAATTTTCTGTGCTGATGTTGTTGCCACTTTGTAATAAAATGACCTCAGGTCAGATGTGTTGAACCCTGAAAAGTATGTGAATTTTTGTTCAAAAGTTTGCGAACTACCTTTTGGAGGAGTTGGGCAGTGTTCCCACTGGTGGTATTCAAATACATTTCTAGGTGTTATAGATTTATGCAAGAAATGATGACCATAATGTTGGTAACAGTACAATGTATCATAGTCTGAAGTACCTTCTAACATTTAATTGTTCGGAAATGCAGCAGTTTTTTCTAAATCAGACATCATAGCATTTACAGTTTCAGTGTCCCAATCATCAGAAAATGTACTGGAGGTAATGATATCACTTAAAGAAATTTTAAATACATGTTTAAGCTTTAAAAGTTCAGTCGGACCGAATATATCATAATCAATCTTGTCCCATACTATACCGTCCGGTATAGGAACTGCTGTGATATTCACTGAAGACAAGTCTCCTGGTTCACGATGTGAAGACTGGTGTGGTTTTAAAATCAAATTGACTCTTTGGGCTGTAGAGCTCTGCTGGAGGTATCGTCCATTAATAAGCATACTAAAAGTTATTATTAAACCTAGCCAGAAAAGAAAAAATAAAATCCCAGTGATATACCATAGTTCAATCCAAGGTGACACCAGGTAAGTCTTTCTAAAAAAGTTCAAAAAGTCAGTGAGTTTCTGTTTGTGTGATTTTTTGGCTGGCGTCGTTTCCGGCTCACTTGGGTCCAGTGAAAACGTATCAAAGTTCATGAAATAGCCAGAAGCAGTTCAATCAATTGTAGGAATTGCATCGGGATTTGTTGAAATCGGATTTTGCTCTGGACGAGGCATGTTGACGTAGACGTCTGTAGTCGGTCTTAATGCAACTTGGTTGTTTAGTTGAGTTTCTTCTTGTTGAAGTGGAACGAGTTCCATAGCATTGTTGCTTAGTCCTTCATTCCGTACAGGTGGCTCTTCAAACGTGATGTGTCTTTCTGTTTGGACTTCTTGGATGGTAGCGAGAGGAGGGCATCTGCTACTGTGGAGTCCACGAGGCCTACTGTTTAGTATCGGCCACATAGTGTGGTTTGATTAAGTCAATTGAGACAAATCTTTTCTCCTTTTCCCCGGCAAGAGGCGGCAGAATTACAGTTCTTGTGCCTTGGATTGCAAGGACCGGTACAGGCTTTCTGTAGGATGGCCCAAATTCTTTCTTATCAGCAATCTTCTCTCTGACCAGATTCCTGACTTTTGGGATCCAGACAGGTCTTGCCGTTACTGCCTTGACTTCCTCAGTGGCGGCCTGTTTCTGGAGCACGTTACTTAGGTGTGTCCTGGATTCATTTAGATCCTGTAAAACAGCCAAACGATCATGGATATCAAATGGTTTTTCATCCGCCACTGTGCCTTCACAATCAAGATCAGGTACCCACATTCTTATCCCAAATAGGACCTCGTAAGGAGTGACACCTCCTAGAGGGCTTCTTGGCTGATTGTTAATCGCTCGTTGTACCCCATAAAGGTGTTCGACCCATCTACCGCCCTTGCCTAATACCCTAGCTGTTAAAGATTGCTTTAAGTCCCGGTTTTTCCTCTCCACAACAGAATTTCCCTCGGGATGGTACGGAGAGGAGTACCGCAATGCTACGCCCATTCCTTCCATGGCCTCTTTGTAAGCCCGAGAGCTAAACGAAGGACCACGGTCAGAATGTAACGTGCCAACTGCGTATGTGCCGATAAAGGCTCGCAAATCTTTTATAACAGTTCGAGCGTCAGCCGAGCGCTGAGGCCAAACCCATAGGAATCTAGAGCAGGAATCCACTGCAACCATGATATATTTCTTGGACCCAACAGATTGTAGGGGTCCGCAGTGGTCTAAATACACACATGCGAGAGGTTTGTCTGATTTCATAATGGTGTCTGCGCTGGGCGTGTTACAGTGGAGCCTTTCATCTGCTGACAGATGTCGCATTTCAAGATATAGTCTTTAGTCTGCTTTGTTAACCCTGGCCACCAGTAGCGCTGTTTCAATAAAAAAATAGTCGCTGTAACGCCTGTATGCGCAGAACCCAAACCCTCGTGTGGTGCTAAAATTAAGCCTTGCCTACGATCCATATTTGGTATTACTCTATCCCCCACTCCAGGAATCTGAGCATATGGAATGTTTTGTGCATCTAACTTGTAGGAGTACTTGAGTGGAAATTTATTTGGTACTGCTGTGCTACCTTTGCGTGAAGCATTGACAGCTACCATAATCTAGCCGTCTATTCTCGTTTTTGAACGAGTAACTGCAGCATACGGACGCTGTGCGTACAGCCCCCTTTGCGGCTTCATCAGCCAATGAATTCCCTTCAACGTGAACGCCATCACGCTGATGACTCAGTGTATGTATCACGTGAGCCCTTGGTAGTTCGTTTCTCAACTCCACTACCTGTTCCCATAGCATTTTATGCTTAATTGTGCCACCTTTTGCATCTTTAAACCCGTTTTGCTCCCAATGATGTAAATATTCATTGTACGACTGTACACAGTAAAAGGAATCACACAAAATTAGTGTGGGGAATTCGTGTTCCGTATTTACAAGTGCCAGTATCAGTGCTTTTAATTCTGCCAACTGAGCCGTGCAGTCTCCTAGAGATTGCGTTTTAGTGCAACTCGGATGGAACTTTCCATCGTGCATGCGACCTTTAACAATCGCACACGCTGTGCTGTAAGCTTGCTTACTCCCTATGGCCGGTTGAGCAGAACCGTCAGTGTAAATAATGTATTCATACTGATCTAGAGGCAAAATCTCATTTGGTAGAGGATATTCTTGTTCGTATTGCAGAAATGCTTGTGTTTTTAAACTTGGATCAAATCTGTATTCAACATCCGTTGCAGTAAGAGAATTAGCCCATTGTATCCATCTTGGATGTAAGGCTTTCGCATTTGGAATGCTAGCTTTTGTAACAGCTTCTAAAGCTGGTACTGGGGTCACGACAATTATGCGTTTACCCTGAGCCAGAGCTCTTTCTCTTGCTACAGCGGTCTGTACTGCTGTCAGGATTTTTTCTGTTGAAGTAAAACTCATCTCTGCGTTTGTGTACAGGTGTGATTTGTATGCGATTGGTACTGTTTCGCCTTCATTGAAAGTCAAATAAGTGTACCCGCATTGACCCGCTATTACTCGGATCACTAAGTTGCGTACGTTTACGCATGTCTGTAAATGTTTAGAAGCTATCATGTCTTCCTGTAGGGAACGCAGGATATTTGTATGTTCCTGTGTCCCTTGTCTGACTGAAAAATCAGGTTTTATTAAGTCATAGAAAGGTTTTACTCTTTCTGAGTAATCCAAAATGTATGTTCGACCAAAATTTAGGAATCCCAGAATTGATTGTAAATTCTTTAATGATTTTGGAGGTTGGAGCAGCGCACACTTTTCTAAAAGTTAGCTGCTAGGCTTTTTCCTTCATTTGACAGCTCATACCCTAAAAATAGGACACTGAGGTGGGCAATTTTTGATTTTTTAAAATTAAATTTATAGCCCTCAGAGGCGAATCCCATAATAATGGTGCTCACCCTGGTCAAGTGCCTTGGTAAGTCATCGTCCGTCAGATAAATATCATCCACATAGTACAATGCTTCTTCATCCAAATTTTGGAGTAACTCTGTTACTCTTGCTGAAAACACCCCAGGGCTATTTTTATACCCTTGGGCTAGTTGACAAAATTGTCGCTGGGACCCTAACGCACTGAATGCGGTCAGATACCTGCTTTCAGGCGCTATATTTTGGCAGAAAAATCCATTTGAGATCTCAAGTGTTGTTTTGTATTTTTTGCGCACAATGTTATTCATTAATGCGGCACTGTGTGCATTTTGAACTGCAAATGTCTTTGTGCAAGTGTTTAAATGTCGGTAATCCAAAACTAAACGATATGTGTTGTCAGGTTTCATTACGGGAAACAAAGGATTGTTCATAGGTGAAGTGCAATTTTCAATCACCCCCTGGTATTCTAGTTGATCTAGGACTCCCTGACTTGTTTTTTAGCTTCCTGCTGTATAGGGTATTGCCTTTGAGCATTTGGGGAAACTTTTAACGGGATCACGTGGTGGGTTGAATTCTCATCCCAACCAACATGATTTTTGTACAATGCTGGAGCTAGGGCAACCGCCCACTCCTGCGCATATACATGTTTTAAATGTATGGGAACGAGGTCGGAAAAGGCTGGAAAAATTACAGTTTTTCCCCTAGGGCACTCCATGATGAATGCTGGTGGCCAGTCTTGTTTTGCTAATAGAATGTCATAACCAGATGACAGATTTTTCCAAAAGAGACCTTTAATTTTTCTGGGTTTGTCCCCCTCCAGCTGGAGTGTTATCTCATGTAACTTATGTGGGACACTTACCCGAGTATCAGGTGTTTCCACCGTGATATACTCACTCAACTCCGCTGTCACCAGAAATTCCTTCAGGTTCTGGCGAGCTATCGTTACTTCTGCCGCGCTGTCTAGCATCGTCAGAGCCCATTCCCCTTTCAGAAGCTGTGTCCTCAGAATTCTGGGCATGTCTGATCTTGAGACCTGCTACCTTCTTCTTTTTGAACTGATGTTTCGATTTTTGTTTATCTTCTTTTTTAGGTGCGTAGTCCGCAGCGTGTTGCGTGTCTCTGGACTTTGTACGCTCCTCTGACCGTCCTTCCCTCTCTGAGTTTTTTGATGAACCCTGAAAGGAACAAGAGGGACCAGTATCAGTATCCTGATACCTGTCAGGTTTTTTAATATTATCCCTATTCCTGAGGTTATACCTCCTTTCAAAGGGCTCCTGTTGAGGAGACCTACCTCTGGATTGAGATATGCTGTCTTTAGACTTTTGTTGTTTTTTATTTTCCCACTTCTTTTTAGAAGAAGTAGGTGTCTGCTTTGTAGTGTCCTTTTCAGGACTGCCCACTAGTTGTAGTTTTAGTGCTTTCGAACCTAGACTGTCTCTGCCTAGTTCTGCATATGCAGTTTCAATTATTTTGGGTAGTTCGTGTTGTTGATCTATTGGACCGAACTCCCTTAGGCGTTGGCGGATCGCCACTGAAGCTGCTTCCCCCTTAATGTTAGCTAGTATTATGGCTGATACCTGGTCAAAGTTATTTAGTAACTTCATCCCTAAGTTAAGGGCAGGTTCTGCTCCATACTCATTTTGTATCTGTCTCAATACGTCTGGTACTACTGCTAATGACGGGATACCATGTGTTCTGGTATATATGGCAGCAAAGACTGAACCCCAAGAGGTGCAATCCTCTACTTGTGGTGTGATCCCCATGGGCAAGCAGATTGTTAGAATTCTGTGTTTATCATAGGTGGTAGTATTCGGGAATACTGCCTCAAGCTGAGTTATTTTCTGAGCTATCCAGAATGGGATTTGTTCGCGTTTTGCGGGCATTTTGCCCATTACCGCGTGTAATGTTTGTGGAGTAATTTTATTTCCTGTACCCTGGACTGGAGTACTATTTGCTGCACCTGGTGCAGGTTGGATTGTTAAAGTCCTCATGATGAATTGTGTCAGTTTTCTGTAGATTTGAATTAAATCTCTGTGTTGTACGAGTAATTCTGGCTGTGGCATTGTTCCAATGTCAGGATGCGGTGTGTAAGCCGCTAGTATTGGCCATGTGGCCCCGTCTCCTCCGAGCGGGCCTAATCTTACTCTTCCTCGTACGTGGGGTAGGGCGCCATTAAACCAGTAATAATGTTCCTGGTAAGTGAGTGGAATCTCTATGTCCTCAAACGGGGCATACTCATGTGGTGCATCTCCTCTCAAATAGTAGTGAAATGTCTACTCAGCTGTGGCGGATTTTGTGCCCACCCACTCCAGACGTCTCTGGGGTTTTGTGAGTAGGTTCTCTGAGACTAGCACGACTGAACTACTCAGATTCTACTGTTAAATAGGTACCAAACCAACGTTGGCGGTGCCATGTCGTGTAGTTCCTATAGTACCCATGCAGGACCTGCGCGTTTGGATAACATAAACTGTGGGCTTGGTGTTAGACTGGCTCTGTGCACCCCCACCGTATATGTTAGCCTGATTTGCATTAGCTAGCTCACAGTTCCACTAGAATCTCCTCTTATCGGGGAGAGATTAGTTTCTGGCAGCCTTAGATCATGACAACCCAAATTCCTCAGAATCGTGGAAACAATGTACTACCTTTCGCTCAGTCACTCGTGCTTACTTATTCGGTTTGTCTCAGAGAGTTACACAGAATAAACAGTCTGGGCGTTTCAATAAGCATTTATTGAACAGTTGTTATTCTAGTGTAAAATATATGTGCTGCAGTATCCAGCAGACAATAGCAGAGATATATTATCAGCAGTACGATAAAAGCAAAGGGATAGAACAGTTCTACCATATTGCAATAATCATGAATACATACATGAGTATAAAAAGCATTATGAAAAGTGTGCGTACTCCTAAGATGCCTAACTAGATGTACCTGAGTGTACCTAGCATATGTGTAGGTCTAAAAGCCTAAGAGCCAAGAATCCTTCTAGGATTTAGTCGAACCCCAATACCTGAATAGAGAGAGTGTGGGACCCCGTCCTGGTCTCGAGTTGGACACCCCGCAAGGGCTGTGTTAGACCGCTGTCAGCTGGAGTGACTGCATGCAGGAGCCTCAGCGTCTCTGGTCAGTGTGTCAGCATGGAAGTCTCGGTTCCCTCTGTCTTACCGGGGTAAGATGTGGTGTATTTATACCCTGAAGACTCTAGTTGCTTCGTATGGTTTGTATTGGCCCTTGTTAGACTTGAGGAAGACGTCAGGGGTGAACTTTGTACATACATATTATGCAGGTGGTGTATTCCTAGAGAGCTATGCATAATTGATGAGTACAGTGTGGGCCTGTGTTTGGGAAAAACCCTGCTGTATTCAAAACCACAGACTAGATAACGTTCAGCCCTCAGAGCTCGTTGTGTACTAGCGAGGACCAATGTAGGTGAAAGATCATGCCTATATAAGGAATCATGACTATAATAGGACATGTACAGTTATGACCGTAATAGGGCATATGCGGCTTTGACCACAAAAGGGCAAGTACGAATATGACCATATTAGGACAAATACGAATACGTCCATTTTAGGGCATGTATGAACGGGTCTACATTAGGGCCTCTATACGGGACATAACAAGAGGATGTGCTTGCACCTCTGCAGTTTATGGCCAATAAATGCTTCTGCTTGCTGTATTCTAATCTGGAAAAGTTACCTTTCTCTGCATTTTTGTTTGCAATGGATAAATCATCTGGTTGTTCTAGCCTTGCGTAGATGGTTTTCAAATTGCCTTATATGATCAAAAGTAAAAAGGTTTATTTACAGATCCTTGTGAATGTTGAGATTTCTGTGTTGCGACGCTTCTATACTGCTCTCATTGGAACAAGTGGAGGTAACGGGTTATGCATAAAAGGAGATATATTCAAAATATGTTTATTTTCCACAGTGTCGTAGTCACAACCAGCCTTCCTCATCACAGCTCTAATACTTCTCTCTAGAACTCTATGATCTCATCAGAATATGTGACATCCTTTACATTTACTTTACCAATTAGGATCCCATAGTAACACCTGAGGCAAGGATACTCTCAGCAGTTTGACCTCATGCTAGAATTGAAGATGTATAATGGTTAACGTATAGACATTAAATCCCTGTTTTATGCCCTACACCATGTCTAGATTCAGCATCCCTGTCCTACATTTACAGGTCCTCAAGAAATAGGAGTATCAGTCCATGAGATAGTCTTAAACAGGTAGGTATATGAAGCTTGTAAGGCTGGACATGGGGCAGCAAGGTTACAGTTGAATATCATAGTGTTATTATAGCACTTTTGCATCGAAAAATGTATAAAACACTGACAGATATTAAAATGATTATCTACTATTTTTCTACAGTTTATAGACTCTGCAGACATTGATAAAGGCACACGCCAGCTCGATTTACTTACAGAAACACTGGAGAAATATATTAAAGAAAAAGAACATGATCAAAAAATGGTGAGAAAAACATAGGACTTAATAAATATTTATTAAAGAGTATTACTTCTAATTTAATTAAACCTAAACAAAGTCCTTGTTTCATTTACAACATTAATATAATTAGTTTTAGCATTAGGAAGTGTGCCAAATGATTCAAAACCTTTATTTGCATATAGCAATACAACATTTCGAAATTCCTAAATGGTAGCCAAGTATGAAGTATTTTTATTATTTTTGTGACACCAAAAACGAATTTGTTGTAATTCTTTTAGCTTAACAAATGAGAGTGAACAATGTTGCGGAGCGTCGTGTGATAGATTACATACTAGATAGCACTGGACAAGTAAATCGTTTTACATTACTGTTTTGGCCACTGAGAATAACTTGAGAAGGTGAGTGAGTACTGAATACTAATGTGTGCCAGGCTTGTAGTCTTAGATGATGGCAGTATTGCCAACCGTAGAACAAATCTGAGATGGGATATAGCACAAGCGGAGTGAGTCAACAGGAGTGAGAGTCAACTTTTTAAAGCAATGGTTCTTGTCGTGCAAGATAAATGAGGTGTGACAGCCTTTATAGTCAGTCAGGCAATTGAGTGTGGCCATGCGTGAGAACGCTGTAAGCTATAAGACTCACATACACATACCCTCAGTTAGTACTACAGATGAATGCAGGCACATGTATGTACTGCTAATGAAAACTCGGCTTAGCGCAGTCTGTGTTCCTTTGTGGGCTTTGAAAGTGTTGGTTACCTATGCACGTAGGGAGAACTCAGACTGGGGCAATACATGGATGACCATTTGTCTTCTCTCTTAGCTTGGTTGTCAAGCATCCTTTTTGCCTCTCTCCTCAAGGTTGTTCTGGGTCTTCTTTTCATTACTATTTGTTTCTTCTCTTGCATCACTCATTTCTCCCTTTGACTTCATAATCCATCAACAACTTCGAGGAGTAGTTTACTTAACTGATACTAGTGCTCGGTACCCTTGTATATTTGCTTAATCTCCATTAATAAATTAGTCCTTAATCATTTTTATGTCTCTTTCCAACTCACTTATGTTCCTTTTAGCATGTTCTACTTTATGTACTTTTATCTTTTCTCTCTACATACAGTCTCTCGCTGATTTAACTGTAATTTCCCTCCTATGACATGTCCATAGTTTGCTTTCATCACTTCAAACCTTCCTACAATCCAACATTCCTAGCTTTGTTGCATTGCTAAAACTGTTTCTACATGTCGCTATGAATGTCTTAATCTTTGTACCATTTGTGTTTTTTGTGGTGTTCTACGACAATATTGAACATAGAATGTCGACTTGCTGAATATATCAATTAATATATCTTCAAAGTATGTAGATGGGGCGTTAAGAATGCAAGTTTACACTTATGATATATACTTAACCTGACAATATAGTGGTATTTACTATTTTGCATTTGTTGTTGCAGGTCGATGTTTTGTCACTCAATATTGTGACAAATATGCAGGGCCTTATTTATCGGCCATAATGCGTTCAGTGGTTACAGGGCACTGTGTAGGGCTTCAGATACTATTGCTCCCTGATTGTATAATCAGGCCTTCCCTTAGTTTTCTTGATTTTGCACAGTACCTTGGTTGAGCAGTCATGGCATTCTCAAGGAGGTGGTTGAGGGTTAGAAACGTAGATATAGTATGACACTGTTAGCAAATAATATACTAAGGGCCAGATGTACTAAGATTCCCGTTTGCATTTCTTAAATAGCAACTCTATAGGAATTGCTATTTAGGAAATGTAAAAGGATATGGACAAAATTTGCGATTCCCTAATAGCGATTCCTACAGATTAGGAATCACTATTAAGGAATAGCAAATAGGAAATGGCATTGCATTCTCGCCTATGGGCGAAATAGGAAATGGTTTGCATTTCTTAAATTGCGATCTCTTAACAGGAAATATCAATTTAAGAAATGCAAAGCCAAGGCTGCCTCTGGGCTTAAAGCCCCCTGGAGGCACCCCAAATTTCCTAGTGCACATGTAAGTGCACATATGAGCGCTTCATGTCACAATAAAAAATTTCATTTTTAATGCATTTTTTTTATTTTGCACATGGTTACCGTCGACTTGAAGTTGAAGGTAATTGCATTTCCTAAATGCCCAATTCGCATTTAGGAAATGCTTTGTACATGTGCTTTAGGAATCACAAATAGGTAATCCCTATTTGCGATTCCTAAATCGCGGTTACAATTTGCAATTTCTAGTGTAGAAATCGTAAATTGCTTCCGGTTATGGCCCTTTGTACATCCGAAAAGGCCATTTAGCATTTCTTAACGGGCTGAAATGGCGATTCGGCCCATTAAGAAATGCTAAATGGCTTTGTGCATCTGGGCCTTAATGCCCAATTAAAAGTATTACTTTTAAAAAGGAATAGTAATTTATTTACAGGTGGACATAGTGGAGCATTTAATTCAGGTACACAATAGAACCAGAAGGTGCTAGCAGCCTACCCTGGAAATATTTCTTGTTCTTAGAAATCCTTCAAATAATGCTATAAATGACAGTTTATTTAGCAGTAATCGCGGGTAGTGGAGCTTCAGCAGTTTACTGTTTAGTCCTCAGGTAATCCTGTGGACCACTAAGGAGTATACATTTGTTTTTCAAATGTTTCACGACAGTGTAACGCTTATGCTGTGATATACCTGTGGTTGTGCCACTGTTCCTCGGCAGATCTTTATTTAAGTGAGGTAGCTCAGTGAGCCTGACCTGGTGCAGTTGCGATTGTGTTCCGACACTATAGCCTGCCATCCAAAAGTGTAGTGAACTGCATCTGCACATACACGTCTCAGTGCTAGATCAGGCTTGGCCCGCTGGGAGTTGTACCTTCTGTCCTTGATGCAGGGGCTCTGCGTCGGGTTGCATCAATTCCGATGAAGTTGGTGATAAGGAGCTGTGTGGTGCTGCGTTGCGAGGCTCTACATTGGATCCAGTGAAGCCGCCGTCCAGGAGCTGTTTGGTACTGCAATGCGAGGCCCTGACTTGGATCCAGTGAACCCTTTAGTTAAGCATGGAGAAGTTGACTGTGACTCCAGCGAAGGGTCCAGGCCCTTGAGGATCGCACTTGGGGGTCACGACTCACTCCCACAGAGGCCAGCAGAGGGGACCAGATCAGGTCCAGTTGTGTCTGGTCAGCTGTAAAACAGGAAAGCCCTTTGGAAGCTTGTTGTGTCACTATAGATCAAACAGGAGGTCAGTCAACTGATCAAGGCCAGAAGGTCCGCTCTTCCTTGTTCAGACAGCAAGGCAGTCTTTCTCCTAATCTTCTCAGATCCAGGTGTATATATTTGATTTGTTTATACATTACAGTACCAGATGAATGTAAACCGTCCTCTCCTCCCCTTTGCATGTCCTCCCCTCTAAGCCAGTCTTCCATTAACTCCTCATTTGTCCCCATCGTCCCAATCAATACAACATGAGGCAGCCCCACCCACCACAGGTCTGTAGCAAGCTTAAAAAAAATGAAAGTCCTGCGCCTTTATGTTCATGACCTGCATGGACTCAAGGCTCCTCCCTCCCGCCCCTTGCCCGTCCTGTGTTTTGCCCTGATTTTCAAAATATTTTTCTCCTTACTTGCCGGTGGGCACGGCGGGTGTTCTGCAACGCTGTGGGCACTCTCCCTATCCATTTGCTTGGCTGAGGCAGGGAGACTCAATCAGTGGGCCCAGCAGGCTGCCTTCAGGACCACTTAGGGGTGTTCTGACCCCTGCAAGGTGTGCAAGTGCACGCTGTGTGTCAGGGAAAGCTGCAGGCTGGTTTTTCAGCAACCAGATCTCTAGGAAGTGTAGCTGGGCTCACATTTTCTTCCTGGGCAATGGAGTCTGTAAGCTCGGGGAAGAGACTTGAGAAGCTCTACAATATAGGCACAATTGAGGAGGATGCTACCCTCCAGGTTTCAAAAGCAGACTTAAAGAAATTAAATAAACAAATAGTGGATGAGGCTGTAAATGATCTCCAGTTAAAAAGGTAACGACTGGATAACGATGATGATATTGATGTTTCTCGTGAAGGAAACTATATACAAGGAAAGGCTCTGCCTAGTACAGTGGATCCTAGATGGAGGATCTGCCTTTTCATTACATTCTTCAAGAAATAGTTCTAAAATAATGGAAGGATGTGGACAAAGAAACGTTTTCCTGATTCTTGAATAAGATAAATTTAATTGGAGGGTTTTGAGGAGAAGTTCCCTCAGATTCCGAAGATCAACTAAATTCTGTCTTCCATGGCTTCTTCCTCTTCGCTGTCCTTGGAGGAGTCCACTTTATCAGATCCTATAGACAGGAAGGTTGAGTCTTCCCCGAAACGTTCCTATGCTGCTTCTAATTTTGGGGTCTGAGCTAGTTCTTATACAGCATCTGCATCCTACGTCCTACTCCAGGGTTTTCAGAGGCTTTTTGATTGTCTCCAAGAACATGCAACTCTTACTGCAATATTGGCTCAGTTGGATGAGCTATCTCAGGTTTAATCGGATGTCACTTTTGACAATTTGGGGGCTTCAGGTTCTGCGGCTGGGATTGCTATCTCAGGGAGATGTACACTTTAGATGATACCCTGGAAATTAGAATCCTCCCAGAGGTCATTGGTGCAAAGGATTCAGTTTCCTGGATCTAAACGTTTCGGAGAAGAAGTTTTTTATACGAAAACAGCCTCAGCAGTGGGCAGAAGGAAGATGTCCTTTTAATGGCCAGGGAGACGCATTTTTCTATAAATCCCTGCTTCAGGGACCGCCCGACAGAGATTCTAGTCATAAATGATTATATGGCAGTAGGAGCCAGATTGAAACATTTCCTTCCCTAATGGAGGGCACAGGTGATGGATCTTTAGGTGCTTTCAGTTTTTCAAAGATTAGTTCGGAATACCCTTTCGGAACCCCCTCCTCTTCCACTGTTTGGATCTAACCCTTTGTTAACCAACACTGCGAAGAGAGATGCTATGCTATTAGGGGTAGAAAAACTGCTGTCAAAAAGAACAATTATTCCTGTTCTGCCTCATCAGGAGAGAGAGAGTTTCTACTCAGCAATTTTCTGGTGCTGAAACCAGATGGGTCATATCAGTCAATTCTCAGTCTAAAGCCACTGAACAAGTGGGTTCTCTTTGAACAATTCCAAATGGCCTCCATACAGACAATAATCCCATTGGTTCAAACGGGGTATTATCCAGCAACTCTGGTACTGGAAGATACATACTTCCATGTGCCCAAGCACCCCACCAGCCACCCATTTCTCCAGTTTTGTATGCATGGAAGATATTTCCAATTTCAAGCATTGCCTTGCGGATTGTTGACTGCTTTGAGGACCTTCCCGAAGATATTGGCTTTAGTTGTCGCTCTTTTACAACTTTATGGATTTTCTACCTTCCCCTACCTGAATGACCGTCTAATCTGTGCTTCCTCTCTTTCAACGGCTCATGGGGAAGTCCTGGCACCCACAGAGCTTCTCCGCATGATGGACTTAAAGTTGAGCTTCCAAAAACTACATTTAACGCCAGTCCAGATCATCCAGTTCATGGGGGCAATCTTCAATAACCAGAGAGGGTCTGTGTTTTTCCCTCCAGAATGGATGGTGTCTCTACAAAAGAGTATTCGGACGCTATTTTCCAAAATCTCTAAATCAGCCAGATCTTGGTTGCAAGTCCAGAACCTGATGGCCTCAACAACAGCAGTGGTACCATGATTTCGGTTCCCTCTGAAACCTTTCAGTGAATCAAATCCTGAGTCATTGAGATCCTGCATTAATGCATCGCGAGGCACAGGTTCGGGTGACTCAGGAGGTGATTCAAATTCTCGGTTGATGGGCATCCCTTTTCAAATGCCTCTTCCGTGCCTGTTGACAACAGATGTCAGTTTGTGGGGATTGGGGTGGCAACCCTTCTGGACTGGGAGTGTAAGGGGCAATGGGCAAAGGTGGACAGATGTTGTTCCTCCAGATGGAGGTAACTGGCTGTAGTCTTGAAAGCAGTCCTTTTTTTTTAGTCTCAGTCGGAGGGGAAATGCCTCCTAGTCCAGACAGAGAATCAGGTAGCTCAATCCTACTTGAAACGACAACGGGGCATGACGTTTCCTCACCTGAATTAGTTAGTGATCGAAATTTGTACCTGGGCAGAGGCTCATTTATTGTCCCTGAGGGCATTGTACATGCAAGGGTCTCTGAATTTTCATGCGGACAATCTAAGTCGCAATATGCTTTCTTCAGCCCTATTTCATCTGGTGACTCCACTGTTCGACCAGATATGCAACATCTTTGGGTATTCTTGGATAAACCTGTTTGCGTCTCCCCGTAACTCAATGCTCCAAGTTCCTTGCACAAAGATAAATTGTCCACAGGCCTGGACAGAGGATTCCTTGTCGATACTTTGGCCAAAGGGTCTTTGATATGCATGCCCCCTAATTCTGTTGCTTCCAATGGTTCTTCAGAAGATTCAGGGGGGGAGGGAGTATTGGTGATCCCTCAGTCTGACTGTCTGGAACTTGAAACATTTTGTCTGGTTTCTTTAGGTTGTTCTTGTCGTGAATTTCCTACAGGGCCCACAGGGTTTTCTCCCCTATGTTATCCTAACTACATGTTGTAAGCCGCTTTTACTTTAGACACGTTACAAAATATCTCACTAGTCTTTGTGCCACGCTGTTATTTTACAAATAGGCTGCACATGTTTTTTTATTTAGCTCTTCTGCTGGGATTCAGTTGGAACATTTCATACAAGGTCAAATAACATTGTGCCCTGTTATTCTCTGTGGTCGGACACTAACACCTAGACATAATAGAGAAATCCAGCTGCTGTTATTGAACAGGCAATTCTTATCACATAAGCCGGGACTTGTCGTTTTGAAAACAGAGAGGAGAAGTTTTGACAGAGCAAATGTCCCGTGCAGAGAGAACTGTGCCATCTGAGATGTAGAACAGCTACCTATGGATGCCAGGTATGGGATTTGCCACTAATCCAAGATATCTCTAATATATCACTGTGCTTCCATAGTGAGGTTCGCTTATGATCATGCTAATCACCTTGTTGACCTGCCTATGTTTTCTAATTGCATCGCAGCTGTTTCATGATAGAGCACAATAGTTTCAATAAATATTGTAAGCTTTCTTTATGTCTCTTATTTATTTATTGTGGACCTGCTACCGCGATCCCTGATAGGGTCTAGAGTGTTGTGTTTTAGGGCGCAAACTTACTTGTTTCTCTGGGAAGATTAGGAGGGCAAGTAAGGCACTGTGAGCTAGTCTGGATTTGGGCCCATAGGTACTGATGTGGTATGGTGACCCAGTCCCTACATACTGATGTTCTGTGGTCCCAGGCATAGTTCTGTTTCTAAGCAGAATCCCTGTAACATTCTTCCCTGGTAGCAGACAAATTCAGCAATCTTGAATGGATTCTACCAGGGCTTCCTATAAAAAAGCATTGCAATTCTTTTGTTTGTTGCTGTTCTATGACATCCTTTGATCCTGTTTCTGTTGATCCTTTCCAGGTTTTGGATTTCTTGAGGGACAGTTTTCTGAAGGGGCTGCCTTCTTTGACTCTCTCTGCTCAGTGGGCCTTCCTTAAAATCATGTAGATGTGTTGGGAGTGATGTGCCTGCTGTGGTATACTGTTTATTGAAGAGTTTTCATTTACAGAACCCTGTTCCCTCGATTAAAGTTCCCTCTTGGGATTTACCAACTGTTTTGAGGGATTGCAATGTGAGCCTTTCGAATCTTTGAGTTTGGCTCAGATGGTTTGGTTGACAGTTAAATTGTTGTTTCTTTTAGCCATTACAACAGCTAAACGGATTGTGGAGTTGGGTTCTCTGGTCATTACTTACCTGTATATTAGAATTTTACCAGATAGAATGATTTTTCGTCCTGACCCCAAATTTGTTCCTAAGATTATTTCTAAATTTAATACTGATTAGGAGTTGATTCTTAATGTATTACAGAGTGACGATCTGCAGCCCGATCTTTCCTCCCTTGATTTTAGATGAACTCTGTTGTGTTATTTGGATCGCACTAAGTAATTCAGACTTTTAAATTCTCTCTTTATTGCTTATGAGAGTGTTAACATAGGTAACAGGTGTCTATATATGCCTTGAAATTGATGGATTCGACAAGCCATTTCTCAGGCATACAAGACAGTTGGAGAATCCCCTCCTCAGATTCAGGATCATTCCATCAAGTCGGTCTCCTCTTCCTGAGCTTAGATTGGTGGGGTGTAATACGCCAGGCAGCTACCTGGCGGTCCCATATCACGTCTGTAAAACATTTCAGGTTGGATGTGTTAACTAACAATTCTTATAATTTTGGTTTGAATGTTGTGAAAGTAGCAATAAAGTAATTGTTGTTCCTGTATTAAAATGGTGTTGCATAGAAAATTGGTGCAGTGTCATTTTTACGGAGCTTGTGCGATCTGCACGTCGTATTGACTGGAGTGAGAGGGACCAATGAAGGATTAATTAAACCATTACTTACCGGTAAACTTCATTACCCCAAATTCGGTCCCCGTCAGAACCCTTCCCTTGCTCCCGGTTGAGTAGTTCTGCACCTCCTTTCTTTTGTGTCTGGATACTCACAGACGGGTGTGGGTGGGCTTGAGTCCATGTGGTTCATGGACATAAGGGTAGGGCTTTCTTTTTAGAAGCATGGTATAGACGTGGTGGGCGGGGCTGCCTCATGGCACATTGACTGGGACGAGGGGCGCCTAATTTGGGGTGATGAAGAATAGACCTATCTTGTTATTTATAGAGTTCTCCGACCCAACTTCGGTTTTGTGAAATCTGAAAAAGCATAAACTTACACAAACATGTAAATCGACCTTTGTGAATTAGGACTTCAGTGAGGAAGTTATTCCTTCTCTGTTGACACTCCTGCCCCATCTAGTGTGGCGGCCTGAAAAATCATACTCCAAGCCTCTTAAATTGAGAATTATTCCTGCTTTAAAAGTAATTCAATTTATTACAAAATATGTATCAGTTTGTGATTCTCCTATAATATGAGGAACATTTGTACATTTGAGACTAATTGATTTTTTTCCCTGTGCATTTCTCTAGATACAAGAATTGGAAGGTATAGTAGACTTAAAGTTAGAAGAATGCACAAAACTTGAAGGAGACAATGACACCCTTCAGAGAGATATGAATAGCCTAATATGTAAGGTATACTGCTATTGTCATTTGTGTTCATAAACCAAGGTTTTAGGGCCTTATTTACGCAATCTGTGTAACTTATTTCAAGTGTATATAATGTTCTTGCATGGCCATGGGTTTCATCTGCTTGCTTCATTCATAAAACTGGCTGATTTCTGCATGCATAAAGTACACATGTTAGAAGAAACTGGCGTATGTCATTGGTATATTTATTAAAAAGTGACTGACAACATTTTTCCTAAAGTCAGATGTAGGTATTTCATGCATTGTGTAACATGCGCAAGTTTTTTCTTAACATCCCTCTCCTATCAAAATCGGATGGATTAGTGAACTATCCCATAGCAAAACCAGGCCTTAACCTGAATCTTTTAAGTGAGAGTTACATGTGCTGAAAAGTTCACTTAAGTTTAAGCTATCCCCAACCACTGAATTGACACACCCACCACAAGTGTGAAATGGTAAAAAAGCACCATGGGCCCGATTCACATAGGTAAAAACTTAGACCTGAAGTCTAAGTTTAGACCTAGGGTCTTATTCACAAAGGGCCTCAGCACTAATGATGGAGGCCTTGCAGTCATGGGGGAGTCGCGGCACTCAGGGCAGAATCTCCGCAATGAGTCATGAGGGAGTCTCCGCACTCGGGGCAGAATCTCAATGAGAATTTTAAATGTGGAGATTCCACCCGGAGTGCAGAGACTCCCCCACCACTGTGGGGTCTCCACCACTAGTGTGGAGGCCTTTTGTGAATTGCAGAGATTTAGCCCTGAGTGCGTAGATTCCCCCACGTCTCTGGGTGCGGAGGCCCTTTGTGAATCAGGTCCCTAATGTCTAAGTTTAGACCTGAAGTCTAAGTTTAGACCTAAAGTCTAACTTCAGACCTAAAGTCTAACTTCAGACCTGAAGTCTATGTTTATGCCTAAAGTTAGACTTCGGATCTAAAGTTAGACTTCAGGTCTAAAGTTAGACTTTAGGTCTAAACTTAGGGGCCGATTCACAAAGGTAATCTGAGCCAAAAATCTAACTTTACGACTTTCGGTATTCACAGAAGTCACTTGCGACTTTTGGTATTCACAAAAGTCATTTACGACTCGCATCTTTACGTCCGCACTTGGGCCGGAATTTCCGCACTCGGGCGAAATATCCGCACTCGGGGTGGAATCAATGGAATCGGGCCAGTCTCCGAAATTGGACCGGAGTCTCCTCAACCGGGCCGGAATCTCCGCACTCGGGCCGGATGATCATTGCCTACAATGCTAAACACCTGTGTAAGTGATTACCATCGCCCACTATGCTCCAGCTGAAACACTGAAGCCCAACAGCCAATCCCGGCCCTGCAGCAAATATAAAATCAGAGCTAACACATACAAACCTTCCAACCAATGTTCCCTCTAATTTTTTTCCTCTGTGAGCGGCTGTGTAAGGTCTATGTGTGCTGCAACCAAGGCTATATGCGCCAGTAACCAGACCGTGCGTGTGGGTGCAGCGCCAAATATGACTCCAAACTTTTGCTTAAAGAAGTGAAAAGACAGTGCATTTCCTCAAATACAGATCCACGTGAACAGTGTTAAGGCACGTTTGAAACCGTCCCACATAGCAATTTGAAACCTTGGCAGCAATGTTGCTGCATTTCTTTTCTTAATGTAGCTGGGCTGCAGGGTGATTGTGTGCATTTGTTAAAGTTTTCATGTTAATTGCAGCTCATGACAGGCGCTGTGATTAACATGAAAACTTTAACAAATGCTCTCTTTGAGCAGGAAAAATAAAATTATAATAACTTAGTTATTATAATTTTATTTTTTGCAGTTTCAGGGCTGGGTTAGGGCAGGGCTGCATCAGGCACTAGACTAACGCATTTTAATGCTGGTGTCCGCATCACCACATTAAAATGCATTAGTCACGCTGTCACGGTTCCCCCCCAGTCCGAGAGGGACATGAACCAACTGAATCTTGGTGGACCGTACCTCCTCTCAACAGTCCTCTTCTCTCCCCACAGCAGGACGACTGGGCTGCCACGCCCGACACAACGCAAGTGGCGGACACCTTTTTCTTGGGACAGGGTTCCTTTAACTGGAAGACGGGCTCCACTGACACCGCCCACAACACGGACGTCATCGCCCATGGTCCAATAAGGCCCTGCGGATCTCCTGCACAAGTGTGTGACCACCCGGAAGAAGGGAGAGCGGGGACGAGGAGGACGCGGAAGAGAAAACACCGGGCACGCCAGCTGAGGAGCAGCCGCTCTTGCCAAGGACTGCAGAAGAGCCAAAGACGTCGGACATGCCAGGAGGCCAACGTTTCCTCGCTTCGACCGGCCACGCTCCAGGAGGAGTGTGGCTTACGAAGGTACGGGACAAAGTTGCGGGGTGGGTTGGAGGGAGTAAGAAGTCCATCCGTTAGGACGGTTCTCCCCATTTTTGTTCCCCGGTTACCCGCTTTCCGTACACGAGCACACTTTCCGGTTGTTCAGGGCACTTGACGGGTGTTCCCCTACTCCCTTCCCTACTACTATTGATATATGAGGCAGTGACACTGTTCTCCCTTCTCTTTATGCACCGGAGTGACGCGGCCAAGAGGGGGAAGTTCGCATCCTGAAGACGGAAGGAGCGACGCACAGAGCAAAGCCCGGATAAGACGTATTATCCCTGACTGTTGACACTGGCCTCTGTAAAACGAAGACGATATTGCAGAATAAAACCTTGTCTAACACGACGCAGTCTGGACCTTGATCCTTCCCCTCCCTTACACATGCATTCTAGCGCCCCTCTGACAATATTGCAATTGAGGCGCACTGCCAATGAGGCAGCCCCAGCATGCTAAAATTGTCTAACATATATGAGCATGCAACTGCGCCTTCAAATTTAAAATGCTATGTGTCAGAGATAGAATATTCATGAACAGCGCTGAGCAGGCAGGCCAGAGTTTAACAGATCAATTAGCTGTGCCCTTACCAGCCTTCCTGTGAGTCTACTCTGGGGGTACCAGCCATCACATGGGTGATCCATGGTGTGGGCTCTGCCTGCTGTTTTCCCATAATCATACCAGCCTTTTGGTGACCAGAGCACACACATGCTTTGAAGATTGGACACACTGGCGGGCGGTAGCTTTGTTTTTCCTTGCCGAACCCGCCAGCAGAGAAGTCACATTACCTGAGCCTCTTGCGCAGGATGTTATAGTTTTACAGCCTGCTGGGCCCATTCCCTTCTAAGCCCCCGTGTCAGCCTGGACAGAGATTGTTGACAAAACAGTCAACTTCTCAGCCCCTGCCGTGCCCTCTGGACATGTGTACTTTCGGGTACCGGAGGCACAGTATTGGTCTTGTCACTTGATCCCGGGACTTGATTGTCGTCAGAGCAGCACACAAGTGTTAAAGTGCGACCGGCAGAGGTGGGAGGCATTTTTAAAAACGATCTTATAATCCATATTTTCAGACATTCTGTTTGTATGATCTGGGTTTAACCCCTTGCGCGCTGCGCACATTCCCCCGCGGTGCGGGCGAATTAATGAGTGGGCGGGGTTCGGACGGCCCCTGGCCGTCCTCCACACACGCCCACTGTGTCGTCGGATGGCTGGGGGCCGTCCGACGCATGGAAAGGGTTAAAGCAATAATCGCTTATATACTTCAAAACACTTCGTTTTGGAAATAATCTGCTTTGCCACACTTTTCGAATCATCGTCGTTTAACTAGTGTCACCGTCAATGAACCTTGTTTTACCTCCCAAAAAGACAATTTTTTTTTCTTGGAAAATGGACTTCGTGAGATTCAGGTCGTTACCCAACCCTTACCTCAGCTACCACCTTCTCCCCAAAGATGGGGTGCCGCAGTCTTACTGCCTTGTCACACGGTAGCTCCTGCTGAGGGCACCTCATTTCAGGGGTCCAGAATTAGGTTTTCAGGGAAAGGGAATTGGAATTCCAAGTTTACGTGATTCAGGACACCAAGAGTAAAAAGTAGAGCTTTCATTAGAGTACTCTGCATGCTGCACAGAGAAGGGAATTAAACATCTTTCACCAATAGAATGAAAATGCAGCTCTGCAGGGGTCTTCTCCCCTCACTGCCAAACAAACTATGTCCATCGGATTCCCTTTCTTTTCCAACTCCACATTCCCTTGCTTGACCTTAGAAGACCCCGCTAGACCTTAGAAGCCCTGGTGTCTTAGCACCAGCATGTGGACCTTATTGGTGGCAATTGTGGGTTAACCTTAAAGGCCTGTCATCCACAATCCATACTGAAGTTCACCTCCAGTCTTGCGGGCAGGGCTGTGAAGCAGCACACCCTAGCGCGACAGTGACTCTGTCACTGAGGTCACCGGACCCTTGAGCACCGGGTGCTGACTTCGGGTGGGGTGTCATGCTTGCAAGTATATTATGTTTCTAAAAGCACTAGCTGCCTCCTTCCTGGCCTCCAGCAATTTTGGGCAACAATAAAAATGTCATGATAACTCCGGTGCTTAACGTTTTTCCTAGAGAGAGATGGAGTTTTGTCAAGTGGAAGTTTTGACTCATGGAAAGGTAGCGCAGAGGGCTAATTTGCCTGCTGCAAAGAGCATGTACCATCCAGATCACAAAGTGCACATAATGTAAATAGGTCAGTGGGTTTCTGCTTTTGTCAGTGAGATCCTTTTGTTACTTGCAGTTTATAAGTCAAAATCCTAACATAGAACAGTGAGCTATTAACTGTCATCTAAGAGCTGCATGTTTTTCCCCAGTCTGATTATCCTAATGTTGCAAAAAGGGTTCATTTGAATGGAAATCAATTCTGGTTATTAAAGAGAACCCCCAATCATGGTATTGCGTTCTAAATTCAGAGTTTGTGTTTCTCCAAACCAATCACTATTAAACTATACTGCCTACTAGTATGGATGTCATGTGACTCCTACACCTTGTAGTCCTTTGTCTTTTTTTTTGATAACCAATTTTATTGATTTTGTGAGAGACCAGCAAAAAATAACAATACCAGCTGTGTTTACAGTTATGAATACACGACAAAGACGAGAGCACATTACTCCAGCGTACAGAATCCAACAAACCTGAGGAAGACATCGTCGTATCCACCCCACTCCCCAGTTGCGTGCTAAAAAGGCTCAATCCTCCACCACCCCAACCCATTTGCCCCACATTCTACGAAACGTCTTCGGGCATCCTCTGGCTTCATACAGGGGACGTTCTTGTGCAGCACACCAGTCCACCCCCCTGCGCCAGCGCGACATGGTGGGAGTGGTCGAGTTCAGCCAGTTGACAGCAATGTCCCTCTTGGCCACCATCAGTGCTGTGTTTAGAAACAATTTTTCAGCCCTGGTACCATCCAACCCCTCGGTGATGCCCAGGAGCACATTCATCGGGTTAAGAGGGACCTCCCAGCCCAGGACCTCCGTGAGCTCCCCTGTTACTGATTCCCAATAACACATGATTGCGGAGCAAAGCCATACCATATGATAAAAGTCAGCTTGCGGGTGGGAGCAGCGGGGACAGGAAGCATCGGGCCGGAGCCCAGCGCGGTGGAGACGCAGTGGCGTGAGCTAAGCAGTGTGCAGATAGTATATTTGAACTATACGAAGCCTTGCTGAGACTGTGACTGTTTTGGGAGCCATCAATACGTCTCTCCAGTCCGCGTCATCTAGGGACCCAATCCAGCCCTCCCACCTGTCCCTAAGTTGAGATAATGAGTTGGGGGTGTTGTTTGTGAGGGAGTGATAGACACGAGAGATCCCCCCCTTCCCCAAGTTACCGGTCATGACCTGAGCCTCAGGTGGGCGGTATTCGGGCAAGGAGGTACCCTCTGAAATATGAGATTGGAGGGCATGGCGTAGCTGCAGATAGCGGAAGAACTGGGAAGAGTGGAGGGAGTATCGGGTCTGCAGGTCCTGAAAGGTGCTTATGTGGGTCCCACTCCAGACATCCCCCAGTAATGATATTCCAATGAGATCCCATGCTCTAAATCCTGAGAGGTTAACGACCTCCCGGAGCCTTGTACCGCACCACAATGGAGTATATTGGGTCAGTTTATCCGCCCAGTGTATGTGACGCAGGGAGGCCCACCAGGCCAAAAGCACCCCGCGCGTGACCTCAGGGAGAATCTGAGAAATGGTGTTTCCGTGCATCATCCCCTGAATGGTGGACAGACCCAGGGTGTGTAACTCCAGGCGATACGCCGGGTCAGACCAGCCTCCATTAAACCAATCGTGTACGGTGAGGAGCCGAGTCGCTAGATAATAAAGGTATAGGCTCGTCATTCCAAGACCGCCATCAAAGGGAGGGATCCGGCATTGGGCGAGGGCCATCCTGGGCCTCCGACCTCCCCATAAGAACTTGGTGGTCAAGCTGTCCATCTCTTGGAACCACGATCTTGAGGAGGAGTGGTGCGTATTCTGGAGCATGTAAAGGAATCTGGGCAAAATCATCATTGTAAATAAGGCTATTCTGCCCATAGGGTTTAGTGGCAGCGTTTGCCATTTGAGGAGATCAGCGCGAACCCGTTTCACTAACGGGGTAACATTGAGTGACCAGGCAAGGTCGGGGAGGAGGGCTACCCAGATCCCTAGGTACTTGAAGGACTGACGCCGAAGAGGTATCGACGACTGCCAATCAAAGCACTCCCGCGAGAGGTGAAGGGGGACCAGGACAGATTTGGCCAAATTCAAGCGAAGGCCAGAAGTGCGTTCGAAAAGACTCCGGGCCCGGAGGCATCGGGGCCCGGACCGAGCAGGATCTGCTAAAAATAGCAGAACGTCATCGGCGTAGAGCGCGATCTTGTCCTCCTCGAAGCCGGGCCATCTCCATCCCATGAGAAGCTGATCAAACCGGACAAGACATGCGAAGGGCTCCATCGCCAACGCGAAGAGGAGTGGCGAGAGGGGGCATCCCTGCCTCGTGCCCCTCCTGATGGAGAAGGGACGTGACAGAGCTCCATTAACTAGAACTTGGGCCCGCAGCTTACAATAGAGTGTCTTGACCAGGTTACGGAAGGGGATCCCAAAGCCCATTTCCGTCAACACCTCCTCCAGGTATCGCCAATCCACCGAATCGAACGCCTTCTTGAAATCCACGAGAAGAAGAGATAAATAGGGTGTCAGCTGGTGTCGATTCGCTAAAGCAAGGTGGAGGCGTCTGAGGCAGTGTCTGGTTCCCCGAAAAGGCATAAAACCGCATTGGTCGGGATGGACTAGGTTGGCCAGGTATGGTCGCATGCGTTTGGCTAGGACCGAGGCAAATATTTTAAGCTCCGAATTAATGAGGGAGATGGGACGGTAGTCAGAGCAACGGTTCGAGGGAGGCTGAGACTTAGGGATCACCACGATAGTGGCCAAGTCCGTCTCAGGACGGAATGAGCCGCAATCTGCCGCTTCTCGGTACATCTCCAGAAGATGGGGAACCAGAGTGTCCCGATAGGATGCATAGAACTCCTGGGGAAGGCCGTCTGGCCCGGGTGTCTTACCCGCGGTCATGCGTGATATGGCTTCATGAACCTCCTCTGGGGTGACTGGAAGATCCAGCTCCTCCGCCTCGGACTCACTAAGGCACGGGAGAGGGAATCGTTCCCGCTGGAGAAGCTCTGAAAGCGAGAGATTGGGAGTCTGTGCAGAGTAGAGAGCGGCATAATAAGTGGCGAAGCATTGGGCCACCGCTGCAGGGGCACGGT
Source organism: Calotriton arnoldi (assembly GCA_963921515.1). Lineage (NCBI taxonomy): Eukaryota > Metazoa > Chordata > Amphibia > Caudata > Salamandridae > Calotriton > Calotriton arnoldi. Next base: position 1,127,749 of record CAWUFW010002662.1, on the reverse strand, counting down.
GGATCGCTCCATCCGAGTCGAGCACCTCAGGGATGATGCAGTTGGCCATAGGGTAAGTCACCAGACGATGAAGGAGCTTCCCATTTTTATCTCCCCACCTGTACACTCGCGCCACGGAAGACCTCCAAAGCAGCTTGGCAGCCTCCAGGGAGGTCTGCCTAATCTCGTCCCTCAGAAACGCTAGCCTCCTGTCCTGGGCTTCGGTTCTCTCTTCCGGAGGTTGAGTCTCCAGCTGGGCAGCCTGGGTCTCCAGGAGTGTGAGTCGGGAGTCTTGCGCCGCACGTTTAAGCTTGAGTTGGCCCTTGGCAAAGCCTCGGATGGTGGCTTTACCAGCCTCCCATAGGGTACCAGACGAGGACACCGATCCCTGATTAGTGGAGAAATAAAGGCGAAGCTCGGTTCCCACCTGCTCCCTGAATTCTTTGTCTTGGAGGAACCAGGCGTTGAGCCGCCAGATCGGGCGCGACGATTCAGGAAGGTCGCCGACCTGCATCGCCACTGGGGAGTGGTCCGATAGGCCTCTGGGAAGGATGGTGATAGCCTGGATCGCTCGGCAGTCCAGGGCCGGCATGAAGACATAATCTAGTCGTGCGTGCGTGTGATGAGATGCTGAGGTATGGGTATAAAGTCGAGCTGTCGGATGCCAGAGTCTCCAAGCGTCCCCGAGGCCTAGATTGGCAGCCCAGGTCGACAGGAGGCCAGACTGGGCGATCCTGGAGGAGGAAGGGGACGTGGCAGTGTCAAGGCTAGGGTCCATGACCGCGTTAAAGTCCCCCCCGATGATGATCATCCCCATGGGCAAGGCCGCAACCAGTGAGGCGAGTCGCTTAAGTGTAGAGGTCAGCAAGGAGGGGGGGGAGTAGACAGCAAGCAGATTGAGAGGCCGGTCCCCAAGGGTCCCCTCCAGGATGACAAAGCAGCCCTGAGTGTCATGGGTTACCCTGCGCGCCACGAGAGGAAGGGCACGACGCGCCAGAATAGCCACTCCTCTCGATCCTCGATTGAAGCCGGAGTGCCAGACTCCGCCATAACCATATCGCGCAAGGAAGGGGCAGTGATTGCGTACCAGATGGGTCTCTTGGAGCAGGAGTATATCTATAGTGTGGCGCTGGGCATAACCTAGGACCGCTGCGCGCTTGACCTCATCCAGCATACTATTAACATTCCAAGACATTACATGGAGCGGCACCGCCCCGGTTTAGTTGTCAGCTAGGGGGAAAGCGAGATATGGGCCGGACAACCGGCAAGGGTGGCAGGTACGGCCGGAGTAAGGCTGTAACGTGGGGTAGTGGGTGTAATTCCATAGTGTGGGGTGGGGCGTGCTCGCCTCGATGCTGGAGAGGAATGCTGGTGCAATGAACAAAGAAAACTAACAATACAAACCGGGACAACGGTCCCCCCTCCCTAACCCAACCCCCTCCCTATACTTCAGGAATGGAAGCATCTGTCGCCCTAACAGTGGAGAACTAAGAGAGAACCAAACTAGAACGCTTGGGAACGGGGAATCGTGGAGGACCCCTCCTCATAGTAGGATGTTCGTGGCTGTGTCCATCAGGAGATAGAGTTAGTAACAAGGCAGAGTGCAGCCCCCGGGTACGGAGCCGGTTGCAGCCAGAAGGCAAAGGTGGACTCAATCGGGACCTGTAAGAAGTGTCAGGCTACGGGTGAGGTCTGTGTCTGGCATGTCCAACAGTGATGGGCGAGGCGCTCCCAGGGTCGGAGCGGCCCGAAGAGTCAGACCGTCGCCCGACAGGGGGAGCTCCAGCAAGCGCCCCAGGCGTCGGCAACCGAGAAGCGCCCAACGGTGAGTCCGAACGGGCGCGCCTCTGCCCCCTCCACCTACGGGAGTGGTTGTGCTGCGGCTGAGGAGCAGGAATGTCTCGACGGGCACCACCAGCGCTGTGTGTGGGAGGCGGATTCGGGGCGCTGAGCCGTAGAGGGCGTTCCTCTGTCGCCCATATCCATGCCTCTTCAGGGGTGTCAAAGAAGAGGGTTCTGTCCTGAAACACTACTCGCAGGCGGGCCGGGAAGAGGAGCCTGTATGATATGTTGAGAGAGCGCAGTTTCTGCTTGACGTCCCCAGAGGAGCGGCGTTGGCCCTTGACCTCACGAGTGTAGTCAGGGAAGATCATGATCGTCTGGCCTTCATACCTAAGATGTTGCTGCTTACGGGCTTCGACCAGTACAGAGTCTCGATCCCTAAAGTTGAGGACCCGTAGTATGATCGGTCTGTGGGGCCCTCCCGGCGGCGGTCGGAGCGCAAGCGAGCGGTGCGCCCGCTCGGTCACGAACCATGGAGAGAGGGAGCCCTCGGGCATCCACGAGCGCAACCAGCGCTCCACGAAATCCGCTGTCCAGCCCTGCTCTGCACCCTCCGGAAAGCCCACCAGGCGAAGGTTGTTGTGATGGGACCTGTTTTCGGCATCTTCGGCCCGCCGATGGAGCTCCTGGGTGTGAGACTGGAGGCGAGCAACCTGAGCCTTGAGTTGCTGAACGCCATCTTCTACGGTGGATATACGGGATTCGGTTTCTTTAATCCGGGCTGTGGCGTTGCGAAGATCCTGCCGGATTAGAGTCACATCAACCCGGACTTCCACAATTTTACTCTCCACCGAAGATTGCGAGGCGTGGATCGCCTGGAGGATGGTGGACAGGTCCGCAGGAGCGGGGGCATCTTTGTCTGCGTTCCCTCCAGTCGCCCTCAGAGTCCGTGGTAGCGAACCGGTCAATTTTTGTTTGGGTAGCAGGAGTTTTTGATGCTTTGTCTCTACCCATGGCCGCTGCCCAGCAGGGTAAAGGTTTTAACACAATCTTCGGGCGCTCAGGCAGGACAAAAGGGGGAACGAAGGAGATGGCTGAGGAGGGAGGGGGTGAGGGTGGGTCCAGGCCCCTCCACACTCCACCGCCCGACCGATGGCTGACGCTCTCCTCCAGTAAGTCCACTCGCATCCGCAGGTGAGAGTGCCAGGCGTGCAGAGGTTGCAGAAGAGGGCCGGGATCAATGCCAGAACTGGGACACCAGGTCCGGCGCGGGTAAAGAAACAGAGTGCAGCCCTAGGAAGATAAGGGAGCGGGCGAGCCGGGGGTTTTTTTTGGGGGGGAAGCGATCTGGAGGACTCCTCACACCCTGCCACCCGACGTGGTGGCCGAAACCCCCCAGAATGACTGTGTTCACACCTGGTCGCCGGGTCCGCAGCGGCACTTAAGAGGGGAAGCTGCTGCACAATGTGTCACCGCTGCTCGAATCAGCAGCCGAGGCGCCCTCCGCACACTGCCGGTGCGCCGGGGGGGTCACCACATGGTCACTCCCAGTCGTCCCCCTCCAGACCCCAGATGAGGAACAGGCTTACGGGTCACACCCTCAGACCGGGCACAGCGCCGGGCCCGTAGGGACCAGTCCAGAACAAGGCGCGGGGTAGCAATCAGGGACGTGCAAGGGGTAGGCTCTCCGGGGGGGGAATGGGGAGAGGAAGGAAGGAAGGCCCCCGTCTGCGCCCCACAAGGAGTCCGCAGGAGGGGGGGAGATCCACCAGCCTGTCGTCGCTGACGGAGCAGCGGCCCCAACCTCCTCCACACACCCCCGCTGTCCCAGGGGAGAAAGAACACAGTCCAGAGGTCGACCTAAGTCAAGGGGCCGCCACTCAAGCAGGACGGAGGGAAGCCCTTCGCACCACGAGTCCCAAGGCACTTAGAGGGAGAGGGTGGGGGGGAGCGGGACTGTAAACCCACTGCCGCCCGGTCCGACGGCCGAATACTCCTGCCCAGGCTGCACCCCAGCTCCTCACCTTCCTCAGGTCAGGCTCAGCAACAGGCCGGCAGGGCTCTACAGGGCCTCCTCTGCAGTCTTCTCTGCAGTCCAGGCACACAAGTCCCTCTCAGGGAGGGGCCGGGGGCCACCGCGGACCGCAGCCAAGCTTCTGTGTGTTGTTTGCAGGGGGGAGAGAGGCCACCTCCTCCGCCGCCCGGAACTCCGCCGAGGCTTCCCCCACTCGTCGCGGCCCCGGGAGGCACACAGGCCCAGGCGCCCCAGCCGGCAGCGGCAGGCCCAGGCTCCGGGCCCAGCAACTGGCCAGCAGTCAAGGAGTGGATGTAGGGGCAGGTGCAGATGCAGGTACCGAGGGACAGCGCCTTGGAAAGGCGTGGAGCGCTAGTCTGCTCACCGCCCGATCGACGGCCGACAACACTCCCGGCACCCCAGGAAACACGAGCTGAGCGTGGCAGGCTCAGGCCGCCTCCAGCACCCCCACGACCTCCAGGAGCAGACCTCGAGTCTTTGGGCATTTGCACAGTCCCTAGCCGGTTCGGCACCGGCAGCTCCTCAGGATCGTTCCCACCAGACGCAATTCGCCACACAGCCCCGGGGCTCAGGGGCAGCAAGAGGAGCCGGGAGATCGCTCCGGCGGGGCCGCCATTTTGGGAGCACCACGAGTCAGGGCCACACTCCAGGGGCCGCCCGCAGCGTGCAGACGCCACACACAGTGCCTCCAAGAATGGGTCCGGGGTTCCAGACCGCCAGGCAGCAGGATTCGGAGGTAAGAACTAGTGGATGGCGACGGATAGAGGAGGGGATGACGGAGGGGTTCAGTGCACTTCCAAAGTGCGACCGCCATCTTGACGCTCCCGGCCACGCCCCGTAGTCCTTTGTCTTATGTAACATTTCCTATACAGAGAGTACACACATATTATTAATTGTCTCTGTGTAGTGAGTGTGATGTAAAGTGCTCTGACACCCTACACTGGTATCAGTGGTGCTGTAAATCAAGTTAAATTCATCTGAGCGAGAGTGTGGTTATGGAGACATGAGGGGCACTGTTAAAGGGTGGTAGTGAGGGAATCAGTGGTGGAGGGAGTCATTGGGGGGCACTAAAAAACATTGTCACACAGGGCTCCACCAGTGCTAAAGCCCTTGAGGCCAGGCCGCCTCACCCAGTGGTCCCTCTGTTGGCCTTGCTTCAGCCGTAGTAGCTGTAACTCACCAGGGGTCAGCAATGCAGGATTTGCACGCACACCAAACTAAGTTTACAAACTTCACGGTCTCTCTGCTTCATGCACAAGCACTTGTAACATGTGCTGCCTGCTTTGGGGCCACTGGAATTATGCAGCAATGGAGGACAAAATTATACCGCAGTGTTGGCTAAATTATGTAGCAAAAAAAAAGGCTGCAGCATAATGCAGTATATTTTCTGATACTTTATTATTTTGACATTTTTACACATGCTAACAGTCTCTGCAAAGATTTTGCCTTATTAGTACCAGGGTAACATACAAATCCAACAGTGAGAAAGGTGATCAGTCAACCTTTGCAAAGGGCCGTCCACTTCGCAGAAACACAAGTCACATTTTTTAGTAACTTTTGATCCGTTTGAGGTACAAACAATTTATTAGTTAAAATCATCAAATTATGCAGCAGATGATGCATTTGTGGCAAATATTGCAGAACCAGAATTATATAGAAAACATTTGCCAACTAGGATATTTTGCCATTCATGCTTGAACTGCTCTTATGGAAAAAGGGAGGAGAAGTGCTGATGACAGAAACTCCATGGCTCGGAGACAAATGGTTTGTGCTTCCACTTTTAAGCGTGTTTGGGACATTCTGTGATTGGAAACGAATCCCACTTTGTGAATGTATTTTAATGTCAATAACTCATATTAAACCTTAACTAAACGTGTATTCATTGGTTGAATTAAATAACTTAAGCTATAACTGGGTAGTGAAATGTGAAACAAATACTAAAAAATAGAATGATTTGCTCTTTCTGGCCACTATTGCTTTATATATAATGTCACACCTAGCAATCTGAAACCTAGGCAGCATTGAATCACCCTGCAGCCCAGCCTTATTAAGAAAAAAAATGCAGCAAGTCTACAAACACAGCGTGTGCTTTCAGAATCACCTGAAAGCACACCCCGTGTTTGTAGGCTTGTTGCATTTCTTTTCTTAATAGAGCGCAGCTGCGGGGTGATTGTGTGCCTTTGTTAAAGTTTTCATGTTAATCGCAGCACCTGTCATGAGCTGCAATTAACATGAAAACTTTAAAAAAGGCACACAATAACCCTGCAGCCCAGCTCTATTAAGAAAAAAGAAATGCAGCAAGTCTACAAACACAGCGTGTGCTTTCAGGTGATTCTGAAAGCACACTCCGTGTTTGGTGCTGCATTTCCTTTGTTACTAAAGCGTGGCTGCTGAACAGATTGTGTGCTTTTGTTTAAAGTATTAATGTTAATCTCAGCTTGTGACGGGCGCTGCAATTAACATGAATACTTCAACAGAAGCACACAATGTGCCCCGTAGCCGCACTCTAGAAAATAAAAGAAATTAAGCAAGTGCTCCCTCCTTGTTCCCACAGGCTGCCTCTTCTGCAACCTGGAAATGCCAGTTTTTCGCGCTGCTCACCTTTTAAAAGCGGCGGCGCGAACGCTCTCTGGAGATGTGTGTGCACGCCACACACACGGCACTGCACGCTCCGGGGCACAGAGGTGTGCGCGCTCACGCACACCTTAAAGGGAACACTGCTTCCAACATGTCGCTGAATGTGTTTGTTGCTCTACCCCTTGCCATGCGGCAAGAAGAGTTGAGGAGGAGGAGGATGAGGAGGAGGAGGATGAGGAGGAGGAAGAGAGGATATTCAGACAAAGGATTAACCTATTTGGGATGTCCAACCAAGATGTCAGGGCCAGATACCTTTTCCCCCCAGATGTCATCTTGGAGATGGTTTGTGAGTGGGAGCAGGAACTTGACTCTGTGACCTGTCGCTCCCATGCCATCCCAGCATATCTCAAGATCCTTGCTGCTCTCCATTTTTTCGCTACGGGGTCGTTCCAAAGGGTCTCCAGTGACCTTGTGGGCATCTCACAGGCAAGCCAGTCGCGAAGCGTGCATCAGGTACTGAGCTGCATCAACACGAGAGCCCACCTCCACATACGAATGCCCCATACACTGGAAAGGAGACAAAAGGCAGCTAGGGAATTCTATCTCATTTCCTGCTTCCCACATGTGCTGGGTGCAATTGATTGTACCCATGTGGCACTTCAGCCACCCCACCGCAGTGCACACATCTTCTGCAACAGATACCGTTGGCATTCCATCAATGTGCAGGGTGTCTGTGATGCCAGTTGTAGATTCATTGATGTGCATGCAGAGTTTCCAGGCAGTACTCATGACAGCTTTGTATTCCGCATGTCACCTCTTGTCCGCCGGATGGCTGCGGGAGAATTTGGCAACATGTAGCTATTGGGTAAGTACCAAGCACAAAACATGTGGGATATGTATAAATGTAATGCATGAATGCCATCTCACAAAGACAACCATTTTACAATAAGATTCATCATGCCACATACACAACCTCAACAGACACTGCATGTACCAAAGTATAGATCATGTTCTGTACAGATGTAAGAGGAAAATGTAATTAATTGCCATATTTTCCCTCCTTAGGTGATGCTGGGTATGCACTCTACCCTCAACTCCGCACACCATACAGACATTCAGCCGCTGTACCTCAGCGTAGGTACAATAGGGCACACATACAAACTCAAGCCATCATATAGCGCAATTTTGGTCTCCTGAAGTCGCAATTCAGATGTCTTGACCGTACAGGGGGGCGGGTAGTGCTGATATACTCCCCTGAAGTGTGCAAGATCATATTAGCCGTTGTGTCTTGCACAACATAGCTTTAAGTCATGGCTTACACATACCTCTTGTACCTCAGCTAGGTCTGAATCCGGGCAACCGGACCATTGCACAGAACAGAGGGCAGGGTATGTAAGTCCGTGATCAGCTGGTTGACACTTTTTTCATCCGAGCAACCTGTTGTGTTACAGCCAAAATGTGGTTTGCGGCATGTTAATGATGAAAGTAGGATATTTACGACTCAGTCCAAAAATTCTATCCTGAGACTACTTTGCAAGCCACACTAAAAGTATGTAAACCACAGCTGTTGACAGGAGTCAAAAGATTGGCCATGCATTAGGTCATGTGCAGATGTCAGAAATCAGTGTTGTCAATGTCCCTAAGGAATCCATTGCCTCAGAGGATTAAATGTATGTGCATGTGTGAGACCTCCCAGGACCTTTTGCCAATGGTTGCCTGATTAACAAAGGAGCCTAACTATTGCATTGTGGAGTATTTGCCCCCAACTGAATCGACTCCCCCACAACTAAGGGGCCCCCACGTGAGTGATGATGAGCTTGGTGAATCAGGCCCTATGTGTCTGAGATACACCGCACTGCTTCCCCCGGATTTACCATAGCACTACAGTCAACTCTTGAGTTGAGCGCAAAATATGGACTACATGTACCATAATGCAAAGGAGCAAACTCTTCTGGGATGTGATGTTGTGCCTGGCCACACCCTTTTCCCAGGCCAAACATAATTTAATGGTCTGTTCTACCTTTTGTTTCACGCCTCTAATGTTCCTTTTATAAGTCATTTTTGGGATCTCCGCTGCAGAGCAGCAGTATGGCAGAGGATCTGATCTGTGACAGAGGATGACTCAGAATGAACAGAAAATGGCTGCCAGCAACTTCCTGTGATGTATTTCCTGCCTACCACTTCCTGTATGTCATTTCTTGTATGAAATAATGGGTTCCGGTCCGTTTCCGAAACCTCCGGTTCGAGTGCATACTCTCCGCATACCGCGCATACCCGGACTGAGCAAGACCACACCTCAAGTGCTACAGACCTGGTGGAGGCTGAGGACATTGTAGGGGGGTGAAGAACTGGACACCTCTGGCCGGAGGAGATCGACTCTCTCCCTGACTATTCACAACTTTATTTTGCCGAGGTGTCCCTGGGACAGGCCACAACACAACCTTGGCCTGCCATCAGCCCCTCCCTGACTCTAGAGGCTTCCATTTCATCAGGGTCTCCAGCTGCATCCCCTGCCACTAGTCCCCCTCCTAGTGGCTGCCAGGAAGACCCCAACATAGGCTCTGACTCGAGACACCACACCCCTCATGTTCAACCCAAACCCCTCCCTGTATTGTAACTCCTGTGGCTGCATCCCAGGAAGTGATAGGGCATGTGAGGGTCAGACAGACATGTCCACTCGCATCATGCTGCAGATCTGCGAGAGGAACTTGCAAGATCTATGGCCACCCTCATTGTCAGTGTCACTTCCTTGGGTGTAGCCATGATGTCTGTCCTAGCCCAATGTCCTCCCAAACCACCCTCAATATTTCCCCCTGTACATTTCCCCACACTGTTTCCCCCCGTACTCCTCGTGTATTCCAACCCCGTGTGGTACCTGGTCCTGCACCGGCTAGCTAGGAGCCTGCTTCGGATTCAGAGAATCTGAACATTGTGAAGATTGAGGATGACCAGAAGGACAGTTGACTTGTTGGACTTTGACTTTGTTTTGGACATTTATTTCCTTTGCCCCTTGTATATAGACTGGTTCCCCTGATGCTTCCTGATGTGTTTTATTTATGTTGCCTCCCCCCCTCCAAGTCCCCTGGTCCATTCTCTTTAAAGAACATTATCTGCTTTCCTTTCTGCCTCCCAAACAGACTGAATATCTTTTTTTGCTCAAAACCATCTAATTTACATAAACTTATTTTTTGGATCAAACTTTCTCTATCTTGTTAACTTCATTCTAAATGTCGTGTTCAAAGTATGGACATATACCTTGGGAGCAGTTATTTGCTCTGCACATGATAGCTTGTTGCACTGATGGGGTTACACTTTTACATGTGTCACTCACACACATTCATCCACACATCTCTAGGCCACCACAAGGGTAAACATTTGGACATCAGTACATAATACGCAACTTAGTCTTGACTAGTGAGGACATTCATCTTTTATTTACACATGTTCAGGATGATATTTCTTTCTGTGATCAGGAGGGTTCGTGCTTGCGACTCCGCAAAGTTGGTGTAGAGGATCGCTGTGAGTAAGTGCATTTGTGTTGTGGCCGAGGTGCAGGTTGGTGTGCTGCATCTTCCTGTACAGGGGGAAGTTCCTGGACAGGGGCTGATTGTGTCTGTACAGTTGGTGGGAGTGCCTGGACAGGGGGTGGTGGTGGATGTGCAGGTGGGGGGAGTGCCTGTACAGGGGGTGGTGGTGGATGTGCAGGTGGGGGGAGTGCCTGGACAGGGGGTGTTGGTGGATGTGTACTCTTGTTTCGAGCCTGTGCAGTTTGTGGTACAGGTGTGTGGGTGTGATGTGCTACAGATAGATGTGATGGCTCCCCTCCCTGCGTTGAACTTGAAGGGAGACTTTGGATAAGTTTCAGCATGTCCTCCATCATCTACATGGCCAAGGCATGGTGTCTTGCACTCTCTTCCCTATGGATGGATATAATGTCATTGATCTTCTTGGACATGCCTTGCCAAGGTCTATCCATCCTGTCCAACACCTGGGTCAGTCTGTCCACAACCTGAGGTTTTTGCTGCAAGTCCTGCAGTGCCTCGGACATGTCTGACAGGGTAGCCCCTATGGCACGAATGTCCTGCCTCACATCAGCCTTCTGTTGGAAGAAGTCCTATTCCCACTGACCACCATGGCCATCTGCTAGCCCCCTCTGCATGGGGCGGCCATGGCTAAGACCTCCAGGTCCACCAGCAGAGGGAGGGTGGCAGGTGGTAGTCTGTGAACAGGAGATTTCTGCTCTTGGGATACCTGCACCGTCCCAGGGGTGGTACCTCCCTCAGATGGTGGAGAAAATGCCTGGGATGCAGTGTATAGGGAGGAGTGTGTAGGAGAACCACCACGTCTGTCCTGGATGTGAGGGCCGTGAGGGAGTGATGTCTGTGTTGGGGTGTGTCAGAGCTTTGGCTGGTTAGTGCTATGCTGAGGACAGGCAATCATGGGTTTTTGATGTTGAGGCACTTTGCTGGGCGGAGGGGGGGTGGCCTTACACATCTTGGCCAGTGTAACACATTTTCTGGTCAGGGCATCTGACTCATCATCCTCTGTGAGAAGGACCAGATAGTCTCCATCACCCTCCACTTCAGCAGCATCTGCTGGTACTTCCTCCTCCTCCTTCTCTTGCGCAGTACTTGCAGCTGAAATTGCTGCTTGCAAGAGTAGTGGATTCTCCCCTTCGATTGCCCGTCGTCCACCACTGGTGGAAGGTCCATTCTCCTCATCGTCCTCATCACCTGGTAGACAGAAGTTGCAACATGATAAGTAATTGACCCAGTATATGATGTGGTGGAACACAAGAGTTGATTCTACTGTACTTTGCATCAACCGATGATGCACATCTGACCTGGTTTGGGTACACCTACACTTGACAGCTCACACCATAGCACTGAGGTGTGGAATGGAGATGTACAATGCACAAGTAAACTCACCAGCTCCAGCCACAGCTCTGTGTTGCTTTGCGAACCCCCAGGATTGCAACTGCTGAACCTGGCTCCTCATAGGTGTAGCTGAAGAAGCAGTCTGCGAACCAACAGCTTGAGATGGAAGTGAATCCGTACTCTATGATCTGCATGACTAATATGCTAACAGGCACACGTGACATGCACATAACTGAAATAGTATATATTAAACTTTTTACCCACCAACTACAGATGCTATGTAGAAGGGGATTTGCATATTTGGAATGAGTTTGGAATCCATAATAGGGAAATACTTTATTGCACGCTTACCTGATGGACAGATGCAAGTGGGTTTCACTGCTGCAGCCTTGCATACCCCGGGATGGTGTTGTCTGTAGCACTGATGGTATCCTGTCAGCAGCTGTTATGAGACATACATGTCCATATTTAAGTACACAGCATGATAGCAATGAGTTAACATGTATATGTCATTGTCATAGACCATTGATGTGCTATTTCTGGCCAGTGTGCCGCATGTGTACCTCCTGAACTTTACATGTGGGCCCCTGGTCACCAGCATCAGTTGCCAGCTGTTACCTCCACATAGCACTGACATCAACAAGATATCACGTTAACAGACAAATGTGTATGAGAAGGTAACTGATATTTGAAGGAAGGGGATAATTATGGTGAAAGCCTCTGCCTACCTTTGGTTACACCTTCAGTGTTAGGCCCATCATGCCTCATGAGTATGATGTTGTCTGTTGACAAATCTAAAGGAGTGTACATCATCATGCAGACCAGTTGCACATTTGCACATCAGATCATATCATTGCAATGGAGGGTTAATATGTGATATGTCCAATAGTCAGGCACATATTGAGGCACATTTGTGCTTCCCTCCCCATGAAGTCAAAACGCCCATTTAGGACTGGGAGATCACACCTTTGTTATGTTCAATCTTTGTGCGTCCTCTGTTCGCATTATACATGTACAACATCATCCAGTTGTGGCTACTCCACTTCATATAACACAATATAGTCTATTATGTACATACTGCACTCACTTGCCATACATTTAGTGTCATCCTTTCACTAGCCACCATGAGGTGATATAGTATGTGTTACAATGCCATATGTGGGCATATTGTGATTAGGGACAACAGTGATGTTGAACACATACAACATACTGCGGACATGAAATACACATTTTATGAGCATGAGCATTCAGGTACATGAATCTGGGGTTTACTTACCAGGGTCCCGCATCTGTCTAGTGTGTGGTTCCTGACCAAATGTCATAGCCAACCTTGTAACAGATGTCACTGTGGGGCCTTGAATCCTGGACAACATAATTGGACGTACTAAGATATGTGTGTTTGCCAGTTAACATTCCAGTTGCCACATGTGATGCACTTGATTTCAGAGTTCAGTTCACAGTTCTGGCACTGTTGATGGAATACATGTAATGGGCCCGATTCACAAAGGTTAACTGAGACGAAAATGTAACTTTATGACTTTCGATATTCACAAAGGGCATTTACTACTTGTAAATGTGCTTTCTGAATACTGAAAGTCTAAAAGTTAGGCTTTCGTCTCAGTTTACCTTTGTGAATCGGGCCCAATATGTCCATCTGTTGTCTGCTGACAATGCAGGCTTTTGGACCCTCTCCTGACCAGATTTACCTACCAGTTTGTGAGGGTGGTATGGCTTGCTGTAGATGATGTTGTTTCCTCCCAGCAGATGCAGGGAACTCTGCTACAGTGGATGACTGTTCTCTGGCTGAATGTGTCAATAGAGGAGAACAGAGAAAAGTCAGCAAAGCAAAAATGTACATGTGCAACTTGTCAGAATTTTCCTCAGTGCATCTGCATGCTAACAGTAATGCTAAGTGCAGCCGCGACCGGTGCAGGTAGGAGCAGTGGGGCGGTGGGGCAGGCATGGCGGGGTGTACGGGTGGTGGATTAGCCAGACTATGGAATGGGGAAAATCAATTTATAAGAAAAAAAATAAAAAAATAATCTGTCACCTTGTGCTCGCCGATGCGGCGAGCGCAAGGTAAGTGGTTTGGATTGTTCTTTTTATGTTATTTTCCCTATTACGTTGTCTGTTGGACACCGGGGAGAATTCTCAATCCTGGCGTACTTCTCCTTCGCCCGCCTCTTCTCGCCCTGCCACTTCTTCTTGATGTCAGTGACAGTGCAAACATGCTCCCCAATGCTGTGACTGCAGTGGCTAAATGCTGCCATAGGGATGCCTTCTGTGTGCCACTGGTGCTGTAAGAGGGGAAACCATGGAGTCATTTGTGGTGCCTCACAATGAAAGATCATGGCGGTCTCCTCCTCTGTAAAAATTTTCTTCCTCCTCTGGTGAAGCATTTTTCTGAAGTGATGCGCAGAGCAGTCAAGCAAGAACTCGATGTGGACAAACCTGGTCCTTGTTAGTGTGCTGCTGTTATATGTTTTGTAGTGCAGGTCTTGCAGGTGGTGTCAATTGAATTCATCTGCTCCAAGCAGGGGAGATGGTAAGCACTTACACAGGTGTTTAGCATTGAAGGCAATGATCATCCTGCCCAAATGCGGAGATTACGGCCCGGTTGCGGAGACTCCGGTCTGATTTCGGAAACTCCGGCCAGAGTGCGGACGTAAAGATATGAATCATAAATGACTTTCATGACTACCAAAAGTCGTAAGTGATTTCTGTGAATACCAAGAGTCGTAAAGTTAGACTTTTGGCTCAGATTGCCTTTGTGAATCGGCCCCCTAGACTTTAGGTTTAAAGTCAGGCTATAGATCCAAAGTTAGACTTCAGGTCTAAGTTTACCTTTGTGAATTGGGCCCTAAGTGTGCATTTCAGACATGAGTGAATAAATAACTCACCTGTATGCCAACTACACTTATATCTGTCCTTATGCCTTAGTGAATAATGTATAAATTACATATGTGTAACTTTCACCCTTTTCCAGACAGAGTTCAGACTTACATCTGACAATATCCATCAAAATGTAGGTCAATAATGTTCTATCAACCTACCCCCCATGACCAAGGAGGGTAACATGGCACTATAAAATTATGCATTTGATGAATGGATTTTACCTGCACAGTTCTTGTCTGCTCAGTCTGTTTTGCACATATCTATGAATTTAGATGTGCTTTTCTGCAAACAATGTAGAACAGTAAGTTCATTTGATCAGTGTATTTATTATATGTTATATAATGTGTTGTGATAAAGTCAGGGCCAGTACTACATCACCACAAATGGCCACAGGAGAGCACCAGCTTGCAACAGACAGCCTCAAATATTGCCTTGCTTCTATGGGAAAGGCAACTACCAAACAGCACAAAATCCTTTTACCTCATCTGTAAATATCCTCGCACTGTAGCTGGACAAAGGCACAGGGTGCTTGAAAGAGACACCTGGCAAATGACAGTTAGGAGGAAGACCAAAACACAAGCTGGATGAGAGAAAGACTGAGTCACAAACCAAAAGAAGGGGGAACAGATGAGTTAGGGAACAGAGATACATGAAAGATAAGAGAGGGGACCAAAGCACAAGATAAATGGCAGAGCAGACCATGACACATGATGAGAGGACCAAGTCACAAGTTGGGTGGTAAAAGGCTACGACACAGAAAATGGCTAACTGTGTTTAGGGTACACAGAGGGGGTAGGCTTCAGCATAGGTTAGAAAGTGGGAAAGGAACGAGAAAGCTGATAGGGAATTTAGGCATCTGCCAGATGATGGAGGAGCTGAGTGGAAAACAAATATGAGAGGAGAGTATGGTAGTCAGTAGTTGAGAGGAGAAACAAATTCACAGATGGGTGCAAGAGTAGACCAGGGTTCAGGGCTGGAGCGAAGGGGACCAACGCAAAAGATGGATGAGAGCGAAGACTGGAACCTGTGGTGAATGAGGGAGGGGATCAAGGCGTACAGTGGATGGTAGAAGGGACACAAGCACAATGTGGAAAAGAAAGTAGAACAAGAGATGAGATAGATGAGGAATGGGGCGCAACAGCAGATAAATGAGAGCAAAAGCAAGGCAAACACTGAACAAGAGATGGGACCAACGCTCAAGATGGATGGTTAGGGGGAACTAGGTGCATGAAGGATGATGCTGGATATGGACAGGGCACATGATGCATGAATAAGGGGAGCAAGGCATAAGATGGGTGAGAGAGGGTACAGGGGTATATGACATATGAGAGAGGATACCAGTGCAAATGATGGCTGAGTGAGATACCAAGACACATAGGCCCTCATTTCTAATGGCCCCTTTAAATTCCCCAACCCAGAATGACTGTGACGGGGGGTCCCAGTGATTCTGTGAGGGTGGGAACATAACATGCAGAAATCAGTGCTTTCATGCTGAATGCCGCATGCTTCCCACCCAGAGTTTCACATTAAGAAATCATCTGTTTCAGAAGCGACTATCGCTGTGTTAAGAAACAAAAACTTATAATGGGGCTCATGGAATACATAGGCCCCTCGTAATGAGGACTGTAGTTTGTGAATGAGGAGATCGAGACAGCATGGATGAGAGTATGTAACAAGGTAGCACACTTGGGGTACGTGGCCAGACAAGATGGCTGCCAGGATGTGCTCCTGAGGAGCTCCGTTGCCCCCCCACCCTCCCCCATCAATATCCTGTATAATCCTCCTCATGAAAACCTAGTTTTGCCAGTAAATGGGCTACTCCTGTCCTTTGTGCCCTGCAGCTGGTGCACTTGAGATGTCAGTGGCCTGAGGGATGCAGCGACAGCCGAGAACTGCAGCCTTAAGCCGAATTGCGTGGTGTCTGGGGCGGGCGTCTGACGGAGTGGCGCCAGTGTGGAAGATTGCATTCTACCTGTCCTTGAGAGTGCAGCCTGACTGTGCACAGGAGTAGGGAGCGGCGAAAGGAGTGGCTGAGCCAAGAGACTGAGGGAGACGGTGCGGCCTGCGCTGTGTCCCAGACATAGCTGCCAAGGTTTCAGATTGCTTACATTCAACGACTATAAGTGACACTTTCTCGTGAGCAAAATCATGCAATGATGTCCATGGAAATGGACACATATCAGAAATCACACCCATTTGAGCAAAGAGAACCTCAAACTCTGCAGCAGGTGCTGTTAAACCTATTTTTTCTAAATAATCAGCACCCTCCACTCCAGCGCCAGATGTGGCTGAACCACAAGTAACAAAGGGATCTCTGTCACGGAGTTCTGCAGGCTGGCCACATGACAGAGAGTCAGTCTCAGAAAGTTCAGGCAGCCAGGCCGGTGGGGTCTCAGCTGCTGCTAATGCAGTCAGTTGAGCCCAGCCCCAATGTGGCAAGAGCCCTAGAGAGGACAACACTTGAGTCTCAGTCACTGCATTTAAGCTCAGTGTGCGCAGGTGATCAGGCGCTAAAAATGTGTGACAATGCATTTTAATGCGGTAATGCGGACCACCACATTAAAATGCATTAGTCTAACACCTGATGAGTGGTACTTAGCAGGGCTGCCGAGAGACTACTGGTGGGGCCTTCGTGCCTAGACGGAGGGGCCCTCGCGGGTCCTTGCTCCCCGCTGAGGACATGACTCTCGGCTGTGACTAGGAGCAGGAAAGCAGAAAACAGCTGAGGTGGGACACCGGTATTACTGGACGTAGCCTGTACTGTAGGCCAGCTCTCAGTGAAGACTGGCGGGACCACTGAGCCCGGGTGCAGAAGCTTTTGTGGAACCCCTGTGCCCCGCTGGGGGCGAGGCCAGCACCCACCTGAGAGTGCAACTGCAGTGCGTAGAGAGCGACTGTGGCAGGTGCTGGGCCGGTGGGGGCTGGCCCGCACAGAGGCCTGAGAGCAAGCAGAGGCCTACAACCTGGTGAAGCCTGTTGGACTTCTAGGCCCCATGGAAGAGGACCCTCGCATTGTTTTCCTTTCCTCCATGAGAGTGCGAGCCCCCTGCCTGCTACATGTGAGGAGAGACTGTGAACTGTGCTGCAGGCCCTTCTGACGTACATCGGATGGATGGTGGACCACAAAACAGAGGACCGCTTCGACGAGGGGCCCCCACTTGGGACTCTTTCCTTGGCTGCTGACTGCTCTGATGAGTGTTGGCCTCTGGGATGCTGTGGGCCCATGAGGAGGGGGGGGGGCTGCTGGAGACCCCCTGCACTTGGACTGGCACCTGGAGGCCCCCCTACCTGGATGTGCTCTACCCTTCACTGAGTTGGGGAGTCCTGGTACCTGAACTGGGCTGGATGGGGGAGCCTGAAGGGTTTTGTCTGCCTGGTGAGCCCACGTTTGCTTGAGGGGAGCTTGTGGCCTCTGCTGCTGCAGGGATCACAGCTGGACAGAAGACACCACTTCTAACCTGTTCTCCTGTGCTGGGAATGTCCGACTTCACAGGGGACCTGACTACTCGGTGAGCCCCTGAGCTGCTGAAGACTCCTGTGTGGCCATGGGCAAACACAGAGCTACTTGACCCCAGCAGGGCAACGTAATTAAGCAATATATTGTAGCCCCATCACCCACTCTGGGGATAATGGCATAAAATGGGGACAGTGGTGTATGGAGCAACACCCCCGCCATCTTATTTCAGGCCTCATAGATTGACGGAAAGGGAAAAATGCAATATACATTTCTACAGCTGATCCCGCTGTTAGTGAAAAGGCAGATTGCCATTGGCTGGCTTGGCACATGACATCCCAGTATTGTGCTATGGGTACGAATCACACTGGAATGGTCCCCAGCAGATGAAATACATGTTAAAATGACCAGGAGAGACGAGAAAGTACAGGATGCGTTAACAACTTGGGGTAACATCACAGAGCACTTTGCTGAGGGGGTGAATCCTGAAGAGCAGGAGGGAACTCAAGCTATGCACTAAGCAAGAAATGGGGTCAGAGACAGGAATGTGTATGATTAAAGTCTGCATTTAAAATTGGGCGTCCTAGAGATTGTGTGTGCACCGCTTGCTGATAAAAGATGATACTCGAAATTGACTATATGCTGTGTGGATCAGACTGGGGAGGGAGGAGGTATGAGAGACGGAACTTTGCGATTCATTTCTTTGCCTGTAAACAAAAAACATGCGTAGTAAGTTTGTTATTTGTTGTACCAAAACCTGCATAAATTAACCCCTTCCATACGCATGACAAAATTGTTCCGTCATGCGCCGCAGTGCTCGTGTGCCGAGCATGGAACCATTCCGTCCTCTGCACACGAGCACCAAATCCCTCTGCTGTAAACAGAGCTTCCCCAACCTCCAGTGGCATTTTTTTTCAGTGTAGCGCTGACGTCATTACACTGAAAGTGAAAGTGAAATGAGCTGATCGGCTCATTTCACTTTCACTGCCTACATGCTTGCGGCGCTATCTCAGCCCCCGAGCACGTAGGCAGACGGGAGAGGTATCATTAGAAAGGAGAGACTCTCCCCTTTCCAATGACACCCTTCCCTAGTGGATCCCTGCTTGGGGATCGCCCGAGCAGGGATCCACCTACTAGCCACCAGGGAGGGGGGAGCGGCCGCTTGGGGAAGGGCTTTTGCTCCCCACAAATATAATGGACATATTCAGTCTTTCTGCCCCCCCCCCCCAGGGGGGCAGAAAGCACACTAAACACCAGAGATTTGTTTTTTTTAATACTTAGGAGTGGGGGCTGCTCTAAATGGGTATTATAACGACCACACCCCTCCCAAAAATTGCTACATTCTTTCGGCCCCACCTTCCCCCCCCCCACCGGGTGCAGATGGGAGCAATAGCCCCTGATCTGCCACCCCGGGGGGACAGAAAGCCCACTAGGCACCAGGTATTGTTTTTTTTTTTATAAAAGAGGGGTGGGGGCTACCCACAAGGGGCATGCCAATGCCCCCACCCCCAACACAAAAGGGACAGTCTTTCTGCCCCCCCGGGAGGCAAATGGGGGATATTACCTCCGATCTGCCCTTCATGGGGGCAGAAAACCCACTAGACACCAGGGATTATTGTTTTTTTTAAATAAAAGAGGGGTGAGGGAAGCCCACAATGTTCATACCAATGCCCCCAGACCCTAATATTAAGTCTTTCTGCTCCCAGTGGGGGGGGGGCAGAAAGCCCCCTAGGAACCAGAGATTATTTTCTTTTTCAATGCGTGGGGGCTGCCCAAAATGGGCATGCCAATGCCTACACCTCCCAAACACAAAAGGGACAGTCTTTCTGCCCCCCGAGGGGCAGTTGGGGTTACTACCCCCGATCTGCCCCCACCCCAGTGTGGGCCAAAAACCCACTAGCCACCATGGATATTTTTTTTTTTATAAAAGTGGGGTTGGGCAGCCCAGAATGGGGTAGGGGCAGCCCAGAATGGGCATACCAATACCCCCACCCAACACCAAAAAAATGGGTACAGTCTTTCTCTCCCCCCCCCCCTCGGGGGGACATATCACGGCCATACCCCCCGATCTGCCCGCCCAGGAGGGCAGAAAGCCCACTAGGCACCAAGGTCTCATTTTTTCCTTGTGCAGGGGTGGGGGCTGCTCTGAAGGGGTATGCTGATTCCTCCCCCCAAAAAATGGGCACAGTCTGGGCAACAGCCCCCGATCTGCCCCCTGAAGGGGCAGAAAGCCCACTAGACACCAGGGACTATTTTTACTTTGTGTAGGGGTGTGGCTGCCCAGAATGGGCATGCCGATGCTCCCCCCCAAAATGAGAAAGCTCTATCTGCCCACACCTGGGGGAGAGATGGTGGTTATTAACCCAATCTGCCCCCCTGCCCCCTGGGTGGGGGCAGAAAGCCCACTAGGCACCAGGGATATATTTATGGCCATGTCAGGGAGAGGCCCCAAAGTCAAGGGTCGCTCCCTTTTTTTTAGGCATTCATTTGAGCCATCAGTGATATGTTTAGGCTCATAAACCACTAGATACCAGGGAAAGAAAGAAAGAAAGAAAGAAAGAAAGAAAGAAAGAAAGAAAGAAAGAAAGAAAGAAAGAAAGAAAGAGAGGGAGAGTGTGTGTGTGTGTGTGTGAGAGAGAGAGAGAGAGAGAGAACTGGAGTTTGGCTGACGGTCTGCATCTACTGGCAATTGGCTTGTGGTGTATGCGGACTGTTGCTCGGCTGGCGGTATGGCTAGCATGGATCCCGCAGCATTTTCTTACCCCAAATTCACTTCAAACCTCAAATTTAGCTAAAAAGTCACATTTACCTCACATGTCTGTGTGGGAAAGTTGAAGGATCACACCACTGGAACACATTTCCTACCACCCAGAGGTTCCCTCGATTCTGTGTAAGAAGTCCCCTTGATCACCTGATAAAAATGATACCTCACTTGTGTGGGTGCCTTAAGCAGAGTCAGCCTAAAAAAGTATTTTAAAAAACTGCCCTTATGGACATGTTTTGGTTCCTCCTCAGTATTTCATTTTAAACGTTTTTAGGCAGACTCTGCTTTGGGCACCCACACAGGTGAGGCATCATTTTTATGGGAAAACAGAGGGGAACACTGGGTGGTAAGAACTTTGTGCCGGCACGCTGATCCCACACAGAAATGTGAGGAAAATGTGATTTCTTTTGCTAACTTTGAGGTTTGTAGGGGATTCTGGTTAAGAAAACTTTGGGGAATCCATGCAAACCACACCTCCCTGGACTTCCTTGGGTGTATAGTTTTCAGAAATGTCTGAGATTGGTAGGTTTACCTAGATGACTGCCAAGCCCTGGAACAAAAACCCAGGTGCCCCCTATCTATCACAAAACAACCTGTTTTTGCAAAGGAGGCTCCTGCGTTTTAGTCCCGGGCTCGGCAGCCATCTAGGGAAACCTACCAAACCTAAACATTTCTGAAAACTAGACACCCGGGGGAGTCCAGGGATGTGTGGCTTGCGTGGATGTCCAAATGTTTTCTTACCCAGAATCCCCTGCAAACCTCAAATTTAGCTAAAAAATCAAATTTTTCTCACATTTCCGTATGGGATCACTGCGCAGGCACAAATTTCCCTCAGTCTCCAGAGTAAAATTATATCTCACTTGTGTGGGTGGGACAAGGGCCTGCGGCTGCGAAGGGCCAAAAATGTAGAGATTGAGAGGATAGCACAGCCAGCTCTAAGCTCCATATTTCTTTTATATACGTTTTTTGGCTGACTCTGCATTGGACACCCAAACAAGTGAGGTATCATTTTTATCGGGAGACCAAGGGGAACGCTAGGTGGTAGGAAATTTGCGCCAGCGTGGTTATCCCATACAAAAATGTAAGGAAAATGTGATTTTTCTAAGCTAAATTTGAGGTTTGCATGGGATTCTGGGTTGGAAAACATTGGGGAATCCACGCAAGCCAGACCTCCATGGACTACCTTGGGTGTCTAGTTTTCAGAAATGTCCGGGTTTGGTAGGTTTCCCTCAATGGCTGCCAAGCCCGGGACCAAAAAGGCAGGTGACTCCGTCGCAAAACCAAGTCTTTTTTGTGATTGATAATTTTGAGGTCTCCACAGTACGTTTTGGGCCATATCCTGTCGTGGGTACTGGGTCTACGCCTACAAGTGAAGCAACATTTTTATTGGGAGACTTGGGGTAATGCTGGTTGGCTGGAAGTTTGTGGCTCCCTGCAGATTCCAGAACTTTCCATCATAAAAATGTGAGGAAAATGTGCTTTGTTTTACAAAGTTTGAGGTTTGCAAGGGATTCTGGGTAACAGAACCTGGTGAGAGCCACACAAGTCACCCCATCCTGGATTCTCCTGGTTGTCTAGCTTTCAAAAGTGTACATGTTTGCTAGGATTCCCTAGGTGCCGGATGAGCTAGGGTCCAAAATCCACATCTAGGCACATTGCGAAAAAAAGGGTCCGTTTTCACTGGAAATATGTGATGTGTTCACCTTGCGTTTTGGGCCATATCCTGTTGCGGGCACTAGGCCTACCCACACAAGGGAGGTACCATTTATATCGGGAGACTTGGGGAAATGCTGGGTGGGTGGAAGTTTGTGGTTCCCTGCAGATTCCAGAACTTTCCATCACAGAAATGTGACGAAAATGTGTTTTTTTTTAGAAAGCTTGAGGTTTGCAAAGGATTTTGGTTAACAGAACCTGGTGAGAGCCACACAAGTCACCCCATCCTGAATTCCCCTGGGTGTCTAGTTTTCAAAAATGTACAGGTTTGCTAGGATTCCCTAGGTGCCGGCTGAAGTAGGGTCCACAATCAACAGCTAGACACATTGCGCAAAAAGGATCAGTTGTCCCTAGATACCGGCTGAGCAAGGGTCCAAAATTCACAGCTAGGCACATTGCAAAAAAAGGGTCAGCTTGCACTGGAAAAATGTGATGTGTCAACGTTGTGTTTTGGGCCATTTTCTGTCGCGGGCACTAGGCCTACCCACACAAGTGAGGTACCATTTTTATTGGGAGACTTTGGGGAACACAGAATAGTAGAACAAGTGTTATTCCCAATTGACTTTCTATGCATTTCTGATTCCCTAGGTGCCGGCTGAAATAGGGTCCAAAATCCAAAGCTAGACACGTTGCTCAAAAAGTGTCAGTTTTGGGCTACCCACATAAGTGAGGTACCATTTTTATTGGGAGACTTGGGGAAATGCTGAGTGGGTGGAAGTTTGTGGCTCCCTGCAGATTCCAGAAGTTTCCATCACAAAAATGTGAGGAAAATATGTTTTTTTAACATAAAGTTTGAGGTTTGCAAGGGATTCTGGGTAACAGAACCTGGTGAGAGCCACACAAGTCCCCCTATCCTGAATTTCCCTTGGTCTCTAGTTTTAAAAAATGTACAGGTTTGCTAGGTTTCCCTAGGTGCCGGCTGAGCTGTGGTCCCAAATCCACAGCTAGGCACTTTGCGATCAAAAGGTCCGTTTTCACAGGAAAAATGTGATGTGTACATGCTGCATTTTGGGCCATTTCCTGTCGCGGGCACTAGGCCTACCCACAAATATGAGGTACCATTTTTCTCGGGAGACCAGGGGGAATGCTGAGTGGGTGGAAGTTTGTGGCTCCCCACAGATTCCAGAACTTTCCATCACAGAAATGTGAGAAAAATGGTTTTTTTTTTCAAAGTTTGAGGTTTGCAAGGGATTCTGGGTAACAGGACTTGGTAAGACTCATTTAAGCCCCCCCATCCTGGATTCCCCTGAGTGTCGAGTTTTGAACAATGTACAGGTTGCTAGGTTTCCCTGGAGGCCGGCTGAGCTAGGGTCCAAAATTCACAGCTAGACACATTGCGAAAAATGGGTCAGTTTGCACTGGAAAAAAGTGATGTGTCCACATTGCGTTTTGGGCTGTTTCCTGTTGCGGGCACTAGGCCTACTCACACAAGTGAGGTACCATTTTTATTGGGAGGCTTTGAGGAATGCAGAATAGTAGAACAAGTGTTATTCCCAATTGACTTTCTATGCATTTCTGTCTTCCAAATGTAAGAAAATGTGTAGACAATATGTAAAAAAGAAGTTTTTTTGAAAAATGCCCTATAATTCACATGCTAGGATGTGTACCAACAAATTCGAAGATGTGCAAATTTACCACTGCTTCTAAACTCCATATTTTGTTCTATTTCGGAAACACATAGGTTTCCTTGATACCTATTTTTCACTCTTTATATTTTACCAAACTAATTGCTGTATACCCTGTACACAATGAAAACCCATTACAAGGTGCAGCTCAGTTATTGGCTCTGGGTACCTCTGGTTCTTGGTGAACCTACGATTCCTATATATCCCTGCAACCAGAAGGGTCCAGCATACGTAACGGTATATTGCTTTAAAAAAAATCTGCCATACTTACAAGAAGTTACAGGTGAAAACGTAGGCACAAATGGCAGTTTTTTCCAACTTAATTCTTAATTTCAATCTTTTTTTATTTCAACTGTTAGTTTCTATAGGAAAACCTTGAAGGATCTATATAAATGACCCCTTGCTGAATTTAGAATTTTGTCTACTTTTCAGAAATGTATTACTTTCCTGGATCCATTATTGGTTTCACACTCATTTCTACCACTAACTGGAAGGAGGTTGAAAGCACAATAAATAGGAAAATTGGCTAAGTCCCAGTAAAATGCCAAAACTGTGTAGAAACCTTTGGTTTTCTGACAAAATTCTGCCTCTTCTTGAAAGGTAGGAAAATTGTGATTTTAGCACTGCAAACCCTTCGTTGATACCATTTGCAGGGGAAAAACCAGACGCTTTTTTCTGCAGCACTTTTTTCCCCAAAATACCTACATTTTGCTGTATTTTGGCTAATTTCTATGTCCCTTCCAGGGGAATCCACAAACCCGGGGTACCTTTAGAATCCTCAGGATGTTGGAGGAAAAGGACACTAATTTGGCGTGGATACCTTATGTGGACAAAAAGTTACAGAGGCCTAAGTACGAACTACCCCAAATAGCCAAAAAAAAGGCTTAGGACGGGGGTGCCTAGCAGCAAAGGGGTTTGGGGGGGCTTAGCAGCAAAGGGGTTGGGGGGGAGGGCCTAACAGCAAAGGGGTTAAGAAGTTAAAAAAAACCAAGGTAGAACACAGACGAAATAAAGGAGTAAGGCACCAATCAAGAGATGGGAGTGAGACACCAGCCATAGGAGAGAGGGAAGAGGTTGCGAAAAAAAAGAAATATGAGAGCAAGGCATTTAACGGATGACTAAGAAAACCAATACATAAGTTGAATGAGAGCGGTGTGCAGAGTATTTACATTGGTATGAAAGTAGGAATTGGTGTGTGACAAACCAATTAGCTCCTAATTAATTTTTGCATTCTGTGGCATGGTATAGACTACCGAGTAGGGTGTATATACTCAGTATATTACTAAAAGGCATAGATAGTTTCAGACTCTCGAACTCAAGGAAAATAGGTTTGTTTAAAAAGTATGAGGTAAATGAATTAACCAACTTTTTAGTAATGTACTTGAGTAAATAATCATTGATTATGAGAATACAGCTCACATGAGGTACCATTTTTTTTTTTAATTATTTAACCCAAAGATTGGTAAAACCCCTATTCCTCCATCATAGCCTTTATGTGATAAGCTGGCTGATAAGCTGGCCTAGATAAAGGCACCCCTAGTGGAGGTAGAAAACAAATGATGCCTCCCTGTTGAGTTTCACATAAGTCACCCAACCAAACCATCTGCAACCATAATCATTGCAATTTTTGAACCAACATACAAACTTTCCCCTAACTCCCAAACTACACGCAGTAGTGTATTCACACGCTGTCCTTCAATTAAATCTTTGTATTTATCCAGCTCTCCTCGGTTCCATTGAGGAGGACAGTCTGGCACAGGGGCATCCGGCTTTTCCAGGCATGGCACCCAGCAGCTGGGTGCCTGTAAAGATGTATTGTAGCTGGCCATCTTAAGGTTGACTTCATGTTCCCACTCCATGTTCTGTGGTGAGTGGCCTTATTTAATGATGATACAGTTAAGATTCCTCTATGTGTTTCAAAAATTCCCCCTACTGATTCCTAATCAGAAGTTCCGTCACCTCAATTCAATTATACGCTCGTAACTTTGGTCGAAGGATTGCTCCCGCATCGCTGCGGTCAATAGCCGAATGTCCCCTCCAATGCCACTACAAGGCTTCGCAGGTGATTGTTATTAATGACTTGCTTAGCGGTGGGTGGTGGGGCTCTACTTACCATTTGAAACTTGCCCAAATAGGCCTGGACAACATCAGGGAATGCTGTACCAGGCTCCAATCCCTTTCTCACTTCCGGAGGTCACCTGTGTGGTTTTCTTGTGCTGGAGAGCAGCGCTCCGTCTCATAGGGTGGGATCGTAGATTAGCATTGATGACCCAACTATGGCAAGGAACTTGGTTGCATCATACAGCAGGATTGGAAGGATTTAAAAAATGGGACACAATAGGCATTACTGTGCTTGGATATGTGTGGATGAGGTTACCTGAGGACATTCCAGGACTTGCAGAACCAATATACATTATACCGCACCCAGTTTCACAATATTTGGAACTACGTCATTACCTTGCAGCTAACATCCCCTGCGGACACTGACATCCCAGAGTTCAGCCCCAAGATATTAGGTGGAAGTTCGGCCTCGGGTGCTATATACCTGATCTACTTGTCTTTGGTTGCAAACGCCTCAAACCGGTGTGCCGTGCTAGGCCAGAAGTAGGTAGCGTGGCTTGGTGAACTGGATGATACTGAGTGGAGGGAAGCTAGGATGACTCCTGGAGAGCTGGCCGCTGCTCGCCTCTGGTTGGTTCAGCTCAATTATCTCCACTTAACTTACATGACCCTCCAGCGACTCCACTGGGCAGGTAGATGCCTCCAAGCCTCCTGCTTCCGCTGCCACTCACCAGATTCTGATTTGTTCTATATGGTGAGGGGTTTGTCCCATGATGACTCATTATTGGTAGAAGATAGCACAGGAACGTTCGCAAGTGCTTGGTATGCCTCTAGACCTCACCCCCAGAGTGGCTCTGCTAGGACTACTAGAAGACCTTGGTGGCCCACGTGCGGAGCGTACATTCATCGGGGTCACCGCATTGGTGGCCAAACACGCCATTGCCCGGAGATAGAAATCCCCATTGTGGAGTGGCGGGCAGGAGTGGACTGTTGTGTTCAACAAGAAAAACCTATCTACACTGCATGGGGCTGCCAGCACAAACATGAGATGATTTGGGGAAGGTGGTGGGAATACTATGGTCTGGATACAATAGACTGAATGTTGTCTCTTCTAATGTTGCGGCGTCACCTGTCATAAAAATGCTGATGTGTGCTGTTTTGTGTTTGGAAAATAATAATAAAATTTGCTTACAAAAAAAAATGCTGGATGTATTTCACTTTATGGACTTCGAAGCTTTCCACTTTGATAGTTCCAAATTCCTGGCTTTCTGTAAAGCAATGTCTATGTCCTGAAGCAGTCGAGCAATTTCTTGTCTGGGAGGTGAAATTGGCGGGGGATTTCTAGCCAGGATTCTGTGTGCTCTGTCTAATGCATAAAACTATTTTTTAAGATATTTATATTATTTTGAGAAATTGTATGCATACAACATTAAAGAAAATAAAGTGCATTGGGTACAGCAATTGCCCAGTATCCCCCTTCTCCATGGAGTATGGAATCTTTTCTTGTGTTGCCCCTTCCACAGATGTATCGATTATCTGTTTAGAACAACAAGCTCAACATATGCAAAGTACTCATGAACCTGGACTAATTTGTGCTTATTTTTTCTAGATTTGGTTTCATATCCCTGCATCCTTCTTTCGGTTAATCCTGATCCGTGAAGTCTCTCCATGGTCCCCATATTTTGTCATATTTCTTTGGGGCATCCTCTTGCTTTGTACACTTCTTCCACCTGCATGCACCAGTCCATGTTTAAAGCCCATTGTAACACTGAAGGTTACTCTCCACTGCCACAGAGTTGCACCTCATCCCTTTTGGCTACGATAAGGGCAATATTACAAAGTGTTAGCTTATACCTTAATATTGGTTGGTCTCCCCTGATTCCCAAGCAAATTACCCATATATATTCATCTCCCATTTCATTTCAGTCCATCTTGTGAGTTGTTTTACCCAGAACATGTGTACTCTTGGGCATTCCCGCAGTGTGAGAATCAGTGTGTCCCTTTGTCTGCACCCTCTAAAACGTTTATCGGATTCTAATTTCCCTACTTTAAGTAAGCTCGTAGGGGTGTAATAGGCTCTATGTACTATTTTTAGTTGTATCAGACGGAAACCCGATCTTATTGCCACTTCCCTGGGGTGTCTACATTCCTCCACCCAGTCTGCATCTTCCAGGATCCATAGATCATGTTCCCATTTTATCCTGAGGCTTTCTAACGGTGTTTAATCTTTTGTCAGTAGTGTTTGGTAGGTTTGCGATATGGCATGTCTGCAGAGTGGGGCCGCCAGTCCCCTGTACTCCAGCGGAGATTCGCCGCCATGCCTTGCAGTTTGTTAGAGTATTTGGATAAAGCATGTTCTATTTGGAGATATCTATAATATTGGTAGTCTGCAAGTTCATATTTGTCTCGCAGATCCTCAAATGTCACCATCTCATTTAAGACCCAGAGGTTGCCCGCCCTAGGTATGCCCAGCATGTCCCATTTAGAAAACCCATCTAGCATTCTTAGGGCAGCCAGTATTCCAAAGACCCCATAGAGGTATCTCCTTGGTGACTTTGTCCCACTGTCCCATGTCGTGAAGTGCCTTTTTCCATATGCTAATGACTGTGTGGCTGCTGTGTGGGGTATTTTCGTACCGCCCTGGTCATACAGGTCCCTTTTGTAGCCCCGCGCATGCATCACTCATCTATCTGCCATAATGAACACCAACAGTTCGGCTCTCAGTCAGAGCGTACCAGATCTGTCAACACTATGCCCCCGTCATAGGGGCCTCTCATTAGGAAAGTGAGTGCTATTCTTGGAGGCCCTCTGTCCCATACAAGCGTTCTCGTTAATGGTATCAACATTGTGGAACCGCATAGAATGCCCCCGGGTGATATAAGTGAGCTGTAGGATAGTAGTATCGGAATTCCAGCTCTGCAAGGCAATACTGACACATATCCTCTGCATCTCAGCAGGACAGCATGTACAGGAATTTAGGTAATGTAATCATCTTGTAGAGCGCCGATCGGTCTAGCACTGATTATCGCAGTTTCCTCCAATGGTCTAAATCAGCCTTATAGTCCTAAAGGACTCGGACCAGCTTGTGATGTAGAAATTTTCCCTGGTCGCCAGTGACAAAGATCCCCAAATATTTAAAACCCACACTCATCCAATTTTAGAGGGGAGACCCTCAGGGGGATGCCAGTCAGTGAGTGGATAGCCTATGGATTTATGCCAATTTATGTCTAATGCATAAAGATTGGTGAGTCCTTGGGGCGCCACTGCAGTCTCTATCCAGCTTTCAGGGTAACCAAGTTTGTCCCACCCCTCCACTTTTTCTGGTTGGCCTATTTCCCTGATATTTTACTACCTTGCTCTCCCTAGGCATCTTCTGCTCCGAACATTATTGACTCTGTAAAGGTCCTGCAACTTGTTTTGCAATTTCCGTCTTGCTTGGTTGTAGTTGTGCCAGGAAACCACAGAAGTTAAAAAAAAGAAAACTTACAACCTCTTCTTCTCCGGCCTTGCCTCTAGAATTTAGGACAATCTACCTCCGGAAATCAGGCCTAACCCCTCATCTGCACATGTCAAAAAAGAAGCAAAAAAAACAAATGATGCATAGATTCCTTCTTCACCAGGAGTGATGAACCTTCTTCAGTCTGGCTAACGTTGCGTGGACTTCCAGAGGCTCTTAGAACTGATAAGCTTAATGATGCGCTGTATATATGTAACTCCATGGTTATTCCATCTCCGAATGTAATTTGCTTTTTCTCCTTTCCTGATGTTGTATGACTTGATGGCTATTTGTACAGCTCTCTGATACCCGGACGGTCACGTTCGCGCTATATAAAACTCCAAAATAAATAATAATTGTTTCAGCCTTCTTTACCCTTTCTGCTAATTTTCGATGATCACCTCGTAATAGCCAAATGTAATTAATGGCAGTGTCAATCTTCGTTTCAAGCACCTTTCTGGATGAGATGATTGCTTCCAATATTCTGTCCAGTTTGTCTGTCTTTGTTCCCTTCTCTTTTGCATTAACAGCTTCCAAAGTGGGTTTCTGGACATCTGACCTACGTTTGGTTTTCAGACAGCTTGAGAGTGGGCACGACTGTCCTGGCTTCTCTTTTTGTACTCTGAGCTTCCCTATTATCTGGTAATTATGGGATGGCGTTTACAATGTAACATTGTTAGACCAGTAGTGGCCCTGACTTTCAAATAATAGGATCAAAGATTCTCTGCCACAAATTGTTTTTCCTTAATAACAAAAGAATCAGGAAGAAAAGAAAGCTAAATGTGCACAGTTCTTTAGTGAAATATACATCAGAAAATAATCTTTTGCCAAGTGTTCTAGAAATGCGGTCGGTCCATATTTTTGTGCTTGATATTCGGACAAACAACTGATATAGGGAGGCGCGGATCCAAATTGCATTCTACAATAAAAATGGGGAGGCTCCAGTCCAAATTGGCTTTTTGCAAAAAAATGGTATGATACATAGGAAACATAGATCTTAGATGTAACATGTAAGAAATGTCTTGTACCGTTTACTCTTTTTTTGGGATTGCACTGATGCCCCTTTCGATACAAATAACAAATGCCTTTAAGTTTAGCAGTAAACAGGCATCAGTTTACAATCCAATTGAGATAAACATTATAAAGTTTCTAATCACTTGCTTGTTTTACTTTATTAGGTAGCTTCATTTGAAGAAATTGTGCAGTGTGCTGACCAAAGGCTGGCGTTGTACCGATCCCAGATTTCACAGTTAGTATTCTTTTGTGTATCATAATCGCCGTGGTTTATTTAACCTTTGTATTAAACATTCTCAGTATTTTAAAAGTGACCCAATATATCTATCAATGGGAGGCAGTGCTTTAACTAAATTTAAGTCTTCTGTTACTTGTGGGAAATACATGGAAATGTGCATGTACGTTAGTGCTGTTATCTAAGTGGTGTACTGCTAAAAATTAATTGTACTGATACTCAGAAAAATGCTTCTGTTCTAACTTGAACAGAGTAGCAGTTATTCATAAGGACTTTTTATCACCTTATGAAATATAACAATTAGGCATAGAGCGGAGTTTAAATATTGATGCAGGTGAGAAAATGTTTTTTGCTGCCCAAGACTTACCCCCAAAGCTGCAAACTTAGTTAAAACATAGTTTTAAGGAAGAATCTGTTATGTACATTACAGTACTTTCTTAGCAGTACTTCACCATTGCCTGGGGTTTTGAGCTCAGGTTCCTTTATTTAAATTGCTAATAGCGGATTTAAAGCTTTTGGTGTGTGTGAGAGGCTGGCCTGGTATATGATGTACACTTATGTAAGTGGACACCTTTCACCAGTCCAGACAACCCTTATGGTGATTTAAGAGGTCTTAGAGAACCTTAGAAAGCTCTCTAAGTGGTAGCTGTGGAGAGCAGCCTTCAGGCTTAGTCCAGAAGGAGTGTAAAGCAGCTTGTTTTACCCGAATGCAATCTTATAGTATAGATTAAGTTAAAAGAACCACACCATGTATTTATAAAAAGATGTATTTATTATATAATACTCTCTAGAATATTCAGGTATCTCCAACACGGAGAAAAACACAATGCACACAATACTCTAGCAAAGAAACACAGTAAATAGCTCGAAATACACAGTGGCCCCGGGGGGCGGGACCAAACCATATGCTAAGAAAGTGGTATAAGAACCATGACTCGAGTCAAGACAGTGTCGAGAGGACGTAGAATTGCTGCGGACCCACAAAACCACCCAATGTAAGTAGATAGGGACCCCACGGAGAGCATGTGCAGTGTAGGAACACAACCGCGTCCTCCGTACAGGTCTATGTGCAAGTCGCGGTTGGATTTTTAAAGATTAAGGACCCTTCCCAGTGCACCCTGAAGAAATCCCGTGGAAGACCGAAGGTTGGAGAGCCACCCCACCTGTGGATACCCTAGTACCCACGTTACCTTCACCAGGGAAGCCGGGTTCATACGTGTGAAGTGGTGTCGGAAACCGCAGTCAAACCCAATGGAGAACTTCAGTAAAGTGCCCCTGCTGAAAAGGAGAAAGTGTCTGTGGGAATCCAAATATGGATTCTTGAAGAGGAGTACCTGAAAGCAGAGGGGACAGAGTCTATGTCACTCGGGAGTGACCAGGAGACTTGGAAGACGAATGCCCTCCGATGTCGGGTGCTTCAGGGAAGATGACGGTGACGTTGACTCTGCAGCTGTGAGGGCCAGGCGACGCTGAGGAAGACCAGGACCCAGATACCAGCTGTCCCATGAAGGATGTCGATTGCTGTGCTGAGGGGTTGGTGTCCGTCGGGAGCACCAACAAGCCTTGGCAAATGCAACCCACACAGGAAGTCAAGAAGGTGCACGGTTGGGACCGGCCAGGTCCGGGAGACTCACCACAAGCAGGGGAGTCAGAGCAGGCCCGAGCAGTCAGGGGAGCCCAAGGAAAACAAAGGTGACCCTCAAATGGACCCACAGGCCGGAGGCACAGGAGTCGCGAGAGGACCTCAAACAGCTCACCAAAAGGAGCAGGCCACGGTGTCCACGAGGCAGTGTGGCTGAAGGTCTTGGTGGAAGAAGTTGCCAGAGGTTGGGGCTACTTGGAGCCCAATGCACTTGTCGCAAAGTTTTACATAATTGAAGGTGCACCGAAAAAGAGTAAATCAGTCTTTGTAGATTTTCTTCAAATTCTTCCTTTATTCAATTTTTTTCATAAATACAGTTTGTGGAACTTCCTCAGGGCTTATGAGATAATTATAATGATGCGCCGTAGTGGATATGTAGAGGATAACAAATGAAGTCCAAAAGCTGCAAAAGGACTCCAAGATGGGAACTTGCCACCTCACTTTGCTCACTCTGCTGATACCACTGGTACTGCAGCGATAATTCACTCTCAGCCCTGCACCGCAAAGTCAGAGTGCAATCTGCAGGCACACAGGCAGAGACAGGCTGCTCTGTAATCTGGATTTCTCTTAGCATGGTTTGGTCATCAGCTGACCCAACAAGACATGAGCATCATAATATTTTCCATCCTCTGGCTGGCATACTAATCCAGTACGTGAAAGACACATCAACATTCTCTTAGCATGGTTTGGTCATCAACTGACCCAACAAGACATGAGCATCATAATATTTTCCTTCCTTTGGCTGGCATACTAATCCAGTAAGCGAAAGACACATCAACGTTCATGTAAGAGCTTAACAAGGTCGAGGGCCTCGCCCAGGAAAACAGCAGGGACTGCGGCAGCCAAGAAGCCTGATCCTTCAGGAAAAAACTTGTCGCAAAGTTGCCAACAAGCATTTGCACTTGCAAAAGTATGCTGTGCACAGGGATTCGGTTAAGGCAGCCCCCACGAGGGATTCTGACCTCAAACTCAGTGAGAGGACAGCTCAGGCCTCGAGGGACGTAGAAAACCGGTAAACAGCATTTACCACACATGCGAGACAACGCATGCCATTACAACGCGGTCGTTACATCGACCAAGTTGTTACATCGCATACCTTTACAATGCAAGTCGGAACAACGACTTGCGTTAGGGGGCTGAAGGTGTTGGATTTAAAATCCAACACCTTCCCTACTGTTGCACAGACTGGAGTTGGAATAGTAAATTATGCTATTCCAACATCCAGTGCCCCCTACAGCAAGTCGTTGTTCCGACTTGCGTTGTAATGGTATGCGATGTAGCAACGCGGTCGTTGTACCGACCGCGTTGTAATGGCATGCGTTGTAAACGCATGCGTACTAACGTGACATATTCTAGAAAACCACCACCTGTGTTGTTGAACCCTTTGAAGTCCGCAGGAGCTCAGGATCAGCAGACCGGTCAACAGTGTTGAGGTGCCTGCAATGCAGGGAAGTGACTCCTTCACTTCAAGGGAGATTCCTTCAAGTGTATTGGATGCTCCACAGGTCCTGCACGGATCCTGTATTGTGCACAGGCACAGACGATGCAGCAGACTGAAAGGGAGACGAAGTCAGGCCCAAACGAAGTCCATAGAAGTACAGAGTGCCCAGACGGTAGAAGTGCAGTGGTTTCAGTTCAGAATCTTATCCCACGATGAATCTAGGGACCTGCACCCAGGTGCCCTAGGGAAAGGGTTGGGAAGATTCAGGGGACCCTCCTAGAGGAGGGTCTGGACAGGGGGAAGGTTACTCCCGTGTCCTTTGTCCAGTATTGCGCCAAAGCGGAAGCCAACGGCTCCCAGAACTGGTTTGAACTGGACTATGCACAGGGACACCAAATGTGCCCCTCATGCAGACTTTCAGGCGCTGACAAGCGCATCCAAACGGTCCCAATACACTAAATCCTGTCTGGGAGGTGGTCACACTTCCCTGTGACAGGATGACTATTGTTCCACCTTCCTCTGCTCGAGCTTGGGTCAGCAGCAGGAGGGCAGAAATGTGTCTCTGGTCGGCAGCAACCATTTTGTGCTGTCCGGGACTAGAAGGTTGGCACCGGGAACACTGAGAGCCTAACGGAGGGCTCTGCCAGTACTTGGAATGATACCTCCCACACCGTTTACAGTGTGGGGGTATGATTCCAACATGTTTGATACCAAACATGATAAGATTCGTTGCACCCGTTTTCGAGATGGTCATCGCGTAATTATGCGGTGTCCCTCTATAGAGTATATGGCTGCTTCACTGACAACATGGGAGAATTGGCTCCGTAGGCTGCAGGGGTATCCTGCTCATGCAGGGGCACCCTCTAACTTAGAACCAAGCACCCTGCCTTCAGGATTGCAAAGTCCTGCTATAGGGGTGACTTATAGGTTTTAAGTGCAATGACCCTTAGATATAGTAAACCTATATCTTAAGGAAGTGGTGCATGCACCAACTTACACAGTCTGCAATGGCAGGCCTGTAGTTCCATTTTGAATGGTCTCTCATGGGTGGCATAATACATGCTTCAGCCCATGGGAGACCTCTGGGGTACATATGCCCTGGGTACATGGCTACCATATACTTGGGACTGACAAGGGTACCCCAGTATCCAATCTGGGATGTACCTAAGTACTGAACACAACAGTTTAGGCAGTGCCTTAAATGGGCCGGTACTCACCGGTACTGAGTACCGGCACTTCTCAGTTTTCTCCCCTACCGGAACTTATTTTCGGGCAAGGAGAGTACCGGTACTCCATGAAGCAGCAGGGCTCAGGCCCTGAAGTACGGGTCGTGCAACGCAAAAACTGAAAATTACCCTTTCAGATGGTGCGTGTTTATGTGCTGCTCTGGCTGGCAACAGCCTGTGTATTTCTGCGCTGGGTTGCTCCTGCAGTGTTAGGTTCTCATCAGGCTCGCAATGCCCATTGGGATCAAAGGGCTTCAGACACCCCTCATCCCCCATCGTGTGTGTCAGCCCGGCTGAGACAGCTTCCTGGGCACACACACAGCCGCACCCGAGTACTTCTCAGGCCTTTAAAAGACCAATTGGTTTTTAACGAGGCTTCGTTGTTTCTCACCCCTTCTTAGATCCCCCTGCATCTCCAATCTGCATATTGCTGAAAGAATTAACCCCAACCCCCCGAAATTTGACTCTAGTTGCGCCTCTGGTTCTCATTGGCATCGCAACAAGAATGAGGATATGGTCAGAGGTGCCGAGAGTGGAACTGAAGAACCAGGGTCGAATCCCGACGTCGGCTCATCATCCTGTGATTCTGGCAACTCCCTTAACCAGGGGTCTTAAAAAAAGTAAGCTTTAATGCAAATGTTCTGATTGTCATGTAAAGCGCATAAATGCCAAATGCAAATTCGCGCAATCTCAAACTGCCAACAATTTGGCTCTGTACGTATGACATAGAAGCTGATGCTTGCCATGTCTCTTATGTAAGGAGGCAGTTTGATTTTGCGCAAATTTGGCCCATAGGCGTTCAAGTGCTTTATATGACTATCAGAACATTTGCATTAAAGCTTACTTATGTGGCTATTGTTAAATTCCTGGCTCACAGCCACGCCCCCAGACACGCCCCTAGACACGCCCCTAACTACCCACCCAGTCTAATTAGTGAGTACCGGCACTTCTAATTTCCCATTTAAAGCACTGAGTTTAGGGAGAAAGCAGATAGACTGGGGTCCTGGTTAGCAGGATACTAGTCAAAAACAGAATCACATCAAGCAAAAAGTGGAGGTAACCATAAGAAGCAGGTCCTACTTTCCTACACAACCCCCCCCCCCAAATGTAAGGAGATGAGACTAACCTTGCCCAGTTGAGTCTTCATTTTCTAAGTGGAAATATCTGGAAAGTCCATCTGCATTGGCAGGGTTACTCCCAGGTCTATGTTCCACTGTATAGTCTATCCCCTGTAGGGAAATGGACCACCTCAAAAGTTTGGGGTTTTCACCCTTCACCTGTTTGAGCCATAAGAGGGGCTTATGGTCTGTCTGAACAATGAAGTGAGTGCCAAACAAGTATGGCCTCAGCTTCTTCAGGGCCCAGACCATAGCAAAGGCCTCTCTCTCAATGGCTGACCAACATTTCTCTCTGGGGGTCAACCTTCTGCTAATAAAAGCTACTGGTTGATCCTGGCCCTCTGCATTTAGTTGTGACAACACAGCCCCTACCCCCAAATCAGATGCATCTGTTTGGACAATGAATTACTTAGAGTAGTCAGGACTCTGCAGAATGGGAGCAGTGCACATGGCCTGCTTAAGGTCATCAAATGCCTTCTGACAGCTAACTGTCCACTGAACATTCTTGGGCATATTCTTAGATGTCAGACCATTCAAAGGAGTCACTATGGACCCATACCCTTTGACAAATCTTCTGTAGTACCCAGTCAGGCCCAAGAAAGCTCTGATCTGAGTCTGGGTAGTTGGAGCAACCCATGTGCCTGTATTGATTGAGGTCCTTCCTGCAATCAATCTGCTGCTGATCAGTGAGGCTGCCTGCCAAAGCTACTCCATCAACTGATCCATCATCAGGGTTTTGTGAGAGGAGATCAGGGAGAGGGTCACTCTCTACCTCCTGTCCCTCATCAGTTGCCATGAGCAAGCCCATGTCAGCCCTGTCAACAAAAGGTTTTAGCCTGTTCACATGAAGCACCCTATGGAGGCTTCTGCGAGTGCCGAGGTCCACCAGATAGGTTACCTCACTCTTTTGTTCAAGTATGGTGTGGGATCCACTCCATTTGTCCTGGAGAGCTGCTGGGCCACTGGCTCCAACACCCACATCTTCTGGCCTGGCTGGTAGACAGTCAGGACAGCCTTTTGGTCATGCCAAGCTTTTTGGAGTTCTTGACTAGCCTCAAGGTTTTTACTTGCCTTTTTCATGTATTTAGCCATCCTGGAGCGGAGGCCAAGTACATAGTCCACTATGTCCTGTTTGGGAGGTTTGAGAGGTAACTCCCATCCCTCCTTCACCAGACACAAGGGACCCCTAACTGGATGCCCAAACAGAAGTTCAAAAGGGCTGTAGCCAACCCCCTTCTGGGGGACCTCTCTATAGGCAAAGAGAAGGCAGGGCAGAAGGACATCCCATTTTCGTCTAAGCTTTTCTGGGAGGCCCATGATCATGCCCTTCAGGGTTTTGTTGAATCTTTCAACTAACATTGAGGATGATAGGGTGTGGTGAATTTGTAATTCACACCACACTCCTTCCATATTGCAGTAATATAACTGGACATGAAGTTTGTACCTCTGTCAGTTAAGACCTCCTTAG
This sequence comes from Calotriton arnoldi, assembly GCA_963921515.1. Lineage (NCBI taxonomy): Eukaryota > Metazoa > Chordata > Amphibia > Caudata > Salamandridae > Calotriton > Calotriton arnoldi. The sequence goes on along the minus strand of CAWUFW010002662.1, from coordinate 1,090,347 downwards.
GGAAGCCCACCCTGGAAAAAAATCCCAAGAGGGCCCTTGCCACCACAGGAGTTGTAGTGGTCCTAAGGGGAGTGGCTTCTGGGTACCTAGTGGCATGGTCCACCACCACTAGTATGTAACTGTGCCCAGATGCTGTAGGAGGGTTCATGGGACCGATGATATAAATAACAACCCTCTCAAAGGGAACCCCCACCACTGGAAGTGGTATCAGGGGGGGCCTTTGTAGTGCCACCTGCCTTACCTCTGGTTTGGCAAGTGGCACAGGAACGACAAAACTCCTTTGTGTCCTCAGACATGTGAGGCCAGTGAAAGTGAGGGACAAGCCTGTCCTAAGTTTTACTTTGGCCTAAGTGTCCTGCTAGGGGAATAAAGCAAACAGAAGGAGATGATGGACGGAGCGCTGAAACTTTTCAGACACTCACCCCCAGTCACAGATCTGGGTTGAATCCATCATCATTCTTTATCTCACTTCGCCACCCCAGTTCAGACACAGCTATATGCAAATCAGTCTTGATACTGTGCCTCGTGGGAACAGTCTAGCCCGAACTGCCAAGCCATGTCTTCCCTGGACCGGAAACAAGCATCCTGGGACCGATCTAGGGGTACCACCCCTCATCAGCCAGGCTAGCTTGAATCCAGTGGCAAAGTGAGCAAGGGACCCACGTCTGGGCATACCCTGCCAACTTAGGGCAAACACAAGGAGATGATGGACGGAGCGCTGAAACTTTTCAACCACTCACCCCCAGTCACAGATCTGGGTTGAATCCATCATCATTCTTTAACTCACTTCGCCACCCCAGTTCAGACACAGCTATATGCAAATCAGTCTTGACCCTGTGCCTTGTGGGAACAGTCCAGCCCAAACTGCCAAGCCATGTCTTCCCTGGACTGGAAACAAGCATCCTGGGACCGGTTTCAGGGTAACACCCCTCATCAGCCAGGCTAACTTGAATCCAGTGGCAAAATGAGCAACGGACCCACGTCTGGGCATACCCTGCCAACTTAGGGCGAACAAAGCAGACACAAGGAGATGATGGACGGAGCGCTGAAACTTTTTAGACACCCCCAGTCACAGATCTGGGTTGAATCCATCATCATTCTTTAGCTCACTTCGCCACCCCAGTTCAGGCACAGCTATATGCAAATCAGTCTTGACCCTGTGCCTCATAGGAACAGTCCAGCCCGAACTGCCAAGCCATGTCTTCCCTGGACCGGAAAAAAGCATCCTGGGACCGGTTTCGGGGTAACACTCCTCATCAGCCAGGCTAGCCTGAATCCAATGGCAAAGTGAGCAAGGGACCCACGTCTGGGCATACCCTGCCAACTTAGGGCGAACAAAGCAAACACAAGGAGATGATGGACGGAGCGCTGAAACTTTTCAGACACTCACCCCCAGTCACAGATCTGGGTTGAATCCATCGTCATTCTTTAGCTCACTTCGCCACCCCAGTTTCAGACACAGCTATATGCAAATCAGTCTTGACCCTGTGCCTCGTGGGAACACTCCAGCCTGAACTGCCAAGCCATGTCTTCCCTGGACCGGAAACAAGCATCCTGGGACTGGTTTTGGGGTAACACCCCTCATCAGCCAGGCTAGCTTGAATTCAGTGGCGAAGTGAGCAACGGACCCACGTCTGGGCATACCCTGCCAACCTAGGGAGAACAAAGCAAACACAAGGAGATGATGGACGGAGCGCTGAAACTTTTCAGACACTCACCCCCAGTCACAGATCTGGTTTGAATCCATCATCATTCTTTAGATCACTTCGCCACCCCAGTTCAGACACAGCTATATGCAAATCAGTCTTGACCCTGTGCCTCGTGGGAACAGTCCAGCCCGAACTGCCAAGCCATGTCTTCCCTGGACCAGAAACAAGCATCCTGGTACAGGTTTCGGGGTAACACCCCTCATCAGTCAGGCTAGCTTGAATCCCATGGCAAAGTGAGCAAGGGACCCATGTCTGGGCATACCCTGCCAACTTAGGGCGAACAAAGCAAACACAAGGAGATGATGGACGGAGCGCTGAAACTTTTCAGACACTCACCCCCAGTCACAGATCTGGGTTGAATCCATCATCATTCTTTAGCTCACTTCGCCACCCCAGTTCAGACACAGCTATATGCAAATCAGTCTTGACCCTGTGCCTCGTGGGAACAATCCAGCCCGAACTGCCAAGCTATGTCTTCCCCTGGACAGGAAACAAGCATCCTGGGACCGGTTTTGGGGTAACACCCCTCATCAGCCAGGCTAGCTTCAATCCAGTGGTAAAGTGAGCAAGGGACCCACATCTGGGCATACCCTGCCAACTTAGGGTCGAACAAAGCAAACACAAGGAGATGATGGACGGAGCGCTGAAACGTTTCAGACACTCACCCCCAGTCACAGATCTGGGTTGAATCTATCATTATTCTTTAGCTCACTTCGCCACCCCAGTTCAGACACAGCTATATGCAAATATGTCTTGACCCTGTGCCTCGTGGGAACAGTCCAGCCCGAACTGCCAAGCCATGCCTTCCCTGGACCGGAAACAAGCATCCTGGGACCAGTTTGGGGTAACACCCCTCAACAGCCAGGCTAGCTTGAATCCAGTGGCAGAGTGAGCAAGGGACCCACGTCTGGGCATACCCTGCCAACTTAGGGCGAACAAAGCAAACACAAGGAGATGATGGACGGAGCGCTGAAACTTTTCAGACACTCACCCCGTCACAGATCTGGGTTGAATCCATCATCCTTCTTTAGCTCACTTCGCCACCCCAGTTCAGACACAGCTATATGCAAATCAGTCTTGACCCGGAGCCTCGTGGGAACAGTCCAGCCAGAACTGCCGAGCCATTTCTTCCCTGGACCGGAAACAAGCATCCTGGGACCGGTTTCGGGGTAACACCCCTCCTCAGCCAGGCTAGCTTGAATCCAGTGGCAAAGTGAGCAAGGGACCCACGTCTCGGCATACCCTGCCAACTTAGGGCGAACAAAGCAAACACAAGGAGATGATGGATGGAGCATGGGGAATGTCATGTGCTAGGGTGAGTAGGAAGCCCCTAAACGTCAGAGGTATAACCAACCTCCTGGTGGCACCAGGCTTGGGGTCTCTACCCGCTGAGTAAAGGAGTTCATCATCCCAGTAGATCGTGTGGGACCCACTGACACTGCCAGCTGCCTCAGCAGCAGCTTGCTATCTGAGGTATTCAAGAGAGCGGCAGGTTTGCTGCTCCAAAGTCTGCCCTGGAAGGGCCCCCTGCCCCCAAGAACTCAACCTGATCAGGCTCAAGTTCATCTGGGGCAGATCCTTCAGAGGGTCTAAGATAATCTCCCTCAAGAGACTGATCCTCACTTTGAGTCTGGGGTAAGACACAGCCTTACCCCTCCTGCTCCTTCTCTTGGAAGGCACCTGGTCCATTGTTCCAGGATCCAGGGCCTGTTCAGTGGATGTCAGTTTGGCTTGTGACCTAGACACAGCAAACACATCTGCAGAGATGCCTAACATTGCTGCATGAGTCCTAAATTCAACCTCAGCCCAGGCTGAAGTTTCCAAATCATTGCCCAACAAACACTCTACTGGTAGGTCTGAACTTACCACAACCTTTTTAGGGCCAGGTACCCATCCCCAGCTGAAATTAACAACTGCCGAAGAATGGTCAGTCCTGACATTATTTGCATTGGTCACTTGGTACATTTCACCAAGTATGATTTGTCCAAGAGACACAAGTTTCTCTGTCACCATTGTGACACTGGCCCCTGTGTCCCTGTAGACCATTGCCTCTATTCCATTGATCAAAGGCTGTTGTTTGTACTTGCCCAGGTTACTGGGATTGACATGTAAGGTGGCAAGATCCATGCCACCATCACAAACTAGAGCAGCCTGAGCTGGAGTTCTGACTAAGCCAGAGCCCAACTCAGATCCCACGGTTAACCCTACTAATCCCTTGTTCTCTGTACTACCACTTGTACCTGAGCTAGGGGGAGCAGTTGCCTTAGGGGCAGTGGTAGTAGCTGTAGTTTCCTTGGCCTTTAGACAGTCGGCATCTCTGGTCCAATGGGTCTTCTGTTTACAGAGATAACGCCAAGGTTTCTTTTTGCCTTTTTTGTTGGATTGTGACTCCCCTCCAGATGCAGGTTTTTGGGGCCCTTGAGAAGACTCCTTTTTGTCTTTACCCTTGTCCCCACCCTTATCTTGAGTTTTGGAAGCATCTTGCTTCTTCTGGTCACCGCCACTTTTCTGGTTTTTCTGCTTCACCCTGGTTATGACCCACTTATCTGCCTTCTTTCCCAATTCCTGGGGAGAAGTCAGATCTGAGTCCACCAGGTATTGATGCAAAATCTGATTTTGACAATTATTAAAGATCTGCTCCCTCATAATCAAAATGTACAATCCCTTGAAATCATTCACTTTGCTGCCAAGTAACCAGCCTTCCAGAGCCTTAATAGCACAATCTACAAAGTCTACCCAGTCCTGAGTCTGTGCTTTCTGGGTGTCTCTGAACTTAATCCTGTACTGTTTAGTGGTTAAGCCAAGCCCATCAATGAGAGCACTTTTCAAAACTGAGTAATTGTCAGCATCCTCTTCTCTAACAGTGAGGAACTTATCGCTACCTTTGTCAGCAAAGGAGAGCCACAAGATAGCTGCCCATTGCTCTTGAGGGACCCTCTGAACTTTACAGGCCCTCTCTAAAGCAGTTATCCACTTGTGGATGTCATCCCCAACATGGTAGGAAGGGACAATCTTGTTCAGGTTCCTATGTTCAAAGGAATGTTCCTTAACTCTAGGGACACTGTTGCTGCCATCATGGGACTCTAGTCCCAACTTTTTCCTAGCTCTCTGGACTTCTAGGGACTCTTTGTCAAGGGCCAACTGCTCTTGCCTGAGCCTAAGCCTTGCTTTCTCAAGCTCCAGAAGTTGGTACTCCTTATCCAAAGAGTTCCCCCTTCTCTGAAAAATGGAGGTCCCTGCTGACTGTCCTGAGGCATTGGGTTCTGCAGAGGAGAATCTAGACCTCCTGACATACTCTGCACCTTCCCAGGAGGATCAAAGAGGGCATCCTCTGAGTCACCTGTGTTCTCCTCTGGGAGGTCTGACTTGTCCAGGTGGGAGTCATCAGGCTCCACCTGGTCAGTGTTAGATTTTAGGTCGAAGGGGGCATCCCCTCCTGGCCTATCCTCATCCCCTATCCTACCCACTCTATCCTGCTCATCTGACCCTGAAGCTTTCCTGAGGTCATCTAGCAGTAACACCTCTAAGAGGCGTTGAATAGTGGCACCTTTACCTGTCTTCAACTTTCTAGAGGCACACAGTGCTTTCAGTTCTTGGAATGAAAGTTCACTGTATCTAGCAGTCAGAGAGCCACTGGCATCTCCTTTGGAGGACATACTAAGTGTGGTGTGGTGTTGCACCTACCTAACCTATTGGGAACTAAATGCTCTTAGGTTGGAGAAAGGGTATGCTAGACCCTTAACTGCCCAACCCTAAGTTCAGTAGAACTTACTTATTCTAAGCTTGTATTATATGTGCCTAGAAGTAGTGATGGTTTTTCAATTAATCAATACAAAGATATAGCTGGTAAAACAATGCAGGCTTGAATCCCAACCGCTGCACACCAATGTGAGAGGCTGGCCTGGTATATGATGTACACTTATGTATGTGGACACCTTGCACCAGTCCAGACAACCCTTATGGTGATTTAAGAGATCTTAGACAACCTTAGAAAGCGCTCTAAGTGGTAGCTGTGGAGAGCAGCCTTCAGGCTTAGTCCAGAAGGAGTGTAAAGCAGCTTGTTTTACCCGAATGCAATATTATAGTATAGATTAAGTGAAAAGAACCACACCAAGTATTTATAAAAATATGTATTTATTATATAATACTCTCTAGAATGTTCAGGTATCTCCAACACGGAGATAAACACAATGCACACAATACTTTATCAAAGAAACACAGTAAATAGCCCGAAATACACAGTGGCCCCCGGGGGGACCAAACCATATACTAAGAAAGTGGTATAAAAACCACTACTCGAGTCAAGACAGTGTCGAGAGGACGTAGAATTGCTGGGGACCCACAGAACCACCCAAGGTAAGTAGATAGGGACCCCACGGAGAGCGTGTACAGTGTGGGAACACGACCGCGTGCTCTGTACAAGTCTATGTGCAAGGCTCGATTGGATTTTTGAAGATTAAGGACCCTTACCAGTGGACCTTGAAGAAACTCCGTGGAAGACAGAAGGTTGGAGAGCCACCCCACCCGTGGATACCCCAGAACCGACGTTACCTACACCAGGGAAGCCGGGTGCATACGTGTGAAGTGGTGTCGGAAACCGCCGTCGAACCCAATGAAGAACTTCAGGAAAGTGCCTCTGCTGGAAGAGGAGAAAGTGTCAGTGGGAATCCAAACGTGGATTCTTGAAAAGGAGTACCTGAAAGCAGAGGGGACCGAGTCTATGTCACTTCGGGAGGGACCAGGAGACTTGGAAGACGAATGCCCTCCGATGTCGGGTGCTTCAGGAAAGATGACGGTGAAGTTGACTCTGCAGCTGTGAGGGCCAGGCGATGCTGAGGAAGACCAGGACCCAGATACCAGCTGTCCCACTAAGGATGTCGATTGCTGAGGTGTTGGTGTCCGGCGGGAGCACCAACAAGCCTTGGCAAATGCAACCCACACAGGCAGCCAAGAAGGTGCACGGTTGGGACCGGCCAGGTCCGGGAGACTCACCACAAGCAGAGGAGTCAGGGCAGGCCCCGAGCAATCAGGGTAGCCCAAAGAAAACAAAGGTGACCCTCAAATGGACCCACAGGCCGGAGGCACAAGAGTCGCGAGAGGACCTCAAACAGCTCACCAAAAGGAGCAGGCCACGGTGCCCACGAGGCAGTGTGGCTGAAGATCTTGGTGGAAGAAGTTGGCAGAGGTTTGGGCTATTTGGAGCCCAATGCACTTGTTGCAAAGTTGCCAACAAGCATTTGCACTTGCAAAAGTATGCGGTGCACAGGGGATCGGTTAATGCAGCCCCCATGAGGGATTCTGACCTCAAACTCAGTGAGAGGACAGCTCAGGCCTCGAGGGACGTATAAAACCCTCACCTGTGTTGTTGAACCTTTCGGAGTCCGCAGGAGCTTTGGAACAGCAGACCAGTCAGCAGTGTTGAGGTGCCTGCGAATGAAGGGAAGTAACTCCTTCACTTCAAGGGAGATTCCTTCAAGTGTCTTGGTTGCTCCACAGGTCCTGCACGGATCCTGTATGGTGCACAGACACAGACGATGCAGCAGACTGAAAGGGAGATGAAGTCAGGCCCAAATGAAGTCCAGCAAAGTCCAGAGTGCCCAGACGGTAGAAGTGCAGTGGTTTCAGTTCTGAATCTTATCCCATGACAAATCTAGGGACCTGCACCCAGGTAAGCCCTTAAGTACCCTAGGGAAAGGGTTGAGAAGTTTCAGGGGACCCTCCCAGGGGAGGGTCTGGATAGGGGGGAGGTTACTCCCATGTCCTTTGTCCAGTTTCACTCCAGAGCAGGAGCCAACGGCTCCCAGAACTGGTGTGAACTGGACTAGGCACAGGGACACCAAATGTGCCCCTCATGCAGACTTTCAGGTGCTGGCAAGCGCACCCATGCGGTCCCAAAACACTAAATCCTGTCTGGGAGGTGGTCACACCTCCCTGTGACAGGATGCCTATTGTTCCACCTTCCTCTGCTCGAGCTTGGCTCAGCAGCAGGAGGGCAGAAATGTGTCTCTGGTCAGCAGCAACCATTTTGTGCTGTCCAGGACTAGAAGGTTGGCACCGGGAACACTGAGAGCCTAACGGAGGGCTCTGCCAGTGCTTGGAATCATACCTCCCATACCGTATACAGTGTGGGGGTATGATTCCAACATGTTTGATACCAAACATGATAGGATTCGTTGCAGCCGTTTTCGAGATGGTTATCGCATAATTACGCGGTGCCCCTCTATATAGTATATGGCTGCTTCACTGACAACCCGGAAGAATGGACTCCGTAGGCTGCAGGGGTGTCCTGCTCATGAAGGGGCACCCTATCACTTAGAACCAAGCACCCTGCCTTCAGGATTACTAAGGCCTGCTATAGGGGTGATGTGGGGAGACACACACCTCGGCTATCGACACCTACCTGGTGCCGATATCCATAACGTTACAGCAGAGCGTTGTCATGAGGAGGAGGGAGGCGACCAAAGGGTTAAACCTTTGACCTCCCCTGTGCAGGTTGACAGCGAGACCGACCCTCCAGAGAACCAATCAACCACCCTGGATAGCCTTGAGGAGGAGGGCCTGTGTGACGATTGGCGGCGGTTACAGGAAGAGGAAGAGGAGGTGAACGTCGAGCAACAACGCCACGGCAGGAGCGAAACACTGGGAGACGTGGGAGAGGCTGAAGCCCAACACCGGTTTCAGGCGGAAGAAGACACCGAAGATGACGAAGCAGAGAGCTGGTTGGAGGAGTGGTGGACCCCTCAGGAGAGTCGAAGTAGCGTCGCAGCAACTCAGGAGAGTTGCGGCCAACGCAGTGAGTGACCGTGTGAGGGAGGGGGTGGGAGGCTACCTGACAATATTCTGCCCGGACGCCCAACAAGACACGGGCTAAACTAAACAAATCCTAAACAACTCAGGAGAAGAGTTGTTTTGGACCTTTCGTTTTGCTTAGATTTTTTTTGTGGGACTCATCGTTATCAGTTAATATTGGGGAGAGGGAAGGGAAAAGGAGGAGGAGGAGGAGAATTGTTTTCGGGGTTGGGTGACTTATTTTTTTTTCTGTGTTGTTCTTTTCTTTGGGAAATCTATTGACCAAACCCCTAAAAGAGAAGAACACTATACCATATATGAGAGGGACACAAAGAAAAGAGGAATAAAGATAGCCCTCAGTGTTTGCCACATTCTTCTTCTTTTACTTTGTTCAGTTCCTACCCTTCCTCACTCCAGATAAAGTGGGTTTTATTGTGTCACGCACTTGATGTGGTGGAGGCCTATCCTGACAATAGACAGAGTGACCTCTGGGTACTCACTGCCTTCACTCCTTTCTTCCGAGCCTCCTGGAGTGTGTCCATCCTCCGCATGAGAACCTGGGAAAGAAAAGAAAGAGAGAGAAGACAAACCAATACATGAACAACAGAACTAAGGACCGTCAAGACACCACAAGGGAACCATAACAATACAGAAACGCCCGAAACCCATAAAGACACAGAGAAAAGCCACGGAAAGGAAAAAATGAACATGAACATCCAGGGGACTACTGATTCACTCTGTCATATAACCAATAAACCGGTCAAAATTGAGCATCTCATCCAGCCTCCTAGATTTTGTTTCCGCCCATCCCTCCGACAAGTGGTGTCAGAAGTGGGATCCGGGAAAATGGAGGCCGCTTTGCACAAGATGGCGGAAAACCAAAAAACATTGGGCCACATAATGGAGAGGTTTCTTGTTGCAGCTGAGAGAGATCGAGAGAGGTTACACAAGACCCTGACTGAGCAAGGTCAAGCCCAGGATACAATGGTCCAAAAGCTAACAGAGACTCTGGGGCAGCCACGAAGCCATGCCACTCTCCCATCAGTCATACTGCAGAAATATGCAGCTGGGGAGGACCCAGATTTTTTCTTTTCTAATTTCGAGTACCTGGCGAGAGCTGCAGCATGGCCTGTTGATCACTGGGGACAGTACTTGGGTCCACTCCTTACAGGCGACCTTCAGTCCACATACCAGGCAGCCAACCCTTTTGGACAAACACCGTATAAGGAAATTAAGAAAAGTATTTTGGAACGCATGGGAGTATATGAAGAGACGTACTGGATCCGGCTGCGCCAAATCAAGGAAGGCCCACAGGAGACGCCTAGAGCCTTGTATTATCGTGTCCGGGATATGACGGATCGTTGGTTGCAACCCCAAACCTCCACCAAAGAAGAGATCATGGAAAAGGTGTATCTCGAACAATATCTGTTATCTCTACACCCTCCAATCCAGAAGTGGGTACGACAACATGCCCACTTAACACTTGAAAGGGCCGTAGAGATCGCCAGTGCCTATAGTAGGGCACAGGAAACCCAAAGGGGGCGAGAAGACGCCCCATGGAAATCTACAGGGGGAGCTCTCCTGAAAGCGAACAAGAACCCCCTCGTAGGAAGACTGAGACCCTTACGATGCCAACGGTATCCCCGGCAATAACCGCACAACCTCCCGTCACTCCGGGACCTCAGTGTTTTCACTGTGGATAACATGGACACATTGCCCGAATATGTCCTCAGAGGGAGGAACCCATGGATATTAGTCTCACCAAGTCCTTTTTCTGCACTCCCACAGAACCCAAGGACCCCCGGTCATTCCATAGGAGAGTAAAAATTAATGGGGAAAACAGACAGGCCCTAGTAGACACGGGATGTCACCAGAGTGTGATGCAGCCAAGAGCTATTCCAGGAGGAGTCCGTACCATAACAGGACACGTGGACATCCAATGTGTACATGGGAACCAAAAACGATATCCTATGACACAGGTCTGTGTGCAGCATACACCCTCCAAGAAACCATAGCCCTTAAGGTGGGACTAATCCCGAAGTTACCAGAGCCCCTGGTGTTGGGGAATGATTATCCACATATGAACCAACTTATCCAGGATATAGGGAAGGAGGAAGACTGGAGAGAAACTGCCCCCTTTTCCCAACTAGGCGAGTTGGACGTATCTCCAAGTAAATCAAAGAAGAGCAGAAACCAAAAAATAAAGGGAAAAACAGGAATGGGCCGAGTGGCTTTGTCTAATTCCACAGTGTCAGAACTATGGGAACAGGATCGTGGATTCCGGGCTGCACAAAGAGAAGACCCTAGCCTGCGAGAAGCCTGGAAAATGTCGTCCACCCAAGAAGATCCCAATCAAGTAGGTCCCCAATTTTTTGAGAGAAAGGGGCTACTGTACCGAAAAGGAAGAAAAGACAAATCCCCACAACTGCTAGTCCCACAACAATATCGGGAACAAGTCTTGTTTCTTGCCCACAGCCATTTGTTAGGGGGACATTTTGGGGGGGATAAAACAGAGAAGGCCATCCTTGAGAACTTTTACCGGCCCGGGGTGTATCATCAGGTCTGGAAATATTGTAGGGAGTGCCCCATTTGCCAAAAAAATTGCCAAACACTACCTACCAAAGTCCCTTTGAGGCCCCTACCAGTGATAGAAGAGCCCTTTTCCAGAGTAGGGATGGACATCGTAGGGCCTCTTCTTCCCTCCCGTAGTGGGTGCCAATTCGTCCTGGTTTTAGTTGATTACGCAATCCAGTTCCCTGAAGATGTGGCCTTAAGACACCCTAACACAACTCAGATTGTGAGGGCTATGATTAATATTTTTTCGAGGGTAGGGTTTCCAAAAGAGATTATAACAGACCAGGGGACCCCCTTCATTTCGTGCCTAATGAAGCAAGTGTGTCGCCAATTAGGCAAAAAACAGATGCGCACCGCAGCTTACCATTCCCAAACGGATGGGCTGGTGGAGCAATATAATGCGACCATGAAGATCACGTTGAAAAAGCTACTTGAACTGGAAACCCGGAAATGGGAGGATATGTTGCCCTTGGCTTTGTTTGCTCTTTGGTGAAAGCAGCAGAAAAGCACCGGGTATTCCCCATTCGAGTTACTGTTTGGGAGACAGCCTCGTACCCTGCTTGACATGATGAGAGAGGAATGGGAAGAAGAACCAGAAGGGGCTAAACCCCTACCCGAATATGTACTCAGGTTAAAATCCCATCTCCATAAAATACGGAGCATAGTCAGGGACCAACTGGAACGAGCCCAGGAAACGCAAAAGAAACAGTATGATAAAAAAACAAAAGAGTGCACCCTAGAGATAGGAGATTGGGTACTAGTGATGAAACCCACTTCTGACTATAAGCTCTTGGGGCAATGGCAAGGCCCCTATAAAGTCATTGATTAGGTGACACCTGTTACGTATCATCTTGAGCTAGACCCAGGGAACAAAATGAACACACAGATATACCATATTAATCTGTTGAAGAAATGGGAAGGTAACAGAAAGACTCTAATGGGGAAAACAAACAGTGAAGATTCCTTATTCCAGCAAAGTGTAGATCTCGATCTACCCACAGAACAGCGACAGGAGTTGAGCGCTTCTCTATCTCCCCTTCAAGACATATTCTCCCTAACTCCGGGAAGGACTTCTTTAATAGAACATGCCATACAAACTGAACCACAGAAGGTCATACGGTTACGACCATATCGTATACCCTCATCCCGAAGGGAGTCGGTTGAGAAGGAAATCCAACAAATGTTGGATATGGGAATTATTGAGCCATCCAATAGCGAGTGGAACTCTCCTATTGTTATTGTTCCAAAACCTGATGGCTCTATTAGGTTCTCTATCAACTTTAGAGAAATTAACAAAATATCCCAGTTCGACGCCTACCCCCCTGCCTAGAATAGACGAGATGATTGAAAGACTAGGGATAGCCCAGTACATCAGTACACTGGATTTGTGTAAGGGGTACTGGCAGATACCCCTAAGAGAGCAGGATAGAGAGAAAACTGCCTTCTCTACCCCAGGAGGACTATACCACTTTAAAGTACTCCCTTTTGGCTTACATGGAGCCCCAGCCACCTTCTAAAGGCTCATGAACCTTGTCCTTAAAACTCACCATACTTTTGCAGCAGCCTATATCGATGACATAGTCATCTACAGTGACTCGTGGGAACAACACCTACGGCATTTAGAGGCCGTAATCCGATCCTTAAAAGAAAGTGGTCTTACCATTAATCCGGCCAAAAGTCGTTTGGCCGCCCGATCAGTAAAGTACTTGGGGTATCTCTTAGGAGAAGGGTTTATTAAACCACAAGAAGAAAAAGTGGCAGCCATAACCAGACTACCTTTACCCCAGAATAGGAAAGGCCTTCATGCTTTCTTGGGTATTCTTGGATATTATCGTCGGTTCATCCCTTCTTTTTCTGAGATAGCGACCCCATTAACCAATCTCCTGAAGAGGGGTGCAAAAACGGAAAGGGAACTTAAACACCCCTCCCCTGAGGTCCTAAACGCTTTTAACCAGCTAAAACAAATCCTCACCACTCAGCCTGTCCTCCTGAGTCCGGACTATGATAAACCATTCATATTACAAACAGATGCTTCCGATCATGGTTTGGGTGCAGTACTAGCCCAGAGAGATTCACAAGGTCAGGAAAGACCTATACTGTTTATCAGTAGAAAACTGTTGCCCAGACAAAGCAAATACGCTGTCATAGAAAAGGAGGCCTTGGCTATAAAATGGGCTGTTGAAACATTACGGTACTATCTAGGAGGCAGAGAGTTCACCCTATTCACGGATCATGCCCCTCTAGAATGGCTGTCCAGAAACCGAGGACATAATGACCAGGTTTTGAGATGGTTTTTGGCCCTACAACCCTTCTGATTTACTCCTTACCATAGGAAGAGCAAAGATCAAACCAATGCTGACTATTTTTCCTGGTACCCAGTTGACCCCTATCTTGTTAGCAAGAAAGCTAGGGAAGGGGGATGTGGGGGAGACACACACCTCGGCTAACGACACCTACCTGGTGCCGATATCCATAACGTTACAGCAGAGCGTCGTCATGAGGAGGAGGGAGGCGACAAAAGGGTTAAACCTTTGACCTCCCCTGTGCAGGTTGACAGCGAGACCGCCCCTCCGGAGAACCAATCAACCACCCTGGACAGCCTTCAGGAGGAGGGCCTGTGTGACGATTGGCGGCGGTTACAGGAAGAAGAGAGACGGCTCCAACGGAAGCAGGAAGAGGAGGTGAACGTCGAGCAACAGCGCCACGGCAGGAGCGAAACACCGGGAGACGTGGGAGAGGCTGAAGCCCAACACCGGTTTCAAGCGGAAGAAGACACCAAAGACGATGCCGCAGAGAGCTGGTCGGAGGAGTGGTGGACCCCTCAGGAGAGTCGAAGTAGCATCGCCGCAACTCAGGAGAGTTGCAGCCAACGCGGTGAGTGACCGTGTGAGAGAGGGGGTGGGAGGCTACCTGACAATATTCTGCCCGGACGCCCAACAAGACACGGGCTAAACTAAACAAATCCTAAACAACTCAGGAGAAGAGTTGTTTTGGACCTTTCGTTTTGCTTAGAATTTTTTGTGGGACTCATCGTTATCAGTTAATATTGGGGAGGGGGAAGGGGAAGAGGAGGAGGAGGAGGAGAATTGTTTTCGGGGTTGGGTGACTTATTTTTTTTTCTGTGTTGTTTTTTTCTTTGGGAAATCTATTGACCAAACCCCTTAAAGAGAAGAACACTATACCATATATGAGAGGGACACAAAGAAAAGAGAAGAGAGGAATAAAGAAAGCCCTCAGTGTTTGCCACATTCTTCTTCTTTTACTTTGCTCAGTTCCTACCCTTCCTCACTCCCGATAAAGTTTTTTTTTTTGTGTCACGTACTCGGTGTGGTGGAGGCCTATCCTGACAATAGACAGAGTGACCTCTGGGTACTCACCGCCTTCTCTCCTTTCTTCCGAGCCTCCTGGGGTGTGTCCATCCTCCGCATGAGAACCTGGGAAAGAAAAGAAAGAGAGAGAAGTCTAACCAATACATGAACAACAGAACTAAGGACCGTCAAGACACCACAAGGGAACCAGAACAATACAGAAACGCCGGAAACCCATAAAGACACAGAGAAAAGCCACGGAAAGGAAAAAATAAACAAGAACATCCAGGGGACTACTGATTCACTCTGTCATATAACCAATAAACCGGTCAAAATTGAGCATCTCATCCGGCCTCCTAGATTTTGTTTCCGCCCATCCCTCCGACAGGTGACTTATAGGTTTTAAGTGCAGTGACCCTTAGATATAGTAAACCTATATCTTAAGTAAGTGGTGCATGCACCAACTTACACAGGCTGAAATGGCAGGCCTGTAGTTCCATTTTGAATGGTCTCTCATGGATGGCATAATACATGCTTCAGCCCATGGGAGACCTCTGGGGTACCTATGGCCTGAGAACATGGGTACCATATACTAGGGACTGACAAGGGTACCCCAGTATCCAATCTGGAATGTACCAAAGTGCTGAACACAGCAGTTTAGAGAGAAAGCAGATAGACTGGGGTCCTCATCAGCAGGATCTCAGTCAGACTAGTCAAAAACAGCATCACATCAAGAAAAAAGTGGGGATAACCATAAGAAGCAGGTCCTACTTGCCTACAGTGTGTATATTAGCCTGTTGATAAAAAAATAGATTCATCAATTAATGGTAAAGTTTGAGCTTAATTGAATACATCTACAGGCATGTCTGGGGTTTATTACACTATGTGTTCTCCTTATTATAGGATCTATTAGCTCTGTCACCTCACCTTTGTATTCTTGAATTATGGCACTTCCCTCACCATGTGTACTAGGTTAGGTTTTGTGTGAATGTTGTGGGAATGGCTTTGGCATGGAGTATATTTATAATTTAATGTGTTGCAATACATAGATTTCGAATTGAGCTACAAATATAAATAGCATTATACATTAATTCCCCAGACAGAATAAAGTTCAAGTCTAGTAAATCGCTCCATGACTATTTAATAGAATGGCTTGTTCACTTAGCTGGTGACTCAGACCATCCTCTCATTGATGACATATGTGAAGGATCTAGCAGGGCCCCCGGATGCTGTGTGTGAGCTGTAGGACAGTAGTATTGGAATTCCAGCTCTGCAAGGCAATACTGCCACATATCCTCTACATCTCAGCAGGACAGCAAACAAGGGACTAGATATTAACTGAAACTCAGGGTTGCATTGGAACTAAATGAGTACATGGCCTTCCTCTATATAGGTAATGTAGCAGATTTGACTCTCACTGATGGTCATTCAATGTGTTTGTGAAGTTGGATGTAGAAGAGATCGTAAGGATTTTTAAAGAACATTATCTGATACTTATCAGGGCCAGTTTCTGTACCAAAAACAAGCAGATGTGAATAGGCTGGAAGCGGGGCAGCTGCTGTTCTCATTTGCAGGCTTTATCGACTGCGAAAATGGAGATTAAGGCTGCATCGACACAAGGCTTACCTGACATCATGCAACTATGGAGGAGCAGTGTTAAGAAGGGAGCTGGTATGGAGAGAGAGCATTGATCCTTGAGTTGAAGATCAGGGCGCTGGACAACTGAGAAGACACTGCCCTAAGAGGTCAGTGGCTGGTGCTGGCCCCTAT
This sequence comes from Calotriton arnoldi, assembly GCA_963921515.1. Lineage (NCBI taxonomy): Eukaryota > Metazoa > Chordata > Amphibia > Caudata > Salamandridae > Calotriton > Calotriton arnoldi. Next base: position 1,074,197 of record CAWUFW010002662.1, on the reverse strand, counting down.
CTCCCCCTTGGTATATCTACCGTATGCTAGCCTCAGCAGTTGTTCGTTGTACAGGAGAGCAGTACAGATAGGCTGTAAAAGCAGGCTGTGATAACGTCGTGACCTATGTCTGAGCTTAGGGCTCACAACCTCAGATGGCGGGCAAGCAAAGTGGAAACAGATGCTCCATCATAAGCCTGGCGAGAAAAGCATGATGGAAGCACAACAGGCATTGACGCCACCTGGCGCTGCAGCAAGAGATGGCTACAATTGATGAGCACCCCTCAGCTACTGTCCAAGAAGTGCATGACTTCTCAGGAATGCTCAGGGATGAAACATCCTGCATCTAAATGGAGAAATGAATACCATAGCTCACCAGAGTGTTGATCATATACTACTGAGGTCTGGGCAGAAGAGACAGACACACGAATGTATCCTGAACCCAAAGACTACACAAAAGGGAAGCCTAACCTAATAGATATACATTAGAATGGCACATAAGGACCACAAGTCACAGTGCATTACTGATAACAAGGCAACTTATTTGGAAGGTAGCAGGTTGTATTTGATCACCGGAGCAGCTTCATGAGTGAAACTAGTACACTGTGCCACACTTAACTCATCGAACCAAGAATTTGCACTTGATCTATGCATTTATTGCACAACTGATAGATTTTGAAAGTCATTGCAAACCCCAAATCCACTTGACCCACACTGGCATTGCCTAATGATTTTGGTAACCAAAAGTGTAATAATGTTATGCTGATAGAAGAGGCCACTGAAGACTCAGTTGCACCAGCAGACGGAATTGTGTATTGCTAACTATTTAGACACCGTACTACTCTAGAAGCCAAGATAAATACAATGACATTGGCATTGGATATAACACTTTTAAAGACAGACCAAAGGAAAATGGTAGGCTGTGTGTGGCAAACTAAACCCAAACTGTCAACAGTGTAGCCTCAATTTGTCAAGCTAAGAAACTATTTGACATCGGGCAAGAACGGATGCGCAATCTGGAATTCCGCACTGAATACGCTGACAGGTGGACCAGACTTATATTCCTGTAATTGGATTCCTGGAGCAGGTTGAAGGCCTGAGTGCTAATATGTACTTGCGGGAATGGTTGAGTGGTAAACTAGCATCCCATAAACGTGCAAAGTTCTTTTATGGGAAGCGTGCCTATAGAGCCCCTGTGTTGTTACCCCTCACCCAGGTGTCCCACCTAGGCTCTTCGTAGGATGACATACCGCACTGCACGGACAGGCACATCATCATACAATATGCTAGACTCAACTGCCCTTTCACGGTTGAGAATACTCAGGTGTTGATCTCCAATTGTAGAGTTGAGGTACAACCACAAAGGCAACATCTGTGATACCTAGCTCTTGAATATGTTATTTCCAGCCAAACTTAAAGTCATAGGGGATAGCAAGTCTCACATTTTCACTGACACAGAAACAGCTCTGAATTAGCTGAAGATGATGTAGAAAGCAGAGTGCCCACAAAGGCAGCCCTGCCTGATTGAATCTAGATTGCAGCCACATTGCAGGAAGAGGAGCTGTTAACCTAATGGGCCAACAGCTACTCAAAGTTGGAGGATAGGGTGGTGACGGCACACTGGCCAATGACTCTGATGATGGTAATGGCAATGAAATGAAGAGTCTGGAAACCCCCATCTGAATGCACACTGTGGACACACCAATGATGTCTGAGATGGGTCTTTGACTCCCCTCCACTCTCCACCCTCCCCCTGAATCCGCCCAACAGTGCAAACCTCCTGAAGGTTGGCGATGATGAATGACAATGCATGTTGCTCTAGGGGAGATAGTCGACCGATTAATGTGCCCGTTTGATAAGTTTGCTGGACCGTTCTATTCTACCCAGAGGATAGGAAGGATTGTTTATAACATTGGCTAATTAGGGGAAATGCTGAGAAACATGGACACGATTAGGATAATGTGGCATTGGAAAATGAGGGTAGGAGATAGTTCCTTCTGATATGGTAAAGTGACCACCGGCCACCAAAAACTAATAAAAGTTGGTAAGATAGAACATTAGGGAAATGGATAGCTCGTCTAAACAATAGAGTGCAGACATTCACGCAATGCAGGGGTGCACATTTTACTTTTTCACCAAAGCCCATCCAAGAGAGAACATCATAAAGCAGTAGGTGATACATATAGATGAGGTAGCCATTTTGTGGCAATAACTGAGAGACTAGGTGGTAAACAAGTGCAGGTTGTAGACTTATTCTCCCTAAATATATGTATGGCGGATTTACAATTGCTGGATACTTATGTACTGACATTGTTGGAGGTTTGGGGGGTCTATAACTGTGGCTGTTTATGACCTAGATAGGACCTAGACAGGTCACATCCACCCATACTTAACAGTTAACAAGAAACAAGTAGTTGATGTCATTCAGTGGATAACTAACTAACAGGGAGATTCATGAACTTTGGTGTTTACCCTATTTAGAAATTGCTTACAAGACTGGATAGATTCCTAACATCATGTTTGGTATAGCACTGTGATCAAACCTGAATATCTCTACAGAACCGGTTCAGATCATTGCCCTCTACTGCTCACAGTGAGATGGGGCAATAAAATGCATATGTCCCAATGTGGTGATTTCTGGCAGTGGCACTCAGTGCTTAATTTGTAAAATATTAAGTGCCAGGGCTCTGACCAGGAGGCCACTGCAGCTTGCACCACCCATCGCCCTTGTCATCGCTGCCAAAACAACTACTAACCTATCCTGGCTGATGAAGGCTGATAGCCTGAAACCGGTCCTAGGATGCTTGATTCCGGTCCAGGGAAGTCATGGCTTGGCAGTTCGGTCTGGACTGTTCCCATGAGGCACAGGGTCAAGACTGATTTGCATATGGCTATGTCTGAACTGGGGTGGCGTGGTGAAGCAAAATAACGATGGATTAAACCCAGATCTGTGACTGGGGGTGAATGTTTGCCAATGTGCAGCATTCCGTCCATCATCGTGTGTGTTTTGCATTTCGCCCTAAGTGGAAAGGGTATGCCCAGACGTGGGTCCCGTGCTCACTACGCCACTTGAGTCAAGCTATCCTGGCTGATGAAGGCTGATAGCCTGAAACCGGTCCTAGGATGCTTGATTCCGGTCCAGGGAAGTCATGGCTTGGCAGTTCGGTCTGGACTGTTCCCATGAGGCACAGGGTCAAGACTGATTTGCATATGGCTATGTCTGAACTGGGGTGGCGTGGTGAAGCAAAATAACGATGGATTAAACCCAGATCTGTGACTGGGAGTGAATGTTTGCCAATGTGCAGCATTCCGTCCATCATCTTGTGTGTTTTGCATTTCGCCCTAAGTGGGAAGGGTATGCCCAGACGTGGGTCCCGTGCTCACTACGCCACTGGAGTCAAGCTATCCTGGCTGATGAAGGCTGATAGCCTGAAACCGGTCCTAAGATGCTTGATTCCGGTCCAGGGAAGTCATGGCTTGGCAGTTCAGTCTGGACTGTTCCCATGAGGCACAGGGTCAAGACTGATTTGCATATGGCTATGTCTGAACTGGGGTGGCGTGGTGAAGCAAAATAACGATGGATTAAACCCAGATCTGTGACTGGGGGTGAATGTTTGCCAATGTGCAGCATTCCGTCCATCATCTTGTGTGTTTTGCATTTCGCCCTAAGTGGGAAGGGTATGCCCAGACGTGGGTCCCGTGCTCACTACGCCACTGGAGTCAAGCTATCCTGGCTGATGAAGGCTGATAGCCTGAAACCGGTCCTAGGATGCTTGATTCCGGTCCAGGGAAGTCATGGCTTGGCAGTTCGGTCTGGACTGTTCCCATGAGGCACAGGGTCAAGACTGATTTGCATATGGCTATGTCTGAACTGGGGTAGCGTGGTGAAGCAAAATAACGATGGATTAAACCCAGATCTGTGACTGGGGGTGAATGTTTGCCAATGTGCAGCATTCCGTCCATCATCTTGTGTGTTTTGCATTTCGCCCTAAGTGGGAAGGGTATGCCCAGACGTGGGTCCCGTGCTCACTACGCCACTGGAGTCAAGCTATCCTGGCTGATGAAGGCTGATAGCCTGAAACCGGTCCTAGGATGCCTGATTCCGGTCCAGGGAAGTCATGGCTTGGCAGTTCGGTCTGGACTGTTCCCATGAGGCACAGGGTCAAGACTGATTTGCATATGGCTATGTCTGAACTGGGGTGGCGTGGTGAAGCAAAATAACGATGGATTAAACCCAGATCTGTGACTGGGGGTGAATGTTTGCCAATGTGCAGCATTCCGTCCATCATCTTGTGTGTTTTGCATTTCGCCCTAAGTGGGAAGGGTATGCCCAGACGTGGGTCCCGTGCTCACTACGCCACTGGAGTCAAGCTATCCTGGCTGATGAAGGCTGATAGCCTGAAACCGGTCCTAGGATGCTTGATTCCGGTCCAGGGAAGTCATGGCTTGGCAGTTCGGTCTGGACTGTTCCCATGAGGCACAGGGTCAAGACTGATTTGCATATGGCTATGTCTGAACTGGGGTGGCGTGGTGAAGCAAAATAACGATGGATTAAACCCAGATCTGTGACTGGGGGTGAATGTTTGCCAATGTGCAGCATTCCGTCCATCATCTTGTGTGTTTTGTATGACCTAGATAGGACCTAGACAGGTCACATCCACCCATACTTAACAGTTAACAAGAAACAAGTAGTTGATGTCATTCAGTGGATTACTAACTAACAGGGAGATTCATGATCTTTGGTGTTTACCCTATTTAGAAATTGCTTACAAGACTGGATAGATTCCTAACATCATGTTTGGTATAGCACTGTGATCAAACCTGAATATCTCTACAGAACCGGTTTAGATCATTGCCCTCTACTTCTCACAGTGAGATGGGGCAATAAAATGCATATGTCCCAATGTGGTGATTTCTGGCAGTGGCACTCAGTGCTTAATTTGTAAAATATTAAGTGCCAGGGCTCTGACCAGGAGGCCACTGCAGCTTGCACCACCCATCGCCCTTGTCATCGCTGCCAAAACAACTACTAACCATCTCTTTTGCATGTAAATGCGACAGTTTAGATTATTCCAGGTCCACAAAGCTAAAGGAATGGCTGGGGAGGTAGGTATTAGCAATTTCAATGTATATTGTAGTCCTAAACTACCATTGTTCTGCTCATCTTTAAGTTAGATGAGCAACGCCACCATGTGGTGGACTGTTCTAAGTATGGTGTTGACAATTAGGTGCCTTCGGTGGCGAGCACAGGAAACCAATTAAGTGCTGGTGCTGAGCACCGGAAAGCACCAGCTCAAATTAAGCACTGGTGGCCCTACATGAAGCAGTCTTTCAGAGTACTATCACTGTGAACATCACTAATTAAAAGTAAGGGACAGTGAGTAGTCAGGAAACTGAAAAGCAAGCATTCAAAGTGGTCCCATGAAGTACAGGCACTAGAACATCAATAAGAGTAGGACAACACCGACAAGAGACATTGAAAAGATAGAAATTAAACAATGCATGCTGGAAAAGGCAATAGTAAGTAACACTGAATGTAGGAACACTCTGCATGAATGCAGACAAAAACATGAGGAGGCTGTTCAGAGACTGCAATGTCTAGACTAGATAAATTGGGCTGGCTCTGGCATGCCTCTTGTCAGCAGAAATTTTAAAGTTAGCATTGATGATATTGGGGGGGATGATGGAGAACTGTACTACACACAAATAGAAATCAGCCATATCCTTGCTAGTTACTATACTACAATTTACGCAATACCATCAGAGTTACATGAGACCATCTATTGGACTTCCTACATACTCAAATGCTCCTTACTTTAGCTGAAGAAAATACATTGGAATTAGAAGCCCCAGACACTCTGCAAACATGCTATTGAATTAATAGGTGTTGGACTTGGCCCTATCTGCAGAATCATCCCCAGACTTTTTGCCTTTACCCTCCTGTTTTCTGAACCCGTTTCTGTTGGCTTTTAGGATGCTGCACACCTTCCCACTGCTAACCTGTGCTAAAGTGCTTGTGCTCTCTCCTTAAAACATTGTAGAATTGGCTTACAACCAATTGGCATATTTAATTTACTTGTAAGTCCCTAGTAAAGTGGTACTACAGGTCCTCTGGTCTGTAAATTAAATGCTACTAATGGGCTTGCAGCACTGATTGTACAAACGGCTTAAACAGCTCTTTAAACAAGTCTCAGGCCTGCCATTTCTGCCTGAGTGTGCAGTTTTTAAACTGCCATTTCGACCTGGCAAGATAAACCTCTTACCAGGTCCAAACCTCCCATTTCAATACATATATTCACCCCAGCGTAGGACCTACACAGCTCAGAGGACAGGGTGCAGTCTATTTGAAAAGTTGGATGTGTACTTTTAAGGTTTACATGTCCGGGTAGTGAAAAAAACATACATTCGTTTTTCACTACTGTGAGGCCTAATTCTCCCATAGAATAACATTGAACGTATTACAATTAACAAGTGATCATTTTCAATTGGGAGCAGGTAGTAAAGTCGAGTTTAGTGTCCAAAGAATTGTATTTAAAAGCCCTCTTTAATGATAAAGTCTGATTTTTAGTCACAATTCTGAAAATGCTGCTTTTAGATATTTGGTCCTAACCATTTGGTGCCTGCAGCCTGATCCTGGGTCACATGACTAGGTGTAGCTGACAGATGGTCTTTGTGTATTGCTCCCAGGCATTGAGACAAAGAGAAGATAGGTATTGGCAGGATTGGCGACTCTGAGTTAACGAGGGGGAGGAGCTGCCACCTACCACACTTGCACATCACAAAGGCTCTGCCTGATCACTCTAACAAAGGGTTTGACACTGGTCTTTTGTGACCGCAGACATGGTGGGGCCAGGACAGGGAGGCAGGGAATGCCTGACACCTCTGGGCTGAAAACCTTTAGAAACTTCCTCCACTTTAAAGCGGGCTCCAGGTGTAAATATTGGGGCTCAGACCCAACTCTTCAGTACACATATGGACCTGTGAACTCTGCCAGAAAGACTGCTGTGCTGCTGAAAGAACTGTCGCTCTGTTGACCTGCTGCCCAGAAGGACTGCAGCCTGCTGTGCTGACCTGCTGCCCTCTTGCCTTTGGGGGAAGGACTGGATCTACATCTCTAAACCCAGGATCCCAGGGGCGATTTGGCTGGCCTCCTGATCAGAATCCTCAGGGACAGAATAGGTTTCCAGCAATCTTGAACCCAACACGTGGACATATGTGAGTCTTGCCCTCCCAAGAGGTGCCACCCCAGTCCTGGACCCCTGGAAGTGGACCTAAAGGTGCTCTCCCAGCCCATCTGTGGATGCAGAACAAACGCATCTCCTCCGTGGCGCATCTCCAGCAGAACCGGTGCATCGCCTTTGCTGCTTGACACATCGCCCTCGGAACTGAAACATCGCCTCCGCTGTGTGGACTTCCCTGACGCAAGGACATTGCGTCACCCAACGCAGCCCACTGCGTGACACATCTCCACACAAGGACATCACCTCACACTTTGCACCTATCCCGGAACCGCCACTACGTGACGCATCTCCTCGCTGGGACCCCACATCGCCTCTGCTGCACGATGCATCCTCAACGCCGGACTCCGCTCCTCTTTGCAACCAGGATTTAAGATGCTCTTGTTCAGCGGGCCTGACTGGGTCCCTGTAGCTGGCCCGCACTCCCTCATGGTCGGCCTGAACTTGTGACTTTGTCCTGGTCCAGCGTGACCAGATAACCACAGTTGGTTCCCTGTGCATTTTGGCATTATTTTCATTTAAGTATTTAAAGATGCATATCGCCAATTGTACTGAGTGGATTTTTTTTGTTTCAATTTTGATTTATTTATTACATTTTACTCTATTTTACTAAATTGGGGTGAGATTTTTCTTGTGTTGTGTTTTCACTTTATTACTGTTTGAAGTGCTGCATAATTACTTTATACATTGAATCTAAGTTAAGCCTAACTGCTCTGTACCAAGCTACCAGAGGGCTGAGCACAGGTTAATTTGAGGATTGTTTGTGACATCACTCTGACAAGGATTGTGGTTGCTAATTGAGTAGGGTGTCACCCCCTTCAACCACTAACCCAATTTCTTACTAGGTAGGAGTAAAACCCCTGGTTTAGACAACTTTCCTGCTAAATTTATGAGACATTTGACAAACTATTGGCCCCTGGACTTCTGAATGAGTACAGCTCTGCACTTTACACAAGTAGACGTCCTCTGAAAACATTCATAGTGGTGGTCCCAAAGCCTGATTAGGACCGGCTAGAACAGACCATGTGGAGACTACTTTTCTTGCTGAAATTTAGATTATTCCAAGATAATAAGCAAGAATTTAGCGAATAGGCTATTATCACTGCTCCATGTATTAATACATCCTGCCCAAAATGGGATAATCCCAGAAAGAAGCATCGCACCCAACTTAAAGAGACTGATACACTAGATGGCAATCATATCAGCGACCGAACAAGGTGCCTCATTGCATCACTGGATATGGAAAAATCATTTGACACACTGAGGTGGGATTACTTCCTGAAAAGTATGGGGGTCCCTATGGTTTCTCTCAGGCGTTAATCCTGTTGGTGGTTAAGAGTACTGTCAGTTAAACCTGCATGACACATCATGGTTTATGTTGCTACTATTGAAAGATTGCACCTCCAATGTTTTTCATATTCTTGACAGTTTCTAATTTGTATACCGACAAGGGGGGTAGCCTACATCTAGACTGGAGAATACTCCAGTATAAAGCGATCCCTTTGCGACAATTAAAGACCTGTATTTTCTGTTCTGTTTTGAAAGTTGAATAAGTGTCTATTTACAAAAAAGAAGTCCTAAAATGTATGAATTTTTTCCTGGAATTTAAATGTTGGAATCAGCTACTATATGCTGCCCTAACCTCAATAAATAGAATAGTTGAAATAATCTCAAGGTGGTGGATAATAGGCATGGCTCCCCTCCCATCAGGATATCCACTGTCACCATTACTGTTTGCCCTCTCAATGGAATCCTTGGCTTGCTAAGTGCGCCAGAGGACCAGTGAGAAAAAAATCACTGTTGCTGGCATCCAACATAATATCTTCCTGTACTCTGATGACATTCTTCTTTATTTAGAACCTACGAGGTAGATCGAAGCTTGATTGTCAACATACTAGTTCACATTGGTATTTTGGTAGGTTTAAGGGTCAACTGGGGGAAATCCCGTCCTTTCTCCTTGAAGTCACAATGCAGAGACATGTTGAACTCAACAAGGTGCCCTGCTAAAATGGGTGCCAGATTCATTTAAATAAATTGGGGTTCAAGTGTATCACACCAGGGACATGTAGTGGGTAACGTAGGATGGGCACTTGCAGAAGCTAAGAAAATCAGTGCATTCTGCCATTGTGAAATATAGATAAGGAAGCCCTGCCAAACTAATTAGGCTAACCCACTTATTGGATTATTTTGTGAATATTACAATAAGCAGCCTAGTGTGGTTCTTTAGGCAACCTCAGCTTGTTAGTCAGTTTGAAATGGGGTGTGGCCAAATGCATGGTGACATTGGAGAAAGTGCAGCAACCGCTGACTCAAGGGAGACTGGGAGCACCCGACATTGAGCTGTATTATGTAGCAGCCCAACTAGAGGGGGCGGCCACATCATTCACAGCAGAGGGTTATGCAAAGTCCAGTTTCTCCAGGATACAATGTAACCATTGACTTTAGCTGACACAATTGACATTGCGTGTATTTGTAAAGCGCACTTTCACCCATGGGTATCTTGGCGCTGAATAACAGATATTTATTGTTACCCTACTCAATGGTACTCATTTTATTGACCTCAGAAGGACGAAAGGCTGAGCAGACCCACCAGGATTTGAACCTGTGACCATGAGGTCGAACACAGGCCCCTAGAGTGGATACATTAGTTCACTAAGCCATTAGACCCGGCTATTTGAGAAAATATAGAGAGCAAATCTCTACCGATGTAAGTAATAATGCAAGTTGTAATAATGCTGGAAATGCTGCCTGAAAAATAATTAAAACCTGGAAACCATATTCTCAGGACCACTCATTGTAGATTCTTCCCAAAGTTTGAAAGTTAGTGAAGGAAATAGTCGAGGGATGCATTAGAACAAGTAGGCGACCTGTACACCTTCGTGAAGTCCAGGGTACAATTTGAAATTCACCCAGGCCAATTTCTTGCATATGGGAGTGTAGTTAAGGAAGCTAGTGAAAATTGGAATCAAGTCATCAATGAACCTTAGGTACACCAAAATATAAAACCAGCATAGGCAGTGCCAATAGGCCTGGTTTTAAAGTGCTCCACCCTGCACTCTCGCAGGTACACAGCTCATCTATAGGATGAGAGAGTCTTATACTGCTGGTGTTCTGAAAATAGAAGCCAGAATCCTTGAAAAATAATTTGCTTGTTCTGGTGCTGTAGAACATGGGCATAACAAAGAGTGCATGAAAAGGGAAAGAATGCCTGGGAGAGGGCTCATAGTGCTGAGGCAAAGAGCTGAGATAATCAGGACAAGTGTCAGCAAGTGCCTTTTTCACCATGCAAGTGTCTTAAACAATATCCATTTATGCACTGGTAACCTATGATGGAAGTTTAACTGGGATTTAGTAGCTGACTGAGTTAGATTAAGTGTTATATCACAATTCTAAGGTGACTAAAGATATTTAGGTAAACCAAGCAAGACTGCATTCCTATAATTCACACAGGATGAGATAGCTGCCTGGATCACCTGCCTTCTCCATTCAACTCAACAAAAACAATAATTTTCTTTAAGCTCTTCAAAATGGAGTAACATATATACCAATGATCTTTTTGACATGTATACAGAAGGTAAGATCAGTATCTGATAGAGACTTCTAGCTGCAGATTCCTTACCTTTGAATTTCCCAGGCGTCAGGCTGGATCCGGAAACGTTTGCTGAGCAATACCCTTTGCGTGCGCCGTCGGGTGGCTCTATTCGGCTCCGCATGATGTCGATCGATGTCGGTAGCGTCGGTTATGACATCGCGGAACCTATATAGACGCCACCCATGCACGCGGACGTCAGTTCTTTTCTTTCCACACCAGTTAAGCGCTGTTCTGGGAAGAGCTACCCCTCTGTCGCTTTTTGTCAGGCTTTTTCTCGACTTTTTGTCGAATTCGAGAATTATTTCCATGTGTGAGGATGTCTTCGAGGAAGACAGGGTTCAAGTCGTGCAGGGCCTGTCCCCGCACGATGTCGGTTACCGATCTCCACCTCGTCTGCCTCTAGTGTCTCGAGCATGCCCGCAATCCGAAGTCGTGCTCGGACTGTCGGGCTATGGCTCCTAAGACCTTGCGGGAGCTGGCTTTGAAGCTCCTTGCGGCCCGGCAGCCGACACCGTCAAGCGACACTACGGTCGCTGATCAAGGAAGAGGAGGTCGCGGGACAGCTGTCGGAGCCCAAACTTCTCTTCGTCCCACTCGAGGTCTTCAGGACAATCGGGGAAGAGGCACAAGAAGAAGAAGAAGTCCAAATGGACTTCATCTTCACCTCAAGTGTCATCCGTCAAGGAAGGAGGTAAGGAGGGCCGACGCTCTAGGCACGGTTCTACAGAGCTGGAGCCAGGGTCGACTTTGCGCCTTCCTCCTTTTCCAGGAGCTTGAGTGACCCCTGCTCAGATCAAACAGTTCTACGAAGCCATGTGCCCTGTATTTGAGTGGGCCGACCCCTCTGGTGAGCCTTCGGAAGGAGCCCTATCGGATTCGATGCCGTCAGCTCTGGCCACAAGGCCGGTGGGGCCTCAGAGATCTGATCACAGATCCGGGTCGATGCCAGTCGTACCACCGCGACCTCCCCCGGCGTCGGACCCGAAGTCGGTGCCTTCGGTGCCACCGGTGCTCATCGGCGGTACGAGCCCCATCCTTTTCCCCGACTAGCCGATTCTGACGTCGACAGAACCCAGGGGTTCTTTGTTGTCGCCTGAACACTTTGTGGATGTGTTAGGCTCGGGAGACGAATGGGAGGGGTCTATGGACCCTTTGAAACACCAGATTGATTCTGCAGAGCAGTTGGACTTGTATGGGGAACTTGGGAAAGTCAGTGGACTGGATACTTCTCCAGATACTGGCATGCTCTCTCCGCCAACTGTGGCTACAGGGGAGGGGGCATCTTATGCCATGGTGGTTAAGAGGGCAGCCAATGTCCTTGGACTGGAGTTGCCCTCCGTGGAGGTCAGGACTAATCTCCTGACCAAAGTGCTTCAACCTGGGGCTTCCACCTCAGAACCCCTTTTGCCCTTTAATGAAGCACTAACGGATGTCCTTCTAGGCACGTAGTCCAAGCCTAGCACAGGGGCTCCTGTGAATATGACAATTGCACGTCGCCATCGCCCAGCTCCGGGCGACCCAAAGTTCCTCAACCAACACCCCACCCCAGAAAGTTTGGTGATGCAGGGCTCTGCTTCTCAGGGCACGGGCCCTTCCACCCCTCTGGATAGGGAATCCAAGAGACTGGATTCATTTGGCAAGAAAATGTTTTCTTCCTCCAGCTTGGCATTGCGGTCGGTGAATACCGCATTCTTATTGGGCCATTTCTCCCTCTCCCTTTGGGAGATGGTTGCGCAAGTGCTGCCACAAGTCCTGGAGGAGGCCCGGTCTTTGCTCTCTCAGGCAGTTAAGGATGGGAGAGGTGCAGCAAAATTAACCATAAGGATGTGGCCTTGATACGACGGATTTGCTGGGCAGATCGATTTCCACGACAGAGGCCTTGAGGCGCCATTCCTGGCTTAGAACAACTGGCTTCTCGGGTGATGTCCAGGCTAATTTGATGGACATGCCCTTTGATGGAACCTGTCTTTTTGGGGAAAAGGCAGATTCGGCCCTAGTAAGGTTCAAGGACTCTCGAGCTACGGCCAGCTCCTTGGGCCTCTCTTTTACTCCTTGTGGCCAGTCCACCTTTCTCCTCTTTCGTGGCAGCGGAAGGGGTTTCCAGCCACGTCAGCCCTATCCCTGTCATCGTCCTGCGCTCACCACCCAAGCCTTGCGGGGACGTAGACGCGGTTCATTACGAACTAGGAATAGAATTCGGAAGTAGTCACCCACCCTGCACTTGGCAGCCGCAGCCTCCAAGCAATCCTAGTCTGACTCTGCAAGCCCACACCACTCCAGTTGGCGGGAGAATCCATCATCATCTCCCCCACTGGAGGTCCATAACATCAGACCGGTGGGACTTGCAGATCATTCAGGAGGGCTATTCTCTGCCTTTCCTTTCTTTTCCTCCTCCTATTCTACCAAATCAGGAACGGCTGACGGAGGATCATCTGAACTTGCTCCAGGAGGAAGTTACAGCTCTCTTGGCCAAGGGAGCAATAAAAAGGGTCCCAGTTTCAGAAGTAGGCAGTGGCTGTTATTCCAGCTACTTTCTTATTCCGAAGAAGAACAAAGGGTTGCGGTCCATTTCAGATCTTCGGACAGTCAATCTCTTCCTCAAGAAGGAGAAGTTCAAGATGCTCAATCAAGCTCAGTTCTTGTCTGCCCTAGACCAAGAAGGCTGGATGGTAGCTTTGGACCTGCAGGATGTGTATTTTCACATCCCCATCCTGCTGGGCCACAGGCTTTACCAGCAGTTCAAGGTAGGCCGGGAGCACTTTCAGTTTACCATGCTCCTCTTTGGCCTTACCCGTGCCCCTCAGGTGTTTTCCAAGGTGATGGCGGTGGTTGCAGCTCATCTGCGCAGGTTAGGGGTCTCAGTCTTCCCCTACCTCTACGACTGGCTGTTTAAGGTGTCCTCGTCCCAGGCTGTCGTCTCCCACCTTCAGGCTATGGTGAACCTCCTGCATTTGCTGGGGTTCTCTATAAACGTGCCGAAGTCACACCTGACTCCTTCTCAGATGCTCCCTTTCATTGGAGCTGTTCTGGACACAGTGTAGTTTCAGGCTTATCCTCCCGAACAGTGAGACCAGGATATTCAGGTTGTGATTCCGATGTTTCAGCCTCTATCCTGGATTTTGGTGAGCCTGACTCTGAGGCTGCTGGGCCTCATGGCCTCCTGCATCCTGTTAGTCAACATGCCAGGTGGCGTATACGGGCTCTGCAGTGGGACCTGAAGTTCCAGTGGGCACCGCATCGAAGAAATTTCACGACATGGTCCAGATCTCGGAAGGAACTGCGAGAGATCTGCAGTGGTGGTTGACGAACCGCGATTGGGTCAACAGCAGACCCCTCTCCTTTCCCCAACCAGATTGCATAGTTGTGACAGATGTGTCACTTCTGGGATGGGGCAGCCATCTGGAAGAGGTGGAGATCAGGGGACACTGGTCTCTGCGGGAGTTGGGGCTCCACATAAATTTGTTGGAGCTTCAAGCGATTCGATTGGCATTGAAAGCATTTCTTCCCTTTGTCAAGGGAAGGTTAGTGCAGGTGTTCACGGACAACACCACCGCCATGTGGTACTGCAACAAGCAGGGCGGGGTGGGGTCGTGGACCCTTTGTCGTGAGGCCCTGAGTCTCTGTACATGGCTGGAACAGCAGGGCATAACCCTGGTGGTTTAACACCTGGCAGGTTCTCTGAATGCCAGGACAGACAAACTCAGCCGTCGATGCCTAGCGGATCACGAATGGCGTCTCCATTCAGAGGTGGGGCAAGGTCTGTTTAAGCAGTGGGGAGAACCTTGGTTAGATTTGTTTACCTCTGAAGAGAACGAGCAGTGTCAGCAATACTGCGTGCTGGAGTTTCCAAGGTGGCTATTGCCCGGCGACGCCTTTCGTCGCGAGTGGAGCTCAGGCCTGCTGTACGCCTTTCCGTGCATACCACTCCTGCCCAGGGTTCTGAAGAAGATCAGGAGCAACCAGGCCCAAGTCATCCTTGTAGCTCCGGGCTGGGCAAGGAGAGACTGGTATCCAGAGCTTCTGAAGATGAGCATCGATCCCCTGATCAGGCTGCCCCTTTGGGAGGATCTTCTGTCGCAGCAGCAGGGGAGGGTTCTCCACTCGAACCTGTCAACTCTGCGCCTCCATGCGTGGAGATTGAGCGGCAACAGTTGATGGCTTTTGACCTTCTTCCCGAAGTATGTAATGTTATTTTGATGGCCAGGCGTACCTCCACTAAGCCAGAATACGCCTGCCGTTGGCAGAAATTTGTATTATACTGTACAGAAAGGTCTATTGACCCTCTTTCTGTTTCTCTTTCCACTGTTCTTTTATTCATTCTAACCCTTGCCCAACAGGGCTGTGTTTTGGGAACTCTCAAGGATTATCTTTCTGCTCTGCCTGCTTTTTTGCAGCTGCCAGACCAACCCTCTCTCTTCAAGTCTCCAATTGTAAATAGGTTTTTGAAGAGGCTGACACACTTGTTTCGGCCCAAGCCCTTTGTTATGCCGCAGTGGGACCTTAATTTGGTCCTCACTTATCTTATGTGTGCTCCCTTCGAGCCTTTACACAAGTGTCCCCTCCGGCTGCTTACCATTAAGACAGCCTTTTTTGTGGCAATTACATGTGCCCGGAGGGTGAGTGAGTTGCAGGGGTTGTCTTGTACACCTCGCTACATGATGTCTTTTCTGGACAAAGTGGTGCTTCACACCCGTGCATCATTCTTGCCAAAATTTGTGACCCCATTCCATCTGGGCCAATCGATCATGCTGTCCACCTTCTTTGCTCCCCCGCATCCCTCTAAGGAAGAGGAGCGTCTCCACCGACTGTACCCAAAAAGAGCGTTGTCGTTCTACCTTGACCGCACAAAAGAGTTCCGGGTGGACGACCAACTCTTTGTGGGGTACGTGGGAGCTAAGAAGGGGTGGGCAGTGCAGAAAAGGACTATCACTGAGTCATTCTCTGTATTAAGATCTGCTATGCCCTGACCAAGAAGCAGCCCCCAGAGGAATTAAGGGCCCATTCCACCAGGGGAAAGACTGCAACTACGACCTTGGCTCTGGGTGTCCCAGTCCTTGATATCTGTCTCGCAGCAATGTGGACATCCTTGCACACATTTGCCAGGCTTTACTGCCTGGACAGTTAGGTCCGCTGGGATAGGCATTTTGCACTTTCGGTCCTGCAGGACTTCCTAGTGTAAGGGATTGGTCGGCGACCCACCACCAGGATGGTATGGCTTGGGTACCTAATTCAAAGGTAAGGAATCCGCAGCTAGAAGTCTCTTATCAGATGAACAAGTTACCTTCTGTAATGCATAATCTGGTAGTGACTCTATCTAGCTGCAGATTCCTTACAGCCCCAATCATGCCTCCCCGCTTCGTGGACTGATTTATTAGGGCTAGGGTGACTCCCCTTTTCAGGGCCCTAGTTTTGGACATGAGTATGTCAGTTACTTCGTGGCTCTGCGCTTCTGGCGTGGAAAAAATGAAAAGTACTGACGTCCGCACGCCTGGGTGGCACCTATATAGGTACCGCAACGTCATAACCGACACTGCCGACGTCACAAGGAGCCGAATGGAACCACCCGATGGCGTGCGCAAGGGGTATTGCTCAGCAAAAGTTTACGGATCCAGCCTGACACCTGGGAAATTCAAAGGTAAGGAATCTGCAGCTAGATAGAGTCTCTCCCAGATCATGCATTACTGAAGGTAAGTAACTTGTTTGTTAATTTTATGATGGGAATGTTCCCTGCATGGTAAAGGGGCATGTTCCCCTGCTCTGAGTGGCTAATTGCAATAGAAACTGGTATCCTGACCTTTTTATTTGGCCCTTGCTCCACGCTAATATAGTGTGCGCCTAGTAGTCTAGGCCTGTCCATGGTGATGTGAGAATCAGAACCAGTTCTGTATCCTGGAGGGGTGTGCAAAGCTTTCCCTCATAATGGGCATAGGACTTCTATCCAAGCCCTGGATGAATCACATTGTGATGGTGGCAGTGAATGGAGTTTTTGTGAATCAGTAGCGTGACCCGATGTTTTTCTCTGTGTCAGAGAGAAGTGAATCTTCTGACCCTCTTGTGTAAAGGTCTGCTATCATGTGAGACCAAGGTACTTGCACTGAAATTGTCTGTGGATGTCGTGTGTGTGCATGTGCAGTGAGCGTGTAGCACATTTCTGATGGATACTTCCAACTGCACCTTAGAATATCCCTCCAGCGCCAGACTGGATCCTGATAATTTTGTAGGAGTGCATCCACGCAACATGTGTGTCGTGGAGCTCCACATTGATTCCATGCCAACCCAGAAGTGACAAAGCAGAGCCACACATAAGTGCCACCCCTGATCACAAACCCATTACCTTTCTTTCTGCGCCTTCTAACCTAGATACAGAGTTCTGCTTCCACCTTTGTTGGTTTTCTGATTATTTCAAACAACGTCTTTAACAATGTGCTAGGGAACGATGTCCTCACCAAAAACAATAGCATTCAAGCCATGCCGTGACTGCAGTATGCAGATGTCGGTCACAGACCAGCACAAGGGTATTCCTTTGAAGTCTGGGCTCTGGCCAAAACTCAAAGTCATGAGACAAATTCACCTGAAGGCGATTCTAGACCAAGCGGCAAAGTTGTGGTCTTCACACAGGCCCTGTTCTCACTCCAAGTTGGTGACCTGTTAACACAACTACATTTCCCACCTGAAATCTTCTGGTAAGTTGAAGTCCAAGTGCCAGTATAAGAAAGCGAAGCATGTCTCAACCCAATCCTGCCTCCAAAGAGAATGCTCAAGGGCATCTAGATTTGATTCACACTGCTTCGAGGTCTCTGGCCACAGAACTGATAACCTCATTTGGTTCCAAAGCACCCTGAGTGACCTGGCCTGAGTCAATCCCGCAGGAGATTGAGGCCTTCAAAGAGGTCATGCTAAAAATCTTAAGTGCACTTCCGACTCTGTCTGGTGTGCCTTTAGGCCCCACAGAACTACAGGGACCTCCAGTCGGATTACAGCAGCGGGTTCTTCCCCGGCACCGTCTGCCCCCATCGGAGCTGTTACCAGGCTCATACCAACTTTGGCTCAGACTTTCACTCTGGACCTGAGAGTCACGTTTGACCTCGTCACCCTGACACAGATGATCTGGTGCTGACGCCCAAGTCAGATCTTGAGCAGACATCGGCCCAATCTCCACCAATGTCACGCTACTAAATTACAAAATTGCAATCAGTTATCCTACAGCCTGACTTGAACCTGGTCCCTTAGCTCTGACACAACTATCAGCAAAGGCTCCATATTCTTTTTGATTCTAACTCTGTTCCTGTGTCAGAACAGGATGCACCCCATGATACTGATGATGATGTGAGGGGATAGCTTGCTTCCCCCTCAGTGTACTGATGATTCCTTACACCTTGATTGACAAACTTTCAGTGGGCTTGATAGATCCTCTCAAACAGAGCTTGACTCACCACATGACCCATCAACAAAAGAAAGTGCCTTATTTTCAGTGTGTTTCAGAGGGCAACTGAGGTACTAGAATTAAAACTGACATCCACTGGGACTAAGACAAATGTTTTGCAGTCTGGGCCAGTAACATCAAAGCCTTTGCTTCCATTTTTTCATGCCCTAATGGACCCTTTGACGGCTATCTGGTTGAAACTATGTTCTTGCCCGCCTATTAGCGGGTGGCCAGGCAACATAGGCCTGCACCAGTGTCCCACATTTTTTCACCAAGCCCCCTACTCTGGAAAGTCTGATTCTACAGGCTTCGACCAGTAAAGTGAGCTTTAGTTTGTCCTCAATGGCTCACTCCCGACTGGTGAGGAGCAGGATTCAACACTTCCTCCCACTATGGCAAACCATCAATTCTGACAGATGGGTTTTGCAGATTGTTCAAACGTGCTACATTCTACCTTTTCTCTCTTCCCCAAATATTCCTCCCACACCAGAACAAAGTTCAGAGAAGCATCTGTTCATTCTGCTGCAGGAGGTTCGCCTGTTGCTCTCCAAGCGTTCCAGAGAATGGGTACCAGATTCAGAAAAAGGCCTATTTTGCACATTAGAATCCTGAACGACTTCGTTTGTAAGGACAAACTCAAAATTCTCACATTAGTTCAGATCCCTTCTGACCTGGACCCAGGACACTTGATGGTGTCCTTGGACTTGCAGGAGGCATATTTTCATGTGTCTGGCCTGCAGTCTCACGGGCGGTACTTGCTATTTAAGGTGGCCAGGAGTATTTTCAGTTTACAGTGCTGCCCTTCAGCCTCACCTCTGTCCTTGTTGTGTTCATAAAAAGTATGTCGCTGGTCGCTGCCCTTCTTTGGAGGATGGGAGTTCCTGTTTTCCAGTTACTCAATGACCGACTGGAGAAAGCTGGCTCTCTGCAGTCTCTCATGGACCACCTTCAGACAACAGCATCCATTCATTGGAGCAATCCTGGACACGGTGGAGTTGAAGGCTTTGCCTCGGCCTCAATGAGTTTGGGACTTTCGGCCTATGATCCCGATATCTCTGGCTCAATCATGGATCCCTTTGAAGGTGTCTTTAAGGCTTCTTGTCCTCTTAGCCTCATGCATCCTTCCTGTCAACCATGCCAGGTGGCTCATGCGAACCTTGCAGTTGAGCATGAAATCCTAGTTTTGCCCAGCATCATGGCTACCTTTCAAACATCATCCAGGTTTTGGAGGAGATAGCCCAAGATCTGCAGTAGTTGCTGACCAATAATAATTTGTCCTGATGCAGGCCACTCTACCTAACCCATCCAGAATTGACTGGGCTGAAGAATACATCACTGCTGGGTTGGAGGGGGTTATCTAGCAGAGGTGGCGGTATTAGGCCTCTGGTTTCAACTGGACGGCCAGCTTCACATCAACCTGTCAGAGCTAGAGGCATCTGTTGGGCCCTGAAGACTTTCCTGCCTTCAGTATGGGGGAGGCTGGTGCAAGTTCTCATGGATAATATTACTGCCATGCGGTACCTCAACAGGCAGGGCAGAGTAGGGTCCTGGGCCCAGTACCACAATGCTCTGCACCTCTGGAGGAGGCTTGAACATCAGCACATCTTTCACCTGGCAGGATCCCTAAATGCCAGAGTGGATGAACTGAGCAGACTTCGTCTGGCAGATCACAAGTGGCTTTACACCCTGAGGTGGAGCAGGGTGTGTTGGACCAGTAGACAGAGCACTGCATAGATATTTTTGCCACTATAGAGAACGCACATTATCAACAGTCTTGCACATTGGCTTTTCAATGGGAGCACTTGTTAAGAGTCGCATTCAGGCTGGAATGGAACAGGGGGCTTCTGTACACGTTCATGCCACTACCTCTCCTATACTACTATACTATGGGATTTGTAGAGCGCATGGCGACCCGAAGGCATCCCAGCGCTAGTTCGAAGAGGTTCACCTAATGCATAGAGGCAGTTAGGGAGGAATGCCTATTTATGGAGCAATCTAAGACACCAATTACACAGGTAGGTGCCTACAACCTCTTGGCCGGCAGCGTAGGGCAATGGGCAAGTCTACACAGCTTCTGTGCCTACAACCCGGAGGCTGGCAGCATTAATCGGATCATGTTATGAAATCAAAACAAAAGAAAATACAACAACCTAATCTTTAAACATATCATTAAAAGGAACAAAAGACCCTCCCTCCTACCCCCCAAAACCCTGCACCGGTCTCTAATCTAGCGAAAGCTTATGGTTCACGCCTGGACATTTAAGTCACTACCAGGGCCCTGGACCTTTTGTTCAGGCCGTGGCGTTTCTTCCTCGTCTCTAGAGAGCAAGCATAGTATTTGTAGATATTTTGGGCATGTTACCTCTCGCAGATCTGTTGAGAGAATCTGGATGAAAGGGGCCCACAACTCGGTATAATCCTCCCCTTTGTATTCCGTAATCAAGGAGAGGCGTTCCATGGCGAGAGTTAGCCATATTCTGTGCAGCCATGCCGTGTGATCTAGGACAGTTGTTGTACCCCACTGAGCTAAGATAGCTTGGCGCGCCGCGAGTAACACCAGTGCCATTTGTCTCCCCCTCAGGGAACGTAGGGGAAAAGTCAGTGACTTCGGCAGCCCTAGTAATGTGTATGCTGGGAAGCGTGGCAACTCAGTATCAAAAGCCTTATTGATGTCATCCAAGACCATCTCCCAGAATCGACCCAGTTTTGGGCAGTGCCACAGTAAGTGCACCAAGGAGCCCTAAGACCGCATCCCCTCCAGCACCTCTCAGAGTGATTTTTATCCAAGCTATGGATGCGGGCCGGCGTGAGATACCAATATGTTATGACTTTGTAGGCCGACTCGTTCCCCGCCGTACTGTGTGCTGTGTGGTTTGCTCTGAAATGGATGTCCTCCCACTCCTTGTCCGAGAGGGCCCAGCTCAATCCCTCCTCCCATCGTAGCTGTCCCTTGGTGCGCCCGCCTTCCTTCCTTGTGGCAAGCATGGTGTAAAGCTCTGATATTAAGTGTTTATCATCTTTTTTGCAGACGAGCCACTTCTCGAGTGGCCGAGAGGCCTCTGCGTGGTATCTCGGGGATTTAACCCAGTGTTTTAACTGTAGATAATGAAAGTCATCAGTCAGAGGGAGGTCATAGTCCAGTCTCAGTCGATCAAATGGGATAATCCCTTCTAGGTCAAAGAGTGAACCCACCCGCTTGCATCCCGACTCTCTCCATCTCTGGAAGACCTCTGATTTGCAGCCCGGGGGAAAGTCAGGATTATCTACTATCGGGGACATCGGGGAGGGAAATGTCATGAGGCCCTTTTTATTTGCTATGGCATCCCATACCTTCAGCATAGAGGCGGGGACTGGGGAGGAGTACAGACCCCAAGCTCTATGCTTGCGTGGGAGCCAAGCCTCCCGCCAAATATTTACTCCTGCCACCGCTTGATCCATAAAGGACCAGTGCTTTTCCGGAAAGCTGGCTGTTCCATTCAACTATTTAGCGGAGATGTAACACTTGCAGGTACCTGTGAATCAACGGTAGACCCACCCCTCCCTCCCATTTGGGCTGTGTTAGTTGGGCTATGGATAGTCATGCCTTTTTCCCTCCCCAGATAAACTTGTTAATAGCTAGTTGCAGAGTGCGCAAGGCCTTCGGTGGCGGGACCAGTGGTTGTGTCTGAAAAATATATAGAATACGCTGTAGTGTCATCATTTTGTACCGCCGCTATACGACCAAACCAGGCCAGCTTCAGACGTGACCACCCATCTAACGCCGTTGTTGTCTGATCAATGAGCACCGTGTAATTTAACGCGAGAGTCTTAGGAAGTGTTGGGGCTAGAAGGATGCCCAGATATGTTATCGATTGCTTTGCCTATTGCAAAGGGAATCTATTCCGTAAGTTTTCTTCACACGCTGGGGGGGTGGATAGATTTAGGACCTGTGATTTGCTCAGGTTCACTTTAAAGCCCGAGGCTTTCCCAAAGCACTCTAATTCGCCCAGCAGCGCCGATAGGGAGGTGGGTGGGTTCGACAACGATAGAATTACGTCATTTGCATATAAACTGATTTTATGGACATCACCTCTGAATCTGAGACCCCCAATCTGCGGGTGGTCCTGAATCCTTTGGGCTAGTGGCTCCATGTATAGAGAAAAGAGGAGGAGAGATAGCAGGCAACCCTGTCTCGTGCCGCGTGCTATTGGGAGCGTATCAGATGATACCCCATTCACTCGAACATATGCACACGGAGCCCGGTAAATGCAGCCAACCCATTTTATAAACCGATCTCCAAAGCCGAAGCAGCGGAGCGTATCAAAAAGATAACTCCATCGTACTCTGTCAAATGCTTTCTCTCTGTCTGTCCACAGGAACAGGGCTTCTTAGCGAGATCTGTGCACACTATCCATTAGATGAAGGAGTCGCTTAGTATTGTCTCCTCCCTGACGCATGGGGATAAATCCCGCCTGGTCCGGATCGATGAGACCCGCCATTAGTGGGTGCAGTTGGGCTGGTAGGATCCTGGCGAAGATTTTTGCGTCTGTATTAAGCAAAGATATAGGGCGATACGATCCGCATTTGCTGGGGTCTTTAAGAGGCTTAAGAATCACAGATATCGAGGCTTCTGCCATGGAGTCAGTGATTGAACCACTTTCAAGGCAATAAATAAATAGACATGTCAACAGTGGCGCCAGTTCCTTGCAAAAGGCTTTATAAAACAGTGCTGGGAACTCGTCCGGGCCCGGAGCCTTGTTCAACCATCAGGTGGGCAATTGCCGAGATGACTTTCTCGGTTCGTATTGGGTTATCAATTTGGGTTTCGAGAGCATCTGGGAGGCAAGTGACCGTGCTCGATTCTAGGTAGGCAAGAGCTTCCTGATGCCCCCGATCGTCTTCGGCATATAAGGTCTGATAGAAGGTTTTGAAGGACTCAACTATTTGAGGATCCGTATGCACTTCCTCGCCAGATGGCTGCTTTATTGAGGCAATCGCGGCAGCTATCGTCTTGGCCCTGAGCCTTTGGGCGAGCATTTTCCCACATCGGTCGCTGCTCAGGAAGAATTTGTTCCGAAGCCTGAGAAGGGCGTATTCCGCCCTATCCAGGTCTAGGCGTTTTAGAAGGAGCCGTTTCTTTTCCAATTCCCTCCATACCCTAGGGGCTCCCGTGCGTTTGTGGATAGACTCCATCTCCTTAACCTCTTGCTCTATGCTTCGTTGTTTTTCCTGGCGTTCTCGATTCTCCGCCGCCGACACTGCAATAAATTTGCCTCTCATTACTAGTTTCAACGTTTCCCAGATTGCTGCCAAGGGGGTGTCTTCCCTGTCATTGTGCTGCAGGTAATCTGAAAGCTTCAAGCGCATGTCTAGTAAAACTTTCGGGGATTGCAAAAGGCTATCCCTTAGGCGCCATCTGGAAAGGCTAGGTCAGTCACCATCGGGCTCGATCTTGACAGTGATCATTGCGTGGTCTGAGAGGGATCTTGGCTCGATGGATGCGTTCCTCAACCTAGGGATCGGCGCTGTTGATGCCAGGAAATGGTCTAGTCGTGGGTATGTTTTGTGCACGGAAGAATAATATGTATAGTCTTGTGTCCCCGGGTGTAGCTGATGCCAGATGTCCCGCAGACCGTTCTCCTCAAGCCACTGCCTACCTTCAGGCGAGAATGCCCCAGTTTGTGCAGTCCGCTGGCAGGAGCGGTCTAATGTATTGTCCATCACTTGATTAAAATCTCCCCCCACCAATATTGCTGCATAAGGGGATGCCAAAACTTCTGTTAGTGCTCTAACGATGAAGGTGTCTTGTTGTGTGTTTGGGGTGTATATGTTGACTAGAGTGAAGTGTGTGGAGCCCCACCGAATTCTAAGTGCTAGCAAGCGGCCCTTTACTTCAGAGAGTGTTGAGATTACTTTGCCTTCAAATTTCGCTCCTAAGAGAATAGCAATACCATTCTTTTTAGCAGTGCTTGAGGACCAGTATTGGTGGGAGAAGCGCCGCGAGCATATTCACGCTGTGTCTTTTGACAAGAGATAAGTCTCTTGCAACAGACAAATAACACCTCCAGAGTTCTCTAAAAGGGAGAGAATTGCTGTGCGTTTTATTGGGTGGTTAAGACCACGTGCATTGAGACTTACAACCTTAAAATCTTTGCCCATGGTGTCTTAGGGAGCGCTGCGATGTGGTGCACGTCTGAGTGGAGTGGAAAGCAATAGATAGGCATAGTGATATGTATTGTAGAGGCCGAGCAGCTGTCTCTTCTACGACCGGTGCAGGAAACCACAAACAAATAATCCCCAAATATAAAAACAACAAAATGGCTCCAACCAAACTTCCCAGAGGGAACATAATTATAAACAATTGAGACAACAGTTCGTCTAGATAGGAATGTCCGTAGGGGTCGGCAGCCAGAGGACAGTCTGGCAATATCAGGACCTGTAACTTACAGTAGGTAGGTGTCGAGTTTCCTTTCAGGGGCAATAGCAGCAATGGTTGCTTTCTCCCGGCCCCACCAAGCCAGTGGGCTCCCAGTCGTAGTATACAACAGATCAGATGGAGGATGCCTGATCCGGCACGCTAGCAAGTGAATGAAGTACTGCTTCTCTTTCCTTTGCTATCGTTTCCATATCAGGTTTGTGGGAGGAAGAGGATTTTCCAACCTTTTGCCAACGAGCTTGTGTGTGTCTCGTTCTCTCAGGTGACTTGCAATTCGACTCTGGGGACATAGGTTTTGCAATCCCTAGAATCTCCCTTTCTTCCTGTAGCGAGCGAAGCTGCCGAATCTTTCCTTCATGGCAGAAGACGATCCGGAAGGGATGACCCCAGGAGTATGATATTCCTTTCTCCTTGCGATACGCTGTAATAGGTCGGAATCCTCGTCTTTTGCAGAGGGTGGTTGCAGATAGATCTTGAAAGAAGGTTGGTGAGTGCCTCGAAACTGTACCGGGTGCATGTCTCTTGCTCGTCTGATGATCTGCTCTTTTACTTGGAAGTCGTGCACACACACCAAGATGTCTGTAGGGGGGCCTTGCCAGTCCGCGGCATGCCCACCCGGTGTGCTTGGTCTATCTGGATATCGGCGGTATGGTCGTCGCCCAGCACATGGCGGAAGAGGGGCAGCACAAATGCCCTGATGTCCTCGCCTTCTGCGCTCGTTGGTACCCCTCTAATTCGGACATTATTCCGGTGGGACCAGTTTTCCAAGACCTCCGCTTGGGCTTGCAGCTCTATATGCTGTTCCTTAAGAGGAATAATTTCTTGCTGCATCATTTCTATCTCTTCGTCTCTACCTGCCTCATGCTCTTCCTGGGTCGCAACGCGATCGCCCACCTCTTCCACGTTGCGTTTCAGTTCTTTTAGTTCGGCTGATCTCTTGGATCAGGAGCAATCAGCTCTTGGAGCTCTTCACGCAGAGACGTGAACAGCGCGGTCATGAAGGCCTTCGTGGCTAGGGTATCGGCTCCTTCCTGTCCGCCCTGCTGCCCTTCTCCGTCTTGGGATAGACCCGCCGCAGCTCCCTGCGTGGGCTGTTTCATCAGCATCTCCTTTACCGAGCGTTCTTTCTTCACACAGGCAGTAGCCATTTTGGATGCACCCGGGGTTGCCCCAGCCCAGTTGTGCGATTAAGCGTCACTCCCTGTTCAGCTCTGTCTAGGGGGCCAGTGTCTCTCGAGGCCGCGCCCAAGTAGTGCAGACCTGTGGTTGAGCGAGGGCTCTTCAAGGGTTATTGGGCTGACGTGAGCTGAGGTCTCTCCAGAGGCGCCGCCTGAGCGTGGGGTAGGCCCCGTCCGTCGTGGTTCGTCGCCGCTAACCAAGCATAATGCATGGGGGTCCTGTGCTTGCCCTCCTCTCGAGCGGCATGCAGACTAAAAAGAAAATGGGCTTGCTGTTGCTGTCCACAGCTGCTCACTTCCACGCAGAGCTCATCCAGGGCCCACCGGTGGGTCACGCGTGTAGGTGCCCCGCAAGGCCCCAGTCCTCCCAGTGTTTATTTCAGAGGTCTCTCCAACAGTCAATACAGCCTCATGGCGGGGGGTCTCACTTCAGGAGCGCCACACGGGAGGAATGCTGATCTCAACACGCTAAGACAACAGGGCCCGCACGGACCCCCGCGTGTTTTCTGCACGGCAGAGAGTTCCCACGAGGCCATTGCCTCATTTGGCAGGCGCTGAGTGCTCAATGCAGAGATCCCCCGGACTGGAGGCCGGTGCTGGTGGCCCTGCAATGCTTTCACGAGACAAGAGTGCCTGCGTGATCTTATGGCTGTAGAGGCCTGGCCCTCCCGGGATCCCGTTGATCCCCCCACCCGTGCTCCGCACTCGGTAACCTCAGTGAGGCAAGCGCAGGGGGAACTGTAGCCTCAGCAGTCCGCTCAAGTCTGCACAGCGCTGCTAGTGGTCTCCGTGTTGCCTCCCGTCCGGCTTCTTAATTTCTCTGCCCGGGTACGGCCCATGTCCGCGCGATCCCGGCCTGAGCTCCTACTTCCTCACGCACTCCTCCACATCGCTGGGCTCACCTCTTCGGCATCGGAGAGCGTGTCTCAGTGCGGGGAGGTCGGTGCTTCCTTCTCTCCTCCGTCGGGACCTGTGTAGCTGCGCCATAAGCCTCCGCGCTTACGCCGACTCAGGCCGGCCGCCGCCGATCAGCTCTCTTTAGGGTGCACCCGTCGGGTCTCCGGGGCTCTCCACCAGCCCAGAGGGCACCTGCGATGTTGCAAAGCCGGACCAGCTCACTCCCCCACCGATTGCAACTCGTGGGAGCAAGCTAGGAAGGTGCTATATAGTGGGGGAGCCGGAGAGACCCTGAAGCACGTTTTATCCGGCCGCCATCTTGGCCATGCCCCCAGGAATGCCAATTTAAAGAGCCAAGTTTTAAGGGCTTTTTGAAAGCGTAGTTCTTTATCTGTTGCTCAAATGGCTAAGGGGAGAGGTTTCCAGAACTTTGCCTCATTTAGGCTAAAGGGTCGTCCTTCACTTCTGGCTCGCTTAACAGTGGGGACTGTAGCCAGATAGAGATTTGAGGATCACAGAGGTCTGTTGGGGATGTAAGGGCGAGCAAATTGGTGTAGAATTGGTGGGCCCTGACCCTGTAGGGTCTGGTGGAAGATAAACAGTGATTTAAATTCTATTCTTTGAGAGGTGGGAAGCCAATGAAGGGCTCTCAAGCCCTGTCTAACTGATGGAGATCTTTGGATCCCAAGTAACATGCATGCAACCTCACTTTGCACAACATGTACCTTATGTGTCACTCCTTTAGGAGACCCTAGATACAGTGAGTTGCCATAGTCCAACCGTGAGAGGACAAGGGCTTGGACTACTACCTGTCTCAAATTCTGTAGGAGCAGGGGCAGGATCTTGCGCAGCATCCTCAATAGTCCAAAACAGCCAGCCAAGATTTCGATGCCCGGGGCTTCCATCGTTTTCAAGCCACATCCCCTGACTCTTTATGACCACCTTAGAGGTTGGCGTGGGGCCAAGGCTAGTGTGCCAGTCTAGGATTTGTTGAGTGATGGAGTTATTTCCCAGAATTGTTAGTTCTGTTTTGGATCCATTGAGCTTTAGGCAAGACTTATTCATCCAGCTGGCCACCTCCTCCAAGCAAGGTCCAAGTGTGGATAAAGAGGTGTCCAAGCTAGGAGCAAGAGAAAAGACCAGCTGGGTGTCGTCTGCATACAAGACTATAGTAATCCCATAAGGAGCTACAATATCGGCCAGTGGTTGCAGGTATATATTAAAAAGTGTTGGATTAAGTGAGGATCCCTGCAGAACCCCACAAATGATTGGCATGGTTTCTGATGAGCAGTCCTTGTCAAAGACTTGGAATGTTTGTTCCCTCAGAAAAAAAACTCACCCAGTCCAGGGCTTTTCCTGTAACTCAGGCCTTACCAACCCTATTGAAAAGTGTGGAGTGGTCTACGGTATCAAAAGCTGCACTGAGGTCCAGAAGCCACTGTAGCCCTTTGATCAAATCTCCTTTTAGCCTCCTCAACCACAGCCAGAAGAGCAGTTTCTTTGCTCTGTTTGGGCCGAAGGTCACTCCTGCTCCTAGTTCTGAAGAAGATCAAGAATGACCAAGCCCAAGTCATCCTAATTTCCCTTGATTGGGCCAGGAGGGTGTGGTACTCAAACTTCTGAGCACGAGCATCTGTCCATCTAGTAGTCTACTACTTCAAGAAGACATACTGTCTCAGCAATAGGGAAGGACTCTTCATCCGAACCTCCACAGCTCACACCTCCATGAGTGGAGATTTAGCTGTGGCAATTGATATGCTGTCTGAAGTGGTGGATGTCATTTTAGTTGCCACATTGCCTTCAACAAAATCCATCTATTCTGGGTAGTGGGACAACTTTGTGAAGTGGTGTAGAGCCCTAAACACTATCGCCTTACACGCAAAGCTGTCGGACATCCTTTTGTTTGTTTTACTGTTAGCCCTGCATATCCTTGCATTGGGCACTGTAAAAGGTTATTTGTCCACATTAAAAGCCTTTCTCTGTTTGTCCGACCAACCATCCTTGTTCAGATTACCAATTGTGATCAGGTTTACATGTGTGAAGCCCCAGTGCGAACTTAACTTGGTCTTGACATTCCTCATGTATACAGCCTTCAAACCTATAAATAGGTGCTCGCTGCGTTTCTTGACTCTGAAACTGTCTTCCTCATTGCTATTACGTAAGCTTGTCAAGTGAGTGAACTATAGCCCTTTCAGTGCAGTCGCCTTCTTTCCAGACAAATTGGTGGTGTGGACTCAGGTGTATTTTTGTGGTTTCTTTTCACATCTGACAGCCAATTACTCTATCAGAGTTCTTTTCTCCCCTTTGCCACTCGAAAGAGAAGGAGAGTCAACTTTGTAAGGATTTCTCGAGCAAAGAAAGGGAAAGCTGTGCAGAAGAGGTCCCTTTTGATGAGGATAGTCCTCTGCATCAAGAACTGCATCATGCTGGCCATGAAGCAGCACCCGGAAGGTCTGACAGCCTATTCCACGTCAGGCAAGGCTGCTACAACTGTGCTGGAGTGAGGGGTGTCTGTCCTAGATATCTGCCAAGCTGCTATGTTGGCATCGGTGCATACATTCACGAAACACTAGGCCCAGTGGGAAGGACACTTCTTCACCTACTTGGTTCTGCAAGACTTTTTGGGTTGAGTCCACTCCACAGTCTGCCTTTGGGCGGTACTGCTTTGATATCTATTATAAGGTGAGGAATTTGAGGTTACTCGTAGGGCTTGGGGGGCTGGAGGGAGTGTTTCAGTTCTGCTGGTGAGGTTGGTTTTCTTGTCATTGGTCTACGAATCCAGGGAGGTGAAATTTTTCATGTTAGTTGTAACTAATCTTTTTTCATCCATAGTGCAGCCCTTTATGTATGATCCACTACATTAGACTGACACTATCCTTGGATATCTGCACTGGTTGTTATGGAAAATGACAATTTTAGATTAAAAAGAAATAAGAATCTGAGATTAGAAGTACTCATCAGAAGAACAAGTTACTTACCTTACCTTCAGTAATGCTCATGGGATTGTCTTTCTAACCTCAGATTCCCCCTGCCCTCCCACTTTCCTCTTTCTATGAAGTGGTCTTTTTTTAACATCTAAAACAGTTTAAGTTAGCGGTCACCAGCAATTGTTTTATACTCCTCGTCTGAGGGTGCATGAAGGAAAAATAAAGGAAACTGACGTCAGCAGCAGGGGTGGCAGTTGTATGTAGCCAACTATCAGAGTGTGGGGGTATTGCTGGAAAAATTCTCCAGACCCAGGTTGGCATCCGGGGGATATTCTAAGGTGAGGAATCTGTGTTTAGATAGAGTAGCCACCAGAAATATTGTTACCGAACATATGTAGCTTATTTGTTCTGTTCCCCTAAAAGGAGTACCAGGGGTGCCCACTTGCAACACTCACTCTAATTAAGCACTGCATTGGGCAAAACAGTTTGCTGATTTCCAAAGTGCTGAATCAACAACAGCACATCTGGCTTTTCTTGTAAGCTTCTAAGACCAGATCAGCAGGGTTTTATACAGAACCAGTCAGGGCGTCTCGCTACTTTAGTTCCTAAAATTTAAAGTCACAATGCATTAACCTCCACAATACTTTTTAACTTTTCTTTAGAAGAGCAGCAAGCATTATCAATGTTATACCAAAGTGTAATTAGGTCTGGTGTTAGCCAAGACCTTTTGATTTTTACAAAAATTATATGCATAATGTACTTATAGGAGCTTTCATCATTCCCCTTAATCCATTGGTCTTTTATTGTGTCAGTCACATTTTTCTTTCGGCTGCTACAGCATACATCATTGTGTAATAAGTCTGCCCACTACAGCCATTACCTAGGTTCACTGTGAGAGACATAATTCTGCCCTTGCACAAGAGGCACATCCACACTCACAGGGCCCAATTCACAAAGGTAAACTTGCACTTTTGTGTAAGTTAAAGATAAACTTAAACCAAAAGTCTAATTTTACTACTTTTCGGTATTCACAAGGGTAAGTTACTGCTAGTAATGTTAGATTTTTTTTCTAAGTTTACCTATGTGAATACCAAAAAGTAGTAAAGTTTGATTTGTGGTCTAAGTTTACCTTTGTGAATACCGCAAAGTAGTAAAGTTAGACTTTTGGTCTAAGTTTACCTTTGTGAATACGGAAAAGTAGTAAAGTTAGACTTTTGGTCTAAGTTTACCTTTGTGAATACCAAAAATTTGTAAACTTACACAAAGGTGTAAGGTTACCTTTGTGAATCGGGCCCTCTGTGTTCTTTTCAGAGCCTACTCTGTAAGTGTTCTTTTTGAGACCAAAAAATATTTTTGCTTTTAGCCAATGTTTTTATATTTGATTGACGCGGACACAGTAGCTTCCCATCAATAATGTTTTTCAAAACACGTGAAAAAACAAAACTTTCATTGAGAAAGCCAAACGTCTGGCATGTAGCACCAGACCTGTTAGCTTTGTCAGTGCATTTAAAAATGTTTCTAGACCGACTTTTTACTGTCTTTTTTTGCAGGTTAGAAAAAAGAAATCAGTTCTTAGAAGAAGTGATCAAGAAGTTCAGGAAGAAATGCAGACAGCAAAGGTAAATGCAATTTCAGTTAAGCCAAATGTAGAAATTCAGTTGTTAACTAAACACTTGGTTTCACATTAAATTAAATACCTAGTACTGTAGGGCTGAAATAACCCTCTCACAGCTTTGTATACTGATGTGGTGACCTTAATGACTGGGAAGTAGGATTTATAGAAAATTGAGTTGCTGGTGGTGGCATGCTGTCAATAACTCTGTTGCAATTTCTTTTCTTGTCATTCTCTGTACCACGTACCACTTTTAACATATATTTTTACTGTTCATTGTCAAAACCATCAACACAAACTCACACTTATTCTTCCTTTTGTCCCACCTCCCAATTCCTTTCCCGCAGTTCTGGCAACTTAGAAATGTACTTTAACCAGAATTTAATTTCCTGAATTCTCTGGAACATGTTAATTCATTGTCACAGTAGACTGGGATGGGATGTGTCAGACCTGTCAGCCTTACGGTGATATTCCCCCAAACATTTTGCCTTCTCCCCTCCTATTTTAGCTGAATTTTATTTTTGATGGCCTTAAGATTCTGTGCACTTTACCACTCATAACCAATCCAAAGGTTCTTGTGCTTACTCCCTAAAACATGGTAACATTGGCTTACACCTCATTGGCATATTTGATTTACTTATAAGTCCCTAGTAAGGTGGTATACCATATACCCATGGCTGGTAAATTAAATGTACCATCCATTTAAGTAGCCCCTTAAAATACGTCTCAGACCTTCCACTGCAGCCTGTACTCAGTTCTAAACTGCCAATTCGACTTAGAAAAATAAACTTTTTGTGAAACCTGAAACTCCCATTTTAATACATATATGTCAACCCTAGGGTAGGCCCTAAATAGCTCATAGGGCAAGGTGCATTGTATGTAAAACGTTGGACAGGTACTTTTAAGTTTTACTTGTCCTGGTAGTAAAATTCATTTATCACTGCTGCAAGGCCTACCTCTTCAATAGGATAACTTTGGGTTACCTTATTACATTTAATATGTGGTAACTTTTGTTTGGGAGCAGGTAAAATATTGTGATTGGTGTCTAAGAAATTGTAATTTAAGATCCTCTTTAATGATAAAGTCAGATTTTAAGTTACAAGTCTGAAAATGCCACTTTTAGAAAGTTAGCATTTTCTTCTCTTAACTTTTTGGTGCCTGCAGCCTGTTTCTTGTGTCAGATGACGAGGTGTAGTTGGCATTTGGCCTTTGTGTATTCCTCCCAGACAGCCACATAATAGAGAGACTTGGTGTTGTCAGGATGGGCCATCCAAGCAGGATGGGGGGGAGCTGTGCTCTGCAAAGACACTGCCTCAGCTCACACACAGAGAACTTCACACTAGCCTATTGTGCCTGCAGACAGACTGTGACCAAGGAAGGGAGGTAGGAAATTACAGACACATTTCTAGAGGGAAAACTCCAGACACTTCTTCCACTTCAAAGTGAGCAGCAGGTATAAAAACGGGGCTCTCAGACCCACTCTTCAGTTAATTTCTGGACCTGCGGAAGGACTCTCAGAGGACTGCCCTGCTGCCTGTGGCCTGCTGTGTACTTCAGAGGACTGCCCTGCTGCACCAAGATGACTGCCCTGTTGCCTGAAGCCTGTCCTGTGCCCTCAGAGGACTGCCCTGCTGCTTGAGACCTGTGTACTCCTTGAACCCAAGACTTCCAGAGTGACTCTAAGGGCTAGTTTGCTGGCCTCCTGATCAGAGCCTCTGGGACAGAAAAGGCTTCAACCCCCACCTGGACCTAGTCTGAGTGAGTCTTGACCCTCCAAGTGGTGCCTCTCCAGTCATGGATCCTTGGAAGTAGTGCTAAAGGTGCCCAGATAGCCCAAATCCAAAACTTGCAACGTAGAAAAATTTCTGCAAAAAGTGCTCAAAGAACTGAGAGGAGACCTAACTGCTCACTAACGATCGACCTGACTTTGTGGCAACTTCTGCTACGTTCTTCTCCGCAGCAGCAAATCCAGCTCAACAGCTCCTGGTAGGAGGGGTATCAATCCTTGTATAGTCCTCGTTGGCTACAGTCTGGAGCTTCGTCCTGCTGGAGATTTTCGACTTCCATAAAAGATTTAGATTTTGGTGGGCTACTGTCATCACTCCGCTGCGTAGTTTCCAAGTACTCCGTCAAGCTGACGGAATCCTGCCTGCCCTATTTAGATGTATGCAGGCTGAATCTCCATTTGCATCAACAAAGTGTTTACCGTCATGTATACTGCTCACCACTGCCGACACGGAAGACTCCTCCGCTGTAGAATAGTATTCCATCGTTGTCAGGGCGGCGGGGTTGCACCGAGCATATTCAGATTTCACAATTGTGCTGGCGGTTTGCCTGCAGCGAAGTCCCGATGGAGGGATTCCATCGCGGGACGCGGTCAACAGTGTATTATTACTGTGACCATTGGATGGATATTAGCATTACACACCTGATGTATTTTGCCTAATTGTTTGTACCTGCATAACAACCTATAACACACACTCCATTTCAGACCATGATCCCTTGCCATTCCAGCATAGCACAACATTTTCTTGGAGAAGTTTTGTCTGAGTATTCTAAGTATATTTTTTTTGCCCCATCTGTTACTTGTTCATTTTACATTTTATTTTCTTTGACTTGTGGGTTTATAAATTCATTTAATTACATTATAATGGCAGGGAGGAGAAATCCCCGTTTTACAGAGGGAGAATTGTCAGTATTGGTGGATGAAATTATTAGAGTAGAGCCACAAGTACAAAATACAACCGTATCTCAGAAAATGCAAATGTGGGCCAGAATAGTTGATAGAGTGAATGCTGTAGCAAACAACCTGTGCACACAGAAGGAAATTAGCATGAGGTGGAACAACCTGTGGGGCAGAGTGCGTTCACCAAGCATCACCTGGAGGCCCAGAGGACTGGTGGTGGTTCTCCCAGCCCCCCCTTACAATTTCTTTTCCCTGGGAGGAGAAGGTCTTGCAGATCCTACATCCTAAAGCCTTGACAGGAATCACTGGAGGAGTAGAGACTGGTAAGTTATACTTTGGAATGTGTCACTAAACCTAAATGTCCTTTTTCATTTTAATGTAGCTGTTGCTAATGTGTTTTGCACCTTTGTTAAACATATAAACCTAGATAGATCAGTATAATTTCTCTTGTCTTGTTTGTTTGAATGTATTTTGTTACA
Source organism: Calotriton arnoldi (assembly GCA_963921515.1). Lineage (NCBI taxonomy): Eukaryota > Metazoa > Chordata > Amphibia > Caudata > Salamandridae > Calotriton > Calotriton arnoldi. The sequence continues at coordinate 1,039,771 of CAWUFW010002662.1, read as the reverse complement.
ATTAAGATTACAGGTTTCAATATCCAGTACAGTTCACATGATGTCACTCACTGGAGCTGTCTGCCCAGGCAAACCTGATGGACCAGCCTGCTCCTCGTTATCCAGACTTTCAAGAGCGGAGTCCTCCTTGAAGGCTTGTTCCCGGTCTGGTGTGGTCTTAGTGGCAGATTGTTGTTCACGTACTCTGGGTGTTGGACCTATAATGTATATAAAAGAAACAAAAAAGTTGTAAAAGTCTGGATTATACGTAAAATGAGTTTGAAGATAAAGGGCCACATGCATCAAACTTTGTAATTGCGATTCCTAAATTGCGATTTTTAAGAAATCGCAATTTAGAAATCGCAATTGTTTATGCATGTAGGAATCGCAAAAAAATTGCGATTCTACACATTCCTTAATTGCGACTCGCAATTTGCGAATTGCAATTAAGGAATTGCTTCCCATTCATTCCTATGGGCCTTGAGGCCCATAGGAATGAATGGAAGTACATGCGCAATTTGCGAGTACCAAATAGGTACTCGCAAATGCGCATGTCAATTTCAAGGTACAAGGGTGCCAAAGGACACCCTGATGCACCCTGAAATTGCCATGTTACCACATGTTGCACACACACATGCCCCATGGGCATGCATGTGTGCAACATGGAACTTTGAAAAATGCACTTTTGTGCATTTTTCAAAGTTCTCGCAAATTACTATCAACTTTGAATTGATGGTAATTTGCGTTTCTTAATTGCGAAATCGCCCAAAAATTTGGGGTAATTCATTGCATTTAGGGAATCACAATTTGCGATTCCCTAAATGCAATCGCAATTTAAGTAATCGCAAATTTAGCGATTACTTAAATTGCGATTTTTGCATTTGGGATGATGCATCCCAAATGCAAAAATACCGGTCGCAAAGGGGCAGATTCTGCGAATCTGCCCCTTTACGACCGGTATTTTGAATGATGCATGTGGCCCAAAATGAAGAATAAAAGGAAACATTTAATATCATGAATGTACCTTTCAGTGGTATTATAATACATTACACAAACAGTTTAAATTACACACTAAACAACTTCAAAAAAGCAGGTAAAAAGATGTCCTGAAATGAAAAAAATAGAAAGTATATATAAGATATACCAAAGATTCATCAAAACACAGTAGAGAGGAGAAATGTGACAGAAACCATTTCAAGGCCTACCAGGCAAATATTTTCTGACAATTACACAACTTAGGAGGATATTTAACATTACTCATCATATAAACACTGTAGAGTAAATGTGTTTAAAAATAAGACAACTTATATTCAGCATACAAAATTACATACCTTCACATTTGCAAGTCTGAAAATTTTGATTTGTAAAACAAATATCATTAATTCAATGAGATACCAAGGATAGGACAACATGCAACATTACAACACGTTTAAAAACATAGTATGAAATAGTGATTGATAAACTGCATAACACTTCAAAATATGTGAAAATTTGACAGAAAAGTGAGAATTATCAAAATGACATTGAATTATTATTTTCACATAGCAAAAACAAGACTTCATGGTAGTTGTAGTCACTTCAATTAAACATGCAAAACACTTGCAAAAGTATACATTAAACATACCTAGTGAAGATATGCAGTAAGAACAAAAAACGGACATTTAGAATTTGAAACACATGTATGAGATATGTTACTTGGTGTAAAAGCACCATTACACACCTATACCTCCCACCCCAGCTGTTGCCAAACCACAGCCTATGGATACCTCCACTTCCTGTGTCCAAACCAACAACAGCCCAACCTTGCGCCCCCCAGTCCTGTCTGCAGTTGAACAAACACCACCACCACCTCCAGTTCAGCCAGGAACCAATGGGATGGGGCACACTGGGTCAAGGGCACAGGGTAGTGGGTGTTGGGGTTGGGGTCTTGGGAGGGAATCTGTGGGCCAGCAAAGTGAGGCAACTGGGTTCACTGTCACCCAGGCCACCATCGACCAAGTCTTGGGATCCCTCCATCAGTCCCAAGACATGATGGGCCAGGTCCTTACAAAGCTCCAGGCGATGAAGCAGGTGCAGAGGGATCTCAATGCACAGATGGATAATCTGAACTATTTGGGCTCCCTGACTGGAGTGCTGCATGATTGTGTTACCCATATGTGCTGGGCTTTTCCAGCACCATCTTCCCCCTTCTGTAGTTTAACTACATCTGCCACAGCCACAGAAAGGGAGGCCCTGCCACAAGAGGCAACACCTGCACCCACCTCAGTCCCTGCAACTGTGGCGCTACCAGCGCCACGCAGGAGCACACGTTCATTGGGACCACCAGGAGAGGATGAGAAGACCACCACCACGAAGAGACATAAAACCTAATTTTCTTGGATGTGTGAATACAATTCACTCTGTTGACTATTTTCTAAGCCTGGGCGGAGTTCGCAAACTCCGTCGTGCTACGCAGAGCTCCTCAAGCGGCGGAGTGCGTTACAAAAATGCTGTTCAAAGTAATTTTCAGCGCCGGGTGTTTGTCCGTGCTGTGAAATTATTGCGAATGGCACCATGCACAATGCAAAAAGGCGCAAGCAGACACTGCTTCCTTTCTGACGCTCGAGTAGATTTTCTACTCGAGCGGCAGCTTTCTCAATGTGAACGGATGGTTTCTCAACGCGTGCGGTCGCGAGCATATACGGCCACTCGCATTGAGAAATTTGATCACCCGCGTTGAGAAATCTCGCCAGGAGGTTGATTTCCCTCACTCGCCAACTTGACGTTGACTAGCGCGAGCAAGGAAAAAAACTCCGCTCCGCACAAAACTAACAAGGTCAAACACTGCTGTTGTATTCCATTTTTCAAATTCTTTATAATTGTTTCTCACATTCTCCTAAATGAAAAAAAAGAACAAATAGCACAAACTCAACTGATGTAGCTTATTAAATTGTAAGAAATAAATGCATAATCACAATCATCAGTACCATTTTAAGATGTACAGTTCCAGCCATTGCCACCATGGTAGAACGTGATATAATCCAAAAAATCTGATTCAATTGGCAAGCTATCATTGATTTTTGTCATGAGCTGGAGCCTGGTCTTCTGGCTCAGAATAGTAATCCCACATCAATAACACCAATAGTAGAAATCCTGGCATTACTCCATTTTGTGGCCACAGGATCATTCCAAGACATGGGTACAGTATCTGGTGCAATGTCGCAATCAACTTTAAGTGGTGTGATCAAGAAGTTCTTTCTACAGTGATGAGATATATAAACAGCTTCATACACTTAACACAAAATGAGGATTTAGCCAATGTGAAGGGAGATTAGTATGCTTTGGGTCAAATACCACATGTGGTTAGAGCAATTTAAGCAGCACATATTGGCTTGGTGACACCATTCAACAGAAAACAAGTTAATCAAACCGGGCTTGTAAAGTGCTAATTACCACCTGTGAGGCATTGGTCGAAAAGCCAGGTTTTCAGGCCTTTCCTGAATTCTTGTATGGTGGGGGCTGTTCAGAGGTGGAGGGGGTAGCCATTCCAGGACTTGGTGGGCAGTTGGAGAAGGCATGGCTGCCGCTCCTGCTCCTCTGGATGCGGGGCTTGTGGGCCAGGGAGAGAATGCGGAGCATAGTAGTCGGTGGGTTGGTTGAAGTTCACCCTGTGGTTGAGGTATGCTAGCCCAATGTTGTGGAGAGCTTTGTAGGCGTGGGTGAGCAGTTTGAACTGGCACCGATTGCTGACGGGAAGCCAGGTAGCACTTTGAGCTGGGGGTGATGTATGTCTGTTTCCGGAGGTCGAGGACGAGCCTGGCTGCAGCATTCTGGATGGTCTGGAGTCTGTTTAGTAGTTGTGAGGTGAATCCCACGTAAAGGGCAGTGCCATAGTACAGTCGGCTTGTGATGAGGGCCTGTGTGACGGTGCAGCTAGTGCTGATGGGAAGCCACTTAAAGACTTTCCTGAGCATGAACAGGATGAGGAAGCAGGAGGATGAAACAGCATTCACCTGCTTCCTCATCGTGAGCCTGCTGTCAAGTATGATGCTGAGGTTCCTTGCGTGTTCTGTGGGTGCGGGGCCGAGTTCCGTTGGCCACCAGGAATCGTTGCATGGGGAGATGTTGCCCCTGAATATGAGTACCTCTTTTTTGTTGGTGTTAAGTTTGAGGCATCTGTTCTGCATTCAGCTTGCAACGTTGGTCATGCCCCTGTGGAAGTACTCTTTGGTGTTAGTGGGGTATGATGAAAGGGAGAGGATGAGCTGAGTGTTGTCTGCGTAGGAGATGATGTTCATACCGTAGGATATGACCAGGGTGGTCAAAGGGGCCATGTATGTGTTGAATAGGGTTGGGCTTAGTGAGGATCCTTGTGAGATGCTGCATATGATGTTTTTTGGGCCCAAGGTGTACAGCGGGAGGCAAACACGATGGGTTCTTCCGGAGAGGAAAAAGGCGATCCATTCAAGAGCTTTCCCCTGGATCCCCATTTGAGTCCATGCAGGAGAGTGTAGTGGGACACGGTGTCAAATGGCTGCGGAGAGATCGAGGAGAATCAGGGCGGCTGTTTCTCCCTTGTCTAGGAGTGTCCTGATGTCATCCATTGCCACGATCAGGGCGGTTTTGGTGCTGTGATTTAAGCGGACACCGGATTGGGTTGGGTCCAGTAGTTTCTTGGCTTCTAGGTGAGTGGTGAGTTGGAGGTTTATTGCTTTCTCCAAAACGTTCACTGGAAAGGGGAGCAGGGAGATGAGACAGTAGTTTTTGAGGTCTTTGGGTCAATCAATCAATCAATCAATCAATCAGGGATTTTAAAGCGTGCTACTCACCCGTGAGGGTCTCAAGGCGCTGGGGGGGGTTCGAGCAGCTCCGTGGTCATCCGAAGAGCCAGGTCTTGAGATCCTTTCTGAATAGGTTCAGAGTCAGGCTTTGTTGGATGCGGAGGGGGAGTTCGTTCCAGGTCTTGGCCACGATGTGGGAGAAGGATCTGCCACCCGCTCCCGGGTTCATAGTGGGTAATTTGAGGAGTGGTCTGACATCCGCGCGTTTCCCCCCTCTGGGAACGAGGCCGAGGTGATGGTGGTGCGTTCTTTGCTTATGGTGCTCTTCCCCAGGTTGAACATGTGGTGGGAATATGGGTCCCTGGGTGCTCCTGAGTGGATGGTGTCTGTGACAAGAGTGGTATCCATGTGGATAGAGAATTTTTGTTGGGGTCAGTGAGGTTGAGGAGTCTATTTAGTTCGGTTACTGGCGGTTGGGGTCGAAGTTTTCGTAGATGATGGCAATTTTGCTGTAGAAGAAGTCTGCGAGGGAGTCGCAGAGAGCCAAGGAGGAGGTGACAGTGTTTTCGGTGGCTGTGGGGCTGGATAATTCGGTTGTTGATCAGCAGGCAGTGGAGTTGTTCTGTGGTGGCAGAGTTGGGCGGGGGACCCAGTGCAGGGGACTCTGTGTTGCATTGGAAGGAGCAATGGCGGCAGGACAAAGGTCCTACTGTAGATAGGGGAGAGGTGAGGATACATTTGTTGTTGCGTTTTACGGTGTTGATGGCTAGAAGTTCGGTGCTGGTGTATCCGTGGATGAGTGAGAGACCTGGGAGCTGGGCATGGCCCAGGGGCAGACAGGCATGTATTGGCGCAGACAGGCTTGACTTTGGCGTGTCGGTAGGGCTCCTGCTGCGCACGGCCGCGTTGAGGCCCCCATTAAGTAGGTTACCCAGGAGGTGAGTGGGGCGCTGGGCGGGGTCAGCGGGAAGCGGTCAGGAGGGAGAGCACGAGGGACAGCTTGGGAGGAAAGAAGTGGGAAAAAAGAGAGATTCCTGAGGAGAGAACGTGGTTAGTGGAGGCTGTGAGAGAAAATGAGTTTAGTGGGAGCAAAAGTGGTCAAGAGCCTGCAAAGGAAGAATTGAGTTTAGTGGGAGAGAAAAAGGTTTAAGGGTGCCTGGAAAGGAAGGGTGCGGTCAGTAGGGGGAGAGAAAAGCGGGTTAAACAATGGAAAAAAGCGGGTTAAACGGAGAACGCGTGTTAAACAATGGAGAAGAAGTGGGTTAAACTATGGAGAAAAAGCAGGTTAAACACTGGAGAAAAATCGGGTTGTACGGAAAAAAGGGGGTTAAAACAATGGAGAAAATGTGGGTTAGACAATGGAGAAAGAGTGGTTTAAACAGTGGAGAAAGTGAGTTAAACAAAAAGTGGGTTGTACAGGAAGTAGGCAAAGGTTTAGGGGCTTGTGGAGGCAGGAGGCAGTCAATGGGAGAAAAAGCGGGTTAAACAATGGAGAGTTCCGGGAGATTGGCGGCACTGCTGGCAGAGTGAAGCAGCAAGGGAGAGATGGCCCGGGGACCTGTTTAATGGGGTCGCACTGTAACCTCCATTAAGTAGGTTATGTGGGAGGTGGGCGGGGTGCTGGTTGAGATCAGCAGGAGGCAGGAAGCGGGCGGGAGAGGGAGCACAATGGACAGCCTGGGAAGAAAGAAGTGGGAAAAGAGAGATTCCTGAGGAGAGAAAGTGGTTAGCGGAGCCTGTAAGAGAAGAAAGAGTTTAGTGGGAGTAAAGTGGTCAAGAGCATGCAAAGGAAGAAATTAGTTTAGTGTGAGAAAAGGGTTTAAGTGGGCCTGGAAAGAATGGGTGTGGTAGGTGGGGGGAGAGAAAAGGGGGTTAAACAATGGAGAAAAAGTGGGTTGAACGGAGAAAGCGGGTTAAAAAATGGAGAAAGTGGGTTAAGCAGTGGAGAAGAATGGGTTTAATCAATGGAGAAAAGCAGGCTAAACACTAGAGAAAAAGCAGGTTATTAAACGGAGACAAGCAGGTTAAACAATGGAGAAAGTGGGCTACACAGTGGAGAAGAACGGGGTTAATCAATGGAGAAAAAGCGGGTTAAACACTGGAGAAAAGCAGGTTACACAGAGAGTAGTGGGTTGAAACAATGGAGAAAAAGTAGGTTAGACAATGGCGAAAGCGAGTTAAAGAAAAAGTGAGTTGTACACGAAGAAGGCAAAGGTTAAGGGGCCTGTGGGGGAAGGAGGAGGTCAATTGGGAAAAAGCGGGTCAAACAATGGAGAGTTCAGGGAGATTGGCGGCACTGCTGGCAGAGCAAAGCAGCAGAGGAGAGCTGGCCTGGGGACAACTGCAATCTTAATAACTTCAAATCAGTAACTGCGCAAGTTTTCTTTGTACAAGATATGTAGACCCAAAGTGTGTATGTGTCTTTCACAGGATCAGTCCATGTTTCCTTTGTACTGAGCAACAACAGCATAATACCTCAAATGTCACAACTTTGAAATGTCCAAATGAAGATGACTTGGTGAAAGGTCCTAAAACAGATAAAAACAAAAAGATTCATTACATTTCATTGCAAAATAGACACCTTACAAATGATTAATATTAGCCTGTTTGTCTGTCCTGCCACCAGCTGCCACACAGGGGGACCCGGACTAGCGGTCCCAGCCCGCATCGCGGCCGCTGCCGCCCACGTGGTTTCTTCGCGCCCGGAGACGCCACAAAAGCTTTTGCGGGCTCCCGCAGCACGGGAAGCCCGTTTGTCTGTCCTGCCGCCAGCTGCCACACAGGGGGACCCGGACTAGCGGTCCCAGCCCGCATCGCGGCCGCTGCCCCCCACGTGGTTTCTTCGCGCCAGGAGGCGCCACAAAAGCTTTTGCGGGCTCCCGCAGCGCGGGAAGCCCGTTTGTCTGTCCTGCCGCCAGCTGTCACACAGGGGGACCCGGACTAGCGGTCCCAGCCCGCATCGCGGCCGCTGCCGCCCACGTGGTTTCTTCGCGCCCGGAGGTGCCACAAAAGCTTTCGCGGGCTCCCACAGCACGGGACGCGCGCGGGCCATGCCCCGGTGAAGCCCGGGCCAAGGGCGGGCCCACCTGCGCCCGTCATCGTCCGGAGGAGGCCGGGCTGGGCCATATCTCTTGGACGCCCCTCTTTGGATTGCTGGGAAACTGAGAACGGAGAGAACAGTCAAAAAAATAAGGTGCCTGGGCCACCATCAGTTATTTTGTACTTTGTCCTGATTTCAGAGATACTGGGGTTAGGAATATTGTTTTGTTATGGGTAAGAGGAAAACCCTTGTCTTGCAAGGGGGGGGCCCGGGAGCTAGTGTGACTGGCACAATTGATGCTTTTCTAACTAAAGCCGCACACGTGCTCACACAAGAAATAGCACTGACAGAAAGAAGGCTGTCACTGGAGACAGTGAAGTGCGCCCAGACATCGGCCGGCGATAGAGATGTGACACAAGCAGAGCAAATTAATCCTGTAGTATCCCCGGCCCAGTCTTTAATTGTTACCACCGTTGCTGCGCCTTTATGTCAAGCACCAACCTCGGAGGACCCCGGTATGCTATTAAATACCCTGGCTGTTAAAACAGTAGAAGGGAGTGATGTGGCCTCGGATTTACCCCCATCAAAGAGAAAACAACTTGCCTGTAATAAGCCAATGAGAAAGTCTCCACGGAAACAAACACAGTCACAAACATCCGCGCAATCTGGTTCGAACTTTGAACAACTATTGGATATTTTATTTGTAAGGCTGGAAGAAATGACAAAGGCCCTTTTAACACCAATATTGCATAGGATGGAAAAGATTGAAAAATGATGCCATGATTCTATCATGGCTAATAAACATTGTGCTGTGACGCTTGTGCCTAGACCTGTGGGGGGAGGGGCAGAAAATTCATTAGAGAAAAGGAACCAATGCCCGCCTGGCCTGGGTGCAAATGTTTCAGGGACTAAGGGCAGGGCTAGGGAAAGCAGACAAATAAATGGGAGCGAGGAAATAAGACCTGCAGTCCAGAATCCCATAATAGATCAGATAAATATGCCCCTAAGTATCGAGAGGGCTATTCCGCCTGTATGTACCCAACCAAATATTGTTTTACCTAAGGTCGCTAATCAGTGTATACTTGACCTGCCCACTGCATCCGCACCTTTAGTAGCAGTCTTATTGAAGGTCCCTCCCCTTTCCCAAAATTCCAGGGAATGCGCTCAGGATTTAATACATAAAGTTACCCATTGGTGCAATAATAATGTCATAAATGGCTCAAGTATTTCATCTGATATCATTATGGCCAGAAGAGTGGGGTGGATAGGCCAGCAAACAAAAAGGATTGATGGTGAAGACTGCATAGTTGTTCATTTTGAGAACCCAGAGAAAGCCAAGATGCTAATGGGCTGTGCATATAAGAATAGTTCAAACTCCAAAATAATAGCAGTTTCCTTACAACATTTTTATCCTCCGAGCCAGCGCACGTGCCCTATGCAATGGCAATGGCAGCTACCCAGGAACCCGGGTAGGCTTGTAAATGAAACTATCAAAGATAATGCCATGTTAACGAGCAATCGCTTCCAGCCACTAACTAGTCCTCACAGTTTGGATGAAAATGACTGACTAGGGTTAGAAGGGAAAATATGTCAGGACATACCCTCAAATAACGTGACCCAAAACACTGATATACCACTAGTTTTGGATCATGGTGATACAGTTGATAACCATCTAGGAACCATCCCAATCACTACCTCCAGTCTGGTTGTTCGCAAAAGAGTCCTATCGTGGAACATAGCGGGAATTAGGTCCAAAAGAGGAAACCTGGATTGGGAAAATTTTCTTACCACGTATCATATTATTGCCTTTCAGGAAACTTGGGACGCCAATGAGTGTTTTCACTTAGATGGTTTCACTTCGTATTGTAAATATGCCACCCCATCAAATATGGGTAGAGCTAGAGGGGGTTTGCTCCTTATGTTTTCACTGAAGCTCTCCTGTAGGATAAACTTGGATGAATGTAAATCACCTAATATTTTGGCTGTAGAACTGTCTTTTAAAGACCGTAGTACTGTATTAGTGGTGAATTTTTATAATTCCCTTTACAGAGGGCATGAGTTGGAACACCTACAAGACCTGAAGGACTTTCTGGAATACTATGAGGAGATTAGACAATTGTATTATGATGTATTAATTTTGGGAGATTTTAATGTTCATCAATGTCATTTAAATTGTTTTTTAAATCAGGACCAGGATGAGTTTTTGCCCTTGCCTACCCATTTTGAGCACACACCGTCGGGCGTCCTGCTTGAAGGCATCCTCTCCAATCAAAACCTATGTTGTCTTGAGCAAACAGGTAGTGTGACACCGATACCCACCTTTGTTGGGAACGGTAGGCAAAGTATTATTGATTATATTTTATTGTCACTCCCATTATCTTTGTTTGCTGAGGACCTAATTGTTACTTGGGCGGGCCTCAGTGACCATAATCCTCTTACCGTCTCTATATCGCTTTCTATTATTACGACTGAAGAACCCACCACTTGTCTGAATAATAAAGTTATCCGTTCCAAAGACCAGGCCCGTAGGCTAAAATGGGAAGAGGTAATCCCAGACAATTTTTTAAATAACTTATACACAATCTGTTCCTCGGAAATTGAAATCTGTTTAGACTCTGATACACAAGGTAGCTCTATATTAATAGCCTACGGGAATTTAGTAAGACAAATACAATTTGATCTCACAGTGGTGTGTGGGACCAAACGCATGAAGGCTGTAAGGTGGTTTGATGGTGCATGCTCAACAACCCACACGGAACTCTTACAGGCGTTGAAATCGATCCCCAGAGATGAAATAGAAATTAGGGACAAAAGAAAGGCCTACAAGATAGCAACCCAGAATAGGAAGAAGGAATTAAAGGAACAGGCATGGGACGCTTTACAACAAGTTAGTGTCTTGAAAGACAGTTCCAAATTCTGGTCAGTAGTCAATAGTCCCTTCCTTTCTGAAACCCCTAATTCTAAGATTGACTGCTTAATCCCTGCGGAAAAATGGGTTTCACATTCTTGCCAAATTTATAGCGACGCAAACTTAGGGGAAGCGAAAAAATTTGGAGAAGATGGACAATCAAGTATGTTGCTTCACTTCAGTGTAGAGGAGGTGGAAAAGGCAATAGTGTCTACATTGGGAGGTAAGGCCCCGGGCCCCGACGGGGTACCGGCAGACCTATATAAAACTGATCCTAAGGTCTGGGCTAGAATATTAACTAACGTTTTTAATGCCGCAGGCCAAAATGGATACCCGATATCCTGGGGAAAGGCAGTGATTGTTCCGATTTTTAAAAAGGGTGCGAGGGACAAACCTACATGTCATAGGCCGATCTCATTCTTAGATTCAGCGGCCAAAATAATGGGCAAGGCCGTACTCAGCCGCCTAACAGCATGGCTGGATGACCGGAATGTTATCTCTGAATTACAGTACGGTTTTAGACCAAAGAAAGGGACCTTAGATCAATGCCTAAATTTACATTTGGTGGTAGGAAAGTATACTGTCGCAAAAAGGGTTTAATACATCTGGCATTCATGGATTTGACCCAAGCTTTCGATTGCGTCAATAGATCCAAATTATGGGCAATTCTAAATTATATAGGCCTTGAATCGGAGCTTGTGTCTTTTCTACACACCATTCATGAAAATAATACAGCTGCTGTAAGATATAACAGCAATGGTGATCTGACAACCCCCTGGGACGTGAAGAGAGGGGTACGCCAGGGTTGTATTCTGGCTCCCCTCTTATTCACGTTATACATAAATAAGTTGGGGGAATTCCTAGAAGCCAGCTGTAAAGATGTTCCTAAACTTGGTGACAAGATGATTCCCGCACTCTTGTATGCAGATGATACGGTTCTATTAGCCAGAACTGCAGTGGGCCTCCAATCACTTTTAGATGGTTTTATTGTTTTTATGGACTCTTTAGATCTTTCAACTAATTTTAAGAAATCGCATACTATGTCAATTGGCCCTGGAAAGTCCCAAAAAAAGTTTAAATTTTATTGTAAAAGGGTTGAATTAACGAAGGTTGCCACCTTTCCCTATTTGGGGGTACTTTTCGACGAGCATGGAACATGGTGCCCACAAATCACACAGAAAAGGAATACCCTTTCTAGAGCCACGGGGGCCACACTAAACTTTGCCAAGAGAGTAGGGACCAAACCCATTCCGGCACTGATGAAAATATATAAAGAAAAGTGCATTCCCATGGCAATATATGGCTGTGATATTTGGGGATACAAGGATGGAAGGGACATCCAGCGTGAGGAAGACAAGTTTTTACGTAAAATTTTGTCAGTCCCGGTTTCCACCCCCACATATATATTACATGAAGAATTAGGGGTGGGATATATATCAAACCAGATAGCAGTAGCACCACTGCTGCGCTGGCTGAGAGTCTGGGCTAACTCCACCGCAAATCTAAATCAAACAATAATTACTGATTGTTTGACGCTTGATAGAGGCGGTAGCATCCCATGGCTAAAATACTTAAGGGATTTGACAAAATGGTTAGGTTGTCCTGAATTATTTTTTAGACCTAAACCCCTGGACAAAACTATGATCAGAAATATAAAAGAACAGTTCATGATTAAGCGCCAGGGACTTAGAGAAGAGAATGAGTTATCAAAACCAACGGTGAGGAGATATGTAATGCTATCTACGAATAATCAAATTCAGCCATACCTACTCACCGTCAGCAATCCTTACCACCGCTTTGTATTAACAAGATTTCGCTTAGATTTGATTCCCTGGCTTTTGGCTGTTCCACAAGGTTTCCACAAACTAGGCACTTTAAAACCTTGTCCTTGTGACAACTTCTCTGAACAGGATACTATTCATTTCATTTTTTTCTGTGATTATTATATTTCTTTTCGTAAAAGGTTCATATTCCCATTACTCCGAGAGTGTCACTTTGTCCAAGTTAGGCCCGCCTTATTGTACCTCCAAATGTTACCTTCCACCTCGATCAGTTTTGGCGTTGCGAGCTTCCTGACTGGAGCCATCAGGCATAGGAAAAAAATAGTTTTTTAAATTTCCAGTTTTTATATTATGTTTTAAAACGTAGGCATTGCCCGTATTATTATTAAGCGGGCCCACTGTTTTAGACCGTATCTGACGTTTTGCACATTGCACTTTACATAACGTACTTGGACCCTATGTATTTTACGTTTTGAATTCTATGAGTAACAAGAGGCATGTTTCCCCCTAATGTTGGCCCTTATGTTTAGGCTCCTTCTGCGCCTTCAAGGTGGCCCATCGCATTAAACTGATTGCACTTTATACAATGTACTGATCCTCATGTATCCAGAAACCTGGCTCTCCGACTGATATTATGAAATGTTTTCCTTTTTTAAACTTTATGGTTGTGTTTTTAAAAGAAAATGTATATATATATATATGAAATGTACTATATTGTTATGTGCACTTTTATGGCATTAAGTTGCCGAATAAAGTATTTTTGACTGACTGACTGATTAATATTAAGGACACATTTTCTTACACCAATAAAAGATAAACAATGTAAATGAACCCAGTATTCAATGTGTCAAAACTTTGATCAACAATTATCTTTGGCCTGGATTTCATAAACTTGCCCTTTCTAAAAAATGTCCAGCCGACACCGTTTTCCTCATTAGATTAAAAGTTGGTTTAACCTTAATGTCATAAAATGTTAATTGATACTTACACACATGTGAAGAAGTTGTCAATAACATCTAGATGTAAGTCAATTCCTTCACCACTATCATCTTACCTTGGCATTTCAAGATCCTCACCTGGTGGCTCTTCATGATCTCTATCCTCTGCGATGTACGGAATGTTCTGTTGCAGAGCTATGTTGTGCAGCAGCCCATGATGATTTGGCACACCTTATTGGGTAAGTATAGGAGAGCTTCACCAATCTTATCCAGACCTGGAAATCAGGCCTTTAGAAGCCCAAAAGCCCACTCCACTGGCCTCTATATTCTTCCGTGGGCCTCATTGAAGCGGACTTCCCCTGGCGTTGTTGGATTCCTCAGCGGTGCTAACAACCATGGTTTGTTTTGGATAAGCTGAGTCTGGAAGAAAAAAAGCCAAAATATGTAACACAATTTTAGATTATTCAACTTGAAATTACCCAAACAACATAATGACAGATTGTACTTACCAACAAGCCACGCCCTCTCAGGTCCAAGTTGTGACATTTGCAGGGGTATGCTGCTGTTCCGTAGAACAAAGGAATCATGGGTTGATTCGGGGAAACGTGCACACACACTTGTGATGTACAAATCAGGTAAGCAAACAACTTGCACATTAATTGAATAGAAGTTATTCTGATTGTGGTGGACTTGTTCTCTGGCGTGTGGTGGCACTAAGGCAATATGTGTACCATCAATTGCTCCAACCCCATGTGGTAAGTGACCCAAACCATAGAAATCTCCCTTCACATTCACTAAATCCTCATGTCGTGGAAACTGGATTAAGCTGTTGATGTGTCTCATTATTGAAGAAAGAACTTCTTGTAGTATACCACTGAAAGTTGGTTGTGACATTCCACCATATATTGCCACAGTGTATTTAAATGATCCTGTGGCCACAAAATGAAGTACTGCCGTTATTTTGACAATCGGTGTAATAGATGTGGGATTTCTATTGTGAGGCAGAAGATGACATAAATCCAATATAGTTTGCCTATTCAATCTGATTTTTTTGATAATATCCTGTTCTTCCATGGTGGCAAGGTCTGGAAATGGTTGGAACACTTTAGGCTGTCGTTTCTTCACTCTCCCTGGGTTCATATGTGTGCATTGGAAAATTGTCAACATTTTAAAACATTTACAAACTTATTTTTGATACATAACACAAATGTCATGTTTTGCTAAAATATATATGGATCCTTAACATAATTTAATACAACATGTAATATTGACATTTTTTCTTAACAAATAATTTTTTTCAGCTGTCTATTGTTTTAAAAAAAGATTGTGAAAATAATACATTTTATTTGTAATATTTACACATTTCTTTTTTTTCCAACCAAAATGCCGTAAACGGAAGTGTAAACAACATCATACAAATATCTCATGGAACCACAGTAATGCATTTCATATAAATGTTTTTTTTTACAGTAATGAGTGGCATTAGCATATTGTATATGTAAACAAACTAGCCACCATTTTGAGTGCTGGTGATGCACTAAACATTCACAAACACACTATTTGACCTTTTAAAATGGTGGGCATCTGACTTCCCTGTCAGGACATTTGGAATTAGACGGCTGAGGCGGAAGTTAACCAGGTAGTGGGTGGGAACCTCCAAGACAGACACAGCCATAGGATAACGTGTGTGAAAGCAACGTACGAAAGCCAGTGGCCATGTCCGTCTCCATTGACTATCGCGTACGTCGTGTACACGTGGACAGTGTTTCGAAAAAAGCTCACATGCCTCCTTACACTGCAGCCAACAAGACCTCCTCAACTTTTGCTGCTGTTTCCGACCTCTGATAGCCACAATGATAGGAAGAGCAGGTGACAGGGCCCCAGCCTTCTCGCCAAAGGAGCTGGAGTTGCTGGCAATGTAGGTCCTGTCCCTGTACAGCCAGCTCTGTGGGTCACCAGAGGAACAGGTACATGTTTAAAATGTATTTATAAACACGTCTAACAGTTTTGGTTTTTTAAACACAGGCTAAAATGTCCCTTTGAATTCCTCTGTACAACTGTAATTATATATAATGTTTTACATACCAAATAAAAATGATGTTTCTTATGTGTATTATCCCACAAATCACTCTGCCTAGATCAGGTTTCTCCAACCAGTCGACTGGGAGTACCAGTAGCTCCCAGACATCTTCAGAGTAGCTCACAGCCTTGAGTTCATTATCAAATGAGCACAATGTCATATTTTAATTTCAAAGTTAAGGAATGGCTGTGTTCGTTTGACATCATGATCATCAGGCTGCAGATAGCGGGGCCTGACAATGAGCAGTGCACAGTCAGACTTATGGGCCAGGCTGGGGCTGAGCCACAGAGGTGAACAATTGAAGCACTGAGGTATTTTACTCTCAAAAATGATTCCTCGTCAACTCAAAATTGGAGTTGTGAACAAAATGTTGCTTCTAAATGCTTTTAAATGGACGAAAAATAAAATGGATTGTTACCTTAATTATTGAGTTAACACTTCATTTCAGTTTTCTCCCAATTCAAAGTGTTGCATTTACAAACAGCAGGCCCCTTACTTCCAGTGGGCAGAATACACTGTGCCATAAGTATATAGGAAAAATACAGACCTTTTTTTTTTTACATGCGCGAAATTCAAAGTGCAGAAAAATGTTCCATGACATGAAGTGTTTGGTAGAATATTCATCTGCATTTTTTATTTCTCCAAATTGAAAAGAACATGCAATTGTATGTTCGTGTCATTCATGTAACAGTGCCACTTATGGTGAAAGGTATGTCCTGTGCTGCAACTACGTCTGACACAGGCTCTCAGTCACCTGTACAAATATATCCCCTTCATACCCACACATGTTCATACATCCCCAAAGACCTTGCTCTTACTGACACACATTGCAGTCCTTTCATAGTGCTCTTAGTCATAGAATTTTAGTTCAAACCATAGTATCTGGCTCTATGGACATTAGGCTTCAAATCAGTGTAACTGGGCGTGGGGGTGTCTAGTTACAATGCGCAAGTTGTTTAGCCTTCAGTATTTCACAATGATTTTCATTGACAGAAGTAGCTCTCATTACAGAAAATGTTGAGCCCCCTGGCCTAGATGATGTCACTGGCCTGGATTAGTGCATGTAAAGGTAGTCAAAAGGTTACAACAGAAGTATTATTGTTTTATTTTGGCAGAATGAAAAAATATATATATTGTGTAGTAACTTTTGACTAACGCTTGTGATTGATGTTGTAAAATTGTGTGACATCAATATAGACAAACAAAAAGTCACAAAACAATTCTTTCATTTCTTGTATCCATACAGGTCAACGCCCATCAGAAAAGACCATTTGGAAGGGCATTTGCCAAGAAGATGCGGACCCTGGAGGTCTACAAGCGGTGCAGCATTCTTGGTCGAAAGAGGTAGGAGGACCTACGACGCTGGACCATGAATTCATCAGAAGTCCAGCTTGGTCAGTCCTCTCAACGTTGGAAGCCCGTGCACTACACCATGACCCCCCTAATGGACCTGCAAACTTGCAATGGCCTATCCGAAGCTTGATGGGCAGTTGAGAGCCTAACAATACCATCAAGGCGGTAAGTTCTAGTTTGAGTTTAACATATTACATAACTAATTTTTGTTACAGCAACTAAATGTATTTATTTATTTGAAAAGTTTTATAAAGCGCGAACATGACCCGAATGGGTATCAGAGCGCTTTACAAAGGAGCGGAAGTGGAATGAGATAAAAGCATGAGTACAACATCATAGCGGAACATGTGAGGTACATGAAAAGCAACAAAGTCAGAGGGGAACACGGGGAAAAACAAAATGACAATGTTGACCCATCTTGTGGGACATGTAAAGTTCCAGAAGAGCAATAAATCTAAAAGGCCACGTGAGGAGACAAAAATCGCACTATGAACAAAATTCTAAAAGAATGTCAAACAGGAAATGGAAGTAGGTTAAGAAGGCTCCAGGACTATTGCTGTAGATGGTCATTCAGGAGTAGCCATTTGACATGTTTTTTGAATGAGGTGGTAGAGGGGTTTGATCTGATCTCGGGAGGAAGAGCGTTCCATATTCTTGGAGCAAGACCAGAGAAAGCACGATTGTATGTTCTTTTCTTATTGAATTTGGGAGGTGTCAATAGTAGGGTATTAGAGCTTCTTAGGTTCCGACTCGAACCCAATAATTCAAGTTTTTTTGCCAGGTAAACGGGGGCATTGTAATGAATAGCTTTGTGCGTCAGGCAAGCTATCTTGAAACGAATCCTTGCTTCGATGGACAGCCAGTTTAGTTGAATTAGGTCTGATGTGATGTGGTCAGTTCAGAGTGGCTCTAAGAGGTGCCCATCTAGCTTTAGGTAACCCAGCTAGGGTCACCAATCCATATTCCAAGCATGAGTTAACTAAGGATTGGACTGCAGCCTGGATGTCCTCAGAAGACAAGAATGGCTTGATTTTCCTAGAGTGTTGATCTGATGATTGACTCCCCTAATAGTAGCACTGATGTGATCTTGCATATTTAGGTATTTGTCCAGAGTTATACCTAAAGATCTCGCAGAGTCAACAACATGAGGGGTGCAGTTGAGCGCAGTAAGTTTTTTGAGCCAGTCGTGAGTGGGTGCAGGGTGATTGCGGGGGGCAATCAGGAGGAATTCTGAGTTAGCCATTGTTGAGTTTTTAGAAGCGCACAATTTAGAGTTTTTATGTCACCTGGCGAAGAGATTTCCAAATACAATTGAGTGTCATCAGCATACATATGGTATTGAATGTTAGAGCGGTTCAGAATTTCAGAGAGTGGTTCCATGAAAAGGTTGAAAAGCGTGGGCGAGAGTGTGGAACCTTGAGGCACTCCAATTGTGACCGAGGTACTGGTTGCAAGGTAGTGGTTAACTTTGATTCTTTGCATTCGGTTCCGTAGGAAAGAGGCAAACCAATTTAAGACAGGGCCCGATAGCCCCATCCTTTTTTGAAGAAGAGCAATCAGGTTTTCATGTTTGGCGGTGTCAAATGCTGAGGACAAATCAAGAAGGATCAGTAGACAAGGAACATTCTGGTCAAGAGATCTCAAGGCGTCATCAACAATGTGAGTTAGGGCTGTTTCAGTACTGTGACCCGCTCTAAAACCTGACTGGTAGAGGTCAAGGAGCTGAAATTTCTCGATGTGGTTGCAGAGCTGTGTGTGAACGCATTTCTCGAGCAATTTAGCTAAAAACATGATAATGGTAATTGGACGGAAATTGTTAGGATCAGCTAAGTCAGCATTAGGCTTTTTTGGGATGGGAGTGACTTGCCCCATCTTGAGGCAATCAGGAATCCTACCATGCACGAGAGATTCATGAATAATCAGGGACCAAAGTGAAATATTGGCCGATTTTAGTTCTTTGAAAAACTTGGCAGGTAGAGGATCGTTGAAGGGAATTTTGCCATCAACATTAAGGTTGGCACATGTCCAAAGCACAAGAACAGTTCTTAAAGGTGTACGTTTTGCACAAGGTGTATGATGATGCATTTTGTATATGAATTTGTGGAAAAGGATACCACCTGATTTCTGTTCACTACCAAAGGACTGGTTTGAGCAGACACATGCCTACCTAAATAACAAATATACACCAGGTTGTTTGCTTTTATAAGGGGCAGTTGTACCAAACAGACCACTAGTCTTTATTGTGTCAGGTGTGATGCTCCTTCACTATGGTGAGTAATATAAGGTTAGCCTTATTACAGGTGACATAGCATAAAATGCACTTATGATACAGTGGATGTTCCAAACGTCACATTGTAAGTTGGTTTTATACACAAACAAGAGTGAGCATGTGAGCCAAAATGACTAGTAACATCAGATTAAATAGCTACATTTTTTATTCAAAACATATCCCAAACATGTTTTGAGTAAAAAAATATATTTTATTCATGTTTACAGTGACAGGTTTACAAGATGTCTTACTCCTTCACAAATGTGCATTAAAGCCAGTCTGTTTTTTGGGGGAAAATTGTGATAGACATACAAGTTTTGGAAAAGCACAGACAGGAATGTGTCACATTGGTGACAGAGTAACACATACCCAAAACCATTTTTTTATTGTCCTTGGTTATGTCCAGTTGATAAATCAATGATGGAGAAAAATGGGATACTTTAAGGGACTTTTGCAGATCGAATGTTCCTTCACATATCTGTTGGAGTATCCCATCTGGAAAACTCAAAATCAGGCCCAACTCATGACTCATTAGGAAAATGTAGAAATGAATTAAGGTGTAATCTGTTGCATATTGTGAATTACATTTGAATCTTTGATGTAAAAATGATATATGAATCCATGTATATAATATTTACTGTAATGTTGAACCCATTGTTGCCTAAAATGAAAGCCAGCATATGTTGTAAAACAATTTCATAATGGTTAAACAAATTTGAAATAACTTGACATATTTAGGAGTCAAATATGAAACTGTTTTTGCTCTTTACTAAAGTGAATTAGACATGATTAAAGACTTATGCATTTACTTATGCTGTAGAAGTCATTTGTCAATCCACTAAAAATATATTTCGTAATTTCTTCTACAGCATAGGTATATAAATATGCGTGATACATTGATAAGCTACTTCAATACTGAATCCATATAATATTTTTTACATTTGAAATATACTTTAGTTACTTGAAGTTAGTGTTACCATTGTGAAATGCCCAAACGAAGGAAACAGGCTTTCAGTTTATACTAATATGGGTAGAACATTGCAGTATTTGTTGACACACATTGATTCATATTTTACTTTTTGTTAATGACAATTATACAGCTTTTTTCGCCTTGTACACACACTGTACAAAGGTTTTTTTGGTTTATATCCTTTTTGGTGACATAAGGTCCCTATTCTAAACAACAATGCTCAACCATTCAGAGGTGTTAAACAGTTCCTGGAGAGAACTAAAAAAGGATAAGAGACAAGATCTTAAATGATATAGGGGCTATCATGGGGAACTACAAAACTGTGCCCAAATGGTTTCCGAAGATGTTCCCTACATGTATGAGATAATGATAATAAACAACCAAAGTTTGAGAACCTCGAAGCAGGTGATATATGAAAACTTGTAAAATGTTTTGCTATCAAAGTTCATGATCAGTTGTATTTACACAGATTCAATAAAACTATTATATATGTCTTTTCAGCATCATCAGGAGCAGGTGTAGAAGAATTTGGCCACGTAGGTGGGGGTAACAGCGGGCCACTGTGTTTCAGCTGATGAGACCACGACACCGAGGGACACAGTGGCACAGAGTGCCTGGGGACTGGCACGGAGGTCACTAGCTCTACATCATCTTCGGAGGCCTCCACAAGCGACCAGTCCCTAGTGGTGGTGGACCCTACAGCAACTGTTCCACCTGCATCCTTGACCCCCACCCAGAGAGCCATCACCACCCTCCCTCTTGCTCTCCCCCAGTTGGCGAAACCCACCCCCCTAAAAGGGCTGGGTTCTCCTTCGCTGCAGGCACCTCACTCCCGCCCCCTGTTCCCCCTGGCTGCACTGAGTGAGGAGGCTATTGACTTCTTACGCAGCATCACTATAGACCAGACTGCACTCCTGAATGCCAACCAGGGCCTTAGTTAGCAAATGGTAGCATACCTGAAGGTATTCATAGTTCTATGTCTGGCATGCAGAGATCATTTACAGGACTAGCCCCCTCACTGACCGCACCCTACCAAACAGCCCAACCTTGTGCACCAACTAAGGCCCCCTCCCTATCCCAGGCCCCTTCCCCATCCCAATTCCCAGCCCTGTCCCAGGCACACTTACTCCTTTGCATGCACCCACTCCAACAGACACAAGCAGCACACCCACACATAAACACACAAAGAAACAGAAGCACACACCCAAACAACATACAGATACCACAACCACCAGCACACCGTTCAGCACCACACCCACAATCACCACCAAACCCACAACCACCACTACACCGACAAGCACTACCAAACTCACCACAACCACCACACCCACAAGCACCACAACTACCACCACACCTGCACGCACCCCAACATCTACAAGCTCACCCAATAGCACCACACCCATCACCACACCAACAAGCACCACCACATCCACAAGCACCACAACTACACCAACCACCTCAACTGCACACTCATTCAAACACACCTACATGCAAAACATCACCCACCAAACACAAACACACACACTCACCAGACCAACATATACCTCCCAAGAAACACACAACCAAACGTACTCAACATACACCAAACCCACATGCAACTGCAAAACCAGCAGACACACGCACATCACCTCACTCTACCTCCCAAACCCAATCCTCTCCCACCCATCCTGCCCTTGCTCCTTGTTCCGATTTTTATTTGCTATGGCCTTCATCCCTTCCAAACCCAAACCCACCCCTCCCAAACCCAAACCCACTCCTCACATGAAAGATCATTGAGGTGCCTGCTCTGTGCCTACTAGATGCCCCTGCCTGAGGAGGTTCCCCTTGGCAGTTACATCCTGCCATTTATTTTCACTTGCAATTGTTAGATTCCTAGAAATTGTTATGACTAAAATGTGAAGTACATATTTGTATTTACCATAATGGCAGAAAATGCAACAGATTTTTTTAATGTCTACTTTGTTAAGTGCATACACTGGTTAAAATTGTACGTGATGTAATTTGAATTTAGGTGCAATGATTCATCATGATAATGGACACTTGCACCAACAAATACATGTTTTAATTTTTTTAGAGCGTTAATACAGGTGTGTTTATTTCAACTTGATAAGTGATAAGAATAAACACATATGCATTACACCTTAAAAAATAATGTGACAATTGAAATTTGATAAACTAAAGAAAGTGCACTATACAAGGGGAAATGTTACATGGAGTAATATGTTAACTGACAAAATTTTGGGACTGACATTGATTTTACTGGTATTTAAAAAGTAAACGTTACACCTTGTCTAGTGCAGTTTCTACATTAGGTTACATGTGACATCCCAATTATGTTTATTTGAACACACCTGTATGGTCACTTTTAGATTTTTTGGTTGATGTCCTTTTATGTGTAAGTGTCCATTTTTTTTAACCCCTTCGGTGCTCAGGACGGCCCCCGGCCGTCCGACGTCACGGTGGGCGTGAGTGGAGGACGGCCGGGGGCCGTCCGAAACACGCCCACTCATTAATTCTCCCGCACAGCGCCGAAGGGGTTAAGGCAGCTTGAACCAAGTATAGAAAAACAATGTAATCATACAGGTGTATTTCTTTAAATTTCTTAAACGTCAGTATTACACACATATGCATTGCACATTAGTATGCTATTGCATGTAAGAACGATTTAAAAATGCACAAGTCCAGAGCAAATGTTAACAGAAAAGTCAAAAGGGAACAGGGAAAAAATAGGAGCTTACCTTTGATTCTGGCCACGGCGGGGTTGATTTGCTTCGTGGTCAAGCAGCAGCAGCTGGACTTGGAAGATCGGTTCACATAACGGAAATGTGAAAGTGAGAAAAGGTGTGTTTATCCCTTCCAATCTGCCAACTCATGTGTGGAGGTTTTGCCGGCCACAGTTGCATCGGTGGGAATGCACATCATGATTGGCCCAGCGGGCAAAGTGGCTGTACTCCCTCTGACAGCCGCTTTTCCCTATGGTGCCGTCAACGCGGGTGAGAAATTCTGAGGACAGGGCGGCACAGTCTTTCATTCGTGGACCCGCCAGCATCTAAATAGAGTGGGCGGACCGCCCAGTAGGCGGTCGGGTAATCTGATGGAAAAGTGCCGGCAGGACCATTACCTCCAAGATCTAAATCAGGCCTTAAGTCCCAGCGTATAAATCTTCACCACGCCTTTGTCCAGTGGCTCCCCGAGGATGACGCCTCCTTCTCTGACACCACTGGCTGCCTTGTCCAGCTGAACTTTAAGTTCTCAGACATTTTTCTCCCAAAAAATTTCTAAGTCCAAAGGTAAGCAGAGAAGGGCACAATCCATTTCATGTATCCGAACCACACTCCATCGCTGTCAGGCATAACTTTCGACTTTGCCCTGGTCTCACACAAATAGATGTGCCACTTTGATCTTTTAGGTGCTATTTTTCACTTTAAACTTTAAAAATTTGCAAGTCCTGTTCTGCTGATTAGATATTTGTTCTTTTTATTTTAAATAATTTATTACAATTTGCTCTATTTTTCTAACTTAGTGTGGGAGTTTTCTTTTGTTGTGTTTTTACTTTACTACTGTTTAAATGCTGCATAAATACTAAACATATTGGGCCCGATTCACAAAGGTAAACTGAGATGAAAGTCTAACTTTAAAACGTTCGGTATTCACAAAGGGCATTTACGAATAGTAAAGTTAGACTTTTGTCTCAGTTAAACTTAAGCTTTGGTCTTAGGTTTAACTGAGACCAAAACTGAGACAAAAGTCTAACTTTACTACTCGTAAATGCCCTTTGTGAATACCGAAAGTTGTAAAGTTAGACTTTCATCTCAGATAACCTTTGTGAATTGGGCCTATGCCTCTAAGTTAAGCGTGACTGCTTTTGTGCCAAGATACTTTATGGTTAAGCACAGGTTAATTTAGTGACTTTATAATTCACCCTTACAAGGATTGTAGCTGTTGCTTGAGTAGGGTTTCACCACCCCCATTAACCAACAACCCAGTTTCTCACAAGATGGCTTTAAATGATTTGTGAGGTTCCTCAGTTTCTATCATCTTAAATTCAGTGAATGAGACATATGGAGATAGTAGAGTAAGGAGTAGAGTGATGGTAGCTATTTATAGTAGGCTTTCAGATTGTCATTCTTTTTTAATCAAAGGATAGTATTATCCCCCTTTGGTGCAACTCAAATAAGAGAGTCTTTAACTTGTTTATAAAGAAATGACGGTTGATACAAAGAGCAACAATCAAAGGTACATCCTTTTTTTTGCTTCCAAAGTTACAGAATGACAAGCATAGCTTGAGAACCACAGTGCATACTGCACCATGGAAGGCAAAGCTTAAATATAGAACAGGGCAAAAATACCATGTACTATCCAAACGATCACATAGAGAACTTTGAAGTGGGCCCTAGGGAACATGGAAAGTCACTTACACATAGGGATTGTATTGTAGATTTCCATTTGGATCAGCAGTAACCTACCTGTCAGATACTTGGGAAGCCCCAAGTAAGGTGCATTCCTGTGTCAAGATGAGGTCCACAATTGCTGTAATTGTGGAGTATTAGCAGTAGACAACATTTTATTACGGATAGGCAGATGGAAAGCATGTAGGCGAAACAGCATTGATGGGTGACCCCCAAAGGTCGCCACTGCCCACAACTAGCCTTATGTCAATTTTGTCCATATTTAATTTGACCTAATAGCTGCCTGTCAAGTTCCAATCATGCAGTATTTGAATTGCTTCTAAGTGACTCTCAACCTCCCTTGAAGGTTCAGCAGAAAAGTGGATTCCAAAGTAATGAACCGGCCAAGGCAAAAGCAGACCATAAACTTTAAACAGGCTGGAATACCGTTCTACATCTCAGGGAGCTTCCTTAAGGGATTGGATGAAACGCATATAGAGGAAAGTGAGACTGCCTGACTCAGGTTAGACATAAAGAATTCAAACCGTGCCTGCACAATCTACCTCCCATAGGCAATATGGCCAAAGATGAGAAATACCACTGACAAATCCAGTACTATTAAAGTAGGGACACCACTGCTATTAGCCACCACTGTGAAGTAATTCAGCCCATGGGTCATGACAGACTTAGGGCCTGACTTAGATCTTGGCGGGACTCCCGTTGTCACTCTGTGGCCGTGTTTCCAAGTACTCTGTCGGGCTGACAGATTCCTGCCTGCTGTATTTAGATGTGGGCTGCCTGATTCTCCGCCCGCGTTGACAGACTGTTTTCTGTCATGTAAGCAGCTCACCGCTTTCGAAGCAGCGGACTGCTCTGCTGGCTAACATTACTCCATCAGGGTGGCGAGATTGCACCGAGCCTGTTTAGATTTCACAGTTGTGCTGGCGTTGTCCTAATGGCGGATT
The DNA here is from genome assembly GCA_963921515.1 of Calotriton arnoldi. Classification (NCBI taxonomy): domain Eukaryota; kingdom Metazoa; phylum Chordata; class Amphibia; order Caudata; family Salamandridae; genus Calotriton; species Calotriton arnoldi. The sequence goes on along the minus strand of CAWUFW010002662.1, from coordinate 1,014,340 downwards.
GCCGACTGAGGGATTCCGTCACGGGCCGCATTCAACATTGTACTATTCCTGTGGTTTTTGGATGGATGCTAGCATCACACACCTGATGCGTCTTGCACTCCCTTTCAGACCATGATCTTTTGCCAATTATTCCATTGCGCTAAGTATGTATAACAAACAAGGGAACCCAAAAAGAATAGGTCAGGGACCTTGGGAGCTAGATTAGTACAAAGGACAGTGGTCCCTGAGTAAGGAAATCTCATTAAACAATGAATATAGTCTCAATCAGTACTATATTTGAGCGCATGTCCAGCCGGACAGAGGCAAGTTTAATATACACAGTAGTTTGAATAAAATTGAAGAAATGTGAGAGAAATAACAGTGGGATACAAGCCTGTATCCAGAGTCTCACAGATCAAAACACACAAATAACATAGAAAAGCTCAGGCAGTTTACATGTGTTTCAATGAATTTGCACGGATAATGAAACAACAATCATAAAAGGTCACCTTTACACATATTACAAATTAACATTCAGTGTATAAGGTTGACAACTGTGTCGACGACGTTTCGATCCTTATCAGTGAGATATTGGATCATCTTCAGGACTGTGGATTAAAGTGCCTGAGAGCATATGCCTGTAAATTATCATATTAACGAAACATTAGATATAGAGAGAGAAAGAGAGAGAGAAAAATAAAGGAATAATAAGTCATGGGTAAAGTTTACATTTAGTTACCAATAAACTCAATAAGATGTCGAAAGGATCTATTTTACGCGTGAAAAGACCTAAAGACCGAACAATGATAGTGATGCAGAAGTAGTGAGAGATCACGATGCAGCATGCAAAGTTGTAAAACCCGACTATAAAAAACCTTTGCCCTTAAGACGACGTGTCTAATGTGGAGGAATGAGTTATCAACAGGTGCTGTCACCTGATCACATTGTATATAAACGTATACATCTAATAGATGTAAAATTAGGTATTAACAACATGCAGGCGGTGCGCATCTGGCTTATGTGGAGTACCTGCAGAAGCGCTTAAGGATGGAAAGCTGGCACGTCCAGAATGGGGAGGAGAGGGGACATAATGGACCTGAGGGACAGAGAAGAATAGCATTAGGAACTGGGATGAGATGAGATAAGGAGGGGGTAGGGATGGAAGGAAATGCTTGTGACCTTCATGTCAAGGTGGCTTACCCGGGTTAGAAAGTGGAGGCTCCGTTATCCACAATGGGAAGACAAGGCGGACGAGTCCTGCGCATCAAGGGTTAAATAAAAGAGATTGCGAGCCTGGATGGGAACAATCGGTAAATTTACAAGCGTGGCGGGAAAACAGGGGGCGGGGGGGGGTTGGGGGAGAGAGAGAACGCGTGCGCGCTTACCTATTTCAGGGTCGGATAAACTCTATGCAATTTGGATGTTTAGCGATGAGCCTAATAAATAGAATTAAAAACCAATATTGAAGACCAAGGGGGTTGCAATCTGGCAACAAGGTACTGTTGTTGAAAAAACCGGGAGCCCAGAATGGACGCTTACCTGGTGTAGTGCCAGTGGAACATGCAGGCAAAAGAGGTGAACGCTGGAGGAAGGGACGCTTTACCGAAAGATATGGCAACCAGTAAGTGGTCGCGTGACCGCATGGGAGATCATGTGATTTCGAGTGTGGGAGGAGTCGCGCGTAATCCAGCGTATGGTGAAGTATCGGCACAGCGGCCATCTTGAAATAGGCAAAGTGATAGTCAAAGTAATAGATATAATAGTAGATACGCCTAGAGTTTCAGACAAAAACGCATAAAGAGTGACAATTATTTTCGCAAACTGTAAAGTAATATACAAAGTGTTCATGGAATTACTAACAGAAATAAAAAAGGCAAGAGAATAATGCAATATAAAGTATTCATAAATAAGTAAATAGGTTTCCATATTGGATATCAGTTCACAATTAAGCGAAAGAATGAAATGACACAAGGTTTCAATGAGGAAGTAAATGTCAATGCAATACCCAATATACAAACAGAAAGGGCTTGGTAATTAAAGGGCACTGATTACATAGACGTGAAAAATAGGGCCACTTAATCAGTAATCTCTGAACATAGACATAATAGTGGACTGAGAGTTGTATAGAGAAATAGAGTGCAGTTAGGACAATCATATTAAGACAATCATATTAATGCATAGCTTGGGCAATTGTTTTTGCAGTAGCAGTGCTAAGCAACCTACAGCAATGTTGTCCAGTCCTCCAATCGGTTGAGTCCTGTATGGATACTGCCAGTACGTAAAATCCATTTTAGTTCTTCTCTATTAAGTAGTTGTGTAAGATCAGCTCCTCTTGGGGGTATCCTCACCACACTCACAACTGTCCAACGGATGTCGTCCTCAGTGTGTCCCAGAGTTTCAAAATGTTCCACCAATGGGGCATTAGGTGTCTTGCAGCGAAGTCTGCTCCGATGTTGGTAGATCCTAATATGTATCTTTTGAGTCGTTTGACCAATATAGATCTTATTGCATGGGCACAAAATAGCGTAAATAACATTGTTCGTATTGCAATTGGAGAATTCTTTATGAGTGGATTTAATGGTGCCAAATACAAATTCTTTACAATCAGAGGTAAATCTGCACACAGTGCAGTTGCCACATTTAGCATGTCCTATAAGGCGTGGAAGTCCCCAGTGATCATCAAGAGTGTTGGGAACGTGTGGGCATGGAAGTGCTGCCCTAACGAAATGGTCCTTAATGTTTTTACTCTTCTTAAATGCAAAAGGGGTTTATCTAAATTCAGTATTCCTGCATTGATTACGTTCCAGTGCTTTAGTATACTCTTGCGTAATTTGTGTGAGGATGGAGAAAAGGTAGTGACACATACAATGCGTTCCATTTGTTGTTTGGATTTTGGTTCCAACAGACACTCTCTGGGACAATACCAAGCTCTTTTCAGAGCATTACGTACAAGTCTTTTAGGATAGCCCCTGACTGTAAGTTTGCAACTGAGCACTTTGGCTTCTGTGAAATAGTCTTCTTTCAACGTGCAATTGCGTCTGATTCTAAGAAACTGAGAATACGGAAGTGAGTCTCTGAGTGCTCTTGGATGATTACTGTCATATTTGAGTAAAGTGTTTCGTTCAGTAGGTTTTCTGAATAAGCTGGTGATAAGTCGGCCCTCCTTATGCACAATATTTAAATCTAGGAAAGGAATAGATGTCTTACTGTGGGATAAAGTGAATTTGAGACCTCCACAATTATTATTGAGCCAGTGGAGGAACTGGGTCAACATGTCCTGGTTATTGTGCCAGATCATAAAAATATCGTCAATATAACGCTTCCATATTTCAATAGCGTTATGGAAAGGGTTCCCCAATGCAAGTATATAGTTAGTTTCAAGGGCATCCATGTAAAGTATAGCCAAATTAGGGGCAAAAACTGCCCCCATGGATGTACCCTTGGTTTGTTGATAGAATTGGCCATCGAACAGGAAAAAATTCCTAGTAAGGCAGATTTCCAACAATTGTAATATAAAAGTTGTGGGAACTGCATGTGGTCTGGGGCGTTTATCAAGGGTATTTTCTATCACATGTAGAGAGTCAACTTGAGGTATATTAGTGTACAATGACTCAACGTCCAAAGTACATAGAGTGTCAATTTGTGGGTTGAAGAGGTGGTTCTCAACCAAGGATATCATCTGCATACTATCTCTGAAATAGCAGGTAGTAATGGGAACAAATTCTTTTATAAAGAAATCAACATAAAGACCAAGGGGTTCCAAAATGGAACCACATCCTGACACAATGGGACGTCCCGGAGGGTTTTCTTGGTTTTTATGTATCTTCGGAAGAGTGTAAATAACAGGTATGCGTGGGGATTTGATATTGAGAAATTGATGTTCCAACTTGGTCAAGAAACCTTGCTCAAGGCCATCAGTATTTACCTGCAAAATAAGTTTCTGAAGTTCAAGAGTGGGATTTGTGGGCAATTTACAATAATGATCAGTATTCTGTAGTTGCTTAGTTATCTCATTCTTATAGCTAGCTAGCTCTTGTAGCACTATACCGCCACCTTTGTCTGCAGGCTTGATTCAATCGTAGGAATAACTTGGTAGGTTTCTCAGATACTTCAGCCGATTCATCGGACAATTCTGACCCAGGAGACGGTCCTAGCACATCCAATAGAGCAACAAACAACTCTTTTTTAGGACGAGGCCAGCAAGAACCACAAAAGAAAGGCGGCCTAAAACGCACTCATTGGCAGAACCCTCCAGGGGAACGAAACACACGACTGAAACCATTATCAATGGTAACTACCCCTTACTCCTACTCCAACCAGATAATGGTTCCTCTCACTTCAACTTTGACTGGGGACACTACCACATTTGATACACTTCCTAATTTGATGCTCCCTATTTTTAATCTAACTAAGCACCAACTGAATGTTTCTGAATTATCTATATTGAACAAAGGACTATCATTTGTTCCCACTACCCATACAAATTTTCTTGACCTCCAAACTGAGGTTTTAAGATTTTTTCGGAAAATAAGGCTACACAGCTATTTTTTGCTTAATCCTATGCCACTCAAAATATCTAACACTCCCCTTAGACCACCTTCCACTTTTTCCCCATCCTCAAATATGGTCCCCTCAGAAATTTCTACATTTGAAAAATTGGTACTTAACGATCTCTCAGAGATGGAGAAGGGTCGTCACTTTGTCCCATATAATATCTCTAGGGCAGAGAAATCTGCATTGAGCACGCTTAAATTGAACGATGACATCGTTATAAAGCCTGCAGACAAAGGTGGCGGTATAGTGCTACAAGAGCTAGCTAGCTATAAGAATGAGATAACTAAGCAACTACAGAATACTGATCATTATTGTAAATTGCCCACAAATCCCACTCTTGAACTTCAGAAACTTATTTTGCAGGTAACTACTGATGGCCTTGAGCAAGGTTTCTTGACCAAGTTGGAACATCAATTTCTCAATATCAAATCCCCACGCATACCTGTTATTTACACTCTTCCGAAGATACATAAAAACCAAGAAAACCCTCCGGGACGTCCCATTGTGTCAGGATGTGGTTCCATTTTGGAACCCCTTGGTCTTTATGTTGATTTCTTTATAAAAGAATTTGTTCCCATTACTACCTGCTATGTCAGAGATAGTATGCAGATGATATCCTTGGTTGAGAACCACCCCTTCAACCCACAAATTGACACTCTATGTACTTTGGACGTTGAGTCATTGTACACTAATATACCTCAAGTTGACTCTCTACATGTGATAGAAAATACCCTTGATAAACGCCCCAGACCACATGCAGTTCCCACAACTTTTATATTACAATTGTTGGAAATCTGCCTTACTAGGAATTTTTTCCTGTTCGATGGCCAATTCTATCAACAAACCAAGGGTACATCCATGGGGGCAGTTTTTGCCCCTAATTTGGCTATACTTTACATGGATGCCCTTGAAACTAACTATATACTTGCATTGGGGAACCCTTTCCATAACGCTATTGAAATATGGAAGCGTTATATTGACGATATTTTTATGATCTGGCACAATAACCAGGACATGTTGACCCAGTTCCTCCACTGGCTCAATAATAATTGTGGAGGTCTCAAATTCACTTTATCCCACAGTAAGACATCTATTCCTTTCCTAGATTTAAATATTGTGCATAAGGAGGGCCGACTTATCACCAGCTTATTCAGAAAACCTACTGAACGAAACACTTTACTCAAATATGACAGTAATCATCCAAGAGCACTCAGAGACTCACTTCCGTATTCTCAGTTTCTTAGAATCAGACGCAATTGCACGTTGAAAGAAGACTATTTCACAGAAGCCAAAGTGCTCAGTTGCAAACTTACAGTCAGGGGCTATCCTAAAAGACTTGTACGTAATGCTCTGAAAAGAGCTTGGTATTGTCCCAGAGAGTGTCTGTTGGAACCAAAATCCAAACAACAAATGGAACGCATTGTATGTGTCACTACCTTTTCTCCATCCTAACACAAATTACGCAAGAGTATACTAAAGCACTGGAACGTAATCAATGCAGGAATACTGAATTTAGATAAACCCCTTTCTGCATTTAAGAAGAGTAAAAACATTAAGGACCATTTGGTTAGGGCAGCACTTCCATGCCCACACGTTCCCAACACTCTTGATGATCACTGGGGACTTCCACGCCTTATAGGACATGCTAAATGTGGCAACTGCACTGTGTGCAGATTTACCTCTGATTGTAAAGAATTTGTATTTGGCACCATTAAATCCACTCATAAAGAATTCTCCAATTGCAATACGAACAATGTTATTTACGCTATTTTGTGCCCATGCAATAAGATCTATATTGGTCAAACGACTCAAAAGATACGTATTAGGATCTGCCAACATCGGAGCAGACTTCGCTGCAAGACACCTAATGCCCCATTGGTGGAACATTTTGAAACTCTGGGACACACTGAGGACGACATCCGTTGGACAGTTGTGAGTGTGGTGAGGATACCCCAAGAGGAGCTGATCTTACACAACTACTTAATAGAGAAGAACTAAAATGGATTTTACGTACTGGCAGTATCCATACGGGACTCAACCGATTGGAGGACTGGACAACATTGCTGTAGGTTGCTTAGCACTGCTACTGCAAAAACAATTGCCCAAGCTATGCATTAATATGATTGTCTTAATATGATTGTCCTAACTGCACTCTATTTCTCTATACAACTCTCAGTCCACTATTATGTCTATGTTCAGAGATTACTGATTAAGTGGCCCTATTTTTCACGTCTATGTAATCAGTGCCCTTTAATTACCAAGCCCTTTCTGTTTGTATATTGGGTATTGCATTGACATTTACTTCCTCATTGAAACCTTGTGTCATTTCATTCTTTCGCTTAATTGTGAACTGATATCCAATATGGAAACCTATTTACTTATTTATGAATACTTTATATTGCATTATTCTCTTGCCTTTTTTATTTCTGTTAGTAATTCCATGAACACTTTGTATATTACTTTACAGTTTGCGAAAATAATTGTCACTCTTTATGCGTTTTTGTCTGAAACTCTAGGCGTATCTACTATTATATCTATTACTTTGACTATCACTTTGCCTATTTCAAGATGGCCGCTGTGCCGATACTTCACCATACGCTGGATTACGCGCGACTCCTCCCACACTCGAAATCACATGATCTCCCATGCGGTCACGCGACCACTTACTGGTTGCCATATCTTTCGGTAAAGCGTCCCTTCCTCCAGCGTTCACCTCTTTTGCCTGCATGTTCCACTGGCACTACACCAGGTAAGCGTCCATTCTGGGCTCCCGGTTTTTCAACAACAGTACCTTGTTGCCAGATTGCAACCCCTTGGTCTTCAATATTGGTTTTTAATTATATTTATTAGGCTCATCGCTAAACATCCAAATTGCATAGAGTTTATCCGACCCTGAAATAGGTAAGCGCGCACGCGTTCTCTCTCTCCCCCAACCCCCCGCCCCCTGTTTTCCCGCCACGCTTGTAAATTTACCGATTGTTCCCATCCAGGCTCGCAATCCCTTTTATTTAACCCTTGATGCGCAGGACTCGTCCGCCTTGTCTTCCCATTGTGGATAACGGAGCCTCCACTTTCTAACCCGGGTAAGCCACCTTGACATGAAGGTCACAAGCATTTCCTTCCATCCCTACCCCCTCCTTATCTCATCTCATCCCAGTTCCTAATGCTATTCTTCTCTGTCCCTCAGGTCCATTATGTCCCCTCTCCTCCCCATTCTGGACGTGCCAGCTTTCCATCCTTAAGCGCTTCGGCAGGTACTCCACATAAGCCAGATGCGCACCGCCTGCATGTTGTTAATACCTCATTTTACATCTATTAGATGTATACGTTTATATACAATGTGATCAGGTGACAGCACCTGTTGATAACTCATTCCTCCACATTAGACACGTCGTCTTAAGGGCAAAAGTTTTTTATAGTCGGGTTTTACAACTTTGCATGCTGCATCGTGATCTCTCACTACTTCTGCATCACTATCATTGTTCGGTCTTTAGGTCTTTTCAGGCGTAAAATAGATCCTTTCGACATCTTTTTGAGTTTATTTGTAACTAAATATAAACTTTACCCATGACTTATTATTCCTTTATTTTTCTCTCTCTCTTTCTCTCTCTATATCTAATGTTTCGTTAATATGATAATTTACAGGCATATGCTCTCAGGCACTTTAATCCACAGTCCTGAAGATGATCCAATATCTCACTGATAAGGATCGAAACGTCGTCGACACAGTTGTCAACCTTATACACTGAATGTTAATTTGTAATATGTGTAAAGGTGACCTTTTATGATTGTTGTTTCATTATCCGTGCAAATTCATTGAAACACATGTAAACTGCCTGAGCTTTTCTATGTTGTTTGTGTGTTTTGATCTGTGAGACTCTGGATACAGGCTTGTATCCCACTGTTATTTCTCTCACATTTCTTCAATTTTATTCAAACTACTGTGTATATTAAACTTGCCTCTGTCCGGCTGGACATGCGCTCAAATATAGTACTGATTGAGACTATATTCATTGTTTAATGAGATTTCCTTACTCAGGGACCACTGTCCTTTGATCTAATTATTCCATTGCAGCAGAACAATGTTCCTGAGCACCTTTTCAGTGAAGTCAGGTGTTTTTTTTTTTGCTTTCTCTGTTTCTTATTCATTTTGTCTTTTTTAATTTATTATCTTGTGGGTTATTAAATTCATTAAGTGAATTATTTCAATATAGCAGGGAGGAGAAATCCACGTTTTGCTGAGGGATAATTGGCAGTCATGGTGGAGGTAATTATTAGAGTAGACCCACAATTTTTTGGCACACAGGTACAAAACTCAACTATAGCTCAGAAAAGGCAAATATGGGCCAGAATAGTTGACAGAGTGAACGCTGTAGCAAACAACCTGCATACACAGGAGGAAATAAGGCAGAGGTGGAATGACCTGCGGGGGTAGAGTGCGTTCCCAGGCCTCCAAACATCACCTAGAGGCCCAGAGAAATGGTGGTGGTTCTCCCAGCAACCTCCCTACCCCCTTTGCAACTTTATACCTGGGAGAGGAAGGTCTTGCAAACCCTACATCCCGAAAGCTTGACAGGAATCCCTGGTAGAGTGGAGACTGGTAAGTTATACTTCTGAATGTGTTACTAAATCTAAATGTCCTTTTTGCTTTTAATTTATTAGTTGCTAATTTGTTTTGCACCTTTTTTAAACATCTAAACCCATATATAAATGTATTTGTTTTAATATTTTTAGGGAAATTTGTAGCATTGTTGTTTCTCTCATTTTACTAATTGTTAATATGTGTGTTTTTCTTCATGTTTAATTTTTGTTTTTTGCCTTGTTTCTCTGTATGTTTGAATATATTTTGCTGTATTTAAGATTACAGGTTTCAATCTCCATTTAATTTCCCATGATGTTATGATGCTTGTAAGTGTTTTTTCACCTAATTACAGATTTCATATATGTGTTTCATAATGTAAATGTCTGTTCATTTTCACTGCATATATTTTACCAGGTATGTTCAACTTACAATTTTGCAAGTGTTGTTAATGTTTGATTCAAATGACTACAACCACCATGATGTCTTATTTTTGTTTTGTTGCAATGTTATTTTGGTCATTCTCTCTTATCTTTCATATTTTCATATATGTAAAAGTGTTATGTATTTATCAATCTCTTTTTTATGCTACGTTTTAAAATGTCTTTGTTTGTGTAATGTTGTATATTGTCACTTTCTTGTTATTTTATTGAATTGATGTTGTTTCACAAATCAAATTATGTTAACTTTTAGTGTATGTTATGTTGTATGTTGAATATAGGTTTTTTGATATAAATGTATTTTGCAATGTTTATATGATGACTAATGCTATTTATCTTTCTAAATTTAATTTTCTGAATTTTAACCTGCTAGGCCTTGGAATGATGTATTTCACATTTCTCCTCTCTAATGTGTTGTGTTGAATGTTTGCTAAATTTATTGTATATTTCCTAATTATTTTCTTACATATCAGGGCATCATTTTACCTCTTTTTTTTTAGAATTAGTTTTGTGTGTAATTTAAACTGTTCTTGTAATTTATTATAATATTACTGAAAGGTATATTCATTATATTAATTCATTTTTTCCTTTTAGGTTGCTTCATTTTTTTGCTACAAATATATTTGGTGTATCATCCAGATTTTTAAAATATGTTTTATTTTATTCTATAATAGGTGCGACACCTAGAATACGTGGACAACCATCTGCCACTGCTACTGACGATACCTCCACTCCAGACCAAGAACAAGCCTTCAGAGAGGAATCCACTCCTGCAAGTCCGTATGATGAGGAGTAGGCTGGTCCATCTGGTCTGCCTCGGCAGACAGCTACAGTGAGTTTCACTCAGCCCACACCTACACCTCCAACCCCAGCTGGTACCACACCTCAGCCTCTGGATACCTCTGCTTCCTGTGTCCAAAGGAACATCACCCAATCTTGTGCCCCCCTCCCCCAGTCCTGGCAGCTGTTGATCCAGCACCACCAAAACCTCCAGTTCAGCCAGGAATCAGTGGGATGGGGCACACTGGGTCAAGGGTCGTGGAAGGGAATCTGTGGTCCAACAAAGTTAGGCCACTGGGTTCATTGTCACCCAGGCCACCATCAACCAAGTCTTGGGATCCCTCAATCAGTCACATGACATGATGGGCCAGGTCCTTACAGAGCTCCGAGAGATGAAGCAGTTGCGGAGGGAGCACAATGTTCAGATGGAAAATCTCGACTCAAATTAGGGCTCCCTTACTGGGGTGCTGTATGATAGTTTTACCCATATGTGCGGGCTTTTCCAGCAACATCTTCCCATTTCTGTGGTCCAACAACATCTGGGCCTACTGCATATGCCTCAGCCACAGAAAGGGAGGCCCTACCACAAGAGCAAACACCTGCACCCACCTCAGCCCCTGCAACTGTGGATACACCAGTCCCCTTCAGAAGGGGACGTTCATCCTGAGCACCAGGAGAGAAAGGCAGGACTTCCACCACCACCAGCAAGAGACACAGAAGCTAATTTCCTCCAGTGTGCGGCTACCATTCACTCTGTGGACTATTTTCTGGACACATTTACCTTTTGGAGGCCAGTTGTATTTTGTACATTGGATTTCTAACAATTTTGGCACTTCAATAATAGTTTCATTCACCATGTTTGACTTTTTATGTTTTTTGTTTAGTTTTTTGTTTTCATCCTGTTTTAGTTTGTTTCGTTTTGGTGAATGAAATGTAAAAATAATTTCAAATACTGGTGTTGTATTTCTTTTGTTAATTTGTTCACTTTTTTGTTCCATCATACATTTCAAATAGTTAAAATTAAAAAAGATTGTTTATGCATAAATAAATTCCATGTTGGTAACGTTTTTATTTTATTTTTAAAATGCCAAAAGGAACACAGACCACAAATCAAAAACTAGTATTTGATTAAATTGAAATAAAGATTTGTTTTTAATATTTTTCTAATACATAGAACCCATGCATAATTCAAAAACTTCATGCTATATTTTCATTTACAGTTCCAGACCTTGCCACCATAGAAGAACAGGCTCTAATTAAAAAAATCAGATTTAAATAGGCTAACTATTATTGATTTATGTCATCAGCTGGAGCCAGATCTTCTGCCTCACAATAGGAAACCCACATCAATAACACAAGTAGTGAAAATAATTGCACTACTCCATTTTGTGGCCACAGTATCATTCCAATACGCTTTTGCAGTATCTGGTGGAATGTCACAACCAACTTTCAGTGGTGTGCTACAAGACGTTCTTTCTTCAGTGATGAGACATATCAACAGCTTCATACAATTACCATAAAATGTGGATTTTGCCTATGTGAAGGGAGATTTGTATGCTTTTGGTCCCCTACCATATGTGGTTAGAGCAATTTAAGCAGCACATATTGCCCTGGCGGATGACAAGTCTAATGCAATCTTAAAAGAATGCAAGTCAATCACTGAGCATGTTGTCTGTGTACAAGATATGTACATCCAAAGTGTGTGTGCCTTTCACAGAGTCAACCCATGTTCCCTGTGTACTGCACAACAGCAGCATATAACTGCAAATGTCACAACTTTGAAATGTCCAAATGAAGATGATATGGTGAAGGAACCTAAAACAGATGAAAACAAACATTTTTTATTTGTATAACATAACAAAGTAGACACATTACAAATGACACATTTTGAAGACACATCTTTTAAAAACAATCCTACATTAACAATGTAAATAAACACAGTAGTCAATGTGTCAAAACTTTGATCAACAAACATCTTTCCCCTGGATTTACCTTCCCTGCCCTTTCTAACGAAAAAGTCTAGCACAGACATTTATTCTCATTAGATTAACAGTTGGTTTTAAATGTAATGTTATAATATATGAATATATACTTACTCTCGTGTGAAGAAGTTGTCAATTATATCTTGATGTAAGTCTAATCCTTGCTCTTCATCACTATCTTCTTCATTTGGCATTTCATCATCCTCACCCAGTGGCTGATCATGGTTTCCTTCCTCTGCAATATACGGGGTGTTCCATCGCAAGTCTATGTTATGTAACATGCAGCATGCCATTGTGATTTTGCACACCTTATTGGGTGAGTAGAGGAGGGCTCCACTAGTCTTATCCAGACATCAAAACCTGGCCTTTAGGAGCCCAAAAGCCCACTCCACTGGCCTTCGTGTTCTTCCTTGGGCCTCATTGAAGCTGAGTCTCCAATATGAGAAACAATTAAAAAAAGGAGCCAAAACATTACATACCATTTTTGATCATTAAACTTGAAATTAACAAAAAAATATATTGACAGATTGTATTTACCAACAAGCCAGGCCCTCTCAGGTCCAAGTTGTGACATTTGCAGGGGTATGGTGCTGTTCTGTAGTACAAAGGAATCATGTGTTGATTCTGGAAAACACGCACACATGCTTGTGATGTACAAATCTTTTAAGCACACAACTTGCATATTGATTGAATGGAAGTTTTTTCAATTGCGGTATACTTGTTCACTGTCGTTTGGTGGCACTAAGGCAATATGTGTGCCATCACTAGCTCCAACCACATGTGGTAGGTGACCCAAAGCATATAAATCTCCCTTCACATTGCAAAATCCTCATTTCATGGAAACATTATGAAGCTGTTAATGTGTCTCAACATAGAAGACTTCTTGTAGCACACCACTGAAAGTTTGTTATCACATTCCTTCCGACACTGCAACAGTGTTTTGGAATGATCTTGTGCCCACAAAATGGAGTACTGTCATTAACTTCATTATTGGTGTTATTGCTGTTGGATTCCTATTGTGAGGCAGAAGATCTGGCTCCAGCTGATGACAATTCAATAATAGTTTGCCTATTTAATCAGAATTGTTTGATGATATCCTATTCTTCCATGGTGGCAACGTCTTGAAATGGTCTCACAACTTGAGACTGTCGACTTCTCACTCTCCCTGGGTTCATATGTCTGCATTTAAATGTTTAAAAATTGCTATAAATTTAACAATCATATTTTTTAAATCAAACACACATTTCATTTAATTTTCAAGAATATATTTTAATTCATAACATAATTTTACACATTTATTTATGATTATTTTTTTTATTATATTTTTGACGTCTTATTTTTTTCCAAGAAATGTGTTTTGAAATATAAAAGTTCATCAAAAAATGCGTCAACGGAAGTGTAAACAAAAACACGCAACTATCTCATTTAACCATAGTAAAGCCCTACATAATACTTTTTTGGAACAACAAATAAATAGCATTAGCATTTTGTATATGTAAACAAACTACCCACCATTTTGAGTGGCGGTGACGCCCTTAACATTCACAAACACATCATTTAACAATCTAAAATGGCAGAAGCCTGACCTCGCTGTCAGGACATTTCCATATTCGCGGAAGTTGACCGGATAGTGGCTGTAAACCTCCACGACGTACACAGCTATAGGCTAACGTATGTGAAAGCAACGTATGAAAGCCAATAGATGTGTCTGCTTCCGTTGATGATCTTGCACGTCATGTAGATGTACACAGCGTGAAAAAAAAGCTCACTTGCCTCGTAACAGTACCACCAAAAACACCTCCTCAACTTTTGCTGCTGTTTCTCACCTCTGGGAGCCACAATTCCAGGCAAAGCAGGAGACAGGACCCCAAACGTCTCCCTAGAGGAGATGGAGGTGCTGGCTGATGAGGTCTTGTCCTTGTACAGCACGCTGTATGACTTACCAGAGGAACAGGTAAATGTTTTAAATGAAAATGTCATTCTGACTAACTTTTTTTGTTTTTTAAACACAGGCTAGAATGTCCCTTTTAGTTCCTGAGTGAAGTATACTGATTGAAGTGAAGTTTCTGTTTTTTTTAATTACATAGAAAAATCATGGTATGTATTTTTAAACACATTTAAATTAGACAGCACCACAAAATTTGTATGTGTTGTGTGTTTGACGCCCTTTTTTTTGGTGTGTATTTATATATAAATGTTAATATCAGTGAATGTGATGTCAATGTATGCCATAATATATGTACACATAACAATGTCAATACCGGTAAATACGATGTCAATGTACGCCATGACAAATGTATGCATAATAATGAGAATGCCGGTAAATGCAATATCAATGACAGCCATGTTATATGTACACGTAGTAACAAGCTCATATCATTGCTGTCAAATCCACCCGAGATGACCTCCCCATTAACCCTGAGTCAGAGATACGTGGTCAGACAGGCCCTGCGACCCAAACCCAAGCCTACCGGTTGATAGGTCGCAGGTGGGGTTACACTTAGCCCAAAGGCAGATGCGCAAATAGGGAAAACCCAGATCGATCCCACAAATAGACAGCTACACCACAAAAGGTCCAAGGAGATTGGCCCCAATAAAACACGTTCAGCCAAAGGGGCACGCATTCCCAAAATACCACAAAGCCAGATGCCACATGTAGTTAGGAACCCTCAGCCAATCAGAACAAAGCATGCACACTACAGGCAGTGATCACGCGCTCTACATACAGGACATCTGGACACATACACACTGGCCCACATTAGGTTTCACAAAGTCCAGAGCCACCTGTGCCCCCTTATCAGATGGTTGAATTTATGGTTCATGACTAGGCCTGGATTTACGTGCTCTACAAGCATGTGTAATCGGTTTATTGTACTTCAAGAACTGTAAATAATGCCGGCCAAAACCTCTGTACATCGAGACAGTCTTCTGACACGCCTCTGTTACTCCTCTCCTGGTCACTGCATTTAATTAAACCAACTTGTTCCTGTTTTGCCAAACGCCTCTAGTCTTTTAATTTTTTCAAGGGAAATTCATATACGAGCAACATTTTGGCAAAATGTTGCTCGGATATGAATTTCCGAGCAACATTACCCACAAAGCCCCTAAAAATCATTACACATCCACTTCCCTTCACATTGAATAACGTACTTTGCGGTCCAAATGATACCCCCGCACCAATAAAACAACACATACATTTAAAGGAAACAGCCTGAAAAGTAAAGTACTCTCCCATGCCATGGGGGGGGGACCAAAGTACCCACAAAATAACCCTAAGGAAACCTAACCTCACCATTCCCTAAAAGTACTGCCTCCTCCTTCCAGTACCCCACTAAAAATGTTCACACATAGTGAAGATACAGAATATACCTCTAAAAAGGAGGCACAGGAATTTCCCGAAAACTGTATAACGATATGTGTTTTTTTCCAAGCTAACCTACAACACACAGCTTTTATCCAAACAGGTCTGCAATCGATCTGCATGTGCACCATCCATACAGCAGCCCGCCACCCCTTCAGCTGAAGCTCTCATAAGGACTTCAACTAGCCCCAGTTGCTCAAGACTACAGACTGTAAGCTGCCTTTACGGATGCATTTTTACAAACAGACTTTATTTTGCACTTAACCAAGCCAAGACACCACTGGGCACGCAGACGATAGACATCACCCCTGGACACCATCCCTAGACCTTCAAATGTTTTCAAAGTTATGTATTTCTGTACACTCTCTGTCTAGCATAGGTGCTCTTGCGCCCCTCCTAAGCCATAAATCTGCCTAGTTTCATGGAGCCTACCTACCTTGACATTCTTGCAGCACTTGCGTAGGGACCTCCCCCACCTCACTAACACTGAACCGAGCGCTAGCATTCCTCACGCACTACACAGCGCACTCTTACACAACACATGGTATCAGCACATGACCACCATGGGCACCCAAACCACGAACAGGCTGTGTTACATATGTTCATTGATAGGCGAAGACAAGCTTTACTTACCCCAAGAGATAGCCCCACAAAAAAGCAAAATGTCTCACCCACCTGTACCTATGTAGGATTAGGGCCAATATACAACCCAATAGAGTAGAACCCCATAGAGCAGTAGTAAACATCACCCTGTATGAGACCAACCCCACAGCACTATAGCTTTTTACCTAACCTAGCGACATTCAAACTGAGCTAGAAAGGATGTGCAGAAAGGGCACTATAGGGGAGGACCATGATAGCCCCTGATACTTTGTAGAAAAGAGATTCAGAGAGGTAGCAAACCTCCAAAACAGTGCAAAAATACGTCTGCTCCTAACCGTCTATGGTCCCAGGATGGCCCTTAACATATTTGGGCAGCCTTTCTTAATGACAAATGGACCCCTGATATGGAATTCCAGTGCAGGGCCATTCACCTCGATGATGCTAGGGGAAATGGGTTCCATGAGAGGGGCTCAAACACCAGCACAGATATCCCATGCTAGGAAATCTGGGATACCAAGATAAAGAGGTACATACAGTTGGAAGGGAAGGGGCAATCCCTAATTGTACGGAAACGTACACTGTATTTTTTGTGTTTCAGAGGCAAAGGAATACCGCACAGTACCAATGAAAATTGTGAAGCAATTCTGCACTGCACCCAACCCACATCTAATCTATGGGCACGAGAGACCCAATATCGGCTGACTTAGGGAATCGATTACTACTATGCAGTATTATTGACACACACTAAGCCAGACATAAAAACCCACTGAGGCACGGGCTGAGACTTTAATACTCTGGGGCCGATTCCGATCTCGGCCGGTAGGGCTCCGAATCGGATTCGGATTTACCGGATCCGATTCGGAGCCCTGTTTCCCGACCGAATCGTACGCGGGTCCGGCCGAGCGAGTACGATGCAGGCACCCGCGAAAACTCCGACCGACTCGAACGCGGCTTCAACACGCTCCGACCGACTCGCATGGACACGACTCGCACCGAGCTATGGAGACGTTTCCCGGCCGGGTAAGTACGATGCGCGCCGCGAGCAGTCCGATCGACTCGCGCCGTCCGGCTCAAAAAAGCTGTCGGAGCCGGACTTTGGGGGTCCGCGTCGGACCCCCCTGTATGCGTAGGCACGCGAGTCGCACACAGGGGGGACCCATGGGTCCCCCCTACCTGTGCGTGTACGGCGTGAATCGCTTCGCCGCGTACACGCTGTAGGGGGCGCCCTTGTCCGCCTCGCACCCATTGAGTGAATGGGAGCCCGCGTACGCGTTGTACGACAGGCTCACATTGACTTCAATGGGAGTCCGACCGACTCGAGTCCGATGGCATGCGTGCGCATCGTACTCGATCGGTCGGACTGCCAGAGTCCGATTCGGTCGGAAATCTCTCCGGGTCCGGCTCGGTCGGAGAGATTTCCGGCCCGAATCGGAATCGGCCCCACAGTGTCTCCCCTCCCACTCAAGCCAACAATTTACCGCACACAGCGACCCTTTCCACTCCCTTTAGGCATAATTTGGGCCATATCAACCACAAGTAGCATGGGTGAACCGGTTTGCATAACATACGTACTTGTTTGTTGGTATTTTGTATGGTTTAATAAAGTTTACCACCAAGATGGCCACCGTATCTAGCATTCTAGCGTCGTCACGCAGGTACGCTGATACGTGCCACTACGTATACGCGGGTCTCAGAGGCACAGACACGGGGACCGGAGCGAGGGTAGGACGATAGCTAGTTGCCACGCCACCCTACGTGAGTATTGCCATCCGGCCATAGGGGCTTGCTGTACGGTTATGCGCTACCCTGCCGGTAAGACCACTAACATGTTTGCTTAAACCAAGCATTACATCGTTTACAAGCTGACATGAAAACGGAGGAAGGTGCCCCTGAGCTGGACTGATTGCATAGTATTTTTTTCTGGCTTCCCCTGTGGGTGACCAAACAGTGCATGTCATTGCTTCCGATTGCCATTTTTGTACTACTATTGTGTGGTTTCCTAGAAGTGGGGGTTTCCTGCTGTAAAAATGCAGTCCTCAGTGGCGTGGCCAGCCAAGATTGCCGAACGGACGTGATCCGTGCCGGCTCCGCTGCATCTGTAGCGGAAAGACGTGCATCCGCCTACATTGGACCCACACATGCCCGCCAAAGAGTAGCTTCTGAGCCCCAGAGGCGGGAGCAATGTTTGGAAGGCGAGGACCCCCCTGTAATGCGAAGACAGGAGTGTAAGAAAGGGCCGGCATGGAGGTGTGGTGGTGGCGGTGTGGAGGGTCACGGACACAGCGGTTGCCTGCGGCTGACTGCGTGTGGGCGGATGGTGATCGTGTGGCCAGATTACTCGGAGAACGCAGCTGGGGTGCTCCTAGTTGGACAGGGGGCTGTAGAGGGGCCGAGATGCCGGAGGCTGCAGAGGGACCTGTGGACATTGCCGCCACTCCAGGCCGGAGCAAGGCGGAGTAGAGAAGAGCCGACCGGAGGAGAGCAGGGAACCCTGCCGAACCGTGGTCGGACGAGACACAAGAGTTGTCTGACATAAAGATGGCGGGCCCATGGGACGTGGCCTGGTGTTATCTTTGCCGAGAATAATGATCTGGGGAAGAGGCCGCCCCCGGCCCACATTGCGCCCACGGCTTGAAGAGAGTGAGTGACGAATGATCGCGGGCCCTATCTGAACAGCACCTTCCCCCTCTAGCGTCTCACTGGATGCTCCTGCCCTGAAATGGTGGTGGGGAGATAGCTACAACTCTACACTTGTGGTCGCAGCTGCTGATGAACTCTGACGCCCCGGACACCGGCAGGGAACTTGCTCTCCTCACTTAGACACATAGCACCTTGTCTGGTAGAGAGGGGGCCGGGGACTCAAGAGGACCCTCAGAAGACTTGGAAAGGTGGGACTTTAGCCCTGTGAGAGACTGTTGCCAGAGATTACTGCCCTACTGACAGAGGCGGTGCCCAATAATTACCTATCAAGTAACAAAACCAGTGATGGCTCCTCCGCTAAGGCAGAGGAGCGTCGCCCCACTGCCAGGAGCAGCAAAGAAAGGAAAAAATAAAATGATAATAGTGGAATGTTATTATCATTTTATTTTTTCCTCCTGCTGCGGCAGTGCGTAAGGGGGCGGGCGGAGCGGAGCTGCAGGGGAGGAGTGGTAGAACACTCCTGTGGCTGTGCGCAATGACTGTTTGGTCAGCGTTTTCGGGCCACCCAAACCAGTCATGTGCACTCCCCTGTTCTCCATGCAGGCTGCATTACAACCTGCATGGAGAACATGCCCACCCTTCCAGCCCCTGACTGAGCGCCATGTCATGGAGCTCACACCAATCACAACGCTCCATTGGAGAATTGTGATTGGCTTAGGGATGGGAGCCTGGCTGCCTTCTTCCTGTTCCGACCTGGAGTTGGACACAGACGAGCAGTAGAGAAGATGCGGGACCCGGCGGCAGCAAGGTTAGGTTTTTTTTTTAAAGCAGCCCGTGTCCCCCCGCACCTACCCCCCCACCCATAAGCCTTGCCGGCCGCCCCTGAACAAAACTTGCCAAGGGACTGGGCAGCGGGATGGTTCTCTAGTGATTCTGAAGCGTGGAGGGCACAGGAGAAGCAACCTTTATCTGAGCTAGGGGTCTACATGCACACTGCGTGGGGAGTGGAGAGGCTTACGGGGAGAGACTACCTCTCTGAGCTCCATGAAGAAACATCTGGCAGCAGCAAGAGGAAGAGTGGTGGGTCCCTGGCTCTCTCTTAGGTGCTCCTGAGGGCTTCCAGGTGCTCTGGGCTCTCATATCTATTGGCTTTATGCCGCCTAAGTCCCAAGGGTCTCCAGTTATTTTACACCAGCAACGGTGCATGAGAGGGCCCCCACGGGGGAAGCAGAGAGCGGCATGGCACTAACAAAAGAGGACCTCCTAGCGTCCTTGCAGGAATTCAAGAAGGAACTACGCGCTGAACTTAAATCTGACTTGAACGCATCCCTGGAGATGCTCCGCTCGGACATATTGACTAAGTTAACCTCCCTACAACAGGATGTTGACTCGGTGGGCACCCGCACATTAGGTCTTGAGACTAAGATGCAGGAACTTGGCCAACGCACTGGCCAGACAGAGGACTCTGTGAAACTCCTTCAGACACAACTCCGGGCCACCCTCTTGAAGTGTGAGGATTTGGAAAATAGATCACGGAGGGACAATATCAGGTTGCGGAACTTGGAGGAGGGGGTTGAAGGGCCAGACCTGGACGCCTTTGTGACGGGCCTTTTTGCAGAAATACTGAACTCCACCGGCTTAAAAGTCAAAATAGACAGAGTTCATAGAGTGGGACCCCCAGGATCAGGTGGCACTGGATGACCGAGAGATGTGCTAGCTAAGCTCCATTCCTTCAAGATGAAAGAGCCAATTTTCCAGGCGGCGCGCAAGGCAGTAGAGGTAACCTTTCAAGGCGCAACTTGCACCATCTACCAGGACAAAGCCCACTCCACCTTGGCACGCCGCCAGCAGTTCCGTCCTGTTACTGAAAAGCTACAGAAAGATAACATGAAAGACAGGTGAACATATCCATTTGGCCTAGCATTCACCCTCCATAACAAGAATCATCATGCCTCGAACCTCTCCTTGGCATTGCGGGTGGTGGGGCTCACACTCTCTGAACTGCAACACTCAGAAGAGACCACGCAGGGTAACCCGGACACAGGGTGGAATGGTGGGGAGAGAGAACGGTGGAGGTCGCAGTACAGACACCGCCCACAATGGAAACGATGAAGACTTGGCAGTGCAGGGCTCGATATCTCACTTTCTTTGCTTCCGTGGGATGTGTGGACATATTTGAGCATCTGACCTTTTACACGCGCTCCTTTGGGTCCTGGGCACATGGCCCTCAACCCCCTTTACACAGCCATTCCTGAAATGGGACAAGCGGTAATCAATGGCGTCTGACGCTTCCATTATTTGGGCTTCTAACCGATGCTATCTTGAGATGATAGATGTGTGTCAATATGCATTGTGTTTCCTTTTTCTATAAAATCATAATTAGCTTTCATTAGCGGATACTGACCTAGACGTCTCTTCTGAGAAGTCTCTTGATAGTAGACATGTTTCTTTGGGAAATTCACTCCCATTTGTTTACGTTTGAGAGTTATTGTTGGGGAATTTGTTTGCATAGTTCTTGGTGCAAGGGAATAGTGATGTATGCATGCTGCGGGGTTGGGTGAGGTAAAATGGGAAACTTCACAAGCACACTTGGGGTCATTGGGTTGGAGGGGGAGACTCCCGTTGGAGACACCGGGCGATGGATTTGTGTGATTGGCGACACCCCTTAATAGTATTCTATGGTTGTCACTACACTTACATGGAACATTAAGGGGCTTAACTCTCCTGAAAACCACCACAAAGTATGGAAATACTTGTTGGATGGTAGGCATGATGTGGTGGTGATCCAGCGCGGCTAATATAAATTCTTCTCTTTTGGACATAACCTCCAGGTAAAGATCATTCACAACAATTATACCATATGACGGTGGGGCCCATAACACCGCATAACCATACACTCCCTCAATTGTTCCCTGGGTCACATCCACTTTTACCAAAGAGAAGAACATAATTGCTGGAGGAACGGGATACCTTATTTAAAATTAACAGAAAATTTCTTAAACATCATACATAATCAGATCTTATCCTGTCGGTTCTAAAACATCAAGGTATTCCGCTCTTTGGTCGATGGACCAACTAGTAGAATAAGTTGATGGTGATTAAGACCAGCTCAATCACATTCAACCCTATTAAAACATTACACTTATTATTGAGCTAAAGAACCACAGAATCGTAGCTTTAATTACAATAAAGTTTTATCTATTTTCTTAAATGCATGAGTGAGATTCAATTTATTAATCGTTTTAATACATTTCAATATCATATAAGAAATAAGTTTTAGAAAGAATTGTATGCATACCCTTCTTAGATGGAGAATAAAAAGTTCACCAAAGCAAATAAATTGTAGATCACAGCATGGAACTCCCAAATCTGACTGTCTGTCCCGCTAAACAGGCCTCCTCGACGGACCTCCTATACAGGTTTCCCGCATCGGTCTCGTTCCTTTCCCCAGTCAAGTTTAAAGTAAAAATGAATATTTCTATCAAGAAAATGGCCTATAGAAAATAACAGCAGCTTCTTCAGCATCAACGTTCAGTGCTCAAAAATTATGCAGGAATAGCGCTCCTCCTACTTAAGAGTAGGTCCTCTTATACCCTACTACTAGCTTACTAAACAAAAAGTTGCAATCTTTGGGGGCGAGAATCCCGCTAATTGGTCCATTGGAGGGGTGGCAAGAATCACCTCACTGCCCTCCTTGTTCAAACCGGTTCTAAAAATGTTTATGGATCATACTTTCACACGACCTTTGGGTAATAGCAGTCCAATTGACAGTTCAGTAAATGTTTCTCTTTTGTTTCTCATATTTAAACAGTCCATGGGGGGACGTGGCTTGGCCGGCTGCAAGATGGCCGCACTTTAGGTGGGCTCTGCCGGCCAAGCTGCTTAATCCGGCATTATCCTGCAGATGACGGCTTCCTGACTGCCTGGCCTCGGAACTGCCACTCTCACCTCACCCTGGGGTGCCGAGGGACACCTGCCGCACATCGCTCCGCCGCTCCTGAGCCGAGCTGTGCTCCTGGACCTGCGCCTCGTGATCGGGCCTTCCAGCTGCTGCCGCGGGGCCGCCTCGCCTCAGCCTGACCGCGCCTGAAGAGCCGACCCGGCTTCTGTGCTTTCCTGCTGCCGGAGGGGCCTGGTGAGTGCATCAATCGCCGGGGGCGATCGGCGGCGGGGTTTGGGGGCTCGTGCGCCGTACCGCCCGGCCTCCTTTGTCGCTGGGTGCGGGCGCCGGCTGATCTCATAGCGGCGCCCGCGGGGCCTTCACTCATTACACTCAGGCCGGGCGACGTGGGTGGCGCGCCCCCCGTGACTCCCCCGCCGCTGCTCCTCTCTCGGTGGTGCGTCTCCCGCCCGCACTGGCGCCCGGGCGTGGGATCGCCGACACCGCACCTAGCCGCTGAACACCCGGCCTCATTTCAAGACCCAACGCCTGGATCTGTTCCCGGCCCGGCGCAGCCGTTCACCCGCTACTGCCCTGCGCTCCCGCTGGCCGCCTTGGGCTCCGCTGGACCCCCCTTTCAACAGCGACACCAGGGGCCTCTACATGCTGTGACTTCCCAGTGCGGACCTCCGGTTCTTTCCCGTGGCTGGCGCCTGATCTGAACTGATTGCAGCCTGCGCCCTGTGGACTGGGGCAAGAGCCATTACTGTTGGGGACCGCTGCGGTTGGGTTGGGGTGGCGCCACACCGCGGGGCCCCCGCTCCTGTGCTGTCCTCACGCCTCTGCTGCCTCGTGGGGTCTGGCCCCGTGTGTGCTAGGCCACGCACCCCCCTTGCCTTACCTGCAGGGCTGCCACCGGCGGTGCTCCCTGACGTGTGGCACACGGACTCCCCGTCGGATTGTACCCCCGGCCTGCCACACGATCTTGGGACGCCTCTCTGCCTGCTGGCTGGCCTGATTGCCCAGGGGGGACCGAATACCATCCTTTGTGGTGTGGGACCGCGCAAACCATCTCTGCCTCCTTCTCGTGGCATCCTCCCAGGTGCCGCCTCCTGCACCATCTACTTGCGCTGCCTTGCGTCCTAGCTGTGGGGGCGGCTGCCCTGGCACTCGGCGGTGATTCCTGTCCACTCCCCTCTTGGCTGGTGACATGGGTAAGGCCGACCCCAAGCAGCCCAGGCTCACCTTCGACCAACGCCGCCAGATGCGCCAGGATGGCGCGGTCGCCGACGGAGGCGAGTCCACGCCTCCCACGGAGATGGCCGCCTCCCGGGAAGACGATCTCAAGGCCATCATGCTGGAGGTTAAATCCGCCGTCTCTGGCATTGTCGCCCAGCTGGACCAGCTCTCTTCACGCCTCGATGTGGTCAAGTCACGGGTGGACTCGCACGACAGCCGCCTTCTGCATGCTGAGACGCAGATTTCTGACGTCAAGGATGCCGCAACCCAGGATCGCCAAAAACTCCTTCAAATGGACAAAATCCTGGAGCTAATACGCACGAAAAATGAGGATTTGGAGGCCCGCTCCCGAAGACGTAACCTCCGCATCACGGGGGTTCCCGAGTCCACGAACATTTCGCGAATGGAGGACTTCGTGGAACAACTGGTGCGTGAATTGTTTGGAGACGTGCACTCTCCTGTCTTCGTCGTAGAGCGCGCCCACCGATCCCTTGGCCCCCGTCCTGCCCCTGGATCACCAGCTCGTCCCATCATCGCCAAAATCCTCAACTTCCGGGATCGCGATGCCATCCTTCGGTCGGCCAGGGACAGGGGTGAGGTCCGTCATCAGGGTAACTCCCTGTCCTTCTATCCGGACTACACCCTGGCGGTGCAAGCAGCCCGACGAGAGTTCCTGCCTGCGAAACGGATCCTCCAAAAGCTCGAGATCACATACTCCCTCGCATACCCGGCCAAGCTACGGGTCAGACAGGGCTCAAAAACTCTCATTTTCCCTGACCCTAAAGATGCCTTCACCTTTGCCAAGAAGCTCGACCGCACCAACCGTTCCACTCCGGCCCCTTCACAGGACTCTGCCTCTGGCGTCTTAAGTGACAATGATTGACTCCATCCTACTCTGCGCTGCTAGCTGTACTCTGTTATCCACTTTGGCTCCGGGCCCGAAGACCCCACCAGGCTTAACTTGCACAACACGGCTCTGGGTGGTTTGCTGGGGGACCAGGGCTAAATGGACCTTTGCAAGACTCTAATTTTTGGTCATCTGCTGTTCAATGTTGGCTTGGCCACCCTGTCTCTTCGACAGGGGTGTATGCCGAGCGCTGCCATGCCCCCGCGGGATGATTCCCACTCTGGTTACTGACTTACCCCTTCCCAGTTGTGGTTCCCTAGGGCGGGTTTGGGTGGTCTCTCAACCTGTTTGGGGGGTAGGTGTGGGCGGTGGGTGGGGGGGTTTCTCGGGGTGTTATGGCCTCCCTCTGAGGCTATTATGTTTGGGTTGCTTTGCATTTTGATGACGTATTGCATGCTTGACTATGTTGCTCCAGCACTGTTTCGATGCATTTTTCTGCACTGCCACATTTGCTCTTCTGACGCCACGCCACCGCGCGTGGCAACTGCTGCCACTTTCTCTCCTGTGTTAGCGCTTAAGTGTTTCTGTGTATCCCCTTCACTGATGACTTGCACACCGCTATCTCGGTTGTTCATCACCACCATGGGTGCCCGCACGAAGGTCCAGGGCCTACTCACCTCACTGAGTTTGATTACTCTCTACGCCCTGTCTGAATGACTGACATTATTTGTTGGACATGGAACATTAGGGGTCTCAACGACCACTGCAAGGCTCGACTTGTCCACGCACATCTGGTCCGGCACAAGGTGGACATTTGTCTGCTTCAAGAGACCCACCTGCTCCCTGCCTCTGCTGTCAGACTGCACTCCCGGCATTGGGGAGAGTCCCACTCCTCTTACTATTCCAACTACTCTCGAGGGGTCTCTATCCTCATACGCAGGGGGCTCCCTTGGCAAACCTCTCACGCTATAACCGACCCCGCAGGGCGATTTGTTATCCTCCATGGCTCCCTTCAGGCCCAACCCCTCACGATCGCTGCTATATACGGCCCCAACACAGACGACCCGGATTTTTTGCACAGGTATGGCACCACATTTCATCACTCGGCCCTGCTGCTCTCCTCTGGGGTGGGGACTTTAATGTGACATTATCCTCCGTCTTGGATCGCTCTGGCCCTCATGCCTCCCATCCTCGCGCCGCGGCGCTATTAAATTCCATCCTTGCCGAGAACTCCTTGCTCGACGCTTGGCGCCACACACATCCCGAGGCCCGCGAGGGCACATGCGTCACTGGCACCCATGGATGTTGGTCCCGGTTGGATCTCTGAATTTCCTCTCGTGACACTTTCTCCTGGCTCACCTCCGTTGATCACATGGCGCGAACTCTGTCAGATCACGCGCCCGTTCAGCTCGGTCTCCGCCTCCCTCAGTCCCCCAGACGTGCTTTCTCATGGCGGCTACCCCCTAACGCTCTGCGTGATCCCGTCTTCTGTGACGAGATCCAGACCAGGATTAACAACTACTTTGAGCTAAATGAGGGCTCTGTGGACTCCCCTTCCACTCTCTGGGAGGGTTTCAAAGTTGTTATTCGCGGCGCATGTATTTCTAAACAGTCCGGGGTCCTACGCTCCATCCGCAATTCTCTACATAAGCTGGAGTCCGAAATTAAGAGCTTGGATGCCTCTCACGCTCTTGCCCCTAGCCCCGACACACTCGCCCGTCTCCGCGAGAAACATACTGAATTCACTAAGGAGGCCAACAGAGAACTATCATTCCTTGGCCGGGAGGCCCGGGCGCGCCGCTTCGGCGAGGGCGACCGGCCAGGTAAGACTTTGGCCAACCTTCTCCGCCCGGCCCGTGCTGCTTCCTACATCATGGCACTCCAGGACGGTGGCCCAGCTCGCACCACCTCTTCCGAGGAGATCAAGGCGCGGTTCACTGACTTTTATATGCAATTGTACACTGCGGGATCCGCCCCTCCGCGCGAGGCCCTCGACCAATATTTTGATACCCTCGAGCTATTATGGCTCGAAAACCACCACCGGGAATATTTAGACGAGCCCTTCTCTAAAGAGGAAATACTAGCCGCCATCAATGGTATGCCCGGTGACAAGGCCCCTGGTCTGGACGGCTTGCCCGCTTCTTTTTATAAGACTTTCGCTCCACTACTGGTGTTGCATCTGGCCGCCATGTATAATGAGTCCTTCGAGAGTGGCCAATTTCCGCCTTCGCTTCGCGAGGCCATGCTGACCCTTCTTCTAAAACCGGACAAACCCCCCGAACTGCGTGACTCCTACCGCCCCCTGTCCCTCATCAATATTGATAACAAAATCTGGGCCAAACTGCTTGCGTCGCGTCTTCTTCCCCTCATGCCGCTTATCGCCCGTCCAGATCAGTCCGGCTTCATACCGGGCCGGGCAACCTCCCATAATCTTCAGACCATCTTCTCCGTCCTGCATCAAATTAATCCAGCGCTTCCTGCGGTGGCCGCCCTACTCGACGCCACCAAGGCCTTCGACACCCTGGAATGGCCCTTCTTATTCGCTATCCTCCCACGTCTCGGTTTCAGTTCGGTTTTTATTCGAAAAATCTCATTATTGTACACTCTCCCCTCTGCCCGGCTACGGATCAATGGCATGGTATCAGATCCAATTTCTATCGGATGTGGCACCCGTCAAGGATGCCCGCTTTCACCTATGCTCTTCGCTATCGCGATGGAACCACTGGCGGCTCGACTCCGACAACACCACACCCAGAGGGGAATCGGGTTTGCGGCACGCGCCCTCCTGGTCTCTATGTATGCCGACGATATTACTTTATATGTCCGTCATCCCCAGGAACATCTTAGTCCTCTAGTACGCAAGATCATACGATTTGGGGGCTATTCAGGCATACAGGTCAACTGGACCAAGTCGATCCTGTTCCCTCTCACGGACGCCACCACTCCTTTCACCACGGAATATCCTTTTGTCTGGGCGTCCGGTCCCACTCGTTATTTAGGAGTCTGGCTGAGTAGGGACGTGGACAAACTCTGGAGGGCCAATTTCGGTCGTGCGATTGACTGGCTTGAGTCGAAGATCCCACTTTGGAGCCGGCTGCCCCTTTCGTTGGCTGGTCGAATAGCCATTGCCAAGATGGTCGTCCTCCCAAAATTCTTATATCTATTTCTGAACCTACCTTTTCCCCTCACCGCCCACTTTTTCCGCAGGGTTCGCTCGTTGATCATCTCTCTAATTTGGGCCGGCAAGCAACCCAGGATTGCATATGACGTTCTCATCCTTCCGATGTCAAGTGGCGGCCTTGGCGCCCCTAACTTCAAGCTCTATGCAATGTGTGCTCAGGCCAGTTTCTTGCATTTTTGGCTTCACCCAACTCCTTTCCAGCTGCACGTGGCGGTCGAGGCGGATCTTGCTGCCCCGTGGCCGCTTACCACTGCCTTGTTTGCCCCGGCCAAACTCCCCCGCACTGAGATAGACACAGTTGAGACCTTGCGCTGGGCCTGGGAGGGACTCCGTTGGTTCTCCGGTGCTCCCTTGCTTTCGGCAAACTCGATGCCGATAGTTCGGCACCCGGCTTTTCCTCCTCTCCAACCCTCCGGCATGGCTAAACATGCCACTCGCTTGGGACTGACTACGGTCGCGGATCTCTATCCGGAGAGTATGTTTTATTCCCTGGCTGAGGACTCTGGCCCCATGGACACTCTGCTTTTTTATCAACTGAGGGCTATTTGCAGGGAGCGGCACCCCGGGTTCCCTCTGCCTCCTGCCTCGTTGACCGCTCTCGAGTTTCTTTATTCGTCTTCCTCCCCTCGGAAGTTGGTAACCAAACTATACGCCTTCACACTAGCGGATACTTCCATCTCCACTGATCGTGCTCGTGTGGCATGGGGCGTGGACCTTGGCATAGACATCTCTCAAGCTGATTGGCTATACTGTTGTGCGCAAACTAAGCGACTGTCCCCTAACTATCGTCGGCGCCTTATCCATTTTAAATACTTGCATAGGCTCTACCGTACCCCCGTTCAGTTGCATAAGCTGGGACTTACCCCCAGTGACAGGTGCCTACGATGTTCTGCTCCGGTGGCAGATTTCGCTCACCTTGCCTGGTTGTGCCCCAAGGTCGCCGAGTACTGGCACGAGGTCTGTTCGGCTGTGTCAGAAATCACCTCCTCGCTGGTACAGCCTGACCCCCCGCTCTGCCTCCTCGGATTTGTCAAATTCTGCCCGGACGCCTCCCGCCGCCTCATAGCCATGCTGCTGGTCCTCGCACGGCGTAGGGTTTCTATGTGTTGGGGTCGCAAACCTGCACCTAAATTCGCTCACTGGCTCGAAGATGCATCGCGCTGTCAGACCCTTTTGTCTGAATTCTGGGACCTTATGCCAGCCAGATCTCGCCCACTTGACATATGGGGGCCCCTTGTGTCATACCTCCTTGCTCGTTCCCCCCAGCGCCTGGCTTCCTCTCCCGTGCTCCCCGCCGGCGCCCCGCCCGCGGCGGCCGCCGGTGTAGGATAGCAATCGGCCTCCCCTCATTGCCCCGTCTACTTCTCAGCCCCCTCCCCGAGATTTATGCGCTTTCTATCAACGACTGTTTATTGCCCGAAAGTGTCTGTATAATATTTGCTATGATGTCACTCTCTGATGCTTTGAACTATCGGTACTCTTGGTGATTTTCAATGGTACTTTTGTGTATGGCGCTCTGATTCAGTGCAAGAATGTAATTTGTTTATGCAACTTGGTCAATAAAGGTTTTTTTGAAAACTTAAAAAAAAAAATATATATATATTTAAACAGTCCATTGTTAATTCGTTGGGGCTCATCCCCTGTTCTCACGGATGCACGCTGAGTCTTTCTTGGCATTCTCCTCGTGTCAGGTCAGCCTGACCTTGACACTTCTCACTCTGGGCTCGAATCGTACCCACGTGGTATGATTCTGCGGCTTTCTTCCGCTTGGAGGCCATCTTTACGTCTGCGCATTGACCTCATCTGCCTCGGCAGCCATTTTTGCAGCACGGCCTAACAGGCCCGAACGAACTATCATGAAAACAAACACAATCATAATTAAAATAAAGAAAATAAGCCTGTCTGTTTCCCACCCGTCAATCTAAATACCCTAGTTAGGTGTTACCTAGCAGAAGCGACATTTAAAGCCATGTTTACTTACCATCCGCATTCTTTTGCCACGATATGATTTTACTACATAGCACAAATCATGCAATTTTGCTCTATTTAGTACGCAAATCACTATATTAGAATTACTTCACTTTTACAATTGTAAATAAGTTAATTTTGCACATAAATTGCGATTACCGTTTATATAAGTGTTTACCAAAAGGTGTAAAGTGTTGGTTAGTCCATCAAACAATTTGTAACATTAATTTATTAGTATGGATATTAGGGGTTCCAAAATTTTTCATTTACCTCGCTCCATCAACTCCCCCTTTGGTGATTTTTAATATCACCACAAAAACCCATGTTACACAATTTTTCAGATAGAATGTTTCTTGTCCACTTGCTTTTGTTAGTTCACACATCAGTGTCCCTTTCATCTTGTCTTTTTGTTCTTTCATACATGTTTTCTTTTAGTTCTTCAAGTTCTATTTCTCCCAATTCTCGTTCTCTTTCTTTATTTATCTTATTTTCTCTTTTTATTTTATTTTGTCTTTTTTTCCTTTTAACACATATAATAACTAATTTCACTAATAACACCACTAATATTATTACTGTTGCTGATATTAAAACTTTCCCTACAATAGAACCACCTATTTCAGTGAACCATTTTGGTATTGAGGAAAAACTCTTACCAAGTTTCTCCCAGGCACCTTCAACCTCCAATGGAGCAAGCTCTTTGTGCAAATTAGTAATATTCTTTATATACTTCTGTATATTTTCACTTTTATCTGGAATGTAAGTGCAACAATGTTGGACTTTCAGCATTCCACAGACTCCACCCTCTTTTGCCAAAAGAATGTCAAGGGCAAGTCGATTTTCCATCACCATAGCTCTCATGGCAACCATCTCGGTATTTACCATCAAGAACCCTCCAGCAGTATTCGTTGATAAACGATCTACTACTGTGGACAATTTCCGAATTTTAAATGCATTCAAAGATATACCCACTGCTGGTATCCATGCTCCAAAATGTCACCAACTATTTCTGAAAAACTTTCCCTTTTTCTACGTGTGAATGTTTCACCCATTTCACCCATTTCGTGTGTTCCTTTCTCTCCTCTCTCCACATGAAAAATCTTTGGAAAGGCCAGGCCTAAATAGCACGACCCATACCAATGATCCACAAATATAATAGATCCCTGGAAATATTGGATCTTTTCCTCCTTTGAATCCCCATCCTCCTAAAATTTTGTAAATGTCTCGGCATTCACTGGAACCCACGAAATAGTTATCATACCTAGTCCTATTTCTACTAATGCACAACTTTACCTGTTGGGGCCAATCTAGAGTCATAGCTGCGTTTGTCTCTCTCTTATCATTATTTTCTCCTTCAAACGCCCAAAGGGGTGTTTTTGTCTCCTCTTCTATTACTTTTCTTTGAAACTCTTCTGTTTTCTACCATCTCTAAAAATACCTTTTCTTCTTTCTTTAATTCGCAGGTAAGATTGTGCCTAGCTATATACTCTAATGTTAAATCTTTATTTTCTAGGAAAAATTCACCAAACATCTTTGCTTCTTTCACCTTATTTAATTCAGGGATTATAGTAACTTTTGCGAAAACCTTATTTATGTCAGTATAATAATATTCTAATCTACCTGTTTTATAAAATAAACTAGCTAAAACACTACGGGGCCGATTCTGATGCGGGTTGGAAAAGCTTCCCGACCGAATCGGTTGGGAAATGGTGTCCGACCCACTCGGATCGGGAAAGTCCGACCGGCGGAGTACGATGCATCCGGATGCTTCCAGATACGATTTGGTTGAACTCCCATTGACTTCAATGGGAACATTTCTTCCTAACCGCATCAGAATTGGGCCCTCGGTCGGGAAGACACGTTCCCGATCCGATTTGGAAGGAGCAAATGCCGTTAGGAGGCCTTCCTAACCGCATCAGAATCAGGCCCTCGGTCGGGAAGCTTTTCCAACCCGCATCAGAATCGGCCCCTTAATGTTATCCCATACGTCAAAGGAAGGTGATGATAGGTCACACCTTCTGTGACAGACGCAGGTAATTGCATACAAACATAACAATCCCTCACATCCATTGTTTCTACATATTCATATAATAATTTCGTGAAAACGTTCTTTGAAAAATCAGTTATAGATCTATCCTTATGTAACTCAGCACTATCTATTAATGTTGCTGTGTTCTGTGTGTTAGCTTCTTTGTCCTTTTTCGTGTTGTTTCCTAATATGGACGTTTCTTCTACAGCTAATCTAATTGGAATGGTGATTGCTAAAATAAGCCAGACAAACATTAATAAACCTGTACAAAAGAAACACATTCTACACCATCTACGTAAAAACTCACATCTAGATTTTCTATTCTCCGTGTCTACCATTTTGTTCTATTACTTAACTATTTATATATGTACAGAAAATGTGTCACCTCACCTCAGAATGACTTATCAGCCACTCTACCCTCTCACTTTGTCTCGTTTGGTACTTTCTTTAGTTCTTTTCAGAACTCTTCCTTGTCTCGTTCGGGTTTTGGTGTCCAGTCCGGGTTTTCTCTTTACCTTTTCAGGCTTGTTGCACTTCACTCTCACCCATTTGTTTGCAGCTTTCTTCTGGGCTCTCGTGAGTGTTATCTTCTTCTTTGATGTCAATCAATGCAATGTATAGCCACTCAGGTGACTTATATTTCAAATTAGGTTTCTTCGCTCTCTTCGTTTTCTGCGATTGTTTTCCACTTTGTTTTCCTTGTTCCCTTTGACTTGTTATCTCATTTACCTGTTCTGCATTATCTCTGTTTAAGTTTATAATTTTGTATCTCAATCTTTTGACTTCGTGGGGCCAATTGTCTCCTTTTCTCGGCCTTTTTGGTTCACTTTCCTTTTCCTCTCGTTCAGCTCTCCAAGTCCTCTTTCTTGGTCCTAGTCTCTGTTTTCTCTCTTCTTCACTTTCTTCTGATTCTGTTTCAGACCTTATTTCACTTCCTCTTATTTGAAACTTTATGATTTCACCTTCATTATCTAAATCTGAACCTTCCTGTGTCTTTTCTGTTTGGACACTTGTTTCTATCCCTCCTCGAGTTTCTTCCGGATTCTCGTTGGTCTCTCTGTCTGTTTCTAAATTTCCCTGTTGTTCTTTTATTCGTTGGTCTGTCCCTATTGCTCCTCGGGGTTCTTCCGATTCTTCTTCTATCTCTCTATCTGAATCTATCCCTCCCTCGTCTAATTCGACAATCTTTGAAGGAAATCTACCATAGCTTGTGCTTGGCTGATCATTGTCACTGTCTCTTGGTTCAGTTTCTTCGTTTATGATGTCAGTTTTCCATTTATTCTTTGGCTTTTCATCACAATTTGATTGGTCTGTTTCAGATGCTGAACTAGTATCTGATATTTCCAGATGTCGACTTACAGGTCGATCTTCAAGTTCTGGAACCTTTGTTATTTCAAGTTCTTCTTCTGTTGTCAAATTTGTACCTGGGTCTTCCAGATGTCGACTTACAGGTCGAGCTTCAGGATCTGGAACCCTGTTTGTTTCGACTTCTGCATCAGATGCTGAACTGGTATCAGATATCTCCAGCTGTCGACTTACAGGTCGAGCTTCAGGATCTGGAACTCTGATAGTATGGCTGGCATGCACCCAGTTTTTCACTCCAGCACATTTGACAGCAGTTGTCGTCACCAAGATCACTTGGCGTGGTTTATCCCAGCGAGGAACCAAACAGTTTCTTCTTCTGTGGACTTTTATGCGGACCCAGCCTCCTGGACTCAAATCATGAGCTGGTTTTCTTTCGAGAGTGGTCGCATCCGGTCCAACCTGATGAAACACAGAATGTACCACATCAGCCAATCCTTTGCAATAATCCAACACGAGATCATTAGTTATAGTCAGCAGTTTGTTGACAGGTACATGTGCTTGTCTCATTGCTCGTCCCATGATTATTTCGTGGGGACTTAGACCTGTTTTTCTATCAGGTATGCTTCTGATAGTCACCAGCACCAATGGTAGGGCATCAGGCCATTTGAGTCCTGTGGCTTGACACATTTTCCCTAACCTATTCTTTATTGTTCCATTCACTTGTTCTACGACTCCAGAAGCCTCTGGTCTGTAAGCACAGTGCAATTTCTGTTGAATGTCAAGCGCTTCACATATCAGTTGGATTAGCTCATTTTGAAAATGTGTTCCTCTATCTGTTTCAATCGTTACTGGAAAACCGTATCTTGGAATGAATTCTCTCAGCAGGAGCTTGGCTACAGTAACTCCATCATTCCTTCTTGTCGGATAGGCTTCCACCCAACGAGAAAACAAACAAACGACCACAAGAACGTACTTTAATCTATTGCTTGGGGGCATTTCAATAAAGTCTAGTTGCATTCTAGTGAAAGGACCTCCTTCCCGCCCTATTGTTCCTAGACTCACTACTGTTTTCCTTCCTGGATTTATCTGTTGGCAAGTAAGACATCTTTGACAAAGACTTTCAGCTATAGCTCTGAATTTTGGGTTATACCACGTTTGTCTGAAAAGTCGGATCATGGAATCCCTTCCAATATGAGCTTGTCCATGGTACATCCGTGCCATGTTAGAAATCATGCTATCAGGCATAACTGGTCTTTCATCTCTATAAACCCAAACATCATCTTCCTCCCTCTTTCTGCATCCTGCTTTTATCCAACCATCTTTTTCCTCATCGTTTGCTTCTTCCTGTAATTGTCTTACCTCATCCCATGTTTCAACAATGTTAGTAAACAGCAAGGAACATGAAACATGCTCTCTTTCTCTTCTTCGGTTTAACGAAACCATGTTTTTAGCACAATATTGGGCTATCTCATCGGCATACCTATTACCCACGGTAATGTAATCCGCCTCATTTTTGTGTGCAGCACACTTCACCACTGCGATCTGTTTAGGCAGCTGTATCGCCTCAAGCAATTTCTTCACAAACTCACCATTTCTAATTGGAGTTCCTGCAGACGTCAAGAAACCTCTCTGAGACCAGATCTGTCCAAAATCGTGGACCACTCCGAAGCCATACTGGCTATCCGTGATCACCGTAATTCAGACATTCTTTCCCAGTTTGCACGCCTGAATCAGAGCAATCAGCTCAGCCACTTGGGCTGAACGTATCCCCCTCAAACAAGATGCTTCCATTATTTCAGCTACTGTACACACAGCATACGCCGCACTCAAAACTCCTTCACTTGTCCTCAGACATGAACCATCCACTAACATCACATAATCGGATTCTTTTAAGGGCTCATCTTTTATATCCGGCCTTGGTTTCGTACAAAATTCAAGCACATCCAAGCAATTATGATCGACTTCATCTTTGTCTTCTACACTCCCTTCATCCGGCAATGATGTCGAAGGATTCACACTTGTGCATCTGTCAATGGTTACATTGTCTGCACTTAAAATCACTTTTTCATACCTAGTCAGCCGACTATGTGTCATGAATTGAGTTTTGGTTCTTGTCAAAAGAATTTCAACTGAATGTGGAACATATACTCTTAATGGATATCCCATCACTATACCTTCACTTTGTTCGAGACTCACACAAGTAGCAGCTACTGCTTTCAGACAGCCAGGCAACGCCTTTGCCACTGGGTCTAAAACAGCTGAAAAATATGCAATAGGTCTTTTCATTTTTCCATGTCTTTGCACTAAAACTGAGAGTGCACATCCATCTCTCTCACTACAATACAGTTCAAATTCTTTTTCATAGTCAGGCATTCCCAATGCCGGTGCTTCACACAATCTTGTTTTTAGTTCTTTGAAGGCTTTCATTTCTTTGTCATTCAATTCAAACGGATCTTTAACATCCTTTTTCGTCAATCGCTGTAAAGGTTTTGCAATCAATGAAAATCCACTTATCCACTGTCGACAATACCCAACCATTCCAAGGAACATTCTCACCTCTCTTTGTGTCATTGGAGCTCTCATTCCTCGGATAATCTTTATTCTCTCTGTCGTTACCTTCCGCACTCCCTTTTCAATCTTGTGACCTAGGTATTGAACTCCTGTTGACAAAACTGTAATTTAGACGGAGACACTTTGTGTCCTCCTTCGGCTAAATGGTTCAGTAAAGCAATTGTGTTGGTAACACATGCTTCTTTGGTTTTTGATGCCACTAACAGGTCATCAATGTACTGAACCATTACAGATTTTTCAGGCATTTTTAAATCTTCCAACGATTTCTTTAGGATCTGATTAAAGATTGAGGGACTTTCTGTATACCCTTGAGGAATTCGGCACCATGCCAAAATACGCTCTCCGAACCGGAACGCAAATAATGGCTGGCTATCTGGATGTAAGGGAATAGAGAAAAATGCATGGCACAAATCAATGACTGTGTACCATTCTGCATCACGTGGAATCTGATACAGTATTACAGTGGGGTTCGGTACAATTGGACAACAAGGAATAACGATTTTATTGATTTTTCATAAATCTTGCACTATCCTATATGTCCCATTTGGCTTTTTCAGTCCCATTATAGGTGAATTACATGGACTGCTCATTATTTCTTTCAAGATTCCCTGTTCAATCATTTTATTGATTACAGGTGTTATTCCTTCAATAATTTCTGGCGTCAATTTATATTGTGGAGTATTTGGGAAATTTGTTCCTTCTCTTACAGTAATTTTTACAGGGTATACTCCTCTCATTAACCCAATGTCCTCGCTTGTAAAATCCCATACCTCAGATCTGACTATTTCTTTTAACTCAATTGGGATTTTCTCTACATCAAACACAGGAAACATATCATTCACTCCTGGCTCTAGTTCTGCCATCGTCATTTTATATAGTACATCTTCATCTGGTGTCTGAAATGCAATCCCATCCGGGGTACAATAAATGGTGCAATTCATTTTACAAAGTAGATCGCGTCCTAGTAAGTTTACAGAACTGCAATCACACACCACAAATCGGTGCATTTCTCTGAATGGTCCAACTTTCACCTCTACTAGTTTGGTAAGAGGCGCCTTAATCTGCTGGTTTGAAACACCTACGACTTGGATATGTTCACCTGAGAGAAGAAGGTTTGGAATTTCCACTGATCTAACAGTAGAACGGGTAGCTCCAGTGTCCACAAGGAATGTAACATTTGCACCATTCACTTCTCCATCCACAAATGGACCTGTCTGGTCTACCTCTAGAGTTGCGCCAAGTACGCACTCTTCCTCCTCTCCTAGGCACCGTCATAAACTTTCATCCGATTAATTCCCATCCTGTCGTAACCAATACTGCGATATTGCAGCTGCGCGCTGCAATTTTGTTACCTGCTCTCCTCCGTAGAATCCTGTCTCTGCACTGTATCTCTGAGGGTTTACACTCTTGGGAAGAGGTGGTTGTGGCACCTGACTCTGTTGAGTAACTACCTGTGGTTGCTGCAGCTGTTGGTAACTCACCTCACTCTGCACCTTTGGATTTAATGATTGATTTTCCGTATTAGCTTTTGGAGGAAATTTACACTCGTTTCTCCAATGCCCTAATTTTCCGCAGTTGTGGCATGGCCACTTCTTCTTTGCCTCTTCTATACTCATTTGACCTTTGCCTTTACCTATATTCGGTTTGGATTTAGTCTGTCCTGTCTCATTAATTTGATTATTCAGTTGAGCTTCTTGTTTTTCTGCAACCTTCACTTGTGCCCACATCGCCTTTTCTTTTAATTTACGCTGTCTACACTCAATGTCATCGCTACAATATTTTGCATACCTCAACACTTCGTCCACAGTGCTGTTCTGCCAACACAACATATGCTGCTTAATCATTTCACTTATTTCTGGTTTCAATCCATAAACAAATCTATATACAAAATGACTCATGTCCTTTTCACTCAGAGTCTCATAACCGCTATACTGTTTGAAAACCAAAAGCAGCCTTTCATAGTAGGCGTGTACAGACTCCTTACTCTCTTGCGTAGTTCTGTCAATTTTTACCCAATCCGTTTCTTTGGGTGGAATTTTGTTTTTCAAAAATGTAATAACCTGTTCGTACTTCCTCATTACTTCTGGACCTGGCGCTCCAGTTTTCGTATCCCTAGGATATTCTACTGTTGGCCAATCAATGGTAATCTTACATTCTGTCCATAAATCTGCTGGTACTACAATGTCAAATAATCCATCCAAGTCTACCCACAACACTTTTGAAACTTTGACAAACCTTTCCACTTGTCTGTACCATTCTACAGGCTTTTCTCTCAATTTCGGAAAATCATTTGTAAATGACAATATATCTTGTCTGGACCATGGAACATGTACATAACTACCTCCTGGAGTTTCTCTCATTGGGTACTCCCGTACAATTGACTCCCTGTCTTTCACCGCAAAAGCCAAAGACGCTTGTCGGTTGTTCCCTCTTTTCTTTTGGTCCATCTGCTCCTCCATCTGTCCACATCACCCCATTTTCTCAACAAAACGATCAGTTCTTTTATCTGGGTTAATCGTCCTGAGGTATTCAAATTTTCTATATCTTTTTCACAAAAATCTACCCTATATGGTTTCTGAAAACTCCTGACTTTTACAAATTCTACTCTTAGTTCATTCGCTGTCTCTTCCAATTTTTCATGTAAATTTCTAGCTCTCCAAGTAATACTCTTGCATAAGAACATGACCTCTTCGTCCTGATATGTTTTCAATTTTTCTGTACCGATAGTCCCTAAAATCAGCTTTTCCATGTCTATTTTTAACCTGATTACATCCAATGGTTGCGGTTCTGTATCTTTCTTTTGCAAATTTCTCATCCATATTTAATTCTTCTGGAGTTGGACCTACAGGTGTACTATTTATTTCTATCCAATTTTTATTCCTCTCTGGCGTTTCAGATGCGGACTCGGTTCCCATAGGAATCCTTTTTATCTCACTCTCATTCACTGTCAGGTCAGTAGGCGGACACGGTCTATATGAGCTGACCAAATCTCTTGTCTCTCTAGTTTCTGTAATTATCCCTTCTCTCATTCTTTGCATATTTGAGTTCATTGGGATAGTTAAGGAATGCTCATCTATTCTCTGGTTTTCAAAAACTGGTATTACAGGTCCTATCGCCACTGGCACAGTCACAGCTTCCATGTTCATTGTTAACTCTCTTATTTTCTCAGTCAATTCTCTTGTGGTTTTTGCTAACTCGGCTGCATTGCCACTGTCAGACTTTTTACTTTGTGGAGTTTCTAACTGTTCATTTGACCTATTTATATCGTATCTTCGTTCTGGACTTTTATTCCTCCCAGTTTCCATTGGCGGTGCATTGGGCGTCACCACCGCAGAATTCTGTTGGTATGGAGGTGGTTTTCTGTTTAAAATATCTTCCAGCAATTCATCCTCTGTTTCGCTACCTCCATACCCA
The DNA here is from genome assembly GCA_963921515.1 of Calotriton arnoldi. Lineage (NCBI taxonomy): Eukaryota > Metazoa > Chordata > Amphibia > Caudata > Salamandridae > Calotriton > Calotriton arnoldi. The sequence continues at coordinate 974,991 of CAWUFW010002662.1, read as the reverse complement.
TACCTTTCTGTAGCTGTATGTTTCTTTTTCTCTGTACACTTCCTTCCTGTACCCTCTTCAACTGTTATGGCTGGAAACAAACCATCTGTCATGTTAGCATATCTCCAACGCCTCATCCTGTCCTCATGATTCACTCCCCATACTCTTCCATGAACTAAACTATAATTCTTTGCACCTCTGTGTCTCTCTCGTTCATACATCTCGTCTTCCCATTCACCTAACGCTTCAAACTGTGTCGGTCTAGGTCTTGGTTCAAGTTTCATCATTTTCTCTCTCCAATTTCGAAGTACAGCTGTGCTAAATGAACCATTCTCTGGAAAAGCTAACACTCCATCTTCTGAGTATATTTTGTCCAATTTTCTAACCAAATGCAAGTATGCTAACCATATTTCAGCATCATATGCGAAGCTGGCATTTTCGGCGGAGGAATTACCTGTCCCTCTCTAGTCACTACCTTTTTGTCCTTCTTGAAGAGGTTCTTAATTTTCGCCATCCATGACGGTTTCTCTCTACAGTACTCATAATAAGCCATATTTCACGATTCTTTCCCTTCGGCAAACTCACAACTCTGCTCTGTTCACTATGTGCTATTCAGACCTATCCCAGCACGTCTCACACTAATGCACCAATCCGAAGCCTCTACGTCACCCGCTTCGGACCTATCCCAGCGCGTCTCACACTAACGCACCAATCAGGACGTCTTTCGTGTTTCCAAACACTGGCCAATCCCAGCGCGGTCTTTTGTCAACGTCAGTTCTACTCCTGACCCCTCCTTTACAAAAATTATCGGCTGCTTTTTCTTGACTATATTTTATTAGTTACAACATAAAACACATTTCCATTGTCTGTTTTCGCTAAACAAAAGAGATAGTTTTACTCTATCTTGCAAGAATACTGTTTCGTTCGATAAATGTAGCACTTCCCTCTACCTTATCCTTCTTTCAAGCAAGGGGTAAACCTGTTTCTCTGGGGATAAAACACATGTGGAGACTACACTGCTCCTGAGAATTAAGGCCAGAGTTTCACAAGAAAACCGGTTGCTATTTCACTCATACACGTTTTATACAAAGAATGTCCCTATCATAACACAACTTGTATTATCACCAATTTGAAAATCAGATAATGCACTATTCCATGTGACTTCTCTTGCCACACGTGTCCACTTCCTACTTCCCGGAAGCTTCAAAATTTCCGACTTACATATAACATGATACAATTCGACATGAAGTGTTAAACATGAAATAATCAATAATCAATAATCACCAAACTAATCCATAGTAACCATAACTCTGCTACCAAGAAATCTGATCCAGCGCGGCTAATATAAATTCTTCTCTTTTGGACATAACCTCCAGGTAAAGATCATTCACAACAATTATACCATATGACGGTGGGGCCCATAACACCGCATAACCATACACTCCCTCAATTGTTCCCTGGGTCACATCCACTTTTACCAAAGAGAAGAACGTAATTGCTGGAGGAACGGGATACCTTATTTAAAATTAACAGAATATTTCTTAAACATCATACATAATCAGATCTTATCCTGTCGGTTCTAAAACATCAAGGTATTCCGCTCTTTGGTCGATGGACCAACTAGTAGAATAAGTTGATGGTGATTAAGGCCAGCTCAATCACATTCAACCCTATTAAAACATTACACTTATTATTGAGCTAAAGAACCACAGACTCGTAGCTTTAATTACAATAAAGTTTTATCTATTTTCTTAAATGCATGAGTGAGATTCAATTTATTAATCGTTTTAATATATTTCATTTTTCATATAAGAAATAAGTTTTAGAAAGAATTTTATGCATACCCTTCTTAGATGGAGAACAAAAAGTTCACCAAAGCAAATAAATTGTAGATCACAGCATGGAGCTCCCAAATCTGACTGTCTGTCCCGCTAAACAGGCCTCCTCGACGGACCTCCTATACAGGTTTCCCGCATCGCTCTCGTTCCTTTCCCCAGTCAAGTTTAAAGTAAAAATGAATATTTCTATCAAGAAAATGGCCTATAGAAAATAACAGCAGCTTCTTCAGCATCAACGTTCAGTGCTCAAAAAGTATGCAGGAATAGCGCTCCTCCTGCTTAAGAGTAGGTCCTCGTATACCCTACTACTAGCTTACTAAACAAAAAGTTGCAATCTTTGGGGGCGAGAATCCCACTAATTGGTCCATTGGAGGGGTGGCAAGAATCACCTCACTGCCCTCCTTGTTCAAACCGGTTCTAAAAATGTTTATGGATCATACTTTCACACGACCTTTGGGTAATAGCAGTCCAATTGACAGTTCAGTAAATGTTTCTCTTTTGTTGCTCATATTTAAACAGTCCATTGTTAATTCGTTGGGGCTCATCCCCTGTTCTCACGGATGCACGCTGAGTCTTTCTTGGCATTCTCCTCGTGTCAGGTCAGCCTGACCTTGACACTTCTCACTCTGGGCTCGAATCGTACCCACGTGGTATGATTCTGCGCCTTTCTTCCGTTTGGAGGCCATCTTTACGTCTGCGCATTGACCTCATCTGCCTCGGCAGCCATTTTTGCAGCACGGCCTAACAGGCCCGAACGAACTATCATGAAAACAAACACAATCATAATTAAAATAAAGAAAATAAGCCTTTCTGTTTCCCACCCGTCATTCTAACCCCTTCGCTGCGCCCGTCAGCCAACTGCCGTCGTGAGCACTACCTCCGTAGTGCAGCGCACGTCCGTTGGCCGACGCGGCCCCGCCCACTGCGCTAAACCGCCGCATTGCGGCGGAATTGCCGTCGCGGTTAAGCGGCTAAATACCCTAGTTAGGTGTTACCTAGCAGAAGCGACATTTAAAGCCATGTTTACTTACCATCCGCATTCTTTTGCCACGATATGATTTTACTACATAGCACAAATCATGCAATTTTGCTCTATTTAGTACGCAAATCACTATATTAGTATTACTTCACTTTTACAATTGTAAATAAGTTAATTTTGCACATAAATTGCGATTACCGTTTATATAAGTGTTTACCAAAAGGTGTAAAGTGTCGGTTAGTCCATCAAACAATTTGTAACATTAATTTATTAGTATGGATATTAGGGGTTCCAACATTTTTTCATTTACCTCGCTCCATCAGTGGCAATCCTGGAGACTCACTTGAAAAGAACAGAAGAACATAGATTGAGTCATAGGGCATACCCGGTGATGTCTAAGTCTTCCGCTCTCACCAAGCACATTGGGGTAGCACTTTTCTCTCTCTCTTCACTGAAATTTCAACCAGAGGGCTTTGCGTCAGACAAAGAGGGAAGGGTGATCATCGTTAAGGGCAGGCTGCACGGCTGCATGTGCACATTTGCATCTATATACGCCCCCAACTCGAATCAAGGAGCCTTTATCTTTTCCGTGCTATCGAAGCTGAGGGGATTTGCAGAGGGTGATATTTTCTTGATGGGGGATTTCAACCTTACATGGGAGGTGGGACTGGATAGCTCTTCTAGTCACAAAACTCCCAAAGGCTCATTCTCTAAGGCCCTTAAAAAAATAATTTGTCTCTTTTGTCCTCGTAGATGCATGGTGCACGATGCACCCTGCTGACTGTGACTATACTTATTTCTCACTCTCTCAGTGGTCTTAATCAAGGCTCGACTGTGTATTCATTAATAAGGCCCTTTAGTCTGCCTTGCAAACAGTCTCGTTTCACCCGATTACTATTTCCCACCATGCGCCAGTCACACTGACTCTACGGTGGGACTTAGGGCCTTCGAAATACCGCCGCTGGTTCTTCCCCAGTTCCCTTACTCATGATAGTTCAATGAGGGATGAAAGATCCAATAGATACAAATTATACCAATAACTGGGACTCCTTTAAGGCTGTTGTAAGGGGCTAAAGAATGAAATTAATGTCAGTCTTAAACAGAGAACCAGAGATAGGATTGCCCTGGAAACAGAACTTCAACACTCAGAACAGGCGCACAAGGAACATCCGACTCTCCTCTTGCAAAGAAAGGTCACATCCCTTAGAGGCAAGCTTAATGCCATATATACCAACATAGCCGAACTCACGCTTCTGCGACTCAAACATGCGACCTACGAGCATGGTAATAAAGCAGGAGCTCAGTTAAGCAGACAATTGCTCACAGCAAGAGAAAGGGACAATATAGGCACTATCAAGCTAGAATCAGGGAGGGTGGTCACTGAAGAAAGGGAGAAAGCTCAGGCTTTCGGGGACTTTTATAAAACCCTTTATACGTCAGAACCCCACAATGAGACAGCTCAGAAGGAATATCTGAAGGGGATTGCTCTCCCAAAAGAAACTATAGCGCAAAACGAACTGTTGCAGGGGCCCATGGAGGAGGAGGAAGTCCGTACTGCTATTAAGAAACTTAAGCACCACAAGTCCCTGGGCCCAGACGGCTTGACGGCACACTTTTACAGAACCTTTGGTTCGGAGTTCATACCACATCTTGTAACCCTTTTTAACTCATTGGCGAGCTCCAGGGCCATGACTCCGTCAATGAGTGAGGCACTTATCTCAGTGATAAACAAACAGGGGAAAAACTCGCAACAGTGTGGATCGTACTGACCAATAGCATTACTCAACCTAGATGCTAAGCTATACATAAACATTTTAGCCTCTAGATTGGAAACCCTTATGCCCAAATTGAGCCATCCGGACCAGTCGGGCTTTATAAGTGGTAGAAATTACCCACGATAATCTTCGAAGGGTCATTCACCTTGTCGAAAAGGCAGTTAAAAAAACAGTGCCGTCAGTCCTACTCGCGTTAGATGCAGAAAAAGCGTTTGACAGACTGGACTGGGACTTTTTGTTTCACACTTTACAACACTTTGGGTTTAGTCATAAATTTATAACCATGATTAAAGCCAACTATGCACAACTGCGTGCCCGAGTTTAGGTAAGCGGAATAGGCCCATCCACCTGGAAAGGGGACCGAGACAGGGCTGACCCCTCTCACCCTTATTGTTTGCTCTCAGTATCGAACCATTTGCGGCGAGGGTGCGCACGACCCCTTATATCCAAGGCATTCCCTTTGGCACAGATGAACACAAGATTCACGTTACAATCGGAGCTACAGGCCTCCGAACCGGTATCCAGCTTCCGAGTACATCTATCCAAGTCCTACCTCCTTAATCTCAACATGCGGCAGGGGGAGATGGACGGATTAGTAGACTTCACACCCTTCTGCAGAGTCAAGAAGGAACTATATTATCTTGTCATTAAGATTACGCCTCGGATTTCAGATCTCTTTAGGGCTAACAATTCTCCACTCCTCCAACAACTTAAAGAGGATTTTCGCACGTGGGCCCCCATGTATATCTTGTGGTTAGGGCATATAAAGGTCATCAAAATGAATATTTTCCCAGACTATTATATCTCTTCCAAGGACTCCCATTTGAGATGGACCTTGGATTTCTCCCAGCTTTGAGATATCTGATTATCCGTTTTGTCTGGCAGGGGAAGAGGGCTCGTCTCCCTTACAGTCAACTCCGTTGGTAGACTACCACTGCTAGACCTGGAGCTTTACTAAAAAGCGACCCAGTTGAGCGTAATTGCGGAGTGGTCAGCACAGGAGTCCGACAAACATTGGCTCCATATGGATAGAGCGGTGTCAGGCAGATACATTTGGGACCTTCTTTGGAAACCCAGGGCAGACGACCACCAAATGTGTATCTCAGTACTCCAACCAGGACTACTCTGCGAGTCTGGGATGCAGTTACAAGACGAATGGGGTGGGCGACCATTCCCTTCCCCTATATTCTGATTCATTTTAACCCAGCGTTCCCCCCAGCTCTCCATTCTGGCCCTTTTGATGCGTGGAGGAAGGGAGGATATCTCACAGTATCAGACCTTTTCCACAACTGGGACAGCCGAACATTTGAGAATTGCCAGAGAGACTTCCAATTACCTGTAACGGAACACTTTCACTACACCCAACTCAGACACTGGGTCCTCCATCCAGAGATGCGGGAAGCTGCCACTAAGGATCTTCGACTCATTGAACGGTTTGTTCGAAGTAGAATTTGTTCAAAAGGGTGTATTTCTTTTCTCTACTCTCTCCTGCTATCAACAATCACTTCCTCTCAGCCAAGACATAAGGCTTTCTGGGAGAGCACTCTAGGCACCCCTGTTTCGGAGGTGCAGTGGAGGGGGCTTTGGAGAGACATACCTAAGTTCAACCACTCTATGGGAATCAGGGAGGCTCATTACAAGGTTGTTTATGATTGGTACCTTTATCCCACCAAATTACGGAAAATATTTCTCACTACCTCGGATCTCTGTTGGCAAGACTGTGGTTTGCGGGGGACTTACAAGCATATTTGGTGAGACTGTCCCACGATCCACCCGTTCTGGACAGAAATACTTGCCCAGATTTAAGATATCCTGGGATATCCCATACCAGACACTCTGGGGTTTCTGCTTCTGGGTCTTCGGGATGATTCTCTCAAATACCAAACTGTGGGGGACCGATCCATACTATGGTTATGCCTTGGGGCGGCAATGATGGCAATAGCGCACGCCTTGAAAAAGAGGGAGTCCCCTTCCCTAATGCAATGGCATGCTAGATTGTGGCAGGTCCTTACGATGGAGCGTATAGCAGATATTTTTACTGATAATTTGAAGAATTTTGAATATGTCTGGGGTCCATGAGTGACGTACCTTTCCAGGGGACTTCCGTTGATAGTATGCCCTGCACTCCACCTTTTCCAATTTTGAGAGACTCACAACTTTGGAACATTAAGAGTTGACAGTTCCCATATCCTACCATAACCACTGCCATCTTTAGCTTCGGTTCCCATACCATACTTACCCTGTATGCATTAGCAGTTTAACCCATGCACCATCTGTTTCTTTGTGGGAGGGGGGTGGGAGGAGGTGGGTTCTGGGAAACAGGTACGCTTATGTTATACAATTGCAATGTAAAGCACATGTTTAAGAATTGCAAAAGTGCGAGTTCCGAGAACCATGGCAACTGAACCTGTTAATAGCTGCTACATACTGTGCGACAGGAACTACACTTGGTAGTGCTGTAATGACGTACCTTTGGAAAACGAATAAAGAAAGTTTTGACAAACAAAAAAACGCAGTCCTCATATTCGGTAGTATGCAAATAGCTAGAGAAAGGATAGCAGACACATCAGAAACAGTCCAAGCCTGAAATAATGTGACTCATGACATATAAGAAAAATGACGTAGTTGAATTTTTTTTTTTTAAAAGAAGCTTAAATTGATTTGCTTCGTTTCCAAGTAGTAGCAGCAAAGGAAGGAATTGGATGATCTAGTTCATGACGGAATTGGAAAAAGAAAAAAAAGGTAAGTTTCTACTTTATATACCTTTGAAACCGCCAATTCAGGTGAGAAGGTTTACCCGACACATTTACGTCGGCGGGAAGGCACATTGCGATTGGCACGGTGGAAATATTGGCTGGACTCCCTCAGACAGCTGCTTTTGCCTATGGCGCCGTCACTACGGCAGGAAAATTCTGCCGGAGACAGCGGCACTTGGACAGACTATTGGCCATAGACCCACCAGCATCTAAATTGAGCGGGCGGACTGCCGAGGAGGCGGGTGGAGAAACCGATGGAAAAGTAATGGCGGTACCAGATCTTCCAAGATCTAAATAAGGCCCTTAGTGTCTTGATGTGGCAAAATTCTGCATATAGTCCTCACCAGGCCCAAATTTCTACAGTCTGTAAATTGGTGTCAGGACCCGAGCTCTGATAGCCTTGAGGATGTCGAGGCTAATCACAGTCAAATTCTGTGAAGAGGACTAGGGAGTAAGGAGAGAGCGAAAGAGACATTTCATCAGGTAGGTTGTTGGAAACCCTAATTTGGATGGTTAAGGCACAGCGTCTTTGACCAAGTTTCAAGGGGGCTGCATACCCCCACCCTAGGGAGAGATAGCACAAATACATAAAGGAACAACACATTAAAGGGCTGTGAATAGAGTTACCACAGGGATAGGGCCTGCAGGTAGACTGTATCTAGCTCCCAATCCTACCTGGAGTCCTGCTCAAGAGCTGAATAAGAGGTAACACCACTGCTGCACCAAGAAAGAGGGTGCTTGTGAGTAGGGAGACAAAACTAGCAAACAAGATATTGGCAAGTCACAGGAACAAAAAGGACTAAGGAACAAAGAAGGGGTAAAGCAACGAAAGTGAGGGAACGAATAAGCTGAGTGCTAAATGAAGCATGAACGATGGAGTCGTAACATCCGCTGTTTCCAGACAGCTTGCTTTTGCACATGAAAAGACTTTATACCTTCTCTACATGTACTGACAAGGAAGTGCTACTGCTAGGGCTGCTTCTAATGTCTCCGGTGCAGGTCATCTTATCTGCCTGACTAGAAGCATGGGTTCTCGCTATGTAGGTCTGTATTTTCCATTGGTCTGTTCTCCACCTTCTCCAGGTTTGAAGTCATCAGGGTCTTTTATGGGCTGACAATTGGAAAGTTTTGAGGCAGTGCTCTAATTGGACAAGTGTCTAGTGTAGAGCAGGATTTAGTCTTAGATGAGTATCCCAAACTGGTTTTCAGTAATTGGCATTACTGAGAAAGTCTAGATTCAACACAGATGGAAGATGATGAACTTGATTGTGAAGGCCAGAGAATTAATATTTCCTTCATTTTTTAACGTTATACCAGTTATTTTATTGAGTAAGGACATGATTTAATGTGTATACAACATTACTTATAAAATACTTTACATGTTACTAATGTCAAGACAGTTTTCAGCCCCCAATCCCCCAAATTTCCCTCCCCTTTACACACTTCCCAGGCTGCTTTAAATAATACTTTAAGGAACCCCATCCACCATATCAAGTGTTGTCAGAGATGCAACTGTTTCACTACACGTTAGTAGTATAAATCAATTGCCCTCAGTCTCCATGGTCTCATTGAGAAGGTGTCTGTTTTAGTGAGATGCTCTATAAGCAACATCCATATGCTCCTAATTAGTTTATGTTGTCCATTCAAAACATATGTTATTTCCTCCATCACCAAACCACCGACTAATAGGAGTACCCTTTAGTCGATGAGGGAGGGTCAGGGCTCTTTCATTTAGATACTATGAGTTGTTTTGCTACTGTTAGTAAATGACTCATCAACTTTCGCTCCGCCCAAGTCATTCACACTGTTCACATCTCGAATGCAAAGTAGAATCATGTCCGTTGACTCGGTAATGAAATAGTCCAAAACCTGTTTGATTAGATTTCATGAAGTGCCTTAGCTTCCAGCAAGACCACCAGATGTGAATGATTGAATTGCCATGTCCTTCTCATCTCCAGCACTCTTCCTTCGTGTCAAGTTGTATTAATTTTAATCTCAGGTGGCTCAAGCACCAGTTGTACATCAGCTTATAACATTGTCTTCTGTAATGTACATTATCGTGCTTACGTCTTTCCAAAGAGTTTCCCATTCCTTATTATCTATTTTCTTCTCTATTGCTTGTTCCCAGGTAGGCTGATATCCCCACATTTTTCCTTTTTGCCTTATTTATCAAATTCTCTATTTGATATTGTACACCTAGGCAATTCTTTCACGTTGTTCAATCTACTGTCCTAGTTGCCTTTACCCTGTTGTTATGATTCACTGCCCAGTGCCACAGTTCTGCATATGTTACTGTATTCTTTTTCTTCAAGCTAAACTGTTTCTTGCACTCTTGAAAAGATTTGATTTATGTTTTGTAAAAAAAAGAAAAACGATCGCTACGGGTTCGACATTCCATCTCTCTTCACTTCTGGTATGCCTGGTCCTGTAAGCTTTGGGTGAAGTCTGGGTTACAGTAAATTGGCAACAAGGGGGACTGATAAGCAGTCAGACCCAGCTTCCTGTCTAGAGAATCACAAGTGTGCATTAATGTTCCTAATATGATACTGACATACCCATTACTACCTGGTCCATTAATCCCCATTTCTTATCTATTTACTGAGCCATCACAGCTTGTACTAACCCCTTCTGATGGATAAATCTGCCTGTGGATTCCTCACCTTTTGAATTACCCTTGTGCCAGCATTCTACGCAAACATTTTTCCCTAGCGCTCCCACGTCGACGAGGACGTCACAATAGCATGACTCCGCTCGCGACTCCATAAGACGTCATCGGAGCCATAAGAAGACCTCGTCGGCGTGTTGACGTCAGTTCCCTTTTTTTTGCGCCGTCGACGCGTAACAGTTTTTCTAGGTCTCTCCATTTCTTTGTAGTCTACTTTGTTGCAGTTGTCCAGAAACTGTTTCTTCGATAATGGCTACTCAGAAGAAGCCTGGATTTAAACCCTGTAGGGAACGTGGGGGCCATATGTCGGTTACAGACCCCCACGAAGACTGCCTTTGGTGTTTGTCATCGGACCACAACGTCACAGAGTGCTCTTCGTACCGTCAGATGAATCCGAAGGCACTTAAGGAAAGGCAGGCGAAGTTGTTCATGGCCGGAGCGAAGAAGGAGAAGAGGGTTTGACAAAGGACCAAGTCGAGGTGGAAGTCGCCGGCTCCGCACACCTCGAGGTTGTCTAAGAAGCATTAGAAAAAGAGGCGACACGGGTCCAAGCACCGTTCTTCGAAGGAGAAGTCATCGAAGTCGGTGTCCCCGGTCCGATGTCGCCATAGTAAGGATGACATCTCTCCTTCGCCGCAGGTGTCTCCTGTGCGCACTCCGAAACCGAGGGGCTCTCCAACGCCGAGGGACTCTCTGACGCCCAGGAGAGAGTCGCCTGCACCTATGGACGCTCTGATCTCAAATCCGTCGTCTCTGGCGCCGCAAGCAGAGCCCGTTCTATGACCTCATTCTGTCTCAGGTCAGACGGTCCCGGATCATTTCCACCTTTCCCGACTCCAGGTGCGAATCCGTCACATTTCCTTAATGGATGTATGGCATGTTTGCCAGGGCAGCTAACCCATCTGGCATGCCAGCTGGCCCCGTGGGTCCGCTTTCTTATAATTTGGGCGTTCCCCAGCATTATGCCCAGGCTCCATTCATGCCGTTCATGCCAATGACTCCGTCTTGGCCCCTCCCGACGCCGAGGTTTTCGACGCCGATGCCTTCTCAGGAGGGAAGAATGGACTGTTTTCCGGCACAGTCGGGCTCCGTTCCAGTGTCTTCTCGGCTTCCATCGACGCCGCTTCCCGCTTCTGAAGGTCCTCTGTCGCCACCGGCTCCGAGGTCTCCGGCGCCGCGTTTGGTGCCGCCAACGCCGACTCTGAAAATTCAATCAAGGAGAGAGGCTCAGAGGCTCCTGGAAGAGGAGGAATTTCAGGAGCAGCAGAAGCAGACTGAGGAGGGGGAGATATTAGACTTCATGGGTGATTTTGCAGGACTGCAAAAAGCCAGTGGGCTTGACACTTCTCTGCAGTGGGAGCTCTCCTCTCCAAAAGCTCTTCCTTCTCAAGATGTGGCCTCATACCATTCGGTCATTAGAAAGGCTGCTGACCTTCTGGACCAACGGCAGAGGTCAAATCTAATATTTTAACAGAGGTGCTGCACTCTCCTTCTTCTGCTGTGGAGCCGTTGCTTCATTTCAACAAGGCTCTGACGGATCCTATTTTGGATGTATGGCAGAAGCCAATGTCTGCCCCTGCTGTTTCAAGGTCAATAGCAAGGCATTATAAGGTGGCACCGGGGTATCCAGCATTTTTATCATCGCATCCTTCGCCTGAGAGCCTTGTGGTCCAAACGTCTTGTTCCTCAAGACAGTCTGCTGGTTCCTTTCCTTCATCTCCGGAGGATAGGGACTCCAAGAAGTTGGAGCAATCCGCAAAGAAGGTGTTCTCGTCGGCCAGCATGGCCTTGAAATCGACCAATGCCACGTGCATGAAGGGGCGTTATATCCATGCATTGATGGATTTGGCCAAAGAGGTGATTCCTAAGTTGCCAGAGGATGTCCAGGGTCACGTCGCCAAGTTGTTGCTGGACACGCAGGCTGCAGCCGGTCAGGTCATCCAGTCCGGCCTTGATATGGCTGACTCCGTTTCCAGGATGATGGGCTCTTCGGTGGTGACTAGGAGACATGCCTGGTTGAGAGGGTCTGGATTCTTCCGGACGTCCACGCCACGTTGTTGGACCTTCCCTTTGACGGATCAAGGATCTTTGGAAACAAGGCTGATTGTGCTTTACAGCAGTTTAAGGATAGCAGGGCTACTGCTAGGTCCTTAGGCTTGCAATCACAGTCTAGGGGTTTTGGTTTCTGGAAGTTCCGGGGCTTTGGGAAGGTGGCTCCTTTTCGTGGCCGACAGCAACAGCAGCAACAGAACCCTCTGTATCAGTCATAGATAGGGAAAGAAAGAAGTCGTCTGCGAGGGGCTGCTCGCCAACAGGTCTCCTCCTCCCCTGTCCCCACCACTGGTTCTGCAGGGAAGCAGCTCTAGATACCCTATCTTGGAGCATGTTGGTCCTGTGGGAGGTCGGGTGTCCCATTTTCTACAAAATTGGAAATCTGTTACATCAGATCTTTGGGTTTTGAATCTTGTGGAAAATGGGTACGCCCTTCCCTTCTGGGAGGTTCCCCCTCCTTACTCTCCTCACCAGGGCTGGTGTTCGGGGGACCATCTGGTGCTTTTGCAACAAGAGGTCCAATCCCTGTTACAAAAAGCTGAGATACAGATTGTTCCAGAGCAGGAAAGGGGTCAGGGATGCTACTCCTGGTATTTCCTGATTCCCAAGAAGGACAGTTGTTTGCGACCGATCTTAGACCTCAGGGACTTGAATTTTTATTTCAAACAGGAGAAGTTCAAGATGTTGACCCTTGCTCAGGTTCTTTTGGCATTGCAGTAGGAAGACTGGATGGTGTTGATCGATTTACAGGATGCGTATTTTTACATTCCCATCCTGAAGTCGCATCGGTCCTTCCGTTCGGTCTTACTTCTGCACCTCAGGTCTTCACGAAGGTGATGGCGGTGGTGGCAGCTCATTTCAGAAGGTCGGGGATTCCTGTATTCCCCTATCTGGACGACTAGCTGCTCAAAGCAAAGTCGCCAGAGATGGTCCTGCATCATCTGCAAGTAACAACACGGCTGATGTTCGACTTGGGTTTTTCGATAAATGTGCCCAAATCTCACCTGGTGCCCGCACAGCGCAACTTATTCATAGGGGCAGTAATGGACACTACTCTGAGTTGTGCTTTCCCGCCTCCTCAGAGGATTTTAGACATTCAGGATAGGATCCCAATGTTTCAGGATGGAGCGCTGTTCCAGTCCTGAAGGTCTTATGCCTGCTCGGTCTGTTCTCTTCCTGTATACTGTTGGTCAACCATGTACGCTAGCACATGAGGGCACTCCAGTGTGCCTCAGCAGGCAGTGGTTTCAACACAACGGAGATCTCAGGGAGGTGGTCAGAATCTCCAAAGACACTGCAGGGGACCTGTTATGGTGGAGTGTTTCAGGCAACATTTTGCAAGGGAAGCCTTTTCAACCTCCTTCTCCTGTGGCCACAGTGATAACGGATACCTCCACTCTAGGGTGGGGTTCTCATCTGAGGGATCTGGAGATCAAGGGTCTTTGGTCTCCAGAGGAAAGATTGCTTCACATCAATCTTCTAGAATAACGGGCGAAACATTTGGCTCTCAAGACCTTTCTTCCCTCTCTTCGCGGTCAGTCAGTTCTGGTCCTAACGGACAACACTACTGCAATGTGGTACATCAACAAACAGGGAGGAGTAGGGTCATATCGTCTCTGCAGAGAGGCTCTGCGACTCTTGTCCTGGGCCCAGGACCATCAGATTTGTGTGGTTGCAAATCATCTGGCCGGAATGCTAAATGTGCGTGCGGACAGTCTCAGTCGGCAATTCTCGGCCGATCACGAGTGGTGACTTCTCCCAGAGGTGATTCGCTGCATTTTCAGGATGTGGGGGTTTCCTCGGGTGGACCTGTTTGCCACTCGTGAGAACGCGCACTGCCCGTTGTTCTGCAGTCTCCAGTATTCAATGCGGGGAGCATTGGGGGAAACGTTTCAACTAGATTGGGGCTTACAGCTTTTTTACGGGTTTCCTTCCATACCCTTGATTCCTCGGGTTCTGAGGAAGATTCATCAAGACCGGGCCCAAGTCATATTGATCACCCCAGATTGGCTGAGAAGGTTGTGGTACACAGATATTCTTCACCTCTCATCGCACCCTCCACTCCGTCTCCCTCTCAGGGAAGATCTCCTCTCGCAATCGCAGGAGCAGGTTCTACACCCCCACCTCCAGAGCCTGCACTATCATGCTTGGAGATTGAACGGGGCAACCTGGGTTCTATTTCTGTCCCTCCAGATGTGGTGGATATTATTTTATTGTCCCGGAGACACTCCACCAAATCTGTCTATTCTAGTAGGTGGGCCAGATTTGTTAGGTGGTGTGGAGAGAGTTCAATTGATCTTTGAGAGCCCATTTGGCTGATGTCCTCAGTTTTTCTCTTTCCTTGGCCCAGCAAGGTTGTGCTGTGGCGACTGTTAAGGGCTATTTGTTGGCTTCAGCCTTCATTTGTTTGCCAGACCAACCTTCATTGTTTAAGTCTCCCATTGTTATGAGGTTCGTTAAGGCTCTCACTAATACATTTCCTCCCACTCCTTTCATTATGCCTCAGTGGGACTTAAATTGATGGGGTCTCCCTTCGAGCCTCTTCATAGTTGTCCGTTTAGGCTTCTTACATTCAAAACAGTTTTTCTGATTGCTATTACTTCTGCCAGGAGGATAAGTGAGCTTCAGGCTCTTAGTTCTAAGCCTCCCTTTACCACCAGCTATGCAGATAAGATGGTTCTCAGGACCAGAGCTGCTTTCCTGCCTAAGGTAGTTACTCCTTTCCACTTGGGGCAGTCGATCACCTTGCCTACTTTCTATCCTCCCCTCACCCTTCCAAGGAGGAGGAGAGACCCCAGGAGGGCGGTCAGCTTTTACCTGGACAGGACAAGGACTTGAGACTGGACGACCAGCTCTTCATTGGTTATGTGGGAAGAATGAAGCGATAAGCTGTCCACAAACGAATGCTTTCCAGGTGGATCATCTTATGCATCAAGATCTGGTACACCTTGACCAAGAAGGAGCCTCCTGAAGGTATTAGAGCTCATTCTACTAGAGCTAAGTCTTCTTCTTCGGCTTTGGCTAGAGGTGTCGCTGTGGTAGACATCTGTAAGGCGGCAACTTGGGCCTCCCTCCACACTTTCGAGAAGCATTATTGCTTGGATTCAGAAGTGAGGAGGGACGGTAATTTTGCTCATTCTGTGCTGCAAGATTTTTTGGTATAGGTAGGCAGGCACCCTCCTCCGGGAGCGGGACTGCTTGGGGATTCAATTCAAAAGGTGAGGAATCCACAGGCAGATGTATCCATCAGAAGAACAAGTTACTTACCTTCAGTAACGCTTTCTCTGGTGGATACAGTATCTGCCTGTGGATTCCTCACTAGCCCACCCGCCTCCCCGTTGTCTGCCTTCCTATACTGAAAAGAATTTTGAGTATAACATGACTGGTATTTCTTTGTCTTTTTAAATGATATGTAGCTTGTTGCTATGAAATGTCTAGTATTTTCAGTCTCTTTTCTTCCTTGAAAGATATACTGTGTATATTTGTGCTTATATTGTAAACTGTGTATATTTGTGAAATGTTGTCGGTTCACCCGTTTGCTTCGAAGGCACGAGAAAAAATGGGTGGAACTGACGTCAACATGCCGACGAGGTCTTCTAATGGCTCCGATGACGTCGCGAGCGGAGTCGTGCTATTGTGACGTCCTCGTCGACGTGGGAGAGCTAGGGAAAAAAGTTTCTGTGGAACCTTCCAAACCTGTCACTGGACATCCTCTGGGGCCCACACCAACTCCAGCTCCACGACCCATGCTCATTCACAGAACTTCAACAACGATACTGACTCCATCAATGCCCGAGGACGAGGTGCCCAGTGTGCTCTCTGAGTCAGCGCCGCTACGACCTTGATCGAGTCTGCATTTGGTTTCTGCCAAACCACAGCTTTCCCATTTGGACCCTCTTAGTGTCCCTCCTATGCCAGGCGGGCCCCATGCATTACATTGCTTGTTCAGGAGAGATTCCATCAATGACTACTAAGATGCAGGTGATAGAATCCGACAACCCTGCCACACGAAAACTGGTACGACGACCTCCAGTATGCTGGTGGCCTTGACACCTCTCCTGATTCCAT
The DNA here is from genome assembly GCA_963921515.1 of Calotriton arnoldi. Classification (NCBI taxonomy): domain Eukaryota; kingdom Metazoa; phylum Chordata; class Amphibia; order Caudata; family Salamandridae; genus Calotriton; species Calotriton arnoldi. The sequence continues at coordinate 958,879 of CAWUFW010002662.1, read as the reverse complement.
CCTTATCTCAACCCCTGGTTCTTCCACTGAGGAAAGTGCCTCCTTGGCAAACACAATAATATGATGGACAGAGCACTGAAACTTTTCAGACACTCACCCCCAGTCACTATTAGATCTGGGTTAAATCCATCATTGTTATTTAGCTCACTTCACCATCCCAGTTCAGACCCAGCCATATGCAACTCAGTCTTGACCCTGTTCCTCATGGGAACAGTCCATCCCGAACTGCAATGCCAGGTCTTACCTGGACCATAAACAAGCATCCTGGGACCGGTTTTGGGGTAACACCCCCTGATCAGCCAGGCTAGCTTGAATCCAGTGGCAAAGTGAGCAGGGGACTCACGTCTGGGCATAACCTGTCAATGTAGGACAAACAATGCAAACACAATAAGATGATTGACAAAGCACTGAAACGTTTCAGGCACTCACCCTCAGTCACTATTAGATCTGAGTTAAATCCATCATTGTTATTTAGCTCACTTTGCCACCCCAGTTCAGACCCAGCCATATGCAAATCAGTCTTGACCCTGTTCCTCATGGGTACAGTCCAGCCCAAACTGCCAAGCCAGGTCTTCCCTGGACCGGAAACAAGCATCCTAGGACCGGTTTGGGGGTAACACCTCTCATCAGCCAGGCTAGCTTGAATCCAGTGGCAAAGTGAGCAAGAGACTCACGTCTGGGCATACCCTGCCAACTTAGGACAAACAATGCAAACACAATAAGATGATTGACAGAGCCCTGAAACTTTTCAGACACTCACCCCCAGTCACTATTAGATCTGGGTTAAAGCCATCATCGTTATTTAGCTCACTTTGCCACCCCAGTTCAGACCCATCCATATGCAAATCAGTCTTGACCCTTATGGAAACAGTCCAGCCCGAACTGCCAAGCCAGGTCTTACCTGGACTGTAAACAAGCATCCTGGAACCGGTTTCGGGGTATCACCCCTCATCAGCCAGGCTAGCTTGAATCCAGTGGCAAAGTGAGCAAGGGACCTACATCTGGGCAGACCCTGCCAACTTAGGGCAAACAATGCAAGCACAATAAGATGATGGACGGAGCGCTGAAACCTTGCCATTGTCTTGCAAAGGGCAGCTGTATTTCTTGATCTCCAGCGCCCCACCTTAGAGGTCAAGTCTAATGTTTGAACAGAAGTCCTCCAGCCTGGAGAGACCGATACTGAGACTCTACTGCCTTTCAATGAGGCATTGCCCAATACCCTCTTAGAGTCCTGGGCAAAACCTTGCTCTGGCCCCCAGTAAATCGGCATATTTCAAGATGCCACCACCCTGCCCCAGGTGACCCTGCATTTTTATCTCAGCACTCTCCTTAGTGCTTAGTGGTGCAAGCTTCCATTAGTCAGATGAACCCGAACACTTTCCCACATACTGCCCAAATAATGAGTCCAAGAGAGTGGAGACCTTTGGGAATAAAGTATTTTCCTCTACCAGTTTGATCTCCCGGTCTGTTAATGCTAGTTGGTTGCTGAGTCAATATTCCCATGCCCTCTGAGATTCGGTTGCTCAAGTCCTCCCCGGTATATTGGAAGACCTTTGCCCTATACTGACCCATGCCATTCAGAATGACTGTGACACTACCAATTTCACAATCGGCTGCGGGCTGGACACCATGGACTCCATCACGCAAGCAATTGCCACTAACGTTGCTGTTCGTCACCTTGCCTGGCTGCAAACACCAGGCTTTTCTAGCGATGTCGAATCATCCCTAATGGACATGCCCTTTGACGGAACCCGTCTTTGTGGGATGAAGGCAGACTCCACTCTTGAATACTTCAAAGAGAGCAGGGCCACAGCACGCTTCTTGGACCTGTCTGCTCTGCCATGCCAACCGCATCAATCTTTTGCGGCTTTGGCTGAGATACCCTATACAGACAGCGGCTTCATCCTCAGCTAAGTACCCAATGATTTTGTGGCTGAGGCCATGGCAGCCACCGGCCCCTGGTCAGGGACATTGTGCCAGTCAATCAACTGCCCTTCCCTCCTCCTCCCCTGCAGCCCCACCTACCAAGCCCCGTTAGCATGCCCTTAGTGGACCACAGCCACCCAGTTGGCGGCAGGATCCAATAGTTCTTACCGGGTTGGCAGGCTATAACATCAGACATGTGGGGCCTGCAAATTGTACAGAATGGGTATGCTCTGCCCTTCCTGACTGATCCATCGCACCTTCCAACATCCTCAAAACAACTGACAAAGAACAATCTGTCCTTTTTACGACAGGAAGTGCAAGCCCTTTTGGCAAAAGTGCAATCGAGAGGGTGCCGCCATCTGAAATGGGTCATAGCTGTTTGTCCCGCTATTTTGTGATATCAAAGAAGGACGGAGGTCTTCGTCCAATTTTAGACCTGCGCCCTCTCAATCCCTTCCTCCAGAAGGACAAATTCAAAGTGCTCACCTGGCCCAGGTCTTGTCTGCTCTCGACCCTGGAGACTGGATGGTGACCTTGGAGCTACAGGACTCCAATTTCAATATACCCGTCCTGCAGGCTACCTGCGCTTTGTGCAGGGACAGGAGCATTTTCATTTCCCTGTGCTCCCCTTTGGTCTCACCAGCCCCCCTTAAGTGTTAATGAAAGTGGTGGCAGTATATCTTCAGAGGCCAGGGGTCCCAGTCTTCCCCCACCTCAGTGACGGCATGTTGAAGGCAGGCTTGCCCCAGGCAGTCGTCCTCTTTGGGGTTCACTATCAATGTGCTGAAGTCACACCAGGTATGACTTCAGCACATGGATAGTGAACCCCAAAGATGACAGGAGGTTTCAATCAATCAATCAATCAGGTGTTTGTTAAGCGCGACTACTCACCCATAGGGGTCTCAAGGCGCTGGGGGGAGGGGTTCGCAGGTTCCAGTCCATCAAGGAGGGGGTCTGTTGAAGAGCCAGGTTTTGAGGTTTCTTGCGAAGATGGGGAGCGATGTTGTCTGTCTGAGGTGGAGCGGAAGGTCGTTCCAGGCTCTGGCCGATAGGAAGGAGAAAGAGCGGCCTCCCGATCTGGTCTTTCTGGTGCAGGGTACCACGGCGTAGGAGAGCTGGGCTGATCGTAGGGTCCTTTGGGGTGCGTGGAATTTGAGTCGGCTGTTCAGGTATGCTGGTCCGGTGTCGTGGAGGGCCTTGTGAGCGTAGTCCTTCTCAGACCCTCCCATTCATCAGAGCCATTCTGGACATAGGCTAATCCCAGCCTCTGTCCTGGATTTCCGTGAGGTCGACTCTGAGGCTGCTGTGGCTGACGGTGTCCTGCATCCTGCTGGTCAAGCATGCCATGTGGCATATGCAGACTCTGCAGTGCGATCTGAAGTTTCAGTGGGGCCAACAAAAAAGGGAACCTCTCCAACCATGTGCAGATTTTGGAGGAGACCACAAAATATCTGCAGTGGTGGTTGTTGGACCTTGATTGCGTCACCATCAGACCCCTCACCCTTCCCCACTCAGGGCTGACAGTAATGACCAATGACTTCTGAGCTGGGGTGGCCACCTAGGAAAGGTGGAGATCAGAGGTCTCTGGCGTAGTCCCAGCTCGAAAACACCCTCCTGGAGCTGAAGCCATCCAATTGATATTGAAAGCCTTCCTTCCATCCATCAAGGGGAAGCTGGTACAGGTGCTTATGGACAACACAATCACCTTGTGGTATTGCAACAGTCAGGGTAAAGTGGAACCCTGTGTCAGGAGGCACTATGCCTTTGGAAATGGCTGGACCATCAAGGGATTTTCCAAGTGGTGAACCCCCTAGCAGGATCTTTAAAATGCAAGGGATGATGAGCTCAGCTGTTGACACCTTGTAGATCACAAGTGGCAGTCGCACCCGGATGTGGTGCAAGGCCTCTTCCGCACATGGGGAGGACCTTGGCTTAATCTATTTTGCCACCGCCAAGAACACACAATGGGCCTGATTCACAGAACTAACTTATGTCAAAAACGTAAACGTAAACGTAAACGTAAAGTTAGTACTTTTTAGGTATTCACAGAATACACTTACTCATTTTGGTATTCACAGAATGAACTTACTCATTTCGGTATTCACAGAAGTTAGTAGTCCTAACTTTAGGACTCCTAAATGCCTTCTGTGAATACCGAAGAGTCTTAAAGTTAGGATTTTCTCAGTTTAGGAGTAATACTACTCTAAACTGAGAAAAATCTAACTTAAGATTTTCGGTATTCACAGAAGGCATTTAGGAGTCCTAAAGTTAGGACTACTAACTCTGTGAATGCCGAAATGAGTAAGTTCATTCTGTGAATACCAAAATGAGTAAGTGTATTCTGTGAATACCTAAAAGTACTAACTTACGTTTACGTTTACGTTTTTGACGTAAGTTAGTTCTGTGAATCAGGCCCAATGTCAGTACGTCTACGCATTTGAGTTTCCAAGGCATCTCTTAATGGGAGAGGCGTTCTGCCTAGGATGGAACTTGGGACTCCTGTACGCCATCCCTCCAATACTTCTTTTGCCCTAAGTTCTGAAGAAGATCAGGACCGACCGAGCCCAAGTCATTCTTGTGGCTCAGATTGGGCATGGAGAGTATGGTATCCAGAGCTACTGGGCTTGAGCATCTGTCCTCTGATAAGGCTACCCCTCTGAGAGGATCTGCTGTCACTGCAACAGGGCAGGGTACCAAGGCATCTCTTAATGGGAGAGGCGTTCTGCCTAGGGTGGAACTTGGGACTCCTGTACTCCATCCCTCCAATACTTCTTTTTCCCTAAGTTCTGAAGAAGATCAGGACCGACCGAGCCCAAGTCATTCTTGTGGCTCAGATTGGGCATGGAGAGTATGGTATACAGAGCTTCTGGGCTTGAGCATCTGTCCTCTGATAAGGCTACCCCTCTGAGAGGATCTGCTGTCACTGCAACAGGGCAGGGTACTGCACCAAGGCCTTCACAATCTCCACCTTCATGCTTGGAAATTGAGCTGCAACATCTGACCACCTTTGATCCTCCTCCGGAGGTGGTTGATGTCATCTTGGCGACCAGGCGTCCCTCAAAAAAACACTGAGTATGCAAGGGACAGATTTGCAGATTGGTGTGGTATACACCTAATTGTCCCCAGTCTAGGCTACGTTATCTGATGTGGTGTTGTTTGTTTTGTCCCTCATCCTGCAAGGATTTGCTCTGTGCACTATTAAAGGGTACCCTTTAGCTCTTTCGTCCTTTATATGGTTGCCAGACCAGCTCTTGTTATTTAAATCACTGGTTGTGAAAAAAAAAATTTGAAGGCCTGCAACCCGGTTTCCTCCCTTTCCCTTTGACAGGACGCAGTAGAACCTTAATTTTATCCCCACATATTTCATGTGCACTCCCTTTGAGCCACTTTATAGCTGTCCTTTGCAGGTTCATTGTTGCCATCACATTGGCATGGCAAGTGTGTGAACTTCAGGCTGTCTGTGTTAACCCACCGTACCCCACCTTCTTCCCATACAAAGTGATTCTGCAAGTGCGAGGATCCTTGCCAAAAGTTGAGCGGCTTTTCCACGTTGGTCACACCATCACTGTGCCGGTGTTCTGTGCTCTGCCTCACTCCTCTGAGTAGAAGAGTCTCCATCACTTGGACCCCAAAGGAGCACTGAGCTTGCTACCACTGTTTTGGCACGCGGAGTTCATTTCCAGGGCATCTGCCAGAGGGCTACGTGGGCATCACTCCATATGTTCACAAAGCACTACTGTCTGGACAGCCAGGATCACTGTGAAGGCATTTTGCCCACTTGGTCATGCAGGACTTTTTTAGTTTGAGCCAATTCACACACCAACTCCTAATAGGTAATGCTGTGGTATCCTATTAAAAGATGAGGCATCTGCAGTTAAAAGTCTTGTCTAGTTACTTACCTTTGGTAACACTGTTTCTGATAGAGACTCTATCTAGCCGCAGATTTCTAATCAGCCCTCCCATCCTCTCTATTCTGTAAACTGGACTCTATTCACTAATAAGATCCCAAGTCTAGGAATCTGCACACTGGTTAAGGCCAATTTGCTGTTGAGGCTCTGCGTCTGGGGGGTGTGGACAGCCTCGAAAGCAACTGACGTCAGCGTGCGGGAGTGGCACCTATATGGGCACTGCACATAATTTCCAGAGTGGAACATGTCAGTGCGGAGCCACGCAGTGCCACTTACCAGCACTCAGAGGTACTGCTCAAAAGTTTCCAAATCCAGTTTGATGTCTGGGGAATATGCAAAAGGGGAGGAATCTGCAATTAGAGTCTCTACCAGAAAGACCATTACCGAAAGTAAGTAAATGGTTCTTTATGTTGTTCTCCCCTGAAATGTATCCCCAATATGTTTGGATCACTTCTTGCCCTGATGTAAAATGTTCAATGGAGAGGGTAAACAAAAGTGATGGCAGGGGGCAACCCTGCTGCCGAATGCCACCTGATCTGTTGCCATTTGCTAATAGTTCAGTAGTCTATCCCCCATTGATCTGTAGTTGGGAAACACCCAGCTACAAAATAATGCACCAAAGCTCATTTTGAGCAGAGTCTCACTCAGAAAGCTTCAGCTGACCCAATTGAATTCTTTCTCTGCATCAAGTGTGACCATATTTTCTTTCTGATTACTTTATTTATCAGGTGTGTTGCCCCTATGTATGTTATCATGTGTCTGGGGATCTCTAATGAATCCCAATTGGTCTGCATCAATTAACTCTGGCATGTATCCTTCTAGTTTGGTGGCAAACGTTTTTATGAATAGTTTTGCATCTAGGCTAAGCAGTGTTACGTGACTTACCTTATTTATGTTCCTTCCCTGGTTTCAGTATCAGAGTGACATCTGCGTCCTTCGTTGATGCTGTAACCCCATTGTTATCAAATATCCTATGTGGTATCCTCCTCTAAAGGTGGCAGTGTGGTAAGGATATTATACTACACCCATACTCCACCACACTCAGTGGTGGGAAAAAGGAAAACCTTTTTTATACAACCCTCACCCTCTCTAGCAGTGGCATGCTTCATCATGGGTTTAACCTGACTCCTGAAGGTCAGGGTGGGCGCGACCATATTCCAGGGAGCTCTTTGAAGAATTATTTGTTTTTGGGGGGTTATATATTATTAGATAAAATTCCTCATCCACACCAAGGTATCCCTTTATTCGTGGGGGGATGGGAAAGATTAAAACTGTAAATACACGGGAGCAAGCAGGATATTGTGGTCCTATGACTCTAGTGTTTAGAACGCCGACATGTTTCTGCCCTACTCTATAGGCCTGACATAGGACCTGGACATTCCCCAGGGCAAAGAAAGTGAAAGTGGTTCCCCAGTGGCGCACCACTGTAACGATTTTAAAGACAATGCATGGCATGCAAAAGGTAAGCTTATGCATACAGGTAAAAAGTGATGTACTTGCCGTATTTTTAAAGTACCTGTGATGAGAAAAGACATACCAAGTGTTTGTATGGCTGTATTAACTCTGTAGGTGTGTTTTTTACCTCCTAATATCTCCATTAATATACACTGCCAACATAGACATATTTTGCGCTCCTAGTCTCTAGGTGCTGCATAAAAGCATTTACATGGTTTTTACTGTGCTAGCGTTATTCATATGTAGATAGTAGTACCATACTTCGGTGCTCTTGAAGGTGTGTCTAAATTACAGACTAATCTCTATTTTAGGTACACGTAGTGCAATGTGGAAACATTGAGACTCACAGTCATTCCAATGATATAAAACCCCAAACATTAATAAAAGGCCAGATGGCCGTGACATGCAAAATTCTTTAAGAACATCAAGGTACTGAGTGTGTGTTATTTTGTCAGAGAGGTATCAGCAACTTACCACATATGCAGGTAAATTATACTCATCAGGGGGCGGTTAGGGTAGGTCCTGTAGTCACCCTCTAATATACAAGTACATTACAAATACAAGGCCCCAACCATATCAAGGCTCTCCACATCTACAAATAATGCGTTTCTTCCAACCAAACCAGCATTTTTTAGAAAGAGGCGGCAGGAGGGGGAGGCGCAGCAGAAGAGGGGGATGAAAAATACAGTGGGAGAACAAAGAAGGAGAGGGCATGAACACCCATAGTTGCACACAGGACAATCAACCCCAGGCCCGAGCAGCCTGTACACATAGTGGTTAATCTTACCTTAGAAGAGCTATCCACTGCCGAACTAGCAGTACTGAACAAAGGATTGGGATTTGTCCACACTACGCTTATGGACAAATTCAAGATGCGATGGGAATTAGCAAAATTCTTCAAGAAAATCCGTGTGAAAGGCTTCTTCCAGAAGACTCCAGTCATGAATTCAGATGACAGCCATACCAATTTGAGAAAAAAAATCAGGATTTTACCCTCCACCGTCCTCAATCCCGCTGGAAGTACTAGCCTTCGAAGAAGCAGTCACCAAACAGGTTAAAGAACTAAACCCAAGAAGAAATTCCTTTTAAAACCTCACCAGACAAGAGAGAGAAGCTCTGGACTCCCTTAGCAAAAACTATCATCTTGTAATAAAGCCAGCTGATAAAGGGGGAGCCATAGTTATCCAAAGTAAGGCAGACTCCAGGGAGGCATGCCTTACCCTCCTACAACATAGGAGAAACTACACCGTCGTAATTTAAGATCAGACCCAACTCCCCGCCTCAGGGATACAATTATGACCCTTCTGGACGAGGCCATGGAAAACGATTGGATCACAAGGAAAGAATGTGAATTTCTCTCCTCTAAGGAGCCACGGATGCCACAATTCTCTACACTTCCTAAAATACATAAAGGCAGACATCCGCCACCAGGAAGACCAATAATGTCGGGCATCGGATCCATTTGCGAACTTCTGTCAAAATTCACTGATTGGTTCCTCCAACCTCTAATGAAGAACAAAAGGTCATATATACAGAACACTAAACATCTCCCCAACCTCCTACATGAGGTTGATTTTGATCCAGCCACAGAAGTGATGATGTGCTTAGATGTCGAAGCCCTGTATACAAGTATCCCACAAGAAGAGAGCCTTAGGGTGATTACTGATCTCCCACTGGCCCAGGATTGGTACTGGGCAGCTCCAGTCCAGTGGATCATGAGTCTGGCCAAATTGGCCCTCACCGAGAACTTCTTTGGCTTTGAAGACCAGATGTTCCTACAGTGCCATGGGACATCTAAATGGAGCACGTTCGCCCCAAGCTTGGCCTGTCTGTATGTTAGATGGTTTGAAAAAGAAAACATCTGGACAAATAACCCATACAGCATGGACATCCACCTATGGTGGCTGTATATAGACAACATCTTTGTGATCTGGCATTGCACAGGCACAACTATGAAACCCTTCATGACATGGCGAATTTTAGGAATCCATTTCTGAAGTTTACCCTGACGGCAGACAGAAATACTGTATCCTTTCTGGACGTCACCATCTCTCCCTGTACACAAAACCGACAGATCGTAACAGCCTCTTACATTTCAGCAGTGCACATCCTAGAGCACTGAGGGAAAATCTGCCTGTAGGGCAATTTTTAAGACTCAGAAGGAATTGCACGGATGAACAGGATTTCAAAAGAGAGTTTGAGACCCTCCCTAAGAAATTAAGAGAGATGGCCTACCCCGAGAAAGTCATAAAAAAGTTCCAAAAACGAGCGCAAAATATCCCAAACCAACACAAAACAAGAAACTGATATCTTGATTTTTGTCAGCATCTATCATTCTTTGTCAAACAACATCTAAAAAATTGTCAATAAAAAATGGCACAAACTTACAACCAGTCAATTAACCCTTTCAAAATCAATGCTCTCCTTTAAACGAAACAGGAGCATTAGAGACAGACTGGTGCATAGCAACACCTGGAAAGAAATACCAGAACGCCAACCCACACTATGGGACCTTCCCCCTATGACAGGTCACCGCCCATGTGGAAATTGCTCTGTCTGTCACTGGACAGAACACTCAAGAACACTAGAATTGAGTCTCCTGACTACATTGGAGCAGAGAACCCATACTTACTGCAATAGCAGCAATGTAATCTACATAATCACATGCCTATGCGGACTGCGCTACATTGTAATGAAGACTAGAAAATTCAAAATCTGGATAAGGGAACACAGAAGTACTGTTCGCTGCAGATGGCCATCAACTAAACTTACGGTACACTTTATAGAGATGAATCATACAGACAAAGACCTGAGATGGTCAATCATTGAAAAATTGACCCCAGGAGGTGATAATCACCAACAAGCTCTTGGAAAAAGAGCAAAGATGGATCTATAGGCTACAGACAAACATCAGAGGTCTCAACGATGAGATGCCATGGCAACAACTGAACCTACGATAAAGCCATGGATGCCACTTCTAGACTTCTGACGTAATCCATAAAGACTATCCCTACAAAATTAAATACCTGTCGGGCCACATGCATTTGTTTTTGATCTTTTCATGGATGTGAGTCTACTATCCAGATCTGTTATGTAGGGACATAAATAACCACAAAATGCATGTCTTGTGTTATTAACTATACCAAATGTATTCTCAAGGCAAACTGGCCATTGTACCATAATGCACACACTTTATGTACACATAGATATTAACTATACCACATTTGCTCACAAGGCAAATTTACCTTTATGTACACACTTTGTGTATGTATAGATATAACCCCCTCAATACATGCACTCATCTTCTCTGTTCAATTTAATTGGTAAACTACAGAAAAAAATGAAATTTCAGCATTTGTCATTTAATTAATGCCAATATATAAGATGGGACTGGGGATGTATTTAAGGTCTCGTAGTAGCAGCGTAATAGGTGAACACTGACAACATAGTCGGCCCTGTTAGTGTTTTATGGCTATCCTGAGGTTTTTGTTGTCACCATTCTAATTGGACAACAGAGAAGTCTGTTCACCGTGATGACTGTAAATCTGCACCTAGTCTATACTGGACTGATTTTATTATGTATTACATGTTTTATTATACCCATGTATTTATATTTGAGGTGTATTGCACACTGCACTTTTATGGTCGTAAGACCAAAATTAAGTTTTGATGATGATGAGGAAAATGGGACTACAATTCCCAACATGCGTCCTCATGTGGTGCTCGAAAAAACCTTTCAGGAGACCGCACGTGATCATACGTCCCCCTACACTTGGATGCAGGGAGACGCCTGTAGCACCACCCACAGGATACAGATGCTGATTACAACGCTCCTGCAAGAGCACGCACAGCGCCTCATGGTCACAACCCACAAATCACTTGACCCAATTAGAGATATAACAGGCACTCAGACCAGTTACAATTCACCAGCCAGGGAGAGTGGTGCACCGAACAGATTTGCAGCGGGCAGGGACCCTTGATGTTGTAAGTAAACAGCTTGCTGGCCTCTCGTTACCCCGATGTTCTTTGTATGCGAGACCTCTCAAAAACTGACCTTACGCTTCCCTCCTTTGATACCTGTATATAAAAAGTGTGACTACAGGGCCTACCCCAACCGCCCCCTGATGGGTATAATGTTCCTGAATCTGTGGTAAGTTGCTGATACCTTTCTGACAAAATAACACACACTCAGTACTGTGATGTTCTAAAAGAATTTTGCATGTCACAGCTATCTGGCCTTTTATTAATGTGTTGGGTTTTATATCATTGGAATGATTGTGAGTCTCAATGTTTCCACAGTGCTCTACGTGTACCTAAAACAGAGATTAGTCTGTAATTCAGACACACCTTTAAAAGCACCGAAGTATGGTACTACTATTTGCATATGAAAAATGCTAGCACAGTAAAAACCTTGTAAATGCTGTTATGCGGCACTTAGAGTCTAGGAGTGCAAAATATGCCTATGTTGGCAGTCTATAATAATGGAGATATTAGGAGGTAAACAAACACACCTACAGAGTTAATACAGCCATACAAATACTTGGTATGTCTTTTTTCATCACAAGTACTTCTAAAAATACGGCAAGTACATCACTTTTTACCTGCCTGCATAAGCTTACCTTTTGCATGCCTTGCATTGTCTTTAAAATCGTTACAGCGTTGCGCCACTGGGAAACCACTTTCACTTTCTTCGCCCTGATGAATGCCCAGGACCTATGTTAGGCCGACAGAGTAGGGCAGAAACATGTTGCCATTCTGAACAGAAGGGGCATAGGACTACAATATCCTGCTTTCCCTGTGTATTTACAGTTTTAATCTATATAAAAAACGATTTTCCTTTTGCCTACAACAGAGTGCAGTTGAGTAGAGGTGTAGTATAATCTCCTTACCACACTGCCACCTGGGGCGTGAAGGCGATATCGTACGCCGACGATACCCAGCTGGTGTTCTCTTTTAACGAGCAGTCGGAGGACACCTTTAAGAGTTTTAAGGGCTGTTTGAAAGACATTTCACTATGGATGAACACTAATAAGCTTAAACTCAATGCCGAGAAAACGGAAGTGTTGTTCTTTGGCAAAAACCCGCCGTTAGCAGCGGACTTGTGGTGGCCACTGGAAATGGGTTCCCCTCCCACCCCCGAAGTCATGGTAAAAAATCTGGGAGTTAAGTCGGAAACTGACCTTTCTTTTTCTGCCCAAATCCGGCAAGTGACAGCGTCCTGTTTTAGCAAACTGAGAAGCCTGCGGAAGTTCCTCCATCTGTTGCCGGAGCACTGCCGCCGAGTCATAGTCCATGCCACTGTGACATCTAGAATGGACTATGCGAACGGCCTCTATGTGGGCCTGCCGGCATACTTGGTCAGAAGATTGCAGATGGTTCAGAATGCGGCTGCAAGACTGATTAGACGGGTACCATTCCGTCATCACATCTCTCCGCACATCAAGGAGCTCCACTGGTTGCCAGTGGCTAGAAGAATTGAGTTTAAGGCTTTGACATTAGCATTCCGGTCAATCCATGGTAACTGTCCCAGCTACTTGAAACAACGCCTATGTAGCTATAAGCAGAATCGACTGCTGAGATCGAACGCACAAAATCTGCTTTGCACTCCACAGTTTAGGAGAGCCCGGATGGGTGGCAGATCTTTCACGGTCAAGGCTTCCAAGCTTTGGAACTCCTTGCCAAATAATATCCGGCATATTGATTCAGAGCCACTATTTAGGAAAGCGGTGAAAACATGGCTCTTTAGCTTAGGTTAGTATGCCCAGGGCTTTCTATGTTTCAGACCTTCTGTGCCTGCCACCTATTGCTATAGCACTGGGACACCTCTGTTTGAGGTAGCTGTTCGCGCTTTATAAATGTCGGTATTATTATTATTATTATTAGAGGGGAATACCACATAGGATATTTGATATTGAATAGGGAGTTCATATCCCCTTACCTTTCTTTTACGAAATGACCTCTTTACCCTTCTGGGTCAAGGACTCCCTCTCCTGCTCCTAAGTGTTTAAGGACCCCATTGTTATCATCTAAGTTATTGAAAATATTTGTCAAGTGGGGAATCAGTATTTCTTCAGACGTCCTACAGAAGTCAGTAGAGTACCCATCTGGACTGTGGGCTTTCCCTACCTTGATTGCTCCTATAGCTGTCACGATTATTCACAATGCACTTACACGAAGGGCTCCTTACCCCCGAATGAATAATGTCTTGTGTGTTGGGTATAGGGCACCACCAGCAGGCAGATGGCGCTCGCTGGACTACAAGTCCCAGAATTCCTTGGGACGCCTGGCTAGAAGGCGAATTGGGCACCGCCTTGGATTCTATCACCACTATAAAGCCCCTCCCCTTCCTGGGGTCGGGGCTTGACAATCTCGCATTTTTCGGCGTTCTACAGAGCGGATGGTGTTCCCCGCTGGATTTCCTGTTTGGATGTTGTTTCCCAGCTGTGTCCTGTTTCGTCTCATGGGGAAACTGCTGAACCAAAGCCCGGCTTCCTCGGAGGTGTTGTAAGCCGGTATTTTCACTTTCCCACTGTTGCTGACCTTTCTACATCCCGGCGAGTCAGCCCGGGGATTCAGGAGGTTAGAAGCCTTTGATTTCCACAAGCGCCCGGATATTCAGGTATTTAGCCTTTAGATGGGAGGGAAGCGTTGGAGCGCTCCTTCCGCACCTGCAATTTGTTAAACTTTGAGTATTCTAGTGCCACGTTTGTTTCCTCTCGTTGAGCCAACAACTTTCAACATACACTGTGATTTTTAACAGTGATTTTCGCCCGCTTTGCTCAGTGTTTCTGGAACCAGGCGTTTTGTTAAAGAGTGTGTCTTTAACCCTCTTTCCGTTACGCTGTGCTGCTAAACAGCGTACTTGTGTTCAATACTGGTGCTATTATCAGTTCTTTCAAGGCATCGTTTCAGTGACTTTGGTATTGCTTGACTTCAACCCCTGGGTTCCTGAGCCCAAAAGGATCCTAGTTTTCCTATTCTGTGACTTTAAGTGTGTGGTCTCTATTGGATTATAATTCTTTGACCCTTCTTTTTGAGTATTTGCTGCTGTTCACTGAGTGAGTATCTGAATATACTGCATTTAATTGTTTTGGGTATGAATGTTATTCCCTGAGCTTCACCTCATTACCCTTCTCTGTTCTTTCATCTGCAGCTTATCATTGCGGGTAACTTCTGAAGATCTACCAAACCATAGACCAGACTTAAAGTTTAAGAAGATACCAGCACAGCAGCTGAGTTTATTATTTTGTCCCTTTTCCCTATTCCCCGGGGTGCTTCCTTACATAGCAGTGTATCTCTACTCTGTGTGGGGTAGTTCTAGGGGGAATAGGGGGACTTCTCTACACTCCATCGTCCCTGCTGGCAAAACTAAAGGTTAGTGGCATTACTTGTTTTGGCGCTCCTGACACATCCTGACAGATTGTCAAGCCCAAGACTATAGCCTAGCCTGGATGATGGATACTAACGCCGTTTTGACCTCCCTCTTGGAGAGCCTATCATCTCTTCAACAGGAGGTACAAACTTCCCGATCAGAAAATCAGGAATTGAGGAAAGAGATGGGCACGTTACGCAGGGAAGTAGCAGGCCTAACCAGGAAGGGTAAACCCGATAGTACAGGGCAGGAGCCTATATAAAAGAATGGACTCTTCCTCCTCCAATACATGCCGATCATCCACCCCTTCTAGGAAAGACGCAGGGAACAGGGTTCTTTTCTGCACCACAAGCAACCACTCATTCTTCCGAGTCAATTCCCACGGTCCATGTCTTACAAAATACAGGAATTCCCTTGGCACCCCCTGAACGCTTTTTTGGGGACCCAAAAAAGTTTGAAATCTTTTTGAACCAATGTAGATTACACTTCTTATGTAAACCTGCGGTTTTTCAAGATGAACCGGCCAAAACCGCTTTCATGATGTCGTACATGGGGGGCAACGCTGCTAGTTGGACTATACCGTTGATGGAACGAAATGACCCCATTCTACACAACTTCACGAATTTTTGTGTGGAGATGAGAAAGTTGTTTGACCGTAAATCCCACATGCTGACTCTAGATCGGGAGCTCATAACCCTTAAACAAGGATCTCAGGATTTACTGACATATATAACCACATTTAATCGTCTTGTTGTGGAAACTGATTGGCCCCAGGAAAAACGCACCTCTCTGTTTTACCAGGGATTGCGTGGAGAACTGAAAGACGTCCTGTCTCAAGTGGTGCAAATGCCCCAGACTTGTGAAGAGATTATAGATCTCACGGTGCAACTGGACCACCGATTACTAGAAAGAAAAGGGGACAGAACTAGAGGAGAGAACCGTTTCTTTGTTCCCAGATCAAAGCCCGTAATTGAAGAACATACTAAAGGTATGGAAGGAACCGAACCCATGCAAATTGGTGGCATTCGAGGACCCCTCACAACAGAGGAAAGAGAAAAAAGACGGAAGTTGAAACTGTGTCTTTATTGTGGGAAGAGTGGACACTTCATCAAGGAGTGCTGCGCTAGAACTAAATTTCCTGAAAAACCAAACACACTACGGATACAAGCTGCGTTACTTCAGCAATCAGAGAAGATTGAGGTGGGGGAAAACTGAAGAGCCTGAGCCAGGATGAGATCTCTGGTTCAGGTGGTGAACGAGAAAAGATCTCTTCAGTAATAGCCAACACCATACAATCATCAGTGGCGCATTTGAACGTATGTATTACTCTATGGATTACCGAAGAAATACCACTAAAGATGTCTGCCTTGCTGGACTCAAGAGCAACTGGGAATTTCATAGACCAGAAGTATGCTCAAAATATTGGGGTACTGTGTGAGAAAAAAATGTCCCCTGAACCTGTGAAAGCCGTAGATGGGACGGCACTGACGTCAGGACCAGTAAGATACCATACTATTCCCGTATCAATGCAATTCGGGTCTGACCACTTCGAGACCATCCAGTTTGACCTCATAGATGCCCCACAATTCCGTCTTATCCTAGGGATGCCATGGTTGACGCTACATGATCCTGTCATTTGATGGGCAGCTCGCACCGTTACCTTGAATTCCGAATATTGCAGAGAGCATTGTACCAAACAATACATTCACCAAAGAAAGAAGTGCAATACTCAGGCAGGCCTTTTGGCCACTGGATGCGAAGACACCCAGTATTGCTGTTCCATTACATTGCCTAGCGTCTATGAGGAATATCAACCTGTATTCAATAAACAGAAGGCTACCCAATTACCTCCTCACCGAACATACGACTGTCGAATAGATTTGATGCCTGGAGCAGCCATTCCCTGTAGCAGAGTGTATGCCCTTACCGAACCAGAAACACAATATTTAAAAAAATATCTGGACGAGAACCTTGCCTCTGGTTTCATCCGACACTCCTCATCTCCAGCCTCGTCCCCTCTCTTCTTCATTCCGAAAAAGATTGTGAAGATCTTAGGACCTGTATCGATTACAGAGCGATCAACAGGATCACCATAAAAAATCGATACCCCCTACCACTCATACCTGTGCTTCTGGACCAGCTCAAAGGTGCTCGTATCTTCACGAAACTGGATTTACGGGGTGCCTACCATTTGGTGAGAGTAAAAGCCGGCGACGAATGGAAGACAGCTTTCCGAACCAAATTTGGACTCTACGAGTATCAAGTGATGCCCTTTGGGCTATGTAACGCCCCAGCTGCCTTCCAGTATTTCATGGATGAAGTACTTCGGGGTTTTTAGAAACATTCTGTATTGTCTACATTGATGATATACTTATCTATTCATCAACACCCCAAGAACATGTTACCCATGTGAAGGCGGTCCTGGATAGACTCCGACAACATTCATTATTTGCAAAACTGGAGAAGTGCCTTTTCCATGTTGAAGAAGTCGCCTTCTTGGGTTACGTTATCAACGCTCAAGGATTCCAGATGGATATGGGCAAAGTAGAAGCAATTACGCAGTGGAAGGCTCCTCATCATGTTAAATCTGTACAGAGCTTCCTGGGTTTTGCTAACTTTTACCGGCGTTTCATCAAGGACTTCTCAAAGATTATACACCCTATATCCAGTTTGCTGAGAAAAAACACTCCTTTTGTTTGGAGCAAAGAAGCAAACCACTCGTTCCAAACACTAAAAAGACGATTCACTCAGGCTCCTATCTTGCGGCATCCTGACTCTCAATTACCCTTTGTCGTAGAAACAGATGCCTCTCAGTACGCCATAGGAGGAGTGTTATCACAAAGACATCCAGACACAGGACAGCTACATCCCGTGGCCTACTTCTCAAAGAAACTCACCCCCTGTGAAGTAAACTATTCCATCACCGACAAAGAACTGTTAGCCATAAAAAGAGCCTGTGAGGAATGGAGGCATTACTTATTAGGAGCGCATCACACAGTCGAAATATACACAGACCATCGCAATCTGCTGTTTTTAAAAACCGCCAGAGCCCTAACACCACGTCAACTACGGTGGTCCCTCTTTTTCTCTGATTTTGACTTCATTATCAAGTATCGATCAGGTCCTCAAAATGGTAAAGCAAATGCCCTCTCTCGTATTGAAGAACCCGAAACTAGTACACAGGAGGATATTCCCGATCCGCCTTCAATCCTCCCCGAAACAGCCTTTCAATGTAAAACACTTGCATTGATTACATCACAAGACTTCTTTGAGGACTTGAAAGTGTCCTTAGCAGATGTGGATGTTCAGGCTTGGACACAAGAAGACCCAGAACATCGAACAGAAACCGGGAATTTGTTGTATCACTATCACGCTTTGTATATTCCTGATGCTGTCCTGCAACTACGAGTGCTAGCTTGGGCACATGATTCAAGGTTAGGAGGACATTTGGGGGAATACAAAACCATTTCTTGCATAGAACGTTCCTTCTGGTGGCCCACGTTGCGAAAAGATACCCGAAAATACCTAAAGAATTGCGCCATATGTGCACAAGGGAAATCCAGTCATGCAAAACCTGCAGGACTACTACGTCCATTACCCATTCCTCCTAGGCCTTGGCACACTGTGTCTATGGATTTTATTGTAGAAATGCCTCCTTGTGAAGGGTACACCACCATCTTGGTTGTCGTAGACCACTTAACTAAGATGGGACACTTCATCCCATTAAAACATCTGCCCACCTCTTCTGAATTGGCCATCATTTTTCTCCAGCATGTAGTCAGAGCTCACGGAATTCCAAATGTTCTTATCACAGACCGTGGAACTCAGTTCACTTCTCGCTTTTGGAAGGCCTTATGCGAAACCATGAGAGTAGAAGCCAGGTTGTCTACCAGTTACCATCCTCAGACAGATGGAAAAACAGAACGTCTTAACCAGACATTGGAACAATATCTCCGCTGCTTCACCTTGCAGAATACCATGGATTGGTACACATTACTTTGGATGGCAGAATTCGCCTACAACAATGCAGAACATTCAACCCTTGGTTGCTCCCCTTTCTTCTGCCTTACTGGACATCACCCGAACATGCTTCCTTTCGAATGGCCAATAGTCTCCAACCATCCTTCCATACATGAACACCATGCCCATCTCAGAGCTGTGTTAATTGATGCCAAGCAGCATTTAGCCGCAGCGCAAGCAACTCAAAAGCTTTTCGCTGACAAAAAGAGGGCCCCAGAACCTGTATACAAGTTGGGAGACAAGGTATGGCTGGCCACTAAGAATCTCCATCTCAAGGGAATAGACAAGTTGAAACCCAAGTACATAGGCCCCTATAGTATTGAGGAAGTGATTAATCCAGTAACCATTAAATTGTCCTTACCCCGCTCGTGGCGTATACACCCTGTCTTTCATGTCTCTCTACTCCATCCCTGTCCTATGAGCACAAGGTTACTAGACAGGCCTTTACCCTTGGAAATAGATGGTCAGGAAGAATACGAAGTACAAGAAATCCTAGATTCTCGAATGATGAGGGGAAGAGTGCAGTATCTAGTGGATTGGAAAGGATATGGGGTTGAGGATAGAACCTGGGAACCATTGCACAACCTCCATTGCCCTCTTCTATTAGAACGTTTTCACACCCTACATCCAGGTAAACCAGGACGACTGCCGAGACGGCGGTCCTCGGGAGGGGGTTCTGTCATGATTATTCACAATGCACTTACACGAAGGGCTTGTTACCCCCGAATGAATAATGTCTTGTGTGTTGGGTATAGGGCGCCACCAGCAGGCAGATGGCGCTCGCTGGACTACAAGTCCCAGAATTCCTTGGGACGCCTGGCTAGAAGGTGAATTGGGCGCCGCCTTGGATTCTATCACCACTATAAAGCCCCTCCCCTTCCTGGGGTCGGGGCTTGACAATCTCACATTTTTCGGCGTTCTACAGAGCGGATGGTGTTCCCCGCTGGAGTTCCTGTTTGGATGTTGTTTCACAGCTGTGTCCTGTTTCGTCTCATGGGGAAACTGCTGAACCGAAGCCCTGCTTCCTCGGAGGTGTTGTAAGCCGGTATTTTCACTTTCCCACTGTTGCTGACCTTTCTACATCCCGACGAGTCAGCCCGGGGATTCAGGAGGTTAGAAGCCTTTGATTTCCACAAACGCCCGGATATTCAGGTATTTAGCCTTTAGATGGGAGGGAAGCATTGGAGCACTCCTTCCGCACCTGCAATTTGTTAAACTTTGAGTATTCTAGTGCCACGTTTGTTTCCTCTCGTTGAGCCAACAACTTTCAACATACACTGTGATTTTTAACAGTGATTTTCGCCCGCTTTGCTCAGTGTTTCTGGAACCAGGCGTTTTGTTAAAGAGTGTGTCTTTAACCCTCTTTCCGTTACGCTGTGCTGCTAAACAGCGTACTTGTGTTCAATACTGGTGCTATTATCAGTTCTTTCAAGGCATCGTTTCAGTGACTTTGGTATTGCTTGACTTCAACCCCTGGGTTCCTGAGCCCAAAAAGGATCCTAGTTTTCCTATTCTGTGACTTTAAGTGTGTGGTCTCTATTGGATTATAATTCTTTGACCCTTCTTTTTGAGTATTTGCTGCTGTTCACTGAGTGAGTATCTGAATATAGTGCATTTAATTGTTTTGGGTATGAATGTTATTCCCTGAGCTTCACCTCATTACCCTTCTCTGTTCTTTCATCTGCAGCTTATCATTGCGGGTAACTTCCTAAGATCTACCAAACCATAGACCAGACTTAAGGTTTAAGAAGATACCAGCACAGCAGCTGAGTTTATTATTTTGTCCCTTTTCCCTATTCCCCGGGGTGCTTCCTTACATAGCAGTGTATCTCTACTCTGTGTGGGGTAGTGCTAGGGGGAATAGGGGGACTTCTCTACACTCCATCGTCCCTGCTGGCAAAACTAAAGGTTAGTGGCATTACTTGTTTTGGCGCTGCTGACACATCCTGACAGAAGCATCCCCAACCTCCATCTGTTCTATGGGTCCATTTAATTATTCCCTTTGGGTCTCAGTCAGCGATGGTAATGGCAGGTCTATAGACAATCTCCCATTTCCAAACTATCTTCCTCACCTCTGTCATACAGCCTGTGGTAGACTAATCTAAGTGCCTCTGTTGTTTCTTCCTGACCCTTTATCAGTTCTCTTTGGGGGTCATAAATCCCAATGGCTTTCAATTTTAGTGCTAGAAGTCACTGACCTTGTTGTTTTTGGTATAATATTTCTGTTGAAGCCTCAGCAGCTTTCATGAGGCCTTGTTAGTCTAAATGTCCATCAACTGTCCCTTTTAATATGTTAATTTTCCTCACCCTCCATTATGTGGTTTGGGCCTTATTCATTCATTGCTGTTCCCTTAAATCTCCTTTGGTTTGGGCATCATGGGCTGTAGTATTCCCCAATCATATGCCTTTAATGCCTCCCATATCACACACTGCGTAGCAGGGTATGGTTTGTGTATTGTACAAATTGATCCCTGAGCACTCCGTCGAAAAAAATTCCAAAATTAGAAAAGTCTTCTTAATATTTTATTCACAGGATTTCAAATATCTTATCCTTGGTACCCAAGTTCTTCATAACACTAGCAAACACGTGTTTCGTTACAGGCAAATATTTTCCAGTTGACTTCCTTGGGGCTAGAAGAACTAATAGAAAATTAGAATTCCATAGTAAAACTATTGGTAAGAGCCATCACCAAAGTTCCATTAACCAAAATGAAGAGTATGCTATTCGAGGAACTGAAGAAATGTTTTGTTTATAAATAAAAAGTTAATCCATGCTTGTAACAATCATACAAAACATAGGGATCCACCCCGAGAAAGGTTCATAAGGGTGTGTTTCCTGTTATGACAGGACGCACGCAGTGTTTGCTTAAATACCCCTCACACACCAAAAGGGCCCTTGGTGTCATGCTTCATCATAGGGGTCTTCCCGCCCCGCTGCGGGACGGGGCGTGCTACGACCAGCGACTACGCGGGAGCACTGTTTTTACAAAACTATGTGTGGTGTAGGGGTAGTGAGAGGAAGGGTCAGAAGTGAATGCAAAAATTGTGAATTAAAAAGGACCTGGCCTCGTAGACTTAGAAATTTTAATACGTCGTGGAGGCTGGTGCTATTAAAAAAGTGGTTCGGAGATGTCCTGCGTATAATGTGCGGATACTCCTGATCAAGTCAACATGTTTCGAAGCATCAAAGGCTTCTTCATCAGGACTAGGAATGATCCCTTCAGTGCTCACTATGTTGCTATCAATGCGTAATAGAAAAAGTGTGCTATATACAAAACGATAAAAATGCAACAATCATGCACTTTATATTGCCCAATCAGTATTTCAAAATGTAAATCTGTAAAAGAGAGCATGGTTAGTTACACAATTGCGCCTCCCAAAGCGCAAACACATTAACGCCTGTAAATACAAAAGTGATTACGGTATCATTAGCCTTAGTTGTAACTCGAAAAACAAGCGCTGTGACCTGTTTAGGAAAAACGGGACAAAAGCAGAAACATACACACACAAAACAGAAAACACACTCTCTATGTTAGAGATCGGAGTAACTATAAAGAAATATCCATAGGTTGGTACATACTGGAATATGTAGGAGACAATGCTCCATGAGCCTTCTGAACGGGTGGGAAGGATGTTGCCACTGTATTCTGTTTGGTAAAAAGGAAAAAGAAGGAGGGAAAAGGAAGTTGGAATCCAGAGCCAGTGATTCGAGGAAATTTTCGAGACACCTAGTGTCATTGATGCCCTTCGCGGCTATGCCGTACTTACGTAGCAGTCAACACTACCTCACTCAATCGCCAACCCGCGGCTCCGTTGTGTAAGGAGATCTGCGAGGGGCCCCTATTTATGCGGACGTTAATTGATATTTAATTATACACAAATGGATGCACCTGCATCTGACTTTCGAAAGGAACCGGATGTGGATGACCGTTCATTTCCTGTGACTGATAAGTCACAAAGACTAGAACGGTAATACATGCACCCGCCCTGGAGTTCGTAGGTATCCGGATATGGATAACCATTCACTTCCTGTGACCGCTAAACAATAAAGACTAGAGCGGTAGAGTCAGGAAGGCATGCAGATAAAAGTGACAGCACCCACTGAGGTCGTAGACAATTTGGGGTGATAACCATTATTGTGGAGTTGGAAATGATTTAATCAGAATATCGATACACTGGCCGCGACGACGTTCACGATCTCTCATAAGTAAAAATTGTAAAAAAGATTGTAAAAAAGATTGTAAAAAAGAGAGCGTAGTGAATCTGAATAGTAATTCAGAATTCAAAATCAATTAGGGGTAAGTTACGGGTGTAGTTAGACGCAATACCCCAAAGGAGTACGCATAAAAGTACTGTTACCACTAACATGTTTGAGGGGAAAAGTAACTACATTGGTGGTGCCAAGGTCTAACCATGTTTTTTTTTTAAAAAGGCCCAAAGACACATATTCAAATTATAATTCCATGATGGTTGGCCCAGATTCGTGTTAATGTCCACAGAATGTGAAGGCTAACTCGGGAGTACGTATGGCTCCACAAATATAGACACTGCTTCTTGCTTTTCTCAACTTCCTTAGAGATAAATAAGCTTATATAAAATACAGATTAAGAGGGAAGAGAAAATAGAAGGGAAAGGAAAGGGTAGGCTATCTACCACGGAGGCGTCCTGTCATAACAGGAAACACACCCTTATGAACCTTTCTCGGGGTGGATCCCTATGTTTTGTTTGAATCTCTAGAGGAGGACGTATCCACCTCCAGTGCCCCCTAAGGACACTACCTCTTCACTCCCTAATCCTGTTTTTTGTAACAATCATAGCCAATTCCCATATATGTTTACAAATCATGTATATGAATTCACCTAATGTGACACACCAGAGCTATTGGTACCCACAAGTCTTAAAAAGGTATGTGTAAACTAGAGTTGAGGATGGGAAATTCAATTGAAGACTAAAAACAAAACACCCCGTAAGGCTCACCTGTTCCTTTTAATAACTTCCAAGACACTATTCTTCAGAAAGTAACTGAACCAATACCCTCATACGCTGAAAAACAATATCAATGACTAAGTAGTTACACAACAAAATGTACTGATATATCAGTAAATGCAACTGATACAATACTCCAGACAACAAGGAATGTGGTCATGCAATCGATATCAAAACCAGAAAACCAAAAGCCCCCCAATAACCATGTGATCATGAACTCTGAATATGAAAACACACACCATAGGTCGGATGTGTTCAGAAGGCATGTCCATTAATTGAATCCTTAACGCATGTCTAGAATAGGCAAATGTTCACAAGTTATTCCTTGAAAGTAAAATAAATTATACTGAAAGTAAAGCGCTCTACATTCACACCATTTATCCAAAGTTAAGCTCGAAATGCAGAAACCGCTTCTGTATCTTAGTTACAGCATCAAAAAACATGTAAGGCAAACGAGATTGGAAGCACTCATAACTAGAATTCCCGTAACTGAAACAAGAAGGCAAAAATGATCATTGGAAAAACTGAGGGGCATATTCTCAAGGACTCATCGCCGAGTTAGCGGCACTTTATCGCAGCCAAAGTGGTGATAAATTCATCGCACCATTCACAAGCAGGTGCTAACAACCGATATCACCAGTTTACCCACGATAGCTGCCGCAAAAAACATCGCCACGGATGACACCGGCAACTAACGCTAATGATATGCAGAGTAGGCGTTCCCGTGCAAAAACCCACGAAAACACCACTCCGCAACATTCTCAACAACCAGCCAGATCAGCGATAAGATTCAAAAACATGCGATAAGGCGCGTTAGCAGCATGGATTTAACACCTGCTCCTACCTGGTGCTAAGTCGGACGACAACCTGCACCATAAAAGAGAGCCCAGCCCACAGCCACACCAGAAGAACAACAGATGCCATGGAGCTACTGATCATGCAGCTCGGAGCCCCAAGAGGGCCACAACACCCACCGCCACCACCGCCAGGACCCCCCCCCCCCAGGACCCCCCGGACTACCACAGAGGCAGTGCAGACAAAGACACCGGACCTTCCGAAACGCACCAGCCTCGGAGACTTAACGCCAGAGGAAGTCATTGCCCACTACAGGCTCAAAGGACAACCATCCTCCGCATCCTGACCCTCATTGCCCACAGGCTGACGGTACCAACACAGCGGAGAACCAACATCCCTCCGCAGACAAAGCTGCTGGCCGTGCTGCACCTGTTGGCCTCTGGGACCTTCCAACCAACAACTGCCATAGTTGGAGGAGTCTCACAGCCAGCCCTGTCAAAGTTCCTCACACCTGTCTTGGATGCCATCATCAGCTTGGTACCCCAGCAAATTTACTTCCCACACACTGCGCAGGAACAGCTGGAGATCAAGCAAGGCTTCTACGCCATAGCTGGCTTCCCGCACGTGTTGGGGGCAATCGACTGCACACATGTACTCCTCGTGCCCCCTGCCGCCACTGCACACAATTAACACAATAGGAAACACACGCATTCCATCAATGTGCAGGCAATAGTGGACCACCGGGGACTCTTCACCAATGTCGTCGCCAACTACCCAGGCAGTGTGCATGATTCCTTCTTCTTCCGACAGTCCATCATCAACCAGTGCTTTCAGGATGGCACCTATGGAAATGCACTGCTCGTCGGTAAGTAACAACTGAACACACCACACACCTCAACTCCACCAACATACAACTCACAACTCTGGGAATGCACACGTCACAAAATCACATACAACATGACAACCAACATCCCCACATTCCAGACACGACAACACAACTTACTGTGGCAACCTGGGCTAGCCATGTACACAGGCCATCAACGGCATGGCACCTCAACCACACAATAGCAGAATGTGGGGAGAGGTGGGAACCAGACATGTGCAAAGGAGGCAAGTGACCCATGAATGTGAATGTACACAATGCCAAGTGTGGCGTGGATGTGCTGGACAGACTTGAGTATGCAGACCACAGACATTTCCATGTCGACATACACTGCTGGTGTCTGCAGTGTACTGGACAGTGGACGCAACCATGTTACCGCAGCCAGTGGGGAAGAATGCGGAAATGTAGCTTGTTACGTCCCCCCCTGTAAGCGTGAGCAGAGTGGGCTGGCCTGGCGTACGCCAGGCCAGCGTAGGAGTGTGAATAAAAAGCCTGTTACTCTGGGCGTGGTTCTCTTCCGGAATGGCCAATGTGTCTGCCAGGGCGGCGCCTCTCACCCCGCCACGAGGCCGACGCCGTGAGCGGCGGTGCCTGCGATCCTGTGCGCCTGCTGCACCCCAGGCCACTGGTCCCAAGACCCATCTTGCCCGCCCCAGCGCACCCAGGCCTCATTGCTCACCTGCCGACACCGGCGTGTGTCAAAGAGGGCCCACCACGTGCCGGTGCAAGCTCCAAGCCCGAGGCCCGCGACCATGGCAGCCTCCTCAGACCATCACGGCCTCCGCGACACAGGCCCCCAGTACTCCTTTCTCATTGACGTACACCACCGCTGCCTCCGGCCTACACTGCGGTCCAGTAGGTCACACATTTGGAACTGAGTCTTGATTATACAATGGCAGAGTACATATGTTTATGGCAGATTTTATATCACCGTACTCCCTTCGATGTGGTGCCACGAACTCTGTGCATAGCATTCCAACGACACGTGTCTGTGGGCCCTTGCTGACTACTGCCTTCGGCCTACACTGCGGCCCAGCACCGCGGGGTCACCTGTGTACTGCCTACACTGCGGTCCAGCAGGCCTCACACCAATCCAATCCAGTCCGGACCAGGCAGGGCACGGCATCGTCGCAGGCTGCACGCACGCTCAGCTCTGGTGCTTCTACCTCCGTCAACCACAAATCATCGCCACATGGCATTCTAACGTCGTGTGTGAGAGTACCAGGAGGAGCAGCTTGAACAGTGGTTGGCCCGCGCTGACCGCTGCCTCTGGCCTACACTGCGGTCAAGTAGGTCACACATTTGGAACAGAGTCTTGATTTTTCAATGGCAGAGTCCATATCATTGTACGCAAGGAGAGGAGTAAGAGGAAGACGCGGTTCAGTCCGGATGGAAAAAGGATCCTCGTTACGGAGGTGACCGAACACTACCAACAACTGCTCTGTTGCCACTAACTCTATGCATCGCAAGCCAAGGACACGTGGCTGGGGGCCCTGCTGACCGCTGCCTCCGGCCTACACTACGGTCAAGTAGGTCACACATTTGGAACTGAGTCTTGATTTATTTATGGCAGAGTTTATACCATTGTACAGGCCTCTTGGCAGACTGCATCCCCTTTCAGCTCTGGTGCCACCTACTCCGTGCCCCGCAATTCATGGACACTCTCTGGTTGAACTTTGGTGGCGTCTGAGTCTATGGCCTGGGGGTTGTCTTCATCATCATGTAGCTGATACTGACTTGGTGTCAAAAATGAGTCTGTAGCATTCATCTCCTCCATATTGCCTGTGTCTGCTTGGTACTGCCCTCTGTATCATGCCCTGGAAGATCACCTTCCACTGTCCCCCAAAACCCTACGCGACATTCACCTTGGACATCGACGAGGACCCGCTCAGCTCTCGTGGCCCTACCTCAGTGCACCGGTAGTCACCATCCCGTGGCGGTGTTCCATGTGCCGCCGCTGTGCATCCGGGGCCACTAACTCCGTGCAGCTCAAGTCATGGACCCTTGCTGTTTGAACTGTGAACTTCTGATTGTCTGATCACTGTTGTAGTTGTTGCCAGCACCAACCACTCCTTGAGGGCTGGCTCACACTCACCCCACACCCATCCAGCACAGGCGTCACTGGACATGTGACCCTGGCAATAAAAAGTAGCCAGTTCCACAAACTATCTAAGTGTGTCCGTGTGGTCATTGTGTATGCATGAGGGCCCCGGGCCCTACCACATTGCATTGTGCTGTGTACAGCGGACGCAACCATGTCACCTCAGGCAGTGGGTGAGACCTGGGACATGTAGCTGTGTCGTACCCCCCTGTAGGCGTTGCCGGAGTGGGCTGGTGTACGACAGTCCAGCGTAGGGTGTGGATGATCACCCCGGGGCTCTAGGTGTGGTTAAGTGTTGGGCTTGCCAATGAAGTACCTAATGCGTGTGTCTCTGTTGTAGTGTCGGCACCACCCGTCCCGCAATGGACAAAGTTGCAATGTAACATGCCCCCGGAGTGCAGGCTCGGCCGAAGGGATAAATAAATGAGCGCAAGCCCGCTCGGGGTCCGGGATCATACATGCCAACTGTTGTGTGTGTATCGCTATTGCCGCAGCATAAGCCAAAGGTCTTGCCTCGACCGCACCGCGAGTTCAGCCAGCCATGAACTCTACATCTATGTCCGCCCTATCCTTACCATAGGCCTACACACACGTGGCCACCCACCTTCAACACACAACATAACAGTGTCGTTGTCAGGCTTGTGTACATGCGCAGACAGGCATGACAATGGTGTGCCGTAGGAGTGCAAGTGATGCAACCACGCAGCACACGCAAGTAATTAGGCTCGGGGGGAGGGAGGAGCAGTAGTGAGGCTACGTAATACACATTGATGGCGCTCATTTGCTACAAGCAGTACATGTCAAACAGGAATCACTATGACACACATATCACACGCCAATCAACTAGTGAGCCTGCAAACACATCATGCAGAACCAACTATTGACTCATGTCTCTCTGCACTGTCACAGGTGATCAAGGATATGCACTCTGCCCTTGGATGATGACACCCCTCCGAGCCCCGAACACACAGGCCCAGAGGCAGTACAATTGGGCCCATAAACGCACCAGGGGCATCGTGGAACGCACATTTGGCATGTTGAAGTCACGTTTCAGGTGCCTGGACATCACAGGTGGGAGGCTCGTGTACAGCCCAGACATCGTGTGCAAGATGATCGTTGCATGTCGTGTGTTGCACAACATATGTGTACACACCAATGCCCCATGGTTACAAGTGCCAGATGCACCGGACGATGATGAGGAAGATGAGGCAGGTGGACCACACCCCACTGCAGCTGCAGCAGGAATAGCCCGTAGGAACAACATCATTGACAATTTCTTCACATGAGGACGTCACATTGTGACAGTCCTTAGCAATCATGAGACAGTACAAAATGACCACAGGCACAGCTTGTGCAAATAAATTCATTTCAACACACATTCCCTGAGTTTCTGTATGTGTGCTGCAGTCTGGCACGGGGATCAGGGACATGATCCAGAGTCATTGTGGGTGTGCAGTGTGCTCTACTTAATTGTGCATGTGTGCCATCGTGCCCATCTCCCCCCATCCCCCCAGTCCCTGGTCGGTACTCACCCTGTTGATGTTGTGTCAGGTCATGTTGAGCAGTGTCCCGATCCCCGACTCCTGGCACCGTATCCCGACTGATGACTGTGGCCACCATTTTCTCAATGTCATCCAGCTCCTGGTGTGCCGCTGATCCCCCACCTCCAATCTGTGTTGCTGCTTTCATGTTGGCATCGAGTTTCTTCTTGGTTTTGCCCTTCACATCATTCCAGCGCCTCTTGACCTTTTCCATTGTCCTCCTCGACACTCCGAATGCATTCACGTTGTTCACAATGTGCTGCCATATTTCCGTTTGTGTTGCCAATGACACAGTGGAGGTGACGGACAGTTGTTGGTAGTGTTCTGTCACCTCCGTGACGATGATCCGGTTTTCCTGCGGACTGAACCCCGTCTTCCTCTTCCTCTTCTCCTTGCCCTTCCCCGGCCCCGGGGTTCCTGGCTGGTCGTCTGTGGGGCTTGTGGGGTTCGCGTTGTACTCTGCACTCGGTCCGGGTGCGTCCATGGTGCTACGCAGTTACATTTTTTTCTCTTTTTTTTTTCTCTGCTTTTATAGTGCATTTTCCCGCATGTCGCGTGGGAATCGCAGGCCTGTCGCTGGTTATCTCTGATTTTTGTTTCGCGATTTGGGGCATCGCAACTTTTTTAGCGTTCGTGTTTCGCATTTTTTCGGCGTCGTGTTAATTTTAACGCGGCATTTGTCGCGTTATCGTGAGACTATCGCATGGTGCCATCGGGTTGAGAATACTGCGTTAACACGGTGTTATTTTCCCGCGAAAGACTGCGATGTGAGAATTTGCGTTAATCGAATTTGGCGATGGTTAACACACGTTCTTGAGAATATCCCCCTGAAAGTTTAAGAGAACTTACCAATGGAAGAGTGCTCCACATTCACCCACACAAAATATCTGTGTATGGTGTTGTAAATAAGCGCCATGTTTACGCATGTTATAAACATAAGATCGAAAGAGGAGTTAACGTGACCACCAGTCAAACAAAAAAACATCTGGCATAGACATCTTAAATGAGTCCTAGTGTATTAGACAGCAAAACAAAAAAGACTACACGTGTTCTGAAAGTATCTACACCTGAGTATGAAAAGCGACCAGTTTACGCAAGTTTGTCAATAAAAGTATATCCTTGCAACAGGCGTGCACATGGAACTCATTCGAAAGAAAATTATAAATTCACAGGTTTTTCTGTGTGAACTTAATCAAAATAAACCAATATTCATTAGGCATTTAAACAAGCAAGAATAGCACAGCCAGTGTTTAAGTACAAAACTGCGGTTCAGCTGAACCAAGGGCATCATTAGGATGGCGGGCGGACTTTGTCCGCCCGCCATCCCGACGTACAAAGGGACCGCCCGTCATAAGTGCGGCGGTCCCGTGGGGGTAATTAGGATGCGCCCGCCACACTGGCGGGCGCATCCTGCATTTTCAACATTGCGGCGGGCGGTGCATTCAGCACCGCCCGCCGCAGCTCAAATGCATGTTGTGCATTTGCATGCACAACGTGGCAGGCACCGCGCGGTGCCTGCCATGTTGTGCATGCAAATGCAGAAGTACCATAGGTACCCCCATGTGCACCCTCCACCCCCAGAATCCCTGGGGCCCGCTACGGGCCCCCAATGTAAAATACCGCATGCCTTTCCGTGGCGGCGTTGCCGCCACGGAAAGGTAAATCCCCGCATGCATCCTGATATGGATGGCGGTGTCTAACAGACACCTCCACCATATTAAAAGCTTTCCGCCCGGTCGACTCATCGACCGGGCGGGAGACCGGCGGACGGTCTTTCCGTCCGTCAGAGTCCCCCGCCATAGTAATATGGCGGGGGGAATTGGCATGCGGGCGGGAGAGAATGTCGGGCGGATCGCCACCGTCATGCGGGCGGTGGCGATCCGCCCGACATTCTAATGGGCCCCCAAGTTTTTATTCCACTAGAATCAATTTGACCAGAAATATATAATGACAAAACATATAGTGAGTGTTTTTAAGGGAGGGAAAATAGGATAAGAAGACCCCAGGTGTGTAATCAAACCAGAACCAAAGTAAAACAAAATAAGGTGAAATGAAACGTTAGCATAAGAGATATATTGGTTGATACATATAAGAAGCAGCAGTTTCTAATCAAAACAACCTTGGATACATAGCATCAATAATTGTATCGGCCATATGGAAATGTTGTCTGTTTCTTTAATCGTGTTGACTGTGTTTCGACCCTTTAGGGATCAATAGGGTCTCATCAGGACTAAGATTGCCTGGGGTCTAGGGAAACAGAAGGCTTAGATTAGGGAACTGTTAGAATCTGGTGTAGATTAAATTGAAGGATCAATGAAAAAATGGAAATCACGTACTGGCTGAGTTTGGAAAGTGCAGCAGTTATTCAAATAGAAACCTCTGAGGGTGGGGGAGTCAATCCTAGTTGGTAGAATAGAGTCAATCTATTGAGGGCGGCAGTACCTAAGGAAGAAAGGGCTTGTGTAAAAAGAGAGAAAACTCTGGCTGGAATGAAAATAATCCGAAATAGAGTATGCTCACCTGGTGGTCCACTGAGTGTGGCTCTCTAGTGGCCACATCGAGTTAAATGAAAGAAAGCATATTTCTTTGTGGACGGCTATGTTCAATACAATAGTCCCTAGGGGTAAAAGAATAAGAGCACACGCTGGTGGTGTACCCACAAGATTAAGCTAGTCGATTATACATAGTAAAAATTATTTATTTACCTGCAGGGGCATTGATAGCTCCTTGTGGCGAGGAAGCTCCTGTGAGGATTGGAATGCTAATGAGGGCGGGCCCCTAGGAGTGGGACAGATAAGGAGAATGGAAGCTCTCCGCGTTGCGTCCTCATGGAAGGGGCGGTCGGGGCGTGACAGCAGGGAAATTGACCGCCAATTCAATAAGATCCTGTCTGCAGGTATTATATCCAGCAAGAGAATTAACGATCTGGGAATTACAAAAATGAGTGAATGCTGCCAACTGTAGAGCATGCTTCTGGGGAGGGCGGCTTAAACTATTTCCAAAAGTACCGGGTTACGGGACAGGCAGGGAGGAGAGCTTGTGCCGGCATGACTGTCAAGGTTCACCTGAGATTTCCACGGGAACGAGAGGCAGTAGACAGATGAACAGGTCCCAACTTCCCACTACCACTAGCCCGCCCAACAATGTCAAAGCTGAGCCAGTGAGCAGGGGGAAGAGGGGAAACAAGGGGAGAAGACAACTGCAGAAGGACCCCTCGGCACGACCTGGGCAGCAAAGACACGTCACTGGAGACGTCGGAATCCTGTGAATTAAAGTATTATCAATGATCTACTCTGAGCTTTTACCAAGACTAAAACATACCCATGCATGGTCATGAAACATATAAGTGAAATGACTACCTGATAAGTTCCCCTCTTCCGCTTGTGTCCAACAAATGAAAAACCATGAATTCTAATGCAACACTACCTAAATAGAACAGAAGGGAAGTTACTAAAAGCACTGGTCAAGGTAATGTAATGAGGTGATATAAATAAAGCTTACCAGTAATGCGGTGTGTGTGAAAGGAATATAGCCCATAATAATAGAGACTGACTACCAGGAGTCAACCTAGTAAAGAATATCAAATGGTGCAAAAAGGTGCGGGCTAATATATCTCATATCTTTGTATATGCAGGAGTTCGAGATATAGGCAGTTCAGGGAACTGCCAGAGTAAAAATGAAATAACAAGGACTCCTTAATCTCAGGAGTTAAAGGATTTCTGAAAGCACAGCTCTCACAAATATACTGTATCAGAACGTAGTACGCCCCCCTTACATCAGGAGAGCATACTTCATAACCTCAATTAATGCCAAACATAATTGCCCCTTCAGGGAAATGCAGATGCTCATAATCACCCCAAATCTGTTAGCGAAGTGAGAAGCAGGCTATTCACACATACAGACGTCTGCCAATCATACTTGTGCAAAGCGCGTTACCGCATTGTGTAAATTGCTCGGCATTAGCTTCGTATCGATAGGGAAATGACAAGGCCCCGTATAGTGAGAAGCGGTAGACCGGAATCAGGTGATGGAGTGACCCCTACACGGGACCGTAAGGCTCGAGGAGTGATAGCAGTGGACGAGGAGGTGAGGAGCCGGGCGTCCGTGGATGCGGCTGCGGCCACCGTGACCCCGGAAGTGACGCGGTGAGTATCCGGACGGGAAGGAAATGCTCGGAAGGCTAGAACGCGAAGCACTCCTCCTGTCCGGAAGCAGGAATTTACACCCATCAAGCTCCGCCCCTCCCGCTGACTGCGGCAGGGACGGAGCGATCCTGACAGTACACCCCCCCTATGGCCCCTCCCACAGGTTTGGGTTTCCATGGATATCGACGATGAAACAGACGGACCAAGCAGGGGGGCATGAACATGTCCTGCGGGTTCCCATGTACGATCTGCAGCACCATAACCCTTCCAGTGAATCAGATATTGGAGCCTGCCCATAACTCGTCTAGAGTCTAGAATAGCCCCAACTTCATACTCGATTTCATCCTCCACCTCCACAGGAGCGGGTTGAATGGGTAACACAGTGCCCTGTGCAACAGGTTTCAGCAAGGACACGTGAAACACAGGATGTATTTTCAGGTTTACAGGAAGTTCTAACTTCATCGCAACAGGGTTAATGAGTTTTATGATCTTGTAGGGCCCTATGTAACAAGGTTTAAACTTCCGAGCCCCTTTTATCTTATTGTGACATGTGGACAACCACGCCATATCCCCAACAGCATATTCAGGGCTTGGACGGCAATGAAGATCTGCATTTCTCTTGTAGTCTACTTTAGCTTTCTCTAAATTGAGAGTAGCAGCCTTTTGTATTTTCTGTATTTGTGTGACAAATTCATGGCAGCCGGGGCTGGAGTAGAGGCAGTAGGGAGAGAGAGCAAGAATCGGGGATGGAAACCATAGGAACATAAAAAAAGGGGAATTGCCAGTAGAAGAGTGTATACTATTGTTAACAGAGCACTCGGCTGCCCACAAGTACTTGTCCCAATCAGAGATGGATTGCAATAACTGACATCTTAAATATTGCTCCAAACATTGATTGAGCCTTTCCGTCTGACCATCGGTCTGTGGGTGATGACCAGAGGATAAACGCACATCAATGTGTAACAACTTGCCTAACCCCTTCCAGAAATTAGACACGAACTGTGGACCACGGTCAGAAACCATCACTGAAGGAAGACCATGCATCATAACTATGTGCTGCACAAATAACCAAGCCAACTCCTGGGAAGAGGGAAGAGATTTCAAGGCTACAAAGTGAGATAGTTTTGTCAGTATGTCTACCACCACCCACACTACAGTGTTTCCCAAAGTGGTTTTGGGTAATTCCACTATAAAATCCATGGAAATGGAGTGCCAAGGACTGGGAGGAGTCGGTAGGGGAATCAACAGCCCTGCGGGAACCTGGTGTGAACTTTTGCTTTGTGCGCAAATGTAACATTTCTGGATGTAAGTCTTCGTGTCTGTGGCCAAAGAAGGCCACCAAAAATAACGTCTGACTAGATCCACGGTCTTCGTGTAACCCGGATGACCGGTGAGTACGTGATTATGACTCCATTCTAAGGCTTGATGTTGCAATTCAGTTGTGGGAACCACCAACCCTCCCTTAATGTATAGAAGATTCTCTACTCTGGACGCCTGGTACTTCTTCTCCCATCTCCTGACCTCTTCTGTGTCCTGAGCCACTGCAACTTTCTGTAAGTACTCCTCTTCTGAACTGATGACCCCAAGAAAATGTTCAGAGGCTATAATAGGAGGGGGATCCACCTCTTGCTCTTCGACCTCATACCCAAATCTGGATTAGGCATCCGCCTTCCCATGTCTTTTCCCAGGCTGGTACTGTATCACGAAATCAAACTCACTAAAAAACAAAGACCATCGCAATTGCCTCATGGACAGGGCTCTAGCTGATTTCAAAAACAGTAAATTCCTGTGATCCGTGAGAACAGTGACCTTATGTAAGTCCCCTAACAGATACTGGCGCCATTCCTCAAAGGCTCTCTTGATGGCCAGTAATTCTTTGTCTCCCACTGAGTAATTCAATTCTGTGGAACTTAGGGGCTGATTACGATGGCGGGCGGAAAAGCACCCGGAGCGCCATGGTAGCGGGAATCAACCGTCCGCATGTACCGCGGGAAAACCGGCGGTCCGATTAGGATCAACCGCCAGAAAAATCCGACCGCGGCGGAACGATGCCAAGAAAGACCGCCGGTAGCGTGCGGAGCAGGTGAAAATCTGTCCGCGGTGGTCGGATTCGCGGCGGAAAAAGCCCAAACCGCCGCATGGCCAGCGAATTGACCGCACGTGGAATTTGGATACCGCTGTTTCCGACTGCCGCGATCGCAACCAGTGATGAATGGGAGAGCCAGCGGAAGGGCGGTCATAAACCCACCGCCGCGGCCGCTCCGGAAAAATCATAGCGGCCGACAAAAAAAAACACACAACATGCCCACCAAGTGTACCCAGCAACTTGGCACAGCCCCAAAAAAAAACTAATACACCCCAATGAAACATCCCCATGGCAAGTAAAAAAAACACAAATCCCAGGTCAACCCACACAACACACCTGACATCAATACACCATTTTGAAACACCCACATAGCTGAGTATAAAACCAGCCCCTTCCTTGACCACAATCCTTTGCAATACTCCACCGCTGAAGGAACCAAGCCTACAGCACAAAGGAGAGGTAAACCACAACACCACACTCACCAGCACAACAACACACACACACACCACTTACATCACCACCACCACTCTCACACCTGCACTTTCATCCCCTTTGCACACCACACACAATGGCACAGAAGATAATGCCCAAATTCACTGACAATGAGTTTTCAGTCATGGTAGATGAGGTAATCAGAGTATAACCACAATTGTTTGGAAGCATGGTCCAACAGACACCATTAGCCACCAAAACACTAATGTGGGACAGGATAGTCCGCAAGGTCAATGCAGTAGGGACTGTCCCATGCACCAAGAATGAGATCGTGAAGCGGTGGTATGACCTCAAGAAAAAGGTGAAAGAGAGGAACAAGAAGAACCGTGAGCTGGCTCAGAGGAGTGGCGGTGGCCCTCCCATTCCACCAAGAACATTCACCGCATGGGAGGAGAAGGTGCTTGCCATACTGCATCCAGAGAGTCTCACAGGAATACCCGGGGGAGTGGAGTCTGGTAAGTAACAACAAATGTCCACCAACACACTGCTATGTACTGTCTTGCACAACCACAAAGCTACACCTCCTAGGCCCAAATGCATCCATGTGCACCACACACTCCCCAACACATGTCTCACAGATCTAACATTCACTCCCTCTGAATCACCCCAAAGGTAGCTAGCAACATTCCCAGGGTTGCATGTGTACAGGCAGCCAGCACTACAACTCCCACCAGGCCCCCTTGTCCCACAGCTCAGCAAGATGGAGCACTCCCCCACACCCAGAAGCATGTGGCAGCCATTGCATTGATCACCTCCACCTAACAGGTAGGTAGCCATCTTAACAGGGAGGGGTGTTTGTGGGTGGAAAACCAGCACTACAAATCCCACCAGGCCCCCTTCTCCCACAGCTGAGCAAGATGGAGCACTCCCCCACACCCAGAAGCATGTGGCAGCCATTGCATTGATCACCTCCACCTAACAGGTAGGTAGCTATCTTAACAGGGGAGGATGTTTGTGGGTGGAAATCCAGCACTACAACTCCCACCAGGCCCCCTTGTCCCACAGCTGAGCAAGATGGAGCACTCCCCCACACCCAGAAGCATGTGGTAGCCATTGCATTGATCACCTCCACTTAACAGGTAGGTAGCCATCTTAACAGGGAGGGGTGTTTGTGGGTGGAAAGCCAGCACTACAAATCCCACCAGGCCCCTTTGTCCCACAGCTCAGCAAGATGGAGCACTCCCCACAAACAGAAGCATGTGGCAGCCATTGCATTGATCACCTCCACCTAACAGGTAGGTAGCCATCTTAACAGGGAGGGGTGTTTGTGGGTGGAAAGCCAGCACTACAACTCCCACCATGCCCCCTTGTCCCACAGCTGAGCAAGATGGAGCACTCCCCCACACCCAGAAGCATGTGGCAGCCATTGCATTGATCACCTCCACCTAACAGGTAGGTAGCCATCTTAACAGGGAGGGGTGTTTGTGGGTGGAAAGCCAGCACTACAAATTCCACCAGGCCCCCTTGTCCCACAGCTCAGCAAGATGGAGCACTCCCCCACACCCAGAAGCATGTGGCAGCCAATGCATTGATCACCTCCACCTAACAGGTAGGTAGCCATCTTAACAGGGAGGGTGTTTGTGGGTGGAAAGCCAGCACTACAACTCCCACCAGGCCCCCTTCTCCCACAGCTCAGCAAGATGGAGCACTCCCCCACACCCAGAAGCATGTGGCAGCCATTGCATTGATCACCTCCACCTAACAGGTAGGTAGCCATCTTAACAGGGAGGGGTGTTTGTGGGTGGAAAGCCAGCACTACAACTCCCACCAGGCCCCCTTGTCCCACAGCTGAGCAAGATGGAGCACTCCCCCCACACCCAGAAGCGAATCACTGACAAAATATCGACCTCAAAAATATCGAGGTACAAAAATATTGTGACAAAAATATCTAAGTCAAGAATATCGACATCCTATCTACATCATGGTAAGTACAAAAATATCGAAAATTAAATATCGATGTCAAAAATATCGTAAAAATATCGGGTTTTTAAATGTTAAAAAATAATCTAAAATAAAGTAAATAATACATATAATTAAAAGAAACATAGTTAAAATTATTTAAAAATGTTTAAAAATAAAAACTGATACATATAATGTTAAAATAAATTAAACATACATATAAAATATAATATATATACTTACTTAATAATATTCATAAATAATTATTTTAATAACTTATAAATTGTTAAAAATATTTTATAAATTATAAATACAGACATACACATACAAAAATATTATTATTAAAAAATTTAAAAATATATTTAACAAATTAAAAAAATTACAATATTTTTAATTTTTGTAAAATAAATTATACACAACATTAAGTAAAACAATACAGAAAAATATTGGATAGCGGAGGGAAAAAAATTACTATTCCTACTCCAAAGAGTGCAACAGTAGGGAAAGTGTTGGATAGCGTAGGGGTAAAAATTACTATTCCCACTCCAAAGAGTGCAACAGAAGGGAAAGTATTGGATAGCGTAGGGATAAAAATTACTATTCCAACTCCAGAGGGTGCAACAGTAGGGAAAGTGTTGGATAGCGTAGGGGTAAAAATTGCTATTCACACTCCAGAGAGTGCAACAGTAGGGAAAGAGTTCGATAGCGTAGGGCTAAAACTTATTATTCCCACTCCAGAGAGTGCAACAGGAGGGAAAGTGTTGGATAGCGAAAGGATTAAAATTACTATTCCCACTCCAGAGAGTGCAACAGTAGGGAAAGTGTTGGATAGCGTAGGGCTAAAAATTACAATTCCCACTCCAGAGAGTGCAACAGTAGGGAAAGTGTTGGATAGCGAAAGGATTAAAACTACTGTTCCCACTCCAGTGAGTGCAACAGTAGGGAAAGTGTTGGATAGCGTAGGGGTAAAAATTACTATTCCCACTCCAGAGAGTGCAACAGTAGGGAAAGTGTTGGATAGCGAAAGGGTTAAAATTACTATTCCCACTTCAGTAATTGCAACAGTAGGGAAAGTGTTGGATAGCGTAGGGGTAAAAATTACTATTCCCACTCCAGTGAGTGCAACAGTAGGGAAAGTGTTGGATAGCGTATCTTTATCTTTAAGCTTATATAGCGCACAGCTACCCCCCACGGGGGTGTCCCGGCGCTTGCGGACACGAAAGAGGTGAGTTGTAGCGTAGAGGTAAAAATTACTATTCCCACTCCAGAGAGTGCAACAGTAGGGAAAGTGTTGGATAGCGTAGGGGTTAAAAATAAGATACTTATTAATTAAATAATTGTTTTAATTAAATAATCATTTATTAATAAATTAACAATACATTATTTATAAATACCAATAAATGAAAATTAATAATTACTTTAATAACATTAAATTTCTTCCCACCCTATTCCCCAATAAACACAAAACCCACTCCACATAAAATTTAACACAATTAATATAATTATCAATTAATCAATTAATCAATTAATAAAAATTAATTAACAATTAGTAATTAATTAACAATAAAGTAATTATCAATACCAATAAATAATAATTAATAAAAATTAACTACCAATTAATATTAATGAACAATAAATTAATTATCAATACCAATAATTATTAATAAATAATTACTTAATGATAATAAATTACTTCCCACCCTATTCCCCTATAAACACACAACCCGCTCCTAAACTAAATGAACACAATTAATATATTTATCAATTAGTTAATTAATAAAAATTAATTACCAATTAATAATTAATAAACAATAAATTAATTATCAATATAAAAAAAAATATTAATTACTTTATTATAATTAATTTACTTCCCACCCTATTCCCCTATAAACCCACAACCCGCTCCACTAAAAAATGTATACAATTAATATATTTATCAATTAATTAATTAATAAAAATTAATTACCAATTAATAATTAATTAACAATAAATTAAATATCAATAACAATAAATAAAAATTAATAATTACTTAATTACAATTAAATTACTTCCCACCCTATTCCCCTATAAACCCACAACCCGCTACAGAACTAAAATGCACAATTTATTTAAAAATAATTAATAATTTCTAAAAATTATGAATTAATTTACTATAATTAAATTTCTTCCCACCCTATTCCCCTATAAACCCACAACCCGCTACGGTACTAAAGCACAAAATTTACTTTAAAAAAAATTACTAACTTCTAAACAATTAATACATATTTTTAAAAAAATAATACAAAACATAAAACATGTGGAACACATACATATAAAATACATACTAAAATACATAACATAAACATCGATATTATTAACATTGATATTTTTACTATCGATATTAACAACTTCGATATTACCAAAAACGATATTTCTTACCTTCAGGTCGATATTCTGGTCACCGATATTCTTGATGTCGATATTCTGTCCCTACGATATTTAAAACTCGATATTAATGTAGGTCGATATTTAAAAGTCGATATTTTGACTGTGCACCCCCAGAAGCATGTGGCAGCCATTGCATTGATCACCTCCACCTAACAGGTAGGTAGCCATCTTAACAGGGAGGGGTGTTTGTGGGTGGAAAGCCAGCACTACAACTCCCACCAGGCCCCCTTGTCCCACAGCTGAGCAAGATGGAGCACTCCCCCACACCCAGAAGCATGTGGCAGCCATTGCATTGATCACCTCCACCTAACAGGTAGGTAGCCATCTTAACAGGGAGGGGTGTTTGTGGGTGGAAAGCCAGCACTACAACTCTCACCAGGCCCCCTTGTCCCACAGCTCAGCAAGATGGAGCACTCCACCCACACCCAGAAACATGTGTCAGCAATTCCCCTCAACTGTGTCACAGAACAGGTAGGTAGACAGTGCATGCACCCTGCCATTCCTCTCAAAAAGCATGGAGCCATATGACCACACCAGCCCTCACATCCCACCCAACTTGGCATACATCCAATAGCCACTTCCAGTGTGCAGACAGCTTAGCGTATGTAACTGTCACAGAAATTAAAGTTTGACTCACCAAATCACATGTTGAAGTAACTCAGGGCACAATCATGCACAGCAGTGAATGCTATGTGTAAGTGCCATGGTGGCAGAGCATCAAGGCCCATATGAAAACAAAACAAGCATGGTCATTTTCAAAAATAAAGCAAAGACCATGATATGACAGAGGGATGCATGAGACAACAATGGCTAGTACTAGCCCAGAATGAAGGTCTTCCATGCAGAGCAAACAAAGATGCTTCACAAAAAGTTGTTGTGCTGCCAGTCGTTAGATGACGACATGTCCTTGTAATCACACAATCTGTACGTGGAGCATGGTATCTATTGACATGTCACATCATGGACAAGTAATGTAGGTACCTACACATCATGTCATGATGCTCAGTACCGTGCAGCCATACAAAGTGATCTCAATGTAAACTGTGTGGTGTATAACATGTAACATCCAAACATCTAACACCAAGCTTGTGGGGTGCACTTCAATGACCATTTCTTCTCTGTTCTACAGGTGACCAAGAATTGACTGCTGCAGATGACAACACCAACCTGCAGAGCCAGTCTCCCCCCCCCGGAACATGGATGCCCGGATGCAGATTCCCTAAATTCCTCGGATGCGGACACAGAAGCTGACCCATCTGGCCTGACAGGGCGCAGCAGTTCCCAGGCCCCCACTGTCCTCACCACCACCACCTCAGCAACAACAACTGCGCTGACCACTGCTGTAACGACCTGTGCGGCCTCCACCACCTTCACCACCACCAGTGCTGCCTGCAACACTGTCCCTGCCTCAGAGGATACCCACACCACCCCACAATCTGAGGAGGGCAGGGAGAGTCAGCGGGTGCGTCGAGTGGTGATGCCACAGGTCTGGGACAGCAGGGCAGGTGGGAGGGCAACTGGGCGACAAAATCAACAGGATACTGGGACCGAAGCCCTGGCCAACATCGCCAGAGTCCTTGGGGCATACGAACAAGCCCAGGGACACACGGGCCAGGCTCTGGAATAATCGCGTGAGCTCCGCCTGCTACTGAGGTCCATAGACACGCGCATGGGCCAAATCGTGGACCTCCTGGGCCAGCTTGTGGGTGTCCTGAGCGACAGGTCTGCGGCCCAAAGGACAGCTCAACCTCCCTCCAGTGGCCCGCAGGATGACAGTCCCACCTCCTCACCTGCGGCCACAGAGACGTGTGAGCTGGAACAGGATGTGTCCTCAGACACCTCTGATCCTGCAGCAGAGGCCCCCCTGCCAAACGCTCAAGGGGCCGTCCGAGGAAAAACAAGGGAGGATCATGTGGCAAAGCACCAGCCAAACGCCAGTCAAAGAGCCAGCCATGATGGCACCTCTCTTCACCTTCCCACTGACTTTGTTGACTATCCTTACCCACAATGCCAAGTTGATGGCAGGCGTCTGTTGGACTGTGTCACCACATCAATGTGGTGACTACTCTATTGTCTCGTCTACCATCACTGACAACTCATTGATTCATTTACCACCTATTTGCAAATAATCACTTCCCTGTCACATGTACTTATTGTAAATAAACACTCTTTGCACACCTATGTTTTTGTGTCAGCTCCATGTTTATCACAGGATGTACAATCTTTACTCAGATTACAATGTACCAGGTGCACTGATTGTTGCGAGGCATTGAGAGGCTGATGGGACCTAGGAAAACACAAGAGAACAACATTCACTTGTCAGTTGATGGCATCACACCCATTAAACAACACTTGTCATCAAGGTACTCAAACCTGCACACATTACAATGAGCAACGATATCGACATAGACATCATGTAGCTGTGCATAACTACCCTGTCCCAGAAACATCAGCCCTCAGCACAGAGCCAACAACAGGCAGCTGTCACATAGCTCCCCTAGGCATTTCCTGCTACTACAAAAACAGCATACAATGGCACAGTTGTACAATGTCACTCACCTTCAAGGGAAGTAGCGGTTGATGAGCTGTTGACGCAGGTCGACACCTTCCTCCTCTCCACTATCCTTGTCACTGGACATGTGTGAGTTTGCAGGCGGGGCATCTGCTGCTCATCATCATCCAGGATCAGGGGGATCTCTTTGCGCAGGGCAAGGTTGTGGAGCATGCAGCATGCTACCACGATCTGACACACATTTTGGGGAGAGTACATCAGTGCACCTCCGGTCCTGTCCAGGCACCGAAATCGATACTTGAGAAGCCCAAAAGTACGCTCCACCACACGACGTGTCCTCCCATGGGCCTCATTGTAGCGGACTTCACCCGGGGTCCTGGGATTCCGCAGTGGGCTCAGCAACCAGGGCCGGTTGGGATATGCAGAGTCACCTAGGTGCCAGATACACAGAACAATTTAGTAAAATGACTGTAGCTGCGGACAGCATGTCACACATACAGCACAATACTTGACTCAGCTAACTCACCTACAAGCCACGCATGGTCAGGATGCAGATTTGCCATCATCTGTGGTACGATGCTGTTACGCAGGATGTAGGAGTCGTGGGCTGAACCAGGGAATCTGGCACAGACATGTGAGATGATCATATCTGCCTGGCATACAACCTGCACTTTAATGGAATGGGAATGCTTCCTATTCCTGTAGATGTGCTCCCCTGCCTGTGGCGGAACCAGTCCAACATGGGTGCAGTCAATGGCACCAACTACATTAGGGAGGTGGGCAACATCATAGAAATCAGCCTTCACAGCTGCCAATTCCTGTCTCCGTGGAAAATGGATGTAAGTGTCCTTGTATACCATCATAGCGGACAGGACATCCCGTAGCACCATGGTGAACATTGCCTGCGACATCCCACCTGCGCTGGCCACCGTGTCCTGGAACGAACCAGTTGCAAAGAAATGCAGGGCCGCCATCACCTTACATGTTGGTGACACAGCAGTTGGATATGTCCTGCGAGGCCTCAGATGGGGCTCCAACTGAGCACATAGGTCTTGGAGGTTTTGCCGATCCAACCGGAACTTACGGATGATGTCCACATCCTCCATGTCTGCCAGCAAGGTGAATGGCCGGTGCACATTTGGTCGCCTCCTACATGAGATAAAAGGGGACACTTGTCAATTCAATTCACCCATGAGATGTGTCCAACATCTGACATTTTGACTGACACAGCGCCAACGATGACTGGCCTGACACACCAGCTTACAGCACAAGTCACATGCAGAGACCACTTGACCCCAAGTAGTTGTACACATGATCAGTATGTGCAAACTGAGTGCACCCGAGACAGATTCAGACTATGTGAATGTGAAATGGGACATTCCGACATCTTGTGTCACCAGCCCTGAGAGTACTTGACACAGCACATGTCTGAAACACCAACACCGCTGTCTCCTACGTAGCTCCTGTACCAGCCACACCTTCTTGCGTGAGTCGGACAGGGCACACATGAACGACACAATGAGTACAGTGTGTGCATGAAGATCAAGTATCAACATGAGTTCAGCAATCTACACAGTGAAGT
The DNA here is from genome assembly GCA_963921515.1 of Calotriton arnoldi. Classification (NCBI taxonomy): domain Eukaryota; kingdom Metazoa; phylum Chordata; class Amphibia; order Caudata; family Salamandridae; genus Calotriton; species Calotriton arnoldi. The sequence continues at coordinate 914,749 of CAWUFW010002662.1, read as the reverse complement.
AGGCACATTAAGTAGTCAGTTCATCATTACTGTGTGTTGCTTAGCCATCTCACACATTGACATGTCTCCATATTTGAGAGTCCATCACACAACAGATCTGTGTACATCTACAACAACATCATCAGTGACATGTGAGGGACTACATGCCAATGCATGTACTCCAGTGCACTGACATGGCATGTGTAGACATCAGTGAGTAGAATGTCACACGCATTCAATTTAACAATCTAGTGGCATGACTCATTGTAAGTGTGGAGTGTTCAATAATGAGAACTGCCCATTGCCATTGCTACAGCATTATGTGTCCATAGGTGCCCTAAGCATGCACCGCCACCGCAATCACGGTCATTGGCACCAATGTAAAGATGCCAAATCGCGGTAGCGACCGCCTGGGCCCCGCGGTGTGACACCGACATTGCCCATGCACATTCAAGTCAATAGGAACTGCAATCGCGCTAGTGGAATGCACTTTTGAAAATCGCGGTAGGCGTGCTCCGCTACCGCGGGCCGGTCATTGATTGCATTTGAAAAATAGCGGACCTGGAACACCAATTGCAGCAGCTGAGTTCCATTAAAAGAACCCCAGGGGGCTATATATGTCTGTGAGAGAGCCACACACTTCCACTGCATCCAGACACTGCTGCCTGCCATTCTTCATCCCCAACTGCTGCTGTTACTGTCTCCTGGACCCAGTGATGGCGAGAACTGAGAAGTTCAGGGCCCGTCCCTTCACCACAGAGGAGCTGGAGGTCCTGGTGGACGAGGTGCTTACACACTACGGGAGGCTATATGGTGCTCCTGATGTAATGGTAAGTGTTTCAGAGTGAAATTTGGAGAGTGCTCACATGATGTTGCTCTGCTATAGTATGTGCCTGTGAGTGCAAGTTTGTGTGATACACTGCCTGGCATGCTGACTTCATGGCAATGGGGTGTGTAGCCTTATCACCACAGATCCATGGCTGCATTGAAGGATGGGAGGGACATGCAGTGTCTTTGCAGCCATACAGTGACACTGCTGGTTTGGAAAGTGGAAGTCAGAACAAACATTGCCTTTGCTAATGGATGTCAGAGTCCATTCGCTCTTCACATGCTCATTTGGGACATTACAAATGTGTTTCGTCCAGAGGGTACTGAAGGATGTGTGTACACTTTTCATATCATCACCATGGATATGTGAGCATTATGCACAAGATTGAAATGCCTGAGGGTGACACTCTTGGTGGAAAATCGCCTATGACACATCAGAGTGATGTACTTCTGAAACATCCTCCTTCCATTGATTTCATAATGTGTACTGACTTGCATGTGTAGGCACTGTTTGACCTCTCATATTGTACATGCATGTGATTGTTCAGATGGGCCAGGTTTAAGCTCAGTGTGAGTCCCCCTGGCCTGCACAGATACTGCCCAATTTGACACGGACCCATCAGTAAATGGACAGAGTGAGATATATGTGTTGTCTGCCACCCTGTTTCTCAATGAGCTATCTTAGGCCTGATGATTGCACAAGACAGACCTTGTGAGAAGGGTGTGAGAATGTAAGATCATGTCCCTAGATGTGACATCCACGACACAGTGAGCCACTCACAGGCCAAGGACATTGAGGGGTGTGTAGTGTTGGACACAGTGTGTCTTCCCCAAAACATCATTTGCAACATGATGTATGTCTTGCTCCCTCACATGCTGCATCACAGATGAGGGCCTTCTTCACATTGTTTTGTGTGCTGCCATTCTGCATGTGTGTGAGATGGCCAGGTCCTGTGTCCACCCTCATACCTAAATGCATTTCAATCCGATTGTCTGATGCAGATGTACTACGTGTCATGTTGTATGGCCTCTGATCAAGCTTTCTGTACAGCTGTGCTAAGTGTTTGCATGCACCTGTCCTGAGACACAGTGGAACATGGCCCAGTGTCCCTGAAACTGCCTCTTCTTGTCTTCCATGCCTGCAGCTCAAAGTCCGCCAGCGTAAGGACTTATGGAGGGCCATTGCACGCAAGGTGTGGGCTCTGGGTGTCTGCAACCAACGGCACACACACTGTCACAAGAGGTGGGATGACATCTGCCGGATGAGCAAAAACGTGGCAGAGATGACGCTGGGGCTACTCCCACGGACTGGAAGGTTGTCGCGCAGGAGCATGACACCACTAATGGCCCGCATCTTGGCTGTGACACAGCCAGAGCTGGATGGACGTTTGAGGGCCCATCAGCAGCAAGTTGGGGGTGAGTATTCTGCGAAGGGTGACTTTGGGTGTGAGTGACTGCATGCATCCCAACCCTGCGCCAGTGTTGAGCTCTTTGATGTTTCCAGAGTGATGCAATGGCTTGTAAGTGGCCTCTGTGTTGAGTGCAGCTGACATGCATTTTTGCTACATGTACTTTCTCATGTGTTTAAAATAATGGCCAGTGACATTGCAAGATAAGATGTGGCCTCATGCCATCTGCTGCATTATGGGTGTCATAGACATCACCGGGGAGTGAACAGCTGTGTTCCTCATCTGAGTGTGCTTACGTCGATGTATGCAGTGTCTGACTTTGGAATTGTGAGAACTACACATCTGCTGACAGCAAGGGTCATTGCGCTTCAAAGCACAACATGGTGGACATCAGTAGCTCATGGCCATGGTATGAGGACATCCTGGAGTCAGTGTCTGTGTTGTCCCCTTAAAGTGACTCCATATGTGACTGTGACAACATGTTGAGATGTACATCTATCTCACCTACAGGCACGTAGGTATGCTTACAGGAATCCGGATGTCAGGTAACTGGGAGGCACGGGCCAGCTATTTGGCAGTGTGAACGTCACATGGGTCATTGATGCCAACTATGCATGTTTCCATGCATCTTCTGACTTTTGCATGAGGCTTGCACATGCAGACCGCACAGGGTGGTGTGCTACATGGGGGTATCATGTTTGAGTTGTTTGCTTTGGTTGCATATGATGTGTGTGAGTATGGCACTAAACTGAACCTACGTCTCTGTCTCTTACAGCATCTACAGAGGGCACAGAAGGACAGGGTACGGACACCGGGGATGAGGCATCTTGCTCGACAGCAACACATGAGCTCACTGACACTGATGTGACCAGCGCCTCTGAGGGGGACCGGAGTGCCCTTATAGAATCATGCCCGGAAACACCAGCCTCAACGTCATCTGATGCCAGCGGTGACTCCTCGATGTTGGCGGACACAGGAAGTGGGAAATCTGCCTCTTCTTCCACCACACATCGTCCAGTGCCCACCCTCCCGGCTAGTTCCACTAGTGCTGCCCGTGCCCGCAGCAGTCAGAAGGGTAGAGTGTCCTTCCCCCCAGGCACCACTGCCCCTGCCCCTGTCTCCCCTGCTGCCCTCAGTGTTGAGGCGGTGGAGCTTTTGCACTTTACTGAATGCCTTCCTTGATCATGACAAGAAGTTGGCACAGGTAGTTGCCTTCATGGAGGGCATTCATTCTGACGTGGGTGGGCTACACAGGACTGTCCAGTCTTTGTCCTCCACAGTGACGGCAGCCATTCAGCTGGCACAGGCTCAGGGTCCAGCTCCAGTCCCTTCTGCAACCACCCTGCCAGTGGCCACATCTGACGAGAGTGACCACACACCACAGCCCTCAGGCTCAAAGTACTCCACACGAAGCACAACACAGCAGCACTCCAAGCGGGCCAGAGCGCAGACACCATCCCCAAAAACAAAAGAAGTCACAGAGGAACGCAAAGCCAAAAGACCTTCGGGTGACACTCAGGGGCATCAAGCCAAAAAGCAGGCCTCAGGCTCACATGCATCCAAATCAGTCCAATCCAGGGACACTTCCGTCCCAAAACCTGCTCCCACAGACAGGCAAAAAGTTGCCGTGCCTGCTGTGAAGCTGGTGCCTGCAAAGAGTCCGCAGAAACGGATCTCTAAGGCAGGTTCACCCACAACCTCAACTCCCACCCACACCCCTGTGAAGCTGGGACAGGAGGGCACTGTGGGGGGTTCACCTGGTCAACAGGGGATGGAGGGGAAAAGGCAAGGCCAGGCCAAGCGTACCACCAGACCCAGCAGTTCACCAGAGGGAGGGCCACCACCTGCACCTGAAGCACCTTTGGTGGGGAGTGAGGCTGTTGTGCCCACCCCACTTCACACTCCTACCAAGACAATTCTTCAGTATCGAATCCCCAAGAAGTGGAAAGGCAGCCCTCCACATTCTCCCTCACACACTGTCTCACAGCAGCATTTCTCCACCTCCTCGTGCCACCATGCCACCCGGTCCAAGCAGCCCTCCGGCTCACAAAGCCACTGATGCCTCTACCTCAGCTGCTCCTCCCTCTCCCAGGTCTGGTCCGCCAACGGTCCCCGACAATCAGCCACCTCCCGGTTCTACTGACAGCCAAGTCTGAGGCAAAGTCCCCCTCCCAAAGCCGTCTCTCCCACAGTGGTGCCTGGACTGCCCATCTGTATCCTCAGAGCTGTGGTGATTCCCATGCCAGTGTATGGTGTCACACATTCCCTGTGCAGGTTCTCATGCACACATGTACCTACTTTGAACTATGGACTGGCCACTGGCCTTGCTGTTTGTAACTTTGGATGCCCATTCCCTGTGCAGGTTCTCATGCACACATGTCCCTCCTTTGAACTATGGACTGGCCACTGGCCTTGCTGTTTGTAACTTTGGATGCCCATTCTCTGTGCAGGTTCTCATGTTCACATGTCCCTCCTTTGAACTATGGACTGGCCACTGGCCTTGCTGTTTGTAACTTTGGATGCCCATTCCCTGTGCAGGTTCTCATGCACACATGTATCTACTTTGAATTATGGACTGGCCACTGGCCTTGCTGTTGTCTACTTTTGATGCCTATCTTGGTGATATGTAATAACTTTGTTGCTGACCTTGCTGCCTGTCAGTTAATCCAACGGGTTTCAGGTCCCACCCACTCTGCTGGCCATTTGTTGGACCCAGTTTTTTCCAATCTACCTTCCCTTATAGTCTACACACCTATCCCGATGTGTTGGTCTGATCACTACTTGGTCTCTATGTCTCTCCAGGGTGTAACACCATCTTGGAAAGTGGGTCAGAGATCTTCCTTCAAACGCCCTTGGCACAAATTGAATTGGTATCAATTCTATGCTCTTCTTTCTACTACTACCCCGTGTCTGCCGGATGACCCGGATGATGCCAACACAGCGTTATATGACTGGATTCTCCAGCCCTTGGACAGCCTAATTCCTACAAAATGGTCTAAGAATTATAAGACCAAATCTAGCCCTTGGTATAACGATACTTTGGCGACCATGCGCAAGGCTTGTAAAAGGCTGGAGCGAGTTTGGAGAAGGGACTTTGACCCGATCTTGAAGGGGAACTATCGGGCTGCTATCAAAAGCTATCATAGGGCTATCCAACTCGAACGGGCAGCCTTCTATGCTCAGAAAATTCGAGAGAGCCGTAACCCGGCGAAGAGTATTTTTTCGATACTCACGGATCTTAAATCACAGAAGTCCTCTACAATACCTATGATTTCATCCAATCAGCAGTGTGAGGACCTTGCCACCTTCTTTGTTAGGAAGGTGGAAAACATTTACAGGTCTTTCCCGCCGGCTCATGCCGGCTTAGGTGCTGCTCCCAGCCCCTGTATTACCAGCACCCTGGAAGCCTTTCCTCTGATCTCTCAAGATCAGCTACAATCGCTATGCGGAAAAATTAAATCTGGCTCCCCTGCTGACCCTCTTAAGCCTGATCAATTCAGAAAAATTCTACCTGTGCTCCTGGCACCTTTGGGCTAGGTGATCAGCAGGTCAATCGCCATGGCGGTTGTCCCTAGGGTCTGGAAGCAGGCCAGGGTGGTACCTCTGCTTAAAAAATCCACCCTGGACCCAGCGAAGCCAGAGAAATTCTGCCCTATTTCCCTTCTGCCATGGGCAGCGAAGATCACTGAGGCCTATGTTAATTCCCTCCTCACCGATTTCATGAACACCAATAATATCTTAGACCCCTCCCACAACGGTTTCCGTCCAGGCCACAGCACGGAATCAGCGCTCCTGGCTGTGACCAAACACCTACGGACGGCCCTAGATGCTGGGCGCACGTCAGCACTGATATTATTGGATCTCAGGGCCGCATTCGATACGGTGTCCCATTCTATCCTGCTACAATGTTTGGAAGAGGCCGGAATCGTGGGTTCTGCCCTAGATTGGCTTTCTTCTTTTCTTACAGGAAGGACGTTGCAGGTGACAGCTCCCCCTTTTATGTCACGTACTCATTCTATCAACAAGGGGTGCCACAGGGCTCCTCCTTGAGCCCGTTGCTGTTTAACCTATACGTCCAACCCCTAGCCGCGGTAGCCAAAAACAGAGGTTTGATGATGGTCTCCTATGCCGACGACACACAGTTGGTAGTAGCACTCTCGGACGACTCCGCGCGGGACGCTTCCAAGTTCAGAAGCGATCTTGCGGCTGTCGTCGAGTGGATGGCTGCCAACTGTCTCCAGCTGAATGCCAGCAAGTCTGAGGTGTTGTTGGTGGGGAGAGACCATGGGCTGTGGAGTGAGCATTGGTGGCCCGAAACCCTTGGCAATGCCCCCCCCAAGCAGGTGTTAAAAAATGTGGGGGTATGGATGGACTCGTCCCTTAGCTTCCAAGTTCAAACTAAAAGGTGGCAGGGACTTGTTTTGGGCTACTGCGAGGGCTCAGACCTTTGCTGGGTTTTTTGACGCATCTACCCGGCAAGTCATCGTCCAGGCCTCGATTTTGTCGAGACTGGATTACGCCAGTTCGCTGTATTTGGGGGTCAATAAAGCTGAAATTTTAAGACTACAGAGGGTCCAAAATGCGGCTGCCAGAATCCTTCTTGGTCTGCGCAGAGCCTGTCCTGTGGCAGATGCCATTCGCCGATTCCACTGGTTGCCAGTGGGCAGGCGGATTGAGTTTAAGGCTCTTTGCATAGCCTTTAAGGTTTTGAAATATGCTACCCCAGGAATCTTGGCCAACTTGTTGGTGCCTTATGAACCCACGCGCCAACTCCGTTCTTTGGGGCAACACTTGGTCGTGGTCCCTTGGGTAAGGAGGGTGCGCGCTGGTGGGCGTTCCTTCCGTACCAGGGCGGCTATGCTCTGGAACTCATTGCCGGTACAGATTCGGAGTTTGAACAACTACCTAGAATTCAGAAAGGCAATTAAATCACAACTCTTTCCACTGTCATAGGTCTTTCTCTTTGCCTTGTTTGTTTCTCTGCTGTCAGCGCCGGGATGCCATTTTGCTGGGGCAGCTGTCGCGCTTTATAAGATGTTATAACATAACATAACATAAAGACAGTTACTCCTGTTGTCTGCTTTGTCAGTGTCCTTGCTAAATGTAAGTGTTTTCGGTATGTGTATGGTTGCATGTGACAAATGCTCTGTATGCCACCTTCACATTGCCAATTGCTTCTTTTACTTTTTCTGGGTTTGGCAGTGGTGAGGGGCACTTTAGTTCTTCTTTCTTCTGAGGTTTGAGGGTGCAATGATGGGTGTTTGTGATGATCTACGATTATCATACTCATCATATGGTCAGGTTTGCTAAATTGTCCACATGTCATGTTATGGTGCAATTCCAGGACAGAGGTGTATTCTATCCACAGGATTACTTGCGGGCTGGCCAGGGTCCTTCATATCTGTGTGATCTTTCTTGATGTGTGAGCAGCAGAGTTTATGTATGGTCATCTTGTGATGGCCTGTCTTCCTAGTCACATGGGTACATTTGGATGTGTGCACTTGTGTGGTCATGAAGTGTGTAGGGGTGGTTTGGTTGTCAGTGTTGATGTGTGTGTGCCCCTGCAATGCCAACTGGACACATGTATGACACAGAAGCTGAGTGCCTGTTTGTTTCAATAGTCTCCCATGTGTTTCAGATTGTGGGCACATGTGGGAGTTGTAGGTTGGGCACTGTGCAGTGTGTTGTTGTGTCCTTGCACTCCTGGGGGACATCTACTTGTTGTTGCTGCCAGTTGTGAGTATGCAGAGTGTGTGACAGGCAAGTCTGTGTTGTGTTTTGTTGATCAGCCATGTGCCTTGTTACTGTTTGTGCAGACTGTACAGAACTGCTCAGCCACACTGACAATATTTGTGAGTTTTCTCATGCATTGCCTTCACTTGACCCATTTTTGGCTCCAGTATGGTATGTGGTATGTGGAGTCATGCCATCCCCCATGTGTGCTTCTGATGCCTACACATTGTGAGTGACTCCTCTATGTGTTTGTGTACTGTACACTGCTCACCTGTCCGCTACTGAAGTACACACCACTTCAGTCTCATGTCTTCCACCCCATGGCTTTCCAGTGTGTGAGCCTCCCCACCACTTCATAGTGTGACACTATGCTGTGTGAGGCTGATCGGTGTCCAGGACCAATGTGCTACTCAGGACAGTTTGCAAATTAGTTATGTGTTATTTCCTTGTACTTGTTTGCTGTCATGGTTGTTCATGTGCAGTGCAGATGTTTGGGCAGCACAGTCCTCTGGTCATGTTGTTTGCACCTGGATGTCCCTGAGTTGTGCATCTGTGGGTGATGGCTAAGCTGTATGTGTGTTTTCTGAGGTAGTGCTACTCTTCCTGAGTGTGATGTTATGTTTGTGCTGTGGGAGTTCATGGTGTGGCACTCAGATGTGTGTGCTACTGATTTGGTTGTTGTGCACACACTGCTTGGTGTGCATGCAGTGTTGTCAGTGTATGTTGCCTGTACTTGCTTGTTGTACATCCCCCTGATGTGCAGCTGAGTTTGCATTGTGATGGATTGGTCTGTGCATCTGTTGTGTTTTTGTTGTGGATGTATGCAGTGTTTGGCCTGTGTTGGCTCTTTGTACTGACTGATGCTATGTGTGTGTGATGTTCTATTTGCATGACGTTGTGTGTGAGTGGTTGTTTTAGCTGTGTGATACATTCAGATGTGTGTTGCAGGTGTGGTGTGCATTACTTGTGTGTCTGTCACATGCAGCAATGGGATTCTTGTTGCTGGGCTTGTTTTCAGTGCACATTGGTGGTTAGTCCTCCTATTTTTGACCTGTCACTTTTCAGGGTTGTGCATGTGCATGCTTCTGGTACAATATGGCACCTTGTCCACTTCATGGGTGGTGAGGTGTCTGTGTCTGTGTTAGCTGATTGTCCCATTGATCCCAGTTGGTGTTCATGGTAGATTTTTGATGATACACCTCTTGTTTGTGTTGAGGTATGGTGTCTGTGCATTGGTCCTGAGTGGCAATGTTGTGTATTCCTGTTCTGTCTAGAGTCACATTGCCTTTCCACTGTTTTCCTGCACATGTGTGGGCTTGTTGTACCTCTGTGTATGTTGTTTGTGAGCTTTGTGTTTGGCTATTGTTTTGGTGTCTGCATTGGTTCCGCCATCCCTGTGTGTTAGTGTGATGTTTGTGGGTGCACCACATGGAGTGTGTTTGGTTGTCATTGAACTCACAGGACACCATGTTGGCCTTTATGTGTGCTTCTCACAGGTGTTGAGTGCTGCAGGTATGAGGTAGGTAGAGAATGGGTATGTGTGAAGGTCCTAGTTGTGTTTGACAGTCAAGGAGTGTGACAATGGGCCATGTGTGTTGTACTGATGATGTGCACGTCAGGTCAGTTGAGACAGATGTGTGGCTGCTCACTGTATGACTTCAGACACTTCCTATCATTCCTGTGACTATGCATGGCTTGCCTTGATGTGTCCCTGAGTTGTTGCACAGAGGTCAGTTTGGTTTAATTTCACTCACTGTGCCACCCATGTCTGATTTGATGACCTAAGAGTATTGTGATATGTTCCTTCTCTTGCATGTGATGTACAGGTGCTATGTGTCTTGCTCCATGGTTTTCCAGCACTGCCCACTTCACTTTTGGCTGGCCCATTGATTGTCCTACATTGCTGCTGACCTATGGTGTGTGTATGTGGCTGTGTGTCAGTGTGGGGTGTTTGTGAGTGACGTGACAGGCAGTGTGGACAGTTCAGTGGATGTTCTTATGAAGTGTGAGTCTTCATTTTATAGTTAGACTCAGTTTGCTTCACATGAGTGGGAGATAGGTGTGAGGAGGAGGGTTGTCCAGCCCCTGAACTTCTGTGCTGGGTGTTCCTCTTCACCCCCACCTTCCAAGACAGGCACCCTGGTCCTTTGGTGTGTGAGGTGCAAGGTCTGGCTACACCTGGGAGATGAATTGTGCAGGGGGGGCACAGGGGGAGCACACAGCATGTGCCCCAAATGGGTGTGGGAAGCGTAGTGTGGGAAGGGTGGAGGTGGAGCCCTGTGAATCTTTGTGGACTGCCCATGCCTGGCGCCGGCCCTGCCTACTACATTTTGGGCATGTTTTCCCGCGTCTTCACGGCTGCGGTGACGTGACCAGGACATTGCAGTGATTTCGCGGTTGATTGGTGACCCGGATGCGGAGGGGTGATTTCCTGACAGGTGGGACATGTGTGGGTACACTTGGGGAGGTGTTCCTGTCCCCACCAGAGTATCGGATGTGGACAGGAACCGTATATCAGCACAGGAGTTGTGTGTTGTGGTTGTGTGCGGAGTTGTGTCATTGCGTACCTGCGGCGTTGTCCGCGACGGTCCATATTTGCTGGTAGTGGAGGAGGTACAGCACCGGAATGGCTTGAAGAGCTGTATCCATTGCGGTCCGGACCGGGTAGAGGGGACCTTGAGTCTGGTTTCGCGCTCCGCTGTCGTGTTTCTGCCGTCTCTGGGTTGGTGGATTCTCCGCTGCGGTGTGATGGGCTGTTTGAGGCATCGTGATTTGTACGGCAGACGGAACGTCATTCCGCACAGCGGTGAGTCCCTATTGGCTCACTCCGCCGCGGTGGCGGGCGCACAAATCTGGCGGTTCTCCTGGCTACGCAGTGGATGGAAAATGGGCTATGTTTGCCCATCGTAATATGGCAGGCGGGAGGACCGCTGCTGGAGTGCGGATAAGGGCATTTTCTGCCCCCGCCAGCACCGCGGATGTGCTTCCGCCCGCCATCCTAATGACCCCCTAAGTTTGTGCGCAAAGAAAGCCACCGGATGCAGACACCCCGTGATGACATCCCGCTGGGACAGAACACCCCCTATGGCCATTTGTGATGCATCTGTTTCTACAGTAAAGGGGGTGAGAAGGGTTTGGGTGTCTTAATATAGGGGCCTGAGTAAAGGCCTGTTTCAATTTCTCAAAGGCTAACTCGGCTTCAGCGGTCCAAGAGAAAACCACTCCCTTTTTGAGTAATCGTGTAATGGGGGAAGCTAAGGCAGAAAAGCCCTCTATGAATCGCCTATAAAAATTAGCGAACCCTAAGAAGCTTTGTATTTCCTTGACTGATTTAGGTGACTGCCATTGTGTAATTGCTGCCACCTTTTGAGGATCCATGCTCACCCCATTTGGTGAGAGGATGAATCCCAAAAAGGCCACCTGAAAGACGTGAAACTCACATTTCTCCAACTTCACAAATAACTTATGTTCCTTTAGCTTTCGCAGTACCTTTCTTACAGTGGCGGCTGGTGACATTTGAAAGTGGTAGGGCGTAAACGTTTGGGATGAATGCCCTGTGGCGAGCGAGTGTAGCGAGCGAGCCAGACAGTCATAAGAGGGCTCGGGGGTTCTCCCCAGTGGAGAAATTTTGAAAAAAATGAGTGGGCAAATGATGCATTTTGAAGCAAATTTGAGAAAGCAAGAAGGTTAATAAATTAAATGTAGTTAGGACATCATTAGGGCGCAAAAGAATTTAAGCCTGCAATGTGTGACAGAGGCTGATACTACTTTACATATTATGGAGCCTCTGGTGCTCTTTTAATAAAAACACACCAGTACAACTATGATGTAACTAATTTCCAAAATAAATGACCTGTCTTTAGCTCTGATTTATTCATGGATCGATGTGTTAGTATTGTTTGCCTGGAAAGAGAAGAGAGTTTTGCTGCCAACCTTGGGTCATGCATTTGCCTGCCTCTGACTGTTACTGCTGGCAATTAGGCAGTGTGTGTTGATTATTCTCAAGCATGCACTGCCCTGCAGGAGGTGTGACTGGGCAGGAAAGCCTGTTTCTGAAGCACATCGTCATCGAATTAGGCCCACAAACAGACCCCAAAAAAAAAAAAACAGCCCACACAATGACATGACCAGCCTTTTTGGCACTGCCTGGTTGCCCTATTGGCCAGTCCCACCCAGTTTGGCCTATGTTAGTACAGTGTACAACAGGATATAACCTTCCAATAGAGCAATGAGACAGGGCTGGGATATTTCTGAAAGGAGTAGGCTTTTCCCAAAAGAGGCATAGCACAGTTTAGGAGGCACCCCTCATCCCATCTGACAGTTGTCTGGGACAGTGTACAATAAAGTAGCTCCTGCCCAGAGCAGCTATAGAAGGGAGGTCACCGCACAGAAGGAAACCGTGTGCCCAACCGTGCATGCAGTCTGTTTCTGAGGATTGGAAGATGTGGTAGGCGGGGGGGACTTTATCTCTCTCACAGTCACCACACTATGCCTCTGTTGTAACTACAGCACTGGGGCTCCGCAGACAGAGCTTTCACAGGTTGGCACCTTCGGTCACTGTCAGCAGCATTATGTGACCTGGATATGCTCGAACCTGACATCTGCTACTACCCATCGATATTCGGATGCGGTGGGCCCCTGGCTGCTGTAATTAACATCAAGGAAGCCCGGGCGGATGGAACCCAAATCTACATCTCCCTCACCATCACAGAGGCACAATTTGCGTAAACAGGGCCAACTTCATTATCTGTAACCAAACCACTCTATCAACCTAGCCTAGCTGTTCTGGGTGTGACGTTGAATGTATTTTACAATATAGCAGAGCTAGGCAGCCCTAATGCCAGTCAGATTTGAAACTCCTATCAGGTTGCATGGGTGGTCCGGAACTCACTCTATGTACACTGCTTAATAGCCTATTTAAGAGTAAGTTCTGTTTTTTGGAAGCGAATAATGACTAGCTGCGCTTTTCTTATTTTAATTTGGGCAAATGAACTTATGAACAGAAGTCGATATACACAATAGTTTCACAGAGCGCTGTATTTGTTTTGTGGAACAGCCCCGCTCTCGGCTGGCTCTCATTAAGTATAGATTGATTTGCGCCACTTAATACAATGAGCTAAAGAAATGCAGGTTTTTCTATTTTCAGCTCTGCTCAGGATAAGGTCACGTCGCAACTGTCTGCCACTCGGTATTAATTACACCGTCTCTGAGTAATTCCTTAGACTAACTAAAACAGTTGTTCCATTACAGCACTGCTACAGACTAATGCAGGCAAATTCAAGCAAGAAAAAAGCACGTACCTCAGCTCCAAGTCTTCATGAATGAGGCAGCGCTGATCAGACAGGGGGCCAGCGGTGTCGCAGCCACGTCGCAGCCACATACCTCGGCTCCTCCAAGGGGGCCGACCAAAGCAGTCAGGTTCCACAACAGTGGGTAAGCCACTCCCCCCCTGCCCTCGAGCAGGACCGCCCACCCGCCCACAACCAGGCACTCCAGGCACTTCTGCTTTCTCGCAGTGCGAGAAGCAGAAACATAAAATGGTAGTTTTACCATTTTATGTTTCTGATTCTCGCACTGCGAGAAAGCAGTGGGGCGACGCCCCCATGCCCCTATGGAGGAGCCGCCACTGCTTTCTTACATGATTCTCATGCTCTGCCACAGAAGCAGAATAAACCAGAATGTCGTCTATGTACGCTATGGCATATAAATCCAGCATTTCTCTCAGGACCTCATTAATGAAGAACTGAAAGGCTGCTGGAGCATTACATAGCCCGAAAGGCATCACTAAGTATTCGTACAACCCAAACTTAGTATAGAAAGCGGTCTTCCATTCCTCTCCCTGTTGAACACGTACCAAGTGGTATGCCCCTCGTAAGTCAAGCTTGGTAAAGATTTTAGCCTCCTTAACCTGATCCAGTAAAGAGGGAATCAAAGGTAAGGGATACCTGTTCTTGATGGTATTTTCGTTTAATGTCCTGTAATCAATACAACAACGAAGACCACCTTCCCGCTTGGGTATAAAAAAAAGCGGAGAAGAGGCGGCGGACCTAGAGGGCCGAATAAATCCAATGCGTAACATCTCATCTAAGTACTCTCTCAGGTATAACTTCTCCTTTTCAGTAAGGGCATAGATGCGACTACAAGGGATTTGAGCCCCAGGAATTAAGTCAATCCTGCAATCATAGGGTCGGTGGGGAGAAAGGGCTGTGGCTTTTTGTTTGTCAAAGACTTCTGCTTCTGCCTGATAGCAAGAGGGAAGTTCGGGTTCTGCAGTGACACATGAACCTATCATTGCACATGGTTGAAGCTGGGTGTTCAGACAGTGATCTGTACAGAAAGCAGAAGTAAAGGATAGTGTTTTCTGCCTCCAATCTATAGCAGGATTATGCTGCGATAACCACGGAACACCTACTATAGCAGGGAATTGTGGGGACTGAATTAGGTCAAAAGAAATAGCTTTGGTGTGTCTTTTGTCTATGCATAACGACAAGGTTTCTGTGGTATGGGTAGCTGGCCCTGATTTTATGGCGCTACCATCAATTGTTTTCACTTCCTCTATGGAGGTTTTCTTCTCCACAGGGATCCCCATCTCTTGTGCCCATTTTATATCCATGAAATTCCCTGTTGCCCCAGAATCCACCATGATTTGTAAATCAACAAACCGATCTCCCCAGTAGAGATGAGACTCTACATACAAATGAGAGGACGACAAGGGAGTGACACTCTGAGGAATACTTTGGGAGACTATTAGCCCTGACCCACCTGAAACTCTCGTCCCCTCAGACTTCAGGCTCAACAGTTTCCCGAGTCCTTTCTTCTATTAGGTTTAACTGGACATTCTCTTACAAAATGCCCCTGCTTCCCACAATACAAACGCAATTTCATGTCTCGACGCCGCTGTCGTTCCTCATTACTGATGGGGCCTTTGATGCTTCCAATCTGCATTGGTTCTACTTCCGTCACAGGCCGTTCTGTCTCAGCTCATTTTTCCCTACAAACCACAACTCGGGCCTCAGAGCAACCCCTCTCCTTCTTCCTTTCATGTAATCTATGGTCTAACTTTACCACTAGATCTATGAGCGCTTTACAATCATCAGGAGGGTCCACTACCTGAGCTAACATGTCTTTCAGGTCATCTCTTAGTCCTTTATAAAATAAGGCACTCCTTTTCGCCATAGGCCAACCTGCCTCTGCCACCAAACGGTTAAACTCAGAAATATACGTAATCAGGTCCTTGGTTCCCTGCTTTAGGTTCAAGAGTTCTGTGTCAACTGATTGGATAAACGAATGTTTATCGAAAAACTTCTTCAACTCCTCCTTGAATAATTCATAGTCATAAAGTAACGGGTCATTGCACTCGACAAGTGGTATTGACCACGTAGCCGCAACCCCCCCTAAATAAGACAACACAAAGGCCACCTTAGCCTGCTCAGTGGGAAAGCAGGCCGCCTTACACATGAAGTGTAATTGTCATTGATTGATGAAAGATGCAAAACGGGAGGGGTCGCCCATGAATCTCTCTGGAGGGGCCAAAGGAATAGAAGGAGGGGTGGTAACCTGTATTACCTGGTTCCCTGAGCTAGGTGTCGAGGAAAAAGGAGAGAAGGTACCTCCAGTAGCCCCTTGGGAGGACTCGGGTGTGACTCCCCTTTGTATGGTATCGACCCTCAATGAAAGAGCTTGTGTCTCTTTCCGCAGGTTTCCTATCATGTGTGCCAGGTCAGCCAGGGTGATCTGATGTTCCTCCATCTCGCTCAGGTGAAAAATCAACGTGGGCTTCGCGTTCTGTCAAGGCTCACCTGAGATTTCCACGGGAACGAGAGGCAGGAGACAGATGAACAGGTCCCAACTTCCTACTACCACTAGCCCGCCCAACAACATCAAAGCTGAGCCAGTGAGCAGGGGGAAGAGGGGAAACAAGGGGAGAAGACAACTGCAGAAGGACCCTTGGCATGACCTCGGCAGCAGAACCTCTGGAGAAGGACCCCTCGGCACGACCTGGGCAGCGAGGACACGTCACTGGAGACGTCGGAATCCTGTGAATTAAAGTATTATCAATGATCTACTCTGAGCTCTTACCAAGACTAAAACATACCCATGCATGGTCATGAAACATATAAGTGAAATGACTACCTGTTAAGTTCCCCTCTTCCACTTGTGTCCAACAAACGAAAAACCAGGAATTCTAATGCAACACTACCTAAATAGAACAGAAGGAAAGTTACTAAAAGCACTGGTCAAGGTAGTGTAATGAGGTGTTTTAAATAAAGCTTACCAGTAACGCGGTGTGTGTGAAAGGAATATAGCCCAAAATAATAGAGACTGACTACCAGGAGTCAACCTAGTAAAGAATATCAAAAGGTGCAAAAAAGGTGCGGGCTACTATATCTCATATCTTTGTATATGCAGGAGTTTGAGATATAGGCAGCTCAGGGAACTGCCAGAGTAAAAATGAAATAACAAGGACTCCTTAATCTCAGGAGTTAAAGGATTTCTGAAAGCACAGCTCTCACACATATACTGTATCAGAACGTAGTACGCCCCCCTTACATCAGGAGAGCACACTTCATAACCTCAATTAATGCCAAACGTAATTGCCCCTTCAGGGAAATGCAGATGCTCATAATGACCCCAAATCTGTTAGCGAAGTGAGAAGCGGGCTATTCACACATACAGACGTCTGCCAATCATACTTGCGCAAAGCGCGTTACCGCATTGTGTAAAGTGCTCAGCATTAGCTTCGTATCGATAGGGAAATGACAAGGCCCCGTATAGTGAGAAGCGGTAGACCGGAATCAGGTGATGGAGTGACCCCTACACGGGACCGTAAGGCTCGAGGAGTGATAGCAGTGGACGAGGAGGCGAGGAGCCGGGCGTCCGTGGATGCGGCTGCGGCCGCCGTGACCCTGGAAGTGACGATGTGAGTATCCGGACGGGAAGGAAATGCTCGGAAGGCTAGAACGCGAAGCACTCCTCCCGTCCGAAAGCAGGAATTTACACCCATCAAGCTCCGCCCCTCCCGCTGACTGCGGCCGGGACGGAGCGATCCTGACAATGACATCCTGTTGCTGTTAGGCTGGGACTGCTAGCAATAAAGCAAGAAGCTGAATGTTGAGAAATAGTAAAAATAAAAAGAAACCAAAAAATTATAGGTTGAACAGACACTCTATTCATAAACGGAGAGCGTGGAGTGAACTTGCTCTCTTTCAACACATATGTTATTAATAAAGGGGACACGCAGAGGGGTGCTTAGCGGAGGGTCGTAATTGTGTGGCATGGTGTAACCCTATATTGGCCATCTGGTTTGGACGTACAGGAGCAGGAGTGATTGAAAGTAAGGCCAAACATACTCAGAGAGATGTCCAAATTGGATGGATGTACGTCATACTCGCATATTGATTATAATAAATAAACAAATCTTGTGGACTGCATCTACTTAGTTATTCTTAGTGAAGTTACCAGAGCAGTCCCAGAAGATACGGATAAAAAAATTCAGATACAAATAAAGCAAATAAAGAGAACAAGATTATGTACATTCACATTGTGTTCAAAAAGGCTCATAAGACGTTGGTCTTATTCATATATTGAGATGTTAACAGCAGTCTATTCATGAGAAAAGATCAGAATTAGGTCATTATGTCAGTGCATTAGGGAAACAAAATTTCGCCATTCTTCACTTGTCTTCAGACCGTTTTTGATAGTGTCACAGGTGTCTATCCATTTACATTCAAGTCTTTGTAAGATGTACTTTATGTCCCCTCCTCTAAACGGTAACATTGCTTGTATCAGGACTTGCCATTTGATGTCATCAGCTGTGTGTTTTTTCTCCAGAAAATGAGATACTATTGGTGCTGTGATGATAGAACATCGAATTCTGCTCATGTGTTGGGAAATCTTTGCTCTCATTTGCTGAGTGGTCTGCCCAATATACATTAATCCACAGGGACACCATATACAGTATACAACATTAGTGGATGCACAATTCATGTGGTGTTGTAAAGTAGCTGTTACCTGATCATGTGTTATGTTATGTTATTTGGTATTTATAAAGCGCACGGCTACTCCCAGGAGTGTCCCGGCGCTAAAAGAAAAAACCACGTAACAGCGTGTGTAAACGTTTTGTGTTAAAGGAAGTGCAGCCGCCACACCTATAGTGGCCTGTGATGGGCTGTAAACCCCATCTGGCTAGATTAGTATTGCTAATTTATGATTTTATCTGTATTGGTTTGGACAAGAGCCTGTTTTATATTTCTTCCCTTTCTGTATGAGTAGAGCGGTGGTTCACTGAATGCGTCCATGGTTTTAAGTACTTGCCAGTATTTTTTGATAATTTTAACTTTTTTATCTTGTTGGTATCTGGACAGAAGGTAGTAACACAGACCACTTTGTTCATTTTTGGTTTCGTATGTGTTTGTAAGATCTGTTCTCTTGGACTATACCAAGCTCTTTTCATCGAGTTTCTCACAAGGCGTTTTTGGCTAGCCTCTTTCACATAGTTTGTAGCTTAGAATGGTACTCTCGCTAAAGAAATCTTCCTTCAGTGAGCAGTTCCTGCGAAGCCTGAGGAATTGTCCAAAGGGCAAACTATCTTTCAAGGTTCGCAGATGAAAACTTTTGCATTGTAGTTAAGTGTTGCTTTCAGTAGGCTTCGTATAAAGAGAGACATAAGGCGATTATTATGGTGTCTACTCTCCAGATCCAAGAGGGGAATGTTCTGAACATCATGATTTGAAGTAAACTTTAGAAAAGGTTAACAATCGCTAAGGTACTTTATTTTATTATTTCTTTTTGTCCATAAAACTTTTTATTTTGTATGGAAAATTCCACTAATTCACAGACAAAACAGGGTTGTTTGAGGAAAATTTCCACAGTATTCACAACCTTACTGCAGCAGTAGTGGCATAGTTGCAATTATGTGAATGAAGTAAAGAAATGGTTAAGGTACTTGATAAAGGACGTCAGATCTGTTTCAGACCCATTCCATATCAAGAAAATATCATCAATGTACCTCTTCCAGCACTTGATGTTAGCCTGGAAGTGGTTTTGGTAATTCGTGACAAAGTCACATTCGAATTGGCCTACATAAAGATTTGCCAGATTTGGAGCAAAAATTGCTCCCATAGATGTGCCTGAGCATTGTTGGTAAAAATTACGATTAAACATAAAGTAGTTGGTAGTGAGTGCTATCTCCAGTAGTTCTGTGATGAACTCAGTGGGAACTTTGACTGGAGCTGGTCGTGTTCAGGATCTTTTTAATTACCTCAATGCTCTCTCGTTGAGGAATATTCGTGTAAAGTGACTCTATGTCCAGGGTCATCAGTATTTCTTGAGTGGGATCAAAAGAGGCACCTTCTATGAGTTTGATCATGAAAGTGCTGTCACGTCCGTATGTATCAAGAAGCGGCACAAAGTCTTTGATAAAAATGTTTATGTATTCTCCCAATGGTTAAAGAATGGAATCACACCCTGATAAAATCGTTCTGCCTGCTGGAGAGTTCCGATCTTTGTGAATTTTTGGGAGGGTGTATAAAACAGGAGTACAGGGACATTTTTTGTTCAGGAACTCAAGTTCGGTGAGAAATCCCAGGTTCAATGCTCGAGTTGTGGATTCTAGTATTTGGGCCTTAATTGTCCGGATAGGGTTGGAAGTCAATTTTTTATAATGTTTATCGTTAGGCAATTGTCTCAGTATCTCAGACTTGTACATTTCTCTGTTTTGAATGATAATACCACCTCCCTTATCTGCTGGATTTATAATAATATTGTCTTCCTTTTTGAGGTTATTGAATGCCTGTCTTTCTTGTAATGTGATATTGTACGGAATAAAGGAGAAGTGTGGCTCACTGGTTAGAGCGGCAGACCCTGATGCAGAGATCTGGCCCGGGACCAGGGTTCAATTCCTGCCTCGGCGGGTCTTGGGCTCAATTTCCTCGGACCTGATCATTCTCGCCTCGGTGCCTATTCTAATCATGGGTCCCACTCTGCAACTCTGGGCAATAGCTTGCTTAATCTCCACAACGGCCCCAACAGCGCTGGGATGCCTGGCTTCACCCTGGGGGTGCCCAGGAGTGGACATTTCACAGGGAAAAGCCAGGAAGGGTTCCACAGCGGTATGCGTACAGCGCCTGGACACCCCTTTGGGGGTATGGGTGCGCTTTACAAGTACAAATTTCATTTTTTCATTTTCATTTCATCTATTGGTTTTTAGAATGTTGATATCATAGAGGACTGCTTTTTCGAAAGTCAGTATTTCTGCTGGCATTGTAGAGTTTGGGGGAATAAAAGTAGAGGGAGGTCTGAGATTAGTGGCAGAGATCCGAGGAGGGGTATCTCTATCAGAGAAAAATTGTTTCAACCTGATGGTTCTGAAGAACCTATGTAATTCTAATTGGAGTTTAAAGTAATTTATTTTTTCCATTGGAACAAAAGAGAGACCTTTGCTGAGGAGGGAAATGGCCTCTGTCCTGAGGATGTGGTCAGATAGGTTAAAAATGGGGATGCATTGGGGGTGACTAGTCTGCATAGTGTCTGCAGATTGAAGTATGGACCCCAACCGTTCTGTTGTGTCCCTGTTGTCTTCTGTTGACCGTCTGGGCCCTATTTGTAGTAACATTTCCATGTTTGGCGATCCCCAGAGTATTGGTTCCAGGACCTCGCCCTGTTCCCCTTGCACCTGTCTGTCCCACTCGTTGCTTGGCCTATAAAACGATTCTTGCTGTGGTTGTTTCCCCCTCTACTAGTTCCTTCTCCTAAGTCGTCAGAGCTTTCAGTGCCACCTGACGACTCTGAAAAGGTGACTAGCCTGTTGTCTTTGTATCTGCCCCAGGTAACTTGTCTGCGTGGTGGTTGAGCCTGAGTGTGATAGTCGTATGATAGGTACGGATACGCTTTTTCTTTGCTGACATTTTTAATGTCTTTCCAGACTTTTTCTGTTTTCTGCAATTCTATCAAAATAAATTCAGCAGTGGTTTTGTTCAATTTATCCAGTGCAGATTTAGCCTCTTCCAGGCTAACGCAGCCAAGAAGCTCCCTTTCTAATTCTGCGATTTCCATAAGCTCTTCTATGCTGTGTTCTAAAGCAGTCTCAATGCCCAAGACCATCCAGTGTCTTGAGCACGTTGTAGAGATGTGGCTGAACCCTCCTTTAAACTTTTTATCTTCTCTGAATATGCCAGGAACGGTGCGGATCTGAAGCCCTAACGGAATAATTCCCGCTTTGAGATATTCAGTTAGCATGCAAGCATCTAGTTCAATTCTAACATGTTTCTTTTTTGCCTTTTATTTGTCTAGGAGGGTCTGTCTTGGACTTAGTGGCGATGTGGTGGTGTTGGATGTAAACAAAGATGGGCCGCTAATTATCTTAGCAATGTATTCCTCGGTATAAAGGGGTGCTTCCCTATCAGTCATAATATGAGGGATCAAATAAATTAGGAGTATAGTTACGACAAAGTAAATGCACATGTGACTTAAACACATATACAGAAAACAGAAAACCCTAAAGAGGGTAGAGAAATGAAACAACAGCTCTTGCGGTAGGAACCACGCTAATAATGTTCAACAAAAAGACAAGAGCAACCCTTATGTCCATGTGAACAGGGGTATCAAGTTATCCTTGCAACAGGCGTTCACATGGAACTCAATAGAGAGAAAATTATGAATGTCACAGATTTTTCTGTGTGGACTTAATCAAAATAAACCAATATTCATTAGGCATTTAAACAAGCAATTATAGCGCAGCCAGTATTTAAGTACAAAACTGCGGTTCAGCCAAACCGAGTTTTCATTCAACTAGAATCAGTTTGACCAAAATTATATATAATGACAAAACATATAATGAGTGTTTTTAAGGAACGAAAAATAGGATAAGAAGACCCCAGGTGTGTAATCAAACCACCCCTCTGCGTGTCCCCTTTGTTAATAATATATGTGGTGAAAGAGAGCATGTTTATTCCAAGCTCTCCGTTTATGAATAGAATTTTCAGCCCGTGTCCATTCAACCTCTGATTAGCGTAGAGGCTCTGTCAACCATAGTCGTGCCATCCCGTTATCTGGGAGTTCGAATCCACTATGTGTCACATCCCCCCTTGTAAAACGATCATCTAATTTCCTCAGAACTCTCCCTAGACTCTGAGTATGATTTATTGGTTTATTTTTCTTATTCCTCAACATTCAGCTTCTTGCTTCATTGCTAGCAGTCCTGGCTGAACTGTGGAAATGTACCTTTTAGGGGTACACTGGTGCAGGGTCACCCTCTTGTCCACGGGTTCAAAGACCAACAAAATAGAGATCAGCACTGGAGTTGGAATAAATAACAAGTTTATTAATCACTCATGAGCGGGACCACGTCCATACAACACTCTCAAGTGTTGCAGGAGGTAGTACACTGAATTCACAAACCATCTTCCCTTTTATACCAGTTTTCTGCACTGTAAGCATGTGAACAGAAATAGGAATAACAAGTTTTAGGAATAGCTATCAGCAAACAAGGGCAGATGAATAACCATGTGGTCAGCAAAGTGGGAGGGGGAGCAGGAATGCTTATGGCAGCAGTAAATGGTTGACAGTTAACATCTGAGACCAGGTGCACTGACAACTATAAACCCTCAGCACATACATTGCTTTAGCTGACTCAGGAAGTCAACAAAAATAGATAACACAAGCAGAGTGAAAAGATGAAAGAATTACGAAGGAAACTTAAATGGACACCATAGCCAAAATGGCTGTTGCTTATGCTAAGTAAAAATATTACACGTTTTCCACAGACGGCCCTTTTAGCATAAGCTAAGACATTTTTCTTATGCTTTAAAGGGGGTACAATAAATATCATGTATATCAATTAGCATCATGTCGCTAACTTCTCGATCTATTGCTAAACGGGCATTTACATTTTGGACATTCGTCTTTTGATGGTAGACAAGTCGTACAAGTAGAAATACAGAGGGAACAAAGCATCGGTCCGCATTGGATACATAAACAACAGGAGAAGAGAATTGCAATAATTATGAATAAGGCCGACAATATTTTCAGACCCCATACAGAAAATATGTTCCAGAACCATCCAGCCCAAGTCCATGTTCCTGAGTCTTGATGTATCTCAGTAGCTATTTTATGCATTTTGGAAATAGCATCATGAACAGAAGGGGCGTGGTCAGGGATAAATACACAGCAACTACTACACGGGTCAAGCGTCTGATCTTCCTATTATTTAAAGCCGCACCAACAAAGAAAAAAGTCCCAAATTAAAGTCAACATATTGCTGTAATGCAGTGTCAGTTTGATCCACTTCATCATTATTTAGAGTTCTTTAAAATCGATTCAAGGAAATGTCATTAAACAGTTATTGATCTTTATGATAAGATGCAGGTGCTAAGAACACAGGAGGAAGCAAGAAGGATACATAACATATTCCGGATCATCCAATTGATAGATGATAGTAGCCTTTACTTCCGCAAATGAAATAAGTGTGTGAAGACAGAAAACTGCTATTGTTCGTTCCAGTAATGTTCAGTACTGTAGTACAGTCACTTTTTCCCACTGGAATACTGCCAAAACTGCTCACACAAAGATTTGCTCGGGCTCTAGTAACAGCGATAACAGGAGGCCCATTACTCTTGGTTGTTCGAGTGTTGGGGAAAACATAGCTTGTGGAGGAATCACTTTGTGATACTCCTCCATTTCCCATACAGTTCCTTTGGCTTGTGGGCCCCCTTCCTCATCGGGGTAACAGACTTTGTTCAGTTTGGCATTGAGGTCACCCACATCCCCTGTTTCTGAGAGATTAAATACCTTAGAGGCATATAGAAGTTTGAACCAAGCTGGGCATGAGCCATTGTGAGAGAATGGCAGCGGTGACAACGGGATTCCTTTTATGTTCTGATGAGGAGGAATCTTGCCACAAACCCAACAGTTAGTAGCATTGCTTAGCTGGTGTGTCTGATGCAACATTTGAAGAAATGAATTGTTTCTCAGATTTTGCCGGTATCCCTGTTCATGTTGCTGCAAATCAAAATGATGGTGCTTTTTTTTGCAGCAAGTGATGTAACAGCAATGTTAGGAAAGGAGGCTCCGGGCATTACTTCCTCCACTACCCACATTACAGTAGCGATGATGGCAGCAGTCAAAGTCAGACCAAGGATGCAGATTGTACAACCGTTGCACGTTGTCGCAGCGATCTCCTTCTTAGGCGAGCTCATTTTCATCGGCAAACAACAAAATAGATGATTCCCTAAGGTCCTGGGCAGGCGTTGGTTTCTTCACTAACATTGAGACGAGAAGTCACTAATAGGCTACCCCCCTTTGTAGTCAGTCTTTAACCACCCAGGACAGTGGCTCAAACAGTCTCTTTCTGTGATGAAATGTCTTTCTTCCTGGATCGAAGCAGATATCTGGATGTACCAGGGATCGGGTGGTCCGGGAAGACTTCCTCAGGCCCTTCAGGTGACGCAGCTCGTCCTCTCTTGGTGACCAAAATGTCGCAATGATCTGTCAGCACAGCAGGGCTCACGAAGGAAGAGATTCCCGCACCTGCTGATAAATAGAAGACAAGCTATCAGTTAACTGGGACAAATAGTCACTCATACTGGTGCAGAACAAAGGGCTTGGCGTAACTGTTGGAAGGCATTCTGACATTCAGTAGTCCATGGGAGGGGCATCAGAGTGTCTTTAGTCAAAAGGGCCAATAAAGGTTTAATAATGTGCAAGAAACTGGGGATCCAATGTCTACAGAAAGAAGTGAGGTCAATCAATGCACGAACATCCTTCTGAGTACGGGGCACAGGAGTATCTAAAATGGTCTGAATGCGATCTGGTGTAAGTGCACGTCCCTCCTTAGACAGGAGGTGACCTAAATAGGTAACCTGCTGTCTACAAAATTGCAATTTCTTGCGCGAGACTTTGTGATGATGGGAGGCAAAAAATGATAACAATGACAATGTTCCTTCTTTGCATTGCTCAGGTGTATCTGCAGCTAACAAGATATCATCGACATATTGGATAAGGGCCACCCCTTTGGGTACAGGAAAAGAATCAAGCTGCCTTTTTAATGCCTGACTGTAAATGCTAGGACTCTGTATAGCCCTGTGGAGCTCTGCAAAACCGATATGATCGATTTTTCAGGGTGAACCCAAACAAATAACGGCTGTCAGGATGGATGGGTATCGAGAAGAAAGCATTCTTCAAATCGATCACCGAAAATGTAGTGGCAGTAGGAGGGACCATAGTGAGAAGTGTAGTGATGTCAGAAACCACCGGATATTGGGGCACTACAATTTTATTAACCTCTCGCAAATCAATAATGAATCTGTAGATTTTAGTGTCAGTGTCTTTTTTCAAAATAGGAAGGATAGGGCTATTGCAAGTGTTATAGTGGACCTCTTCCACTACCCCCACTTTAATCAAATCCTGAACAATGTGTGCCAATGCTTCTTCACCTTCTTGAGATATTTTGTATTGAGGCAGTCGAGGCAATGAAACACCCTCCTTTACTTGAATATGTATAGTTGGAATAACCATTTGACCCACATCAGTATCTGATTTAGCCCACAAAGTACTAGGTAAGGATGCCAGAGCGACGTCCTCATTGATAAGACAAGATCTCTCTACCATTGGGTAATTATCATTCAAAATAACACGCACACCTTCCGGAGAACACTGTATTGTGGCACGAAAATATTTAAGTATATCGATACCCACAATGTTGTCCGGTGTGGTAGGGGAAAGCAAAAATGGACATGCTGCAGTGAATTTATCAAGTCTGAATTCAAGTGGCTGTGAAAGTGGGCTAGGTGTAGGTGTCCCATCGAAACCCATCGATGTTATCATTGTGCCGGACAGGGGAGCCCTAGGAACCAGTTTTTTAGACAGGGCACTATGAGTAGCCCCTGTATCAACCAGAAACCGATCAGTAGATCCCAAGATGTTTGCGTCAACATAAGGACCCATTTGATCTACTGGTACCTCAACCGGTTCCTTACCCCGTCCTAGGCATCCCTATGCGTAATCAGAATCTGCAAGGACCTCATCAGAATAATCAGACATTTGATATTGATTTCGTCTATCGAAAGTATTAGAGTAATTTGGTCCTAGTTCAACTGCCTCAAACCTGGGACGAGCTCCTGTACCTCCCCTATTTCCTAAATTCCCTGGGCGTCCTCTTATACTGCCCCTTCCCCGCTGATACTGCTGACCTCGCAAAAGAGGGCACTCAGAACGCCAATGCCCAGTCTCTTTACAATAAGCACACTGATCAGGGGACAAATTTGCTCGAGGGAGAGGGGGTGCTCCAGGTGTATACATTGCACGTCCACCTCTTCCACCTTCCCTAAATGGTGGACCATATATTTGAGCCAACATAACTTTTGTCTTTAAAGCTTTATCCTTCTTATCCTCCCTGCCTTTCGCTTCCTGTTCCTGTCGCTCATAATATTGGGCCATAGTCAAAAGGGAAACTGGGGAAGACGTAGTCCAAGAACTCTCACTGGCCTTTAAGCGACTAGCTATTTCCGGTAACATATTAGCGACAAATTTATCGACAAACAAATGCTTACCCGTATCATCGGCCAATGACTGACCACTAAAATCATGGAATGTTTCCTCAAACCTTGAAAAGAAATCAGAGACTGACTCATCCGTTTTCTGTTTACAGGACGCTAACGTAGTCCAATCTATTTTCTTAGGAGGTATGAGAGTCTTTAACTTAGTCACAATAGCTTTAGGAAGATCTAATATCTCCTTCTGAGGTTTATGCGCAGGCTCCCTTTCTGCATCTATTTGTTCTAAATGTTCCCAAGTATCACCATATGCTACATTGTCATCTATTTTACGTATCGTTCTCCACATATCAGGGGGCAAAATAAGCCCAAAGAACATATCAATATCTGGCAAAGTCATGGTGCAGGAGCTAATGGCTCCTTCCACCTCCTCATAGAAGGCGGCAGGATTTTTCCGGGGTCGGGCAAAGCAGCTTTAAGAGCCATCACATCAGCTCTACTCCAAGGAGTGTAAACCCAATTATATATAAAATATCCCTTTGCATCATCCGAAGTTTTGTCATCATTTGTTCCCGCACCCTTCGGAGGAACATACAGGGGTGCAGCTTCACGCATAGGTTTTACAGTAACTGTAGTACTACTGGGTGAAGCCTCTTCCACCGGAGCATCTACATTCTGTGCTTGACATTGAACCGCTTCTATACCTCTCTGTTTTCTAGCTAATTCTTGCTCCTTTCGTAAATGCAATGTTGCGTCTCGTATTTTAACCACTCGTCTAATCGTATCAGATAGGTTTGAAAAAGGAAAAGTCCCCTCTGTTAATCGTTTGTAATCAGTATTTATATCAGCTGGCTCTAGTTCCTGAAAAATTTGTCTATAATCAAATATTACCTCCCAAACAAATTTTTCTACAAAATAAAATTGCTCTGCACTGTTCCACTGTTGAACCATAGTTACAATGAGCGATGCTGCGTGAGACTGACGAGCCTCCTCCCTAGCAGCAGTTTTTAATTTATCTTTTTCTGCTTTATTCAAAGTAGAGCGAGTCTGTCGCCCATCTTGTTTATCTTGTTCTTTGTCGTCTGAAGACAAATGCTCGTCGTCAGAAACCTCATCAGGGGCACTTGGAGTGTGAGGTTTATACGGGGGTGGGGGACGTTCTAATAGGATACAATCATCCTTAGTTGTATCAAGTAGGGAATAGAGAGGGCGCTTAATAGGATACTGGCCATTTATCTCTAATCGACGTTCTCTATCTTCTTTTTTTGTTTTTTCCTTCTTTTCTTTATTTTTTAATTCTAGCGCTTTTTGATATATCGTTTTACGTTGTACTTTTTCTGCTATAGCTTCCGCTCTCTTCGCTCTCTCTCGCACTTCTTTCTCCCACATACGCACACAATCAAACATATCCTGTCGACTTCTTCTTTGAAACAAACACTGCTCTACATATTGAACCTTTTTAAGATCAAATGACCCATTCACTGGCCATTGCAGATCGGAATCTTTCTTTGTGTATTTGTTCCACAGTGGACCGTACATTATGGAAGAAATACCATATTTGACATACATATCTCTATTAGGCGTCCCTTCTGGGGGAGCCGGCTGACTTTTTTCTAAGCTTTCTTTGGTACCACCAGAACAGCAACACCACCTACGGAGTGTGCTGAGAACAGGCATGTTTTACCAAAATATGTGTAAAATATTACTACTCCAAGCAAATATTCCAAAAGGAGAAAAATCTCCACATTACCTGCCTTCAAACTTTGCAAAGATTGAATAACAAATTTAAACAAAAAGCCCAGGCTTAACAAATCAAGAGTGCCGCTTTAGCGACCTTACCAAACAGGAGACTCCAACCCCCACCTGCCGAGCTCCGGTTGACCTAATGGTCACTACAGATTTGCACCAAAGAAAACCCCAGTCGAGACCTGCCACCACCTGGAGGGTCAAATCGGGAAAACCGGAAAAGTCACATCGGCCTGCAAAGACAAAGGTCTCCTCGTGCAGTGCGCTTCCTCAGTAATATTTCGGTCCTCCGTCAAGACCACTCCTTTGGACGGCCGCGTCTCTGATGGGGCCCCACGTTGGGCGCCAACTGTGGAAATGCACCTTTTAGGGGTACACTGGTGCAGGGTCACCCTCTTGTCCACGGGTTCAAAGACCAACAAAATAGAGATCAGCACTGGAGTTGGAATAAATAACAAGTTTATTAATCACTCATGAGCGGGACCACGTCCATACAACACTCTCAAGTGTTGCAGGAGGTAGTACACTGAATTCACAAACCATCTTCCCTTTTATACCAGTTTTCTGCACTGTAAGCATGTGAACAGAAATAGGAATAACAAGTTTTAGGAATAGCTATCAGCAAACAAGGGCAGATGAATAACCATGTGGTCAGCAAAGTGGGAGGGGGGGCAGGAATGCTTATGGCAGCAGTAAATGGTCGACAGTTAACATCTGAGACCAGGTGCACTGACAACTATAAACCCTCAGCACGTACATTGCTTTAGCTGAGTCAGGAAGTCAACAAAAATAGATAACACAAGCAGAGTGAAAAGACGAAAGAATTACGAAGGAAACTTAAATGGACACCATAGCCAAAATGGCTGTTGCTTATGCTAAGTAAAAATATTACACATTTTCCACAGAACTGCCACAGGATGTCATGCGGGCACAGCTCTCCTCCCTGCCTGTACCGTAACCCGGTACTTTCAGAAATAGTTTAAGCCGCCCTCACCAGAAACGTGCTCTATAGTTGGCAGCATCCACTGATTTTTGTAGTTCCCAGATTGTTAATTCTCTTGCTGGATAGAATACCTGCAGACATGATCTTTTTGAATTGGCTGTCATTTCCCTTCTGTCACGCCCCCGACACGCCCCACCACAAGGACGCAACACGGAGAGCTTCCATTCTCCTTATCTGTCCCACTCCTAAGGGCCCGCCCTCAGTAGCATTCCAATCCTCACAGGAGCATCCTCGCCACAAGGAGCTATCAAAGCCCCTGCAGGTAAATAAACAATTCTCCACTATGTATAATTTACTAGCTTAATCTTGTGGGTACTGCACCAATGTGTGCTCTTATTCTTTTACCCCTAGGGACTATCGTATTGAACAAAGCCCTCAACAAAGAAATATGCCTTCTTTCATTTAACTCGATGTGTCCACTATAGAGCCACACTCAGTGGACCACCAGGTGAGCATTAAGGGTGGGCGGAATTGGCGTAGTCGCGTTACGCAAATCTCCACAAAATTGTTAAAAATCTCCGCGAGCACGTAGAAATTCCGCGAAGTCGCGGAATTGCTGGTCCCGCCCGTTCGCGATGTGTTTTTGCGTGCTCGCGGGGAAATATATCGCTAACTTGCCCATGCGGTCGCTAATGGGCACGGCCATCTTGTTTTTCACTTGCCCCGCCCGCTCGCGATGGTTATTTCCTGTTCCGGGTCGCGTATTGCATGCTCCCGCCCGCTCGCGATGATTATTTCCAGTTCCGGGTCGCGTATTGCATGCTCCCGCCCGTTCGCGATAAGTATTTCCTGTTTGGGAAGGCGCATTACATGTTCGCGACGCTTTTTGCGTGCTCGGGGGGGAAATATCACGCGAACTTGCCCATGCGGTCGCAATGGGCGCGGCCATCTTGTTTTTCACTCAATTGCTATGGTTCTGGGCCTGCTTTTGAATCCTCCCTCTATCTTTTCAATCCTTTGTTTCTGTAAACTTTTTTGGGTCTTTTTTATTTATTATCTATCTCTCTATTTTCCTGATTCTATATTTTGAGTCTTTTTCTACTTTTTGTGTGTTTTTAACTACTTTTTCACACTTTTTCTATTACCTGCTTTTCAATTTCTTTTACTTACTTTTTTAATTCCTACCTTTTCTTTTCCGCCCCCTGCCTACCCAGAACCATGGCAAAGGGCCACAGCCACAGGGCTCAGAGTCGTAGCCAGAGCCGCGACCGCCTTCCTTGCGGAAGGCGGCGCAAAGAGGGGTGCAGGCACGGGCCTTATTCAGTGAGGCGGAGGTGGCCGCACTGGGTTTTTTTGTGCAGCGCCACCTCCCCTTAACCCTGGCAGCAGGCGGCAGGCCTGGGTCCGGGTACAGGCTCCGGGAGCGTCGGCAGCGGTGGGGCAAGGTGCGTCGGGCAGTGTTTCGCTGCTCTGGTGTCCGGCGCACCAATAATCAGCTGACGCACCGGTGGTCCGATATTCTGGACCGGGAGCAGGACCTGCTGGACCAGCTAGGAGTGGAGGTCCCGGGGCTTGGTGAGTAGCTATTTAATATTACTACTTTGTGTTCTTCTGCTCTGTGTTATATATTGCGAATATTTTTTTTTCCGACCAGCAAGAATGCTGCTGCTTACATTGCAGGTAAATTACGTTTAAAAATCTGTGATTGTTATGACACAGGCGCTCGGCGCTACTAATCTTACTTGTTTGCAACTTTGCGCTCGCTTGGCCTGATGATTATGTAAGAGTTTACTTTAGAGAACTTAAGTGACGTAATGCTAGAGAGAGTAGTCCTTCCTTTGTCCTCCTGCCACTAAGAAGGGATAGTGGTGGATTGATAGGTTTAGTTACTTATTAGTTGGTAATTTTTAAGTGGTGTGCGCGACGCATCCTCTGTCACGTCACGTGCTGCTGAGTGCTGCTTACCCCAGTCCTTAGTAGAACCTTTTGCAGTTTGTTTACTGAGTGTTAATGTTAATAGGCTTATATCATCACTAGCAGAACATCAGCAGCAACCAGCCAACAATTTGGTGTATGCAAAAATGTATGCATGTGTCCTCCATCTATGCATTTTTGAGGACTAAAATAAATGGAAATACAGACTTACTGAACAATTGGCCCGTCTGTATTGGAATAGGTGGGCTAGGTCAGGTGGTAGTTAGGCTTGCTAGACGGTCCGTGAATCTCGCAATACTACCAGTCGATCAGATTAGAAAGGTCAATTTTATTGCAATTGTTGTTACCAAAAATGTTTTTGGTGCGTATTTGAAAATATTTTATTTATTTCACACCAAACTTTAATTTTTCTCTCTTTCTTTATGAAATCTTACATGATCAGCACCCAGGGGCAAGAAGACGGGGTCACAGGCGGCGGGCCAAGAAGATCTCCAAGATGCCTCCCAGGGACAGGACCGCTCCTCTATCGAGGGCTCTGCTGCTGGCCCCAGTAAGTCCTCCAGTGGTTAATATTAATAATTATATTTCCCAAACTTTTCCTGCACCTTATTTTTTCCGAACTATTATTTCGGTATCCTAATTCTAATTTTTACAAATTCTTCTTTGATCTATACTATCTGTTTCTAAATTCTTGTTATCCCTGCCTCTAACTGCGTCTGCTATGACTCTCTGTACTACTACTATTAGTCTGTCTGTAGCTAAGCTTGCCCAGTTGGCCACTCTTTATTTAAAATATTTTAAATAAAACTCAGATTCACCAATAGCTCTAGCCATTGAGTCCAGTCCTTTGGGTTGTCCTCTTCTACTACTTCTAGTCTTCTTAATCTTGAGGCTTTTCGACAATTCCCACCAAGAAAATGCCCAACCACATTTCAATTTTTGATAGGATAGGACATACTACTACTGTTGTAGGGATTCTGCACATACAGAACTTTGCACAAGAAAATAGGACGTTGGTGATGGGAGGTTGGACCTTCCTCACACCTCAATCAGAAGCCACCACAATCCCCTGACCGACTAGTTATAGTGTCTCATTAGGTCTCCGAAACCCCCCCCCCAAATACCCAATGAGTAGACAACCCAGAACATAACACTCCCGACCTCTGTCGCGGAAGCAATGCACACCCTTTCGCTCACTCTCTCGTGTAAGTCCACACCACTGAGTCTATGTAAGTTCAAAAGGTTTATTTCCAACTGACAAGCTCTGTAAGTTGTTCTATAATGCAGCAGCAACAGCAAAATGCATAAGATTAAAACAATAAACATTGTTACACTTAGTTACACTTACAACTACAAGTCCATAGAAGCCAAAAGGCGAGATCATGATAACTGAACAGTGGTGGAAGAACCACCCTCCCCTTGGTAGGAATCTAGTTTATATAAAATTATAAATGGAGATGTGAGAATTCTGGGGACCCCTCACCTTAGAAGAACCTAGTACTGGTTACATCATAAGCTCTGCAAAGCTCTGGTTCTTCGTATAAGGGAATCTTCCGTCTGTTATGAGAAAAATGGTGCGCGTTAGTATAGTGCAAGCATTTCTCAGTCGTGCCAAAAAGTGTAGTATTTTTATGGATAAGCAATATGGACTAACACCAGAACTCCATAACAAAGTGGCTTGTTTTTTGACCTTGTACGCAGCGCTCAGACAGTAGCAGTATGAGGTCATGTGGGCTCAAAGGCGTCTTTCCCAACAAGCTGCGAGGTAACTTGCGCAAAAATAAAAGACACAAAGCTAAAATGGTTGCATGGCTCGGGGTAACTTAGCAAAGACTAGAATGACCCTAGTGACCATATAACACTACTAGTGTCTACTCAACTACCTGATTTGTACTAGTGATGTATGTTGTATATGTATTATGTATGTATTAACTTTTTTTTCAATCTTGCTAGTGAAAAATAGGGGGAGGTGTATATGGCATCTGAAAAATGTGTAATGTTTTTTCTAGGCGTACTACCGAACACCAGTACCGTGGCCAGCGGCGAAGGTGACGTGGCCGCTGAGGGTGCAGGCGATGCGGCAGTTGTAGGAGGAGCTGCAGGGGTGAGCCAGCAGCAGTGGCGGGCGGTGGTAAGTTATATTCCTAATCCTTACTTATTGACATTACACTCGCTGCAAGGGTGTAATGTATACTGTACTGTTGAGACTTAAGTAAGAAGTTGTTGTGAACGGTTGAAGAAGACACCCTTTACTTAGCATTAGCAATAGCATTAGCGACGGAAGTGTACTGAGTAACCAATGGCCTCTTCTATCGGACTTCAACTCAGCTGTGAAAGTTTTATGGAGAAGACTAAAAGTCAGATCAGATGACCTTGATGGATGGGTTGAACGAAAAGGGAAAGAAGGGTGGAAGGAGGAAGGACGGGCGAGATTTTATATTTATGACTGGCAGAGAAGGATACGTGGGATGCATGCATAGGTGTCTGATAGGAATCAGATGCATGGGTGGTGGAATGCCTGAAACTCCCACAAATGTTCGAGGCCGAGGTAGTGGGAGGATAGATACATACCACAAATGTTACGTACTGTGCTTGCTTGTGCTACTGTGCCACTATGTGTAGAATGAATTTGTCTGACTGCTTTGCTAAGAGTATATTTTACAATAGTCTTGTTTTTTCTTCTTGATATAGCTACTCCTTCCAAAGGTAAAGTCGACAGGAAGGAGTTGGCAGCCAAGGCCCGGCGCCGGAAGCTGGAGGCCATACAGGCTGAATACCAGCGGCTGGTGGTTCTAGAGGAGGAGGAGGAGGAGGAGGCGGCAGCAGCTGCAGCCTCCCCCAATGCCCCGGGCCCCAGCCACCCCCCTCCAGTGTTATAGCGCCACCGCCTGGCAGCCGCCCGCCGCCACACTGCAAGAAGCACTGCTGCCCCCCCCCTGTGGATGCAACTGCCGCGCGCTGAAGCGCCGCGTGGCCCGCCTAGAGGAGCGCATCCGTGTCCTGGAGAGGCGAGCCCGCTGAGACCCCGTTTATTTATTGCCCCTTTTTTATAGCTTATTTTGGTGGGTGGGAATCGGGCGTTGGGTTTTGGACTATTGGACATTTGTTGGACTTTTTCGTTCCGGGACATGGACATTGGTTGGGGTTAGGGAGGTGGGTCAGGTGTTGTGGGATTTTTTTACATAGTTTATTTTTGTTAGGGTATTAAATTACATATTTAGACTTTATATACGATGTTGTTAATGTTTTGTGGGTGGGGTTACTGTTTTACGTCACACTGTTTCCTTGCTGGTGCAGTGCCACAGCCAGTGTTTGATTTAAATAATTGGCTGAGTTACTAAGACACAAACAGACAGATGCTGTACCCCTCACTGAGGGACTTGTCCTACTAGTACTGTCAGTCTCTCCTCCTAATCTATGCATTCTGCAACTGGACTCAAAGGGGTGTGTGAAATAGAATTAATGAAAAAATTCCGTTATTAATTATGCCTCCCCCAAACTTCTTCTCTTACCTGTGCTTGATGTTTAACTTGGGCACGGCGATGGCTGCATGGTGATGATGGTTTTCATTCCCAACATGCCATGGTTGTAGTGGTAGTAGTAGTAGACCCTGGCAGTAGCATTTGCAAAAAAAAGAAAATGAGACAGTCAGTCGCCTGAGAGAGACTGTGGGAGGAGTAGTAGAATGAAGTACAGTACGGAACTTACTACCAAACAATAATATGCCAAAATACAAGGAAACATAATGGCGGGGATAGCCTAGTACATAGAGTTACAAACTCTAGCTGTGTCGAGTCACTCGACTAGGCCTACAGTACACTCGACACAAGCGTAACCGTTAGTGCTGTTTCGGAGGATGACAACAAATCCAATCTATGCCGGCAATTAATGCTGATGGATTAGGTTCCTTTGGTAAAAAAATTATCTCGCAAATATACTGCTCATAGGTGGGCAAGCAGAAGAAGATCCTCGCCCTGCCTTGAAAATGAATTTTTGTTGCTTTAGCCACATCCGCCCCAGCAAGCGTGTGATAAATTATTGGTGTACATTTAATTTAGTCACACCTCAATAAGTCACACAGCCCGGGGAAGAGGGTTAGGGTTTGATGAATGGTTGGGAAGGCGGGTTTTGGGAAAGGTTTGACAAAGAAAAACAGTACGCATGGACAACAACAAAACACAATCTTGGCAGACAACCATATCCATAAATCTGTTAAGGGAGAAAAAGGAAATGCATGCATGATGATGATAACTTGATGGTTAATGATAGTACTTACTAACTACTACTACTAGACAATTAGACAGTACAGGGCAGCAGTATATTATGCAATTTGCCTTGCCTGTCTGCCCTCAGAGAGACCCGAATTACATACAGTTTCTGTTCTGTTGTACCGGCCCGGGCTTAAAGATAGCAAAGAAAAGTCAAAAATAGCTGTAGAGATGATTTTAATTATAAGCAGAGAGCAAACATAACAACAACAACAACACACAGTAGTAATGATTGAAGACAAAAAATGAATTAAATTTAAAAGATGATGAAAGTTGATACTGTTACTGTATGTTATCCTGGTCAAAATGGGGAGTTGCATCTCGGCATTCGTCTTGGTCCTCCCTTCCATGGACGCTCCGGCCATCAATCTTGGGTGATGCCACTGCCTGCCTGGCAGATGTAGATTCATTGGTAAGGTAAGTGAGAGTTGTTTTTCCCAGTGTAGCACAGGGTAAGGGCCGGCCTGTAATTGCAGATGGGAAAACAAAAGGGATATTGAAAAATCAAGTAGAAAAAAATGCCTAAATTACGGTGGAGTGCAACAAGAACACTTTCAGAGGCGGCATGGATTTGGTTACATCATGTCTACTCTAGTCTGTTTCCAGCATTAACCTCCAACAACAACAGGACAGAGCAGGCCCACTGCACCCGTGACCCATCCTCCATTTAGCGTACCTTTTTTGACAGAGGCAGACAAAGCAGATATACAGCAACATAGCATTTTACAAATTAAGTGACTAAATCGATGCCCCGCTGTCAGTCATACCACCACACTCGACTCCACCACTACACAGACATGTAGGTCTGCAGTGGTTGTTGTTGACTTGGTTACCTTTTAATGCACTCATGAAACGCCCTGAGTTATTCCATCAATCATCTCGGATCGTACTGAGTGACTGCGAAGATATTATGTCACTGTGGTCATCAATCATCATGGTGTGTTGTCCAACTCAGTGTGCAGTAGTGTACAGATTGAGTCCCCTTTCCATATTCAAAATGCAATGGATCGGCCTGCAGTAGAAGTAGAAAATTGTTATTAAAAAACAAGAATGGAACCAAACATTGCATTGAGTTACTTTAAGTGTGTAGATTAGATAATAGTACACAATTAATTACCTTCATGCACTACAAACAACAACAACACAAATCACTCAGTGAGCGTCCAATGCATGTCATCATTCATTACCTGTTCCTTCTCATCTTCAGTTAATGGGCAGTCTGTATCGGCTCGGAAAGGAGGATAGCTATAGTAGTCATCATCATGTTCCACTTCTTTTGGAGAGACTCAACGAGGCAAGATTTTAGTTTTTCTTCGATTATGCTACATCCAATCATCATCTGGCTTGAGGGCAATAGATTTAGGTCGATTCAGGAGGATGGAGGAGCAGGACTCGGAGGAGTGGACTGAAATGCAGACAGCTGAAACTCATATAAGGCAATAAAATACGAAGACGGTGGTGATGGATTTGTTGTGATTTGAAGTTTCCAAACAGAAAGACAGACACACAAATAGAAGTAAATAAGGGAGAACTACAGTAAGAAGTGGAAGCCTAGTTGTCAGGGAAGTATAGCTCGTCCTCAAACTCTGGGGGTTCAACCAGAAGTAGGTAATCAGCATCCAACACGCTACTTCCGTCACCTGAGCCGCTGTCCTCATCTTCCTGCGTTGATTCATGTAATTTGTAATTCGGTGGTATAAATTGCTGATTCATTTTGATCATGGTTAACCTCTCCACGTTTTTGGGTGAGAGACTGGTCCTTTTCACTGTTACAATGGAACCAGCAGCACTGAAAACACGTTCAGAAGAGACACTTGTGACAGGGCAAGCCAGATAGTTTATCGCCAGCCTGCTGAGCACTGGCCATTGGCCCCTTTTGCCATACCAATACCGCAATGGGTTTTGATCAATGTAGACCTCTGTTGGGTCATCCAGGTAGGCCTGGACCATTCGGTCAATGTTCAGGGGTGCTACACTTTGTTCGGCCTCTTTTGTCTTTGCATCAGCACTGGACCTAGCAAGTCCTTGCTGTAAATACCAATACTGTGCCGTTTGTACTGGGGCTGATGATCCGGTTCTTGCTGTTGTCGATAGTGTTGGTGACAGCTGTGAACCAAATGCACTGCCCACAGGCTCTGAAGTTGAACTTGATGCCGGATGCCCTGCTGCAGTACTTGACGTGGGTTTGAGGCCTTTAATTCTCAGCCGTTCATTTTCCAATGTACTGGCTGCCTCAGCTATCCAAGTTTTGTACCGGGCAACATCCACTTCTGAAAAAGGGAGTAATGTCTTACTGTGCAGTGCCGATTTGTACCGTGGATCCAGAATTGTGGCACAAATGTAATGTTCTTGTGACAGAATCTTATTTTGCACCCTTGCATTTTCTCTTAAGCGACATGATAAGCTCTCCACCAACTCATATGCTTCTTTTTTTTCCTCCACACCTATGTACGCTTCAGACACCTCCTTCAGCTGTTGCTCTAGCATGTGCAACAATGGGATAGCTTGGCCCATAGTACAGTCTTCCTTGCTGACTTCACGTGTGAAGACCTCGAAAGGAAGAAGCATCTCTGTAAGAGATTTAACTAGGCACCATTGGTCCATCTGAAGGGTCATGCCTTTCACAGTAGCAGCCGCCCTTCGCATGACATATTCATTGATTGGTCTGTACTGCTCAAACAGACGGTCAAGCATGTAATACATTGAGTACCAACGCGTTGCCACCTCCTGGATGAGTGCTTTGACTGGCATTCTATAGTCACGTTGAATGATCCTCAGCTGCTTCCGGGCTTTAAAAGAATGGCTGAAATGCGTGCATATTCTGCGGCAGGTGGTCAGTAAGTTGCTGACTATGGGTTCTTTTTTCAGAAAGTCTTGAACTATAATGTTAATGCAGTGCGCCAAACACGGGACCCTGAAATAGTCACCAAGCGCCATGGCCTTAAGTATATTACTGCCATTATCCGTGGCAACAAAACCAATGTGAAGCCCTCTGGGGCGCAGCCATTCAAAGACCTTGCTGTTAAACTCTTCCAAAATGTTTGCAGCAGTATGAGATTTCTCCATGGCGAACATGGCTACAGTTGCATGTTTCCGAGAAGCATTCAAAATCTCAGCTGTGTCAACAGCACCTACTTCAGATAGCTTTTCTCTAACCCCCACAAAAGAGACCCAGTGTGCAGTGATGCACATGTAATCAGTGGCTTGGCAACTGGTCCACATGTCTGTTGTCAGGTGGATTTTGTGAACAGCACTCTGCTGCAAAGCTTGTCCAACCAATTCCAGCACATCGTGATGTAGTGCTGGAACAGCAACTCGGGCAAAATAGGACCGGCTGGGAACCTTCCATTTAGGGCAGATGGCTGACACAAATTCAAGGAAACCCACCCCTTCCACAAATGAAAAAGGGAGAAGGTCCAGCGCTAACATTTTAGCCAGCTTCGCATTGTACAACCGTGCCGTTGGGTGGTTGCGTTGGTACTGCCCCTCCGACCTAAGCATGCTGTCAATGGTAGGCTGGAATATTTTCCTTTGTGGTGCACCCTTCTTCTTGAACCCAGTTAGGCTCAACGACGCCGCACTTTTGCTCATTGCAGTGCCCGGTTGCCTTGGTGTCTCAGGCTGACTCTTAGTACGGTGCCACTCAGATGTTGCTGAGGATGTGGGCGTTACCACTACACTGCTGGGGGTAGGGCTAGAAATGTCTCCCTCTTGTTGACTTCCACCGCGATCATATCTTCCCCTACTTCTTCATCCCCAACAACAGCAATGGGTCCAGTTTTACTTTTTTCTAAGTGAAGTAGGTGAGCCTCCCACTTAATACTGTGGTGTTTTTTGAGATGACTTGTTTGTCCTCCGGTACCATAGTTTGTACCAAGCTTACCCCGCCTAACAGCCTGCCGACAAATTGAGCATATAGCAATGTTCTCCTCCTTACTGCTAACCGAAAAGAAGTCCCAAACTGGGGAGGAGAACTTTCTGGCGCTGCTGGAGGTGCCACTTTCAATACCAGATGAACTGGAGGGTGTGCCTGGAATTTGACTCTGTGCACTTACATTAGCACCACCTACTGAGGTGGTGGTTGAGCTGGATGTAGGTCCCTGCCGGGCCTTTGCAAAGGCAAATATGGAAGCTGGAGGTCGTGTTGGCGTTACCTGTGTTGGTGGTATCCGTGCTACATCCCTCGCAGCGATTTTGGATAGTCTAATAATGTTGGTCTCCATCTCCGCAGGCCCAGGAGTGATGTTCATGATGACTGACTCTTCATCATCATCACCCCCCTCGTCTACATCTACCTCCATAACTCTAAGGCTTTCTGGAACCTTCCTTTTCACTAGCCTTGTCTTGTGGCGTGCATCACTCTCAGGCTGAGCTGGTGGCTTCCAAGTGGCATCTAGATCATCAGAAGCGGGGCTTGAAGAAGAAGTTGATGGACTAACCCTCCTTTTCCTTGCTGGGTATTTAGAAGACAATGGATCTTCTGGAACAGTGGCTTGCTCCTCTTCGTCTGCAAAAAGCTCGATTTCCTGAACTGCCCCTACTTCAGGTGGAACAACTACTATTGTGGGCTGTGGTTCCGGCTGCGGCTGTGGTTTCGGCTGTGGTTGTGGTTGCGGCTGTGGTTCCGGCTGTGGTTCCGGCTGCGGCTGGGGTTGCAGCTGCGGCTGGGGTTGCGGCTGGGGTTGCGGTTGCGGCTGGGGTTGCGGCTGGGGTTGCGGCTGGGGTTGCGGCTGTGGTTGCCCACTTATCTGCTGAGTTCCGCCTGCGAGTGCGTGGATTGGGTACTACTTTGCGATAATGACATTTCAACATCACTGGTCGTTAGTAGGCTGGCTACCTCTGCCACAGTCATGGGCTTGGGCCTAGGTTGCTGGGGTGGGCCCACTTATGCGGAGGTGCTGCTCCCAGCTTGGTCCCCGCCGGACACCGCTGCTGCAGGCGTAAGTTTTTTTTTACCAAAAAACACATCGGCCGGCACACCAGTCTTGGCAAGTGCCACTTCCTTCTTCTGTTCCTTCTTCTTCTCACTGGCAACTTTCTTGGTACTGGAGGACCTGGTACCTTTCTTTGGGGCCATCTTCTTCAGATGTCAGCAGGACGCAGGTGCACAAGTTGCAGAGATGTCTGTGGTCACACGTGGACGTGACGCGCAGCAGGACTTCTGCCTGGCAGTACAACGGGTGATGATGATGATGATGATGACACCTCCTCCTCTGTCTTTTTGTGCACCTAAAAGCAAAGAAGCCAGGAGAAGAACATCAGTGAAATGTTGCATTTGTTGTTGTGGTTCAATTACTAGTAGTACAAACAAACAAATAAAATATATAAATTAGTGTAGCCATTTGTGAGACTGTCAACAAGGGCTTTCA
This sequence comes from Calotriton arnoldi, assembly GCA_963921515.1. NCBI lineage: Eukaryota > Metazoa > Chordata > Amphibia > Caudata > Salamandridae > Calotriton > Calotriton arnoldi. Next base: position 874,051 of record CAWUFW010002662.1, on the reverse strand, counting down.
TGGTATACTGTGTACACTGTCAGGAAGGATAGGAAAGAAGAGGAACAACAACAAAAATACAAATGTAATAGAAGTGGACCCTGTTTGGCATTAAATTATTTGCTCATCACATCATTCAGGGAGCTGCAGCTGGCAAAGGGGATGGATGCAAGCAGTAAGCCAAGAGGAAAACCATTCAGGCCTAAATGGCAAAAGCAGCACACTTATAACTCCCACCAGAAATGGCCACCAGCCACATGGACACTCACAAATCACAAGAAACAAGCATGAGGCCTGGAAAACAATGTACTGAAAACAGGCCTACGATAGCCAGGCAAAGGCTGCATGCTAAACCACACTGCTTTGCCTGTAATGCAATAAAATGCAAAAACGAAAATCCACAGGGCTAAACAAGGCCTGCAACACACCACACACAACTAAGGCATGTATTTAACACACAGCCCAAAAAAGTGAAATACACCCAAAAATACACATTTTGCAATTCAATCCAATGCCATCCATGTGCCCTCAATGATGTTTAGAAATTCAACAGAACACACAGAAACAGTTGTTTCATGCACCCCTGACTACCTCTGCGCCTACTGGATGAAAGGCCTGTTGGCAGACTAGGCCACAAGCTTGCAGGACTATGGTTAAAAGCACACTACCGGGCTTCACAATGGCCAGGCCCACAACAAGAAACTGAAGACAGACAATGCAGGCCTATGGCAAAAAGCACACTGCCTGGCTTCAAAATGGCCGCCAGCCTCCTGGCCAGGCCCACAACAACAAGAAACTGTAGACAGACAATGCAGGCCTATGGCAAAAAGCACACTGCCTGGCTTCAAAATGGCCGCCAGCCTCATGGCCAGGCCCACAACAACAAGAAACTGAAGACAGACAATGCAGGCCTATGGCAAAAAGCACACTGCCTGGCTTCAAAATGGCCACCAGCCTCATGGCCAGGCCCACAACAACAAGAAACTGAAGACAGACAATGCAGGCCTATGGCAAAAAGCACACTGCCTGGCTTCAAAATGGCCGCCAGCCTCATGGCCAGGCCCACAACAAAAAGCCTAGGCCACAAAGGAAACACATGCAGGCCTTAGTATATGGCAAAAGCAGCACACTTATAACTCCCACCAGAAATGGCTACCAGCCACATGGACACTCACAAATCACAAGCAACAAGCAGGAGGCCTGGAAAACAATGTACTCAAAACAGGCCTATAATAGCCAGGCAAAGGCTGCATGGTAAACCACACTGCTTTGCCTGTAATGCAATAAAATGCAAAAACGAAAATCCACAGGGCTAAACAAGGCCTGCAACACACCACACACAACTAAGGCATGTATTTAACACACAGCCCAAAAAGTGAAATACACCCAAAAATACACATTTTGCAATTCAATCCAATGCCATCCATGTGCCCTCAATGATGTTTTGAAATTCAACAGAACACACAGAAACAGTTGTTTCATGCACCCCTGACTACCTCTGCGCCTACTGGATGAAAGGCCTGTTGGCAGACTAGGCCACAAGCTTGCAGGACTATGGTTAAAAGCACACTACCGGGCTTCACAATGGCCAGGCCCACAACAAGAAACTGAAGACAGACAATGCAGGCCTATGGCAAAAAGCACACTGCCTGGCTTCAAAATGGCCGCCAGCCTCATGGCCAGGCCCACAACAACAAGAAACTGAAGACAGACAATGCAGGCCTATGGCAAAAGCACACTGCCTGGCTTCAAAATGGCCGCCAGCCTCATGGCCAGGCCCACAACAACAAGAAACTGAAGACAGACAATGCAGGCCTATGGCAAAAAGCACACTGCCTGGCTTCAAAATGGCCGCCAGCCTCATGGCCAGGCCCACAACAACAAGAAACTGAAGACAGACAATGCAGGCCTATGGCAAAAAGCACACTGCCTGGCTTCAAAATGGCCGCCAGCCTCATGGCCAGGCCCACAACAAGAAGCCTAGGCCACAAAGGAATATGGTGATTTCCAGGGATTCCGTCGACACTAGGAATCGGGGGCCTCCCCTGAGGTTCTATCAGATCTGCTACCGTGCCCCCAGGTATGCAGCAAACAAAGGGGGGAGGCACATCAAAGCAGCTGCCCGTGAACGGGCTGCACAGCTGCTATACTTGCTGGAGTATTGTCAGATTAGGGAACTGTTGGAACCTGGTGTAGTTTAAATTGAAGGATCAATGAAAAAATGGAAATCACTTACTGGCTGAGTTTGGAAAGTGCGGCAGTTATTCAAATAGAAACCTCTGAGGGTGGGGGACTCAATCCTAGTTGGTAGAAGAGTCACCCTCTCTTGAGGGCAGCAATACCTATTGAAGAGAGGGCTTGTGTAAAAAGAGAGCAAACTCTGGCTGAAATGAAAATAATCCGAGATAGAGTATGCTCACTAACCCTGGGCATCCAATTCCGCTCCGCTCGCGGAATTTGCGGAATTTAGGCAATTTAGGCAATTTCGCGTTCCGCGGAGAACGCGGAATTGCCAACAATTCCGCGATCCGCGGCGTAGCGGAATTATTTTCTTGTTCGCGCTTTAAAATGCGTTCTAGCGTGCGCGATAGCGACTTACCGGGATTCCTGCGTTCGCCGACGTGTTTTCCTATCTGTTCGCGTGCGCCACGAGATTTCGGTAGCCGGCCGCGTTATCCCGCGAGAGTTTGCGATCGTGAACACGTCATTCGCCGCCCCATCGGACAATGCGAGAGTGTGCGATCGCGAACACGTCATTCGCCGCGCCATCGTGCACCGCGAGAGAGATTGCGATCGCGAACACGTCATTCGGGCGCGCCATCGGACATCCGGCGGAATGTTGGTCAAGCTCGCGATCCCGAACACGCAAAATTTTCAATCTGGAGAACAATAACATCGCAAGCAGCATAAAAGCTTCTATAAATTGATGATTTGGATGAAATAAATAATAAATAAATAAGAGTCAATTCAAAAATAGAAATGGAATGAGAAAGAAATGTTAGGACAACACTTTTTCAATCCAAAACTGCTGCCTTAGACAAGGGTTCTTTCTTTATGAACGGAAAAGAAATTTCCTGGAATGTCACTTATTCCACTGGTGTAAAGTGCAATCAAGGAAAACAAAAATAGCTGTTTTTGAAGAACTGGTGTTTCCCAGGAAAAGATCTGATAATTAGAGAGCCATTTCCTTTATCCTCCATTGACATCGTGAAAATCAGTTTAGGATTGCACACTGTTCTTTAAACAAATGAAAACATCAATTACTTCCTACCTGGAAGTAGATATGCCCAGCTTGCTCAAAAAGAAGTAAAGAAAAACGGGAGCAACTGAATTCGGGAGACACCAGCTCCCAATGCAGCACCTCCCAAAAGTTTGCAGAGTTAAAGTAGTCCTCGGTTCAACGCACGGTAGACCGATCATCTACCGCGAGGCGTCCGCTTTCGAGCTTCCCAGCGGCAACACCCTAGAGTCTCCTTTCGGCGAGAAAGTCTTCCGATGAAGACGCAGTCTGACAGGACGTCAACCGTGAGGCTTGCTGGTGAAATTGCTCTCTGACCATGGAGAGCGGACCAATACAGCTCTGATGCTGCCAACAAAATCCCCAGGGCAACTGGAAGGGAAAATGGCGACCAAGGGGGCGCTGGTATCCAGGAAATCCAACTCGTTCGGCCAAACAAGTCCAAGGAACCTGACTAGGTGAATTACGCACGCCGGTTGGCGTGCGGAAGTAAAATACCCGGCGTCTCCCCTTCTTTCCCGCCCATGCCTTCTGGGACCTGTAGTTCATGCCAAATATTTTTGTTGAAGGTCGGGAAGGCGCTACGGGGTCCGGACCCTGACATCTTATGCTAACATTTTATTTCACCTTCTTTTCTTTTACTTTGGTTCTGGTTTGATTACACACCTGGGGTCTTATCCTATTTTTCTTTCCTTAAAAAACATTCATTATATGTTTTATCATTATATATTTTTGGTCAAATTGATTCTAGTTGAATAAAAACTCGGTTCAGCTGAACCTCAGTTTTGTACTTAATTACTGGCTGTGCTATTATTGATTCTTTAAATGCCTAATGAATATTGGTTTATTTTGATTAAGTCCACACAGAAGAATCTGTGACCTTCATAATTTTCTCTCAAATGAGTTCCATGTAAACGCCTGTTGCAAGGATAACTTGATACCCCTGTTCGCATGGACCTAAGGGTTGCTCTTGTCTTTTTGTTGAATATGTCAATAAAAGTAAACACGAGAAACATAGCAGCTGTATCTAACAAGTCACTCAAACTAGGCCGAAGTGTGTGCATATTATTGATGGCCATGTCCTATACACATAAAAAACGAAAAAGGACTAGATGTGGCCACCAGGCCTTAGGTAATTCTTAAATTAGTCACAGTACATATTACACTACAACCAAAGAAGGAGTATATGCATACTAAAAGTATATGAGCACGAATGACTAAAACGGCCATCTTAACCCCTTTGCTGCTAGGACACTCCATTCAGTGCTGAACCCTTTTTGGCTATTTGAGATAGTCTGTGCTTAGGCCCCCATAACTTTTTGTCCACATAAGGCATCCACGCCAAATTTGTGTCTTTTTTCCCAGCATCCTGGGGATTTTAAAGGTACCCAGGGTTTGTGGATTTCCCTAGAGGGGATCGAGAAATTATCCAAAACATAGCAACATTTTGAGTTTTTAAGGAAAAAAGGGCTCTAGATAAAAGTGTCTGGTTTTTTGCATAACAATGGTACCAACGAACGGTTTGCTGTTCTAAAGGCACCATTTTCCCGGCTTTCAGCAACATGCTGAGCTGAATAAAATAAAAAAACATTTTTTACCACAGTTTTTGAATTTTTCAAACAGGTAGCCCATTTTTCCTATTTGTTGTGCTTTCAACCTACTTCCAGTTGGTAGTGGAAACCAGTGTAAAACCCATAGGTGATGATCCAGGAAAGCTATATTTTTTTGAAAAGTGGACAAAATTCCAAATTCAGCAAGGGGTCATATATGTAGATCCCTCAAGGTTTTCCAAAGAAACCAAGTGTTGAAATAAAGAAATATTGAAAACGAGTTGGAAAAAGCAGACATTTGTGACAATATTTTAAATCTTAACTTTTTGTTATGATGGATAATTTACAAAAGCAGTGCTCCATTACGTTTGTTAAACCCTTTTGATTGTAGAGATATATAGGGTTTGTAGGTTCGCCAAGAACTCAAGGTACCCAGAGCCAGTAGCGGCTGGTGTAAGAAAAATGTGATGAGGCAGCATGGGCGGGAGGCAGTACAAGGGGGCTGAAACAATTAAAAACAAGCATTGGCATAGTCAATAGGTCTCGCCTTTGGGACCTTATAAGTGTTTAGCTATGCAACAGTTAATGTTGTTGCAGTAAGGATATTGTGCTGCATAACTAAACACTTATAAGGTCCCAAAGGCGAGACCTATTGGCTAAGCCAATGCTTGTTACATTTGTGAGGGTTCGGCAGATCCCCCAACTATAAAGTTTTTTAAATAAACACGACAAAACAGGCATTGACAAAGACAAATGGCTGGCAGCCAATGCTGACTTGCTGATTGCAAATGATTGTTTCATGTGTTGCCTTTGTTACCTTATTCTCCACCCACTGAAAGAATGACACATTTAGGACACTCTCCAAATGCACAGTTTAAAACAAAATTGGTCCATTCAGGGCAAGAAATGCATTTCTAATGTTTGTGAAGCTCTACAAAATTCACAATTATGTGGTGCTTCCAGATTTCCAGTGATTTTGGAATACCCATCACCTTTACTATTACCGTCCAGTAATCTTCCCAATGTCTTTCAAATATAGATAGGGTTGGAGAAAACTTTTGATTTGAAGAAGTCATTGCTTTTTTAAGAGTGCGTGCCAATCACTCAATCAAGATTTGTACATGCAAGGATGCTCTGGCCTGCACAGCTCGTGGGCTGTGACCAGAGCTTCCAGTTGGAGGAAGAAGGCCGAATTCATGGCATTCTCAGCCCTGCATGGTTATGTTTATTTATAATCCCGAAGGCACTTATAAGTGCAAACACTTTGAATGAGCGGCCGCATTTTTATAATGCTGGCTCCTCATTAAGATTTCATCATCCCGCTCTCGGTAAAAGCCTCTTCCTCCACTTTGTTGTGCATGCTTTTCCTCGGTGCTGTTTCTGCATTATTTTAATCTTCAGTTTCCCTACTTTACATGCACTCTCACATTTTAAACAAGCTAAATTTGTGCATTTGCGTGCCCTTTCCATCCATGATTTATGAGTGACAGGTTCCTCAGTGTAACCTAATGGTAGGAGAGAGACATTATTTTAAACATTAAAGTGAAAACCATTTACAACTACAGTGCAGACCGACAAGAGGGCCATTTCATTCCATTGGGACTGTAAGCCCCTTTGGAATTGTGAGATCCACAGTACGTCCACAGATCTGGTGTCTTTCACCCAGAGACCCTGACTGGTTGCGGCAGATGACTGCAGGGTAAAATGAACAGTAACCTGAGGAAATTGGACCAGAATGTCTGATTCCCCAGTAATTCCTCATTTCTAAGGGAGCCCTCTGGCTCCCACATGTAATACACAGTAGTTGCAGTTACTCCTGGTATCAGTAACTTCAGCGGAGCTGAGTTGCCGTGTGTAATTCCGGGGACCTCCTTATGGGGTCGTAGTGATGTAATACATTAACTTTTTTACACACAATGCTTGATAAGGTCCGAAAATATTAACAGTGCTAAAGACACAAAATACCAGTTAAATGGGACCTTATTTTCATCACAAAGAAAACTCTGACTAATCCCTAAAATCAACAGATGTTCCTTGGAGCTTAATTCCCTCTTTAAAAGACCCTGGTACAATCTCGACTCATATCAAAGAAATTTGTGACTACCAAGAAAAACCTAAAACTACACTTTTTCTAATGCACTTTTGTTTGAAATAACATGAGACCAGTATGCCTTCCTGTCCCTTGGACACTAATGGTTTAATATTTAAATACATATCATATGATAGGCAGACATATAGGACTGATGGGACAGGCAAGAATTGTATGAAAACAAAGACCAACAGACAAACCAGTAGACAAACAAACTTACATTCATTCATACAAACAAAAAGACGTCTACACAGACAAGCAGGCCGAGCAAAAAGAATAGGGGAGAGAGATAATTCAGATAAAACACACTGAAAGACAAAAAGTCAAAACAGGCAGAGGAAATGGTCAGCCATATAGACGGACAGATGGAGAGACCGACAGACATGTCTATTGGTCTACCTTCACTTTGAGTTACCTTACTATCAGGCATTGATGCACTGGAAGGATGGGGGCATATTTCTTTCATCCTGGGATGTGGCTCCCCAACTCTCAAGTCTGCTGCTGCAGCGCATTAACAATTACAAACATATTGCTCTATAAACGCCACAGTTTTTTGCTCAGCATACAGTTTTGTCAACCTCAATAACCCGAAGTAGCATTAAAAATTGCATTCACTTTTTCTTACATTAAATTACTCCCAAGATTTATAAAAACGTTTGCCACAGAGGTCAAGAATGTAATCGTATCACACCAGTGACCCCGAACATGCGGTCCTCCCTCAACTTTGCCTTGAAAACCATTTTCTGCTGAAAAATGTTTTGTCATTTGATCGAAAGGTACAGCACGACAACGCAGACTCCGCCACAACTAAATTGGCTTGATGCTCACCAAACATCATCCATTCATTGAAGGTGCATAGTTACAGAACCCCACTTAAAAGATGCCTTCCTTAAATGGAGCGGCCGTGCACTCACCTGAGGCCCAACTGGGAATCCTGGGTGCGAGTGGCCGGGCTGATGCTGGTCGCCAGTGACTGTGTCGGGCTGTGCAGCGCTTCCTCTGGCCCCTGCAACGGAAAGACAAAGTCTATCTTTAACGACCGCGGACCACGGGATCCGCGCGCGGCGCTCGGTGTGATGTCACAAGGCATCAAGCGGGGAAGCTCTGCCTAAGTGGCTTATCAATAACGTGCGCGCTCAACTCACTTATCAGCTTCATAAATTATGCGAACACTTGTTCCGACCAGGCGCCTCGCGCGGGAGCTACAGCGATCTGACAGCAGTGCAACCGAGCCCGTCATCGCCGGCTTAATGTGGGCTGCATTATACAACAATTTACATACATGACTGCCCCGTGAGTGTGGGAACCGTCGTATCTTTTATGCTTAAGCAAGCAACAGCAATTCTAATTTCACAAAGCGCAAGCAAATCTGATACAGAAGCGAGCAGCATCCAGCGCGCGATAGCTCAATAAAGCCTGACTGTCTGAATCTCATATATCTGCTGTGAAACAAATTAGTCGGTGTTTTTGAAGCAGCGCCAGAGATCCATGTATTATGAGTACATATTACAGTTGTACCTCTCAAAATTCAATATCTTTGGCGCCTTTCCTGTATACCCTTCAGCAGAGCTAAAAAAACAAGCGCGCGCGCCTCGCACGGCAGCAGGGGGAGGGGGGAGAGGAGGGAGCCTGCGCGATTCACTTGCGGGAGCGAGCGGCGCCAGGAGCGATAATTGCTACCATATGGCACCAGCTGCCCGCTCCCGCAAGTGAATCGCCAAACGTGAACGCGTTGCCATTGAAGGCAATGGAACGCGTGCACGTTTTTGGCTGAAAAGCCGAATCGATTGCAAAAGGTCTTTTTTCCTATGCAGCGCATGCGCGCTGCGTAGGCGAGACCTAAAAACACTTACCTGCCGGTCTTCTGCTTGCCAGTCTTCTCCTCTTGGCACAGGCTGAAGCTCCCAGCTTCCCCTGCGACCAGTCCCGGGGCTGCGCCCACCATGAGTGCAGTATTGGGATTGGGCGGACCTGGCTTGTTTTGCGCTCCATCCGGAGCTGGGAGCCTGTGCCTGCTGATCTCTCCACCCAGCTGGGTTGGGGAAATGTCAGTGCACATGATGGTTTGGCCGTCCTAAGGCGGCGGGCCAAACCGTCATGTGCACTGACAGCAGGCCCACCACTCGTCCTCCCCTTCTGCAGTGCTGTGGCATTGCCCCCAATACTCAGCCACAGGACGAAAAATAAAATTATCTGCATTAAGATCATTTTATTTTTATTTTGCCTCTGCGGGCAGTGGGGCGACTCTCCTCTGCCATAGCGGAGGAGCCGCCCCTGCCCAGAGCCAACTGATCTGCGCCTTACAATGGTTTTCCATTGTTTACTGAGTATAGACCAATTCATTTGGTGAAATATGTAGAGTGAAAAATAGATATCAAGATAACCTATGTATTTCTGAGATGGGCACAAGATATGGAATTAAGGAGAAGTACATCTCTGAATTTGTGGGTACCCGAAGGAGCATATGATTTAGAGGGTATTTTTCCAAATGTCTTCTTTCATACACACTGGCTTACATTTGGAAGGCACAAATGCAGCAAAACCCAATTGGCAATAACAAATATCCTACTAGTCTATGCTCCCACATGTCTTTTGATGAAAATGGTACCTCACTTGTGTGGGTAGGCCTAGTGACCGCGACAGGAAACGGCCCAAAACACAACATGTGTACACCACATTCTTCCCCTCAAAACTGACCCGTGTTTTGCAAAGTAGGTAGCTGTGGATTTTGGGTTGTAGCCCAGCCGGCACCTAGGGAAACCATCAAACCTGTAAATTTTTTAAAACTGGACACCTAGGGAAATCAAGATTGGGGTGACTTGCATGGCTCTCTCCAGGTTGTTTTATCCAGAATCCCTTGCAAATCTCAAACTGTGACTAAAAACACATATTCTTCCCATTTCTGTGACGGAAAATTATGGAATCTGCAGGGAGCCACAGATTTCCCTCCACCCAGCATTCCCATATGTCTTCAGATAAAAATGGTACCTCACTTGTGTGGGTAGGCCTAGTGCCCGCGACAGGAAACTTCCCAAAACGCAGCATGGCGACATCACATTTTCCACTCAAGACTGACCCGTTTTTTGCAAAGTTGATAGCTGTGGATTTTGGGCCCTGACTCAGCTGGCACCTGGGGAAACCTAGCAAACCTGTACATTTTTGACAGGAATCCAGGATGGGTTGACTTGCGTGTCTCTCACCAGGTTGTTTTACCCAGACTCCCTTGCAAACCTCAAACTGTGACTAAAAAAACACATTTTCCTCACATTTCTGTAATGAAAAGGTATGGAATCTGTGGAGGGCCACAAACTTCCTTCCACCCAGCACTCCTAAGTCTTCTGATAAAAATGGTACCTCACTTGTGTGGGTGGGCCGAGTGCCTGTGATAGGAAACGTTCCAAAACACAACATGGATACATCTCATTTTTCCACTCAAACCTGACCTGTCTTTTGCAAAGTATGTAGCTGTGGATTTTGGGCCCTAGCCCAACCAGCTCCTAGGGAAACCTCGCAAACCTGCACATTTTTAAAAACTAGGCACCTAGGAAAATCCAGGATGGAGTGACTTGCGTGGATCCCATGAGATTTTTTGTACCTACAATGCCCTGCAAAGCTCAAACTTTGGCTGAAATCATGCATTTTCTTTACATTTCTGTGATAGAAATGTGTGGAACCCGGAGGAATCCACAAAAGTCCTACCACCCACCATTACCCCACTTGTGCCTATAAAAACACTTCCCCACTAGTGTGGCTGGGCCTTATGCCAGCGACAGGAATGGATCAAACCAAGGTCAATGGGAGCCCTTGCGTGGGGACTCCTATTGAACTCAGTTTGATCCATTCCTGTCGCTGGCACTAGGCCCAACCACACAAGTGGCGCTGCGTTGTTTTTGGTACAAGTGGAGTAATGCTGGGTCATGGGAGTTTTGTGGATTGCTGTGGATTTCTGTTACAGAAATATAATGAAAATTCATGATTTCAGGGAAGGTTTGAGGTTTGCAGGGCATTGTGGGTAAGAAAATTTCATGGATTTACACAAGGCACACAACCTCGGAATTCCCTGGTTGTCTACTTTTTAAAAATGGCAAACACAAGGAGATGATGGACGGAGCACTGAAACTTTTCAGACACTCACCCCCAGTCACAGATCTGGGTTGAATCCATCATCATTCTTTAGCTCACTTCGCCACCTCAGTTCAGACACAGCTATATGCAAATCAGTCTTGACCCTGGGCCTCATGGGAACAGTCCAGCCTGAATTGCCAAGCCAGGTCTTCCCTGAACCGGAAACAAGCATCCTGGGACCGGTTTCTGGGTAACACCCTTCATCAGCCAGGCTAGCTTGAATCCAGTGGCAAAGTGAGCAAGGGACCCACGTCTGGGCAAACCCTGCCAACTTAGGGCGAACAAAGCAAACACAAGGAGATGATGGACGGAGCACTAAAACTTTTCAGACACTCACCCCCAGTCACAGATCTGGGTTGAATCCATCATCATTCTTTAGCTCACTTCGCCACCTCAGTTCAGACCCAGCTATATGCAAATCAGTCTTGACCCTGTGCCTCATGGGAACAGTCCAGCCCAAACTGCCAAGCCAGGTCTTCCTTAAACCGGAAACAAGCATCCTGGGACCAGTTTCTGGGTAACACCCTTCATCAGCCAGGCTAGCTTGAATCCAGTGGCAAAGTGAGCAAGGGACCCACGTCTGGGCATACCCTGCCAACTTAGGGCGAACAAAGCAAACACAAGGAGATGATGGACGGAGTGCTGAAACTTTTCAGACACTCACCCCCAGTCACAGATCTGGGTTGAATCCATCATCATTCTTTAGCTCACTTCGCCACCTCAGTTCAGACCCAGCTATATGCAAATCAGTCTTGACCCTGTGCCTCATGGGAACAGTCCAGCCCGAACTGCCAAGTCAGGTCTTCCCTGAACCGGAAATAAGCATCCTGGGACTGGCTTCTGGGTATCACCCTTCATCAGCCAGGCTAGCTTGAATCCAGTGGCAAAGTGAGCAAGGGACCCACATCTGGGCATACCCTGCCAACTTAGGGCGAACAAAGCAAACACAAGGAGATGATGGACGGAGTGCTGAAACTTTTCAGACACTCACCCCCAGTCACAGATCTGGGTTGAATCCATCATCATTCTTTAGCTCACTTCGCCACCTCAGTTCAGACCCACCTATATGCAAATCAGTCTTGACCCTGTGCCTCATGGGAACAGTCCAGCCCGAACTGCTAAGCCAGGTCTTCCCTTTCAGCGCTCCGTCCATCATCTCCTTGTGTTTGCTTTGTTCGCCCTAAGTTGGCAGGGTATGCCCAGTCGTGGGTCCCTTGCTCACTTTGCCACTGGATTCAAGCTAGCCTGGCTGATGAGGGCTGTTAGCTCGAAACCGCTCCCAGGATGCTTGTTTCCGGTCCAGGGAAGACATGGCTTGGCAGTTCGGGCTGGACTGTTCCCATGAGGCACAGGGTCAAGACTGATTTGCATATAGCTGTGTCTGAACTGGGAGGGCGAAGTGAGCTAAAGAACGATGATGGATTCAACCTAGATCTGTAACTGGGGGTGAGTGTCTGAAAAGTTTCAGCGCTCCGTCCATCATCTCCTTGTGTTTACTTTTTAAAAATGTCTGTGGTTGGTAGGTTTCCAGGGGTGGCGGCTGAGCATGGCCTCAAATGTTACGCAGCGGGCCAGGAATTCTGCTTCCCGAGTGTTTTGCGGGACCTCACGGCAACCCACAATTGCCCTCTTAGCGTTCTGCAGTATGCCACGGGATACTCCTGGCACTCACCTGAAATCTAGAGAGTCTCGTAGGAGACAAAGGAAGCCCATTCTTAGTTTTGCTGGTCGATTGGTCTGGAGGCATTCCTTCCCTTGGGGGCCATGTTCTTGTCCTCTGTAGTTCTTGTTCCCAGAAGTCCTCAGGAAGGGTTTTTGTAACACCTATTCATCATGGAGGCGCTACCATTGTTTTCTGTTACCTTTTCTCTATCCAATATGGCAGCTCTCTACTTCCTTTTCATCACTTCCTGTTTTTAGGTATATAAGGGTCAGAACTAACTTTCTCCTTGCGTTGCAACACTCTTCGCTCCTGCTGTTGTGTCTTCACTCCTTTGCTGATTCCTTGTTCCAGTTGGTGTCCTTGTCTTCTGGTGATCCTGACTCCTGTGTTCTGTCCTGCTCTTCTTATTTTCATCTGATCTTCCTAGTCTGCAGATTCTGAGTTCTGTTCTTTCCTTGGATTTCCTTACCTGCTCCAGTTCTCTTTGCCTCCTGGGAGTCTCCAGTTGCCATCAGAGGTTTTTTCCCTTCAGGGTTTTTCCTCTTGGGGACTCCTTCTGGAAGGCACTGTCTGCCTCGGCATTCAATTGTCAGCAGCACCGTGGCTACCGGAAAGGGTCGCCCCTACCTCGGGCAAACAAGAACCATCAAGATCCGGAACCTTGAACCTATCCTTTGCACCAACGTCACAAGAAGTCTGTCCATTGAAGAACCTGACACTGAATCCCGCAGCTACCCCTATTGCTGATCTCTCCACGTAGCACTTTAGGGCCTTTTGTGTCAAGGTCTCTTGGCCCACCCACACAAGTGAGGTACCATTTTTATCAGGAGGCTTGGGGTTATGCTTTGTGACAGGAAATTTGTGGATCCCCACAGATTCCAGAAGTTTTCCTCACAGATATGTGGGTAAGAAAATGGTGTGGGATGCATTCCTGGACTCCCTCAGATGTCTAGTTTTCAGAACTGTCTGGTCTAGTAGGTTTTTCCAGGTGGCACCCTACCCAAGCCCAAAAAGTGCAGCCGTTGACCATTGCAAGTGGGATGATACTGTAAGTTAGCTAAACTCTCCTGGCCCATATGTAAAATCAACACCCAAAAGAATCAAATGTCCTCTTGCTTGCCATTGGGATGGGATGCTTTAGTCCGCAGGGGTGCAGAAAGACTGTTGAGGTTTTAGGAGTGAGGGTGGGGCCTGATGTTAGGATGGGAAAGACTCACCACATTATTTTATTAAAAGTATAAATTGCTGCCATACAGTGAGCTTTCTGCCCCCCTGGGGGGCAAATCAGGGGTAATTACTGCATCTGTCCTCCCCGGGAGGCAGAAAGACTATTGCCCCATTTACTTGGTGAGGCATGGCCATGCCCATGCTGAGCAGCCCACACTCCTTTTATTTAAAGAAAAGAAATTCCCTTGCATCCAGAGGGCTTTCTACCCCCCACCCGGGGGTAGCTTGGTGGTAATTACCCCATCTGCCCCCAAAGGTGGCAGAAAGACAGTGTCCCCATTAATTTGGGGTGGCGGCATGTCCATGGTGGGCAGACCTCACCCCACTTTTTCTTTTTTTAAATAAAACCCTGGATTCTAGTGGGCTTTAGGAGGTAATGACCCCATCTTCTCGAGGGGCAGAAAAATTGGGGCCCTATTTGTTTGGGGCCATGCCCATGGTGGGAAGCCCCTACCCCTCTTTTTTTTAAAAAACCCCTGGTGTCTAGTGGGCTTTCTGCCCCTCTGTGGGCCTGATAAGGAGTAATTACCCTCATCTGCCCCCAAGGGGGGGGAGAAAGACTGTGTCCCCATTTATTTAGGGTGGGGGAATGGCCATGCCTGTGGTGGGCAGCTCCCTCCCCTCTTTTAAAAAAAAAAGAAATTCCCTGGCATCTAGTTGGCATTCTGCCTCCCCGGAGGCAGAGCGGGGGTAATTACCTCCATCTGCCCCCAAGGAGGAGGGGGGCAGAAAGACTGTGTCCCCATTTATTTAGGGTGAGGGAATGGCCATGTCCATGGTGGGCAGCCCCCACCCCTCTTTTTCTTTTTAAAAATAGTTCCTTGGCGTCTAGTGAGCTTTCTGAAGCTTCCTGGGGGGTGAGCGGGGGTAATTGACCCCCATCTGCCCCTTAGGGGTCAGAAATACTGTGTTCCCATTTATTTGGGGTGGGGGCATGGCCATGCCCATGATCGGCAGACTCCACCCCTCTTTTTTTTTATATTCCCTGGTGTCTAGTGGGCTTTCTGACCTCCCTGCCCCGGGGCAGATTGGGGTAATTGTCCCCATCTGCTCCCCGGGAGGGGGCGGGGGACAGAAAAACTGAAATAAAAAAATTACGAAGAGGTAGCACAAGCAGGGGTGGCTCCTCCACTAGGGCGGAGGAGCGTCGCCCCACTGCTTTCTTGCAGTGCGAGAAGCAGAAACATAAAATGGTAAGAACTACCATTATATGTTTCAGCTACTCGCGCTGCGAGAAAGCAGCAGGGTTTGGTTGAGGGAGGGCGGGTGGGAGCTACTGCTCTGCGAGCAGGGCTGGGCAGGGGAGGAGTGGTGTGCCCACTCCTGAGGGTGCAATGACTGTTTGGTCGGCCCTCTGGGGCTGCCCAAACCAGTCATGCGCACTCTGCCCTTTCTCCATGCATGCTGCAATTTGAATAATTTATAAAGCGCAACTAATGCCTGTGGGTGTCTTGGCACTATAGGTAAAGAGAAATAGCTGCAGCAGATGTCAGAACCGAGTCTAACCGATGGCAGGTGCCTTCTACTCCTGCGGGAACAGCCAGGTCTTTAAGACGTTTCTGAAAGTAAGTAGGGAGGGAGCAGCTTTTAGTGTCAGTGGGAGGCTCTTCCAGAGCACTGCAGTGGCCCTAAAAAAAGCTCTTCCCACCCCAATTGGTTCTCCTAATGGGGAGACAATCAGGTTCATGGCAGAGCCTGAGCGAAGCGTCCTTGCTGGGACGTACCAAGTGAGCTTGTCTCTAAAGTGGACTGGTCCCAATCCATGCAATGATTTATAGGCCAGACAGAGCGCCTTAAATCTACATCGTTGTTTAACTGGTAACCAGTGTAGTTTCCTGATGGCTCCTCTGGCCGATTCATGTCTAGGTATTTTAAGAAGGAAGCGGGCAGCAACGTTTTGCACAGTTTGGAGCCTCTTTTCGAACCCCACTGCTAGAGTGAGATAGAGGCTGTTGCAGTAGTTGATCTTTGTTAGAACTAATGCACTGATAACCGTTCTCAGAAGTTCAGGAGGCAAGAATTTTTCAATCTTTTTTATAAGCCTTAACGAGATAAATGCGGCTGATTTAATTGTATTTACTTGGTCCTTGAACTTCAGTTCTTTATCTACCATGACGCCTAGATTTTTTACTTTGAGGGTTTAGGAAGTGAGTCGAGTTCGGGTGGACACCAATCCGGCGTCCAGAGTGAGGGGTTGTTCCCTAAGAGGATAACCTCAGTTTTAGTGGCATTCAATTTAAGGTAGTTTTCGTCCATCCACTTGCTCACATTGCTCATGAATGTTCTGAGTGTCAAGCCAGAATTATTTTCAGGCTTTGCCAGTGACACCACAATTTGGGTGTCATCGGCATAAGACACCAGAAGAAAACCCGCACTTTTGATGATTGACGCGAGAGGTGTGACATAAAGATTGAATAGTGTTGGGCTCAGTGCCGATCCCTGGGAGACTCCGCAGGGCAGGGAGAAGGGCCTAGATGTAAACTTGCCCATCGCCACAGTGTGTTGTCTGTTTACCAGGAAGGATTGGAGGAGATCTAATGCTGTGTCCTCTATCCCCATGCTGTGCAAAAGGTCAACCAGGATCTCGTGGCTGACCGTGTCAAACGCTGCGGAGAGATCCAACAGGATAAGGGCCGCAGTCCCTTCCCTGTCCAACACTTCCCGAATGCCCTCCGTAGCTACTACCAGAGCAGACTCAGTACTGCGATTTTTTCTGAACCCGTGTTGTGTATCGTCCAGAAGCCGGTTTTCCTCTAGGTACTGTGAGAGTTGCTGGTTCATTACTTTCTCTGCCAATTTGGCCGCAAAGGGAAGTCTTGAAATTGGGCGGTAGTTATTTGGGTCCAATGCATTGAGATTGTCTTTTTTAAGCAGAGGCAAAATGGAGGCACATTTCCAGTGTGATGGGAAGGTTCTTCCTGCAAACATGTTATTCAAGATATGGCCTAGGTATTGTGCCACTTGCGCAGGGATCATGTGCATTATCTTAGTGGGACAGGGGTCTTGTGGCGCCCCAGATTTGATAAGTAGAATTAATTTGGCAAGTTGCTCTTCTGATGGGAGCTTAAAGGTGGAGAGTCTGTTTTCACCAGTAGAGGCAGCTAGGGCACATCCAACCTGTTGGCCCGTTGTCCTCTTTGCTGAAAGGCTAGAGAAGATGTTAGCAACCTTTTCCTGGAAAAAGTTTGCCATCTCATTGCAGAATGTTTGGTTTATTACAGCAAGGTTAGGGCTGGTAGGTGTAATCAGTTTTTTTATGACTAGGAAAAGGGTTTTGTTTGCATCGCAGGCTGCTCTTATCTGTTCGGAGTAGTATGAGGTTTTTGCTGCTACTATACTTTTTTTTATGTTCCGCAAGTTTATTTTTATAGATGTTTTTCTCTTCTACCTCATATTTGTTTCTCCATTTTTGTTCGTGCCTTCGGCAATATTGCCTTGATCTCCTAAGATTTTCATTATACCAGGGCTGAGATACCTTTTTGGCTACCATTGTATGGTTGATTGGTGCTACTACGTCCAGAACTGAGTTTAGCCAGAGAGAAAAGTTCTCCACATTTTGCTCAAGATCTTCGGCTAACTGGCAGGGCGCCGGCATAATGGCGTCCCTTAGTTCGGTCGGCCAGATTTTGTGCCATGCTCTACCAGGGGATTTTTGGCTGGTATTTCTGTGCATGGTGCATTTCTCTGTCTGTATCTGCCAGTTCACTGCCCAGTGATCGGACCAGGTGAGAGGGAGAGATGGAAGTAGGGTAGTAGCTGAGTAGTTAGAAAAGATCGCATCTATCATATGTCCTGCTCTGTGCGTCGGACCCTTGGTAATTAGGGATAGCCCGAATGTGTTCATAAATTCGATCAGTTTAATGGAATCTGAGTCTGTTTTACTTTCCAAATAAAAGATGAAATCGCCCAGCACCAAAAAGTTCGCATTAGTGATGGAGGATTCCATTAGAAGGCTGAGCTTATCTGCGAAATCGCACCTCGGTACAGGTGGGCGATAATCAACAGTCCCTTAACCGCCTGCGAGTCCGGGGGCTGCACTGCGAAGGCTAAAGCCTCGAAACCAGGTGAGGTAAGTGGCTCAAAGGTCGTTTTGAAGTGATCCCGGTAACATACTTCCAACCCTCCACCTTTTTTTAATTGTCTGTCCAGCCTATGGACAGCATAGCCGGGAGGGGGGGGTAGCTGTGACAATTTCTGGACCAGAACTGAGATCTGCCCATGTTTCGGTTACGAATGCCACGTCTGCGCACTGTGTTTGAACTAGGTCAGCAAACTCCAGGTGATGTTTCACTAGCGACCTGGTGTTCAGTAGAATGAAGGTGATGTTTGCAGGTTTGTAATCCAAGCCTTTCCGGTTGTCCTGACCGGCTGACCCGATGACACCTGAATTAATTGCCGGCTTTGGCCTATGGGACCGGGTGTAATTGGGACTGGTGATATGAGAGGGGGACTGGATAGGGGTGATATATATAGTGTCAGGTGACCCCTTGCCAGATGGTCTCAGAGCCAATAAGGCATTGTGTGAGTACCTAATGCCCCCCCCTTGTATTTTGGGCGGGAGGACCAGGGGGACAGGCGCTGGGTGCGGTGCAGGCGCGGACGGGCGCAGACGGGCTTGCCTTTGGTGGGCCTTTGGCGCACCGCTGGCGCGCCCGCTGCGCAGCGCCATGCTCTCCCTATGTAGGCTGAAGCCCGCGTCACTGGAAGGAGACTAGGGCATCTCACTTCCAAGATGGCGGCTCTGAAAAGGCCCGGCGGAAGTGGGTGCAAGCCACACCACCCCAAGAGACCTCCCACCACTTGCTCCGGAGGGATTCTACAGCCGTGGCCCGGGGAGAAGAGGAGGCAGAATGCCGAACAATTACTGGGGAGTGTTTTATTTTAAAAAGAAAAAAACACCTTCCCTCCACTCAATCAGCAGAAGTTCTGCTGCGGTGGACCGGGGAAGTGCAAGGTAAAAACAAGCTAGTTCGCGCTAAATTTGAGAAACAAATAAGCTTACTTTAAAAAACATCTTCAAGGCACCCTTGCAGAGTGAGCGCCTTACTGCAGCCTACATGGAGAAAATGGCCTCCCCGTAAGCCCCCGGCTGGGCGGCATCTCCACCAATCACAATGCTGCCATTGTGGTTGGCTTAGGGGAGGGAGGCTGCCTGCTTCCTGTTCCTGTCGGAGGCATGAGAGCAGGAGCCGGAGACGAGAAAACGCGGGACCCGGCCAGCAGACAGGTATGTTTTTTTTAATTAATTATTACATTTACCCCCTCCCCACGCGATCCTCCCCGCGTGACCCCCCCGCCCCTCCACCCGCGATTAATGCTGGCTGCTACTAAGCACAAGCCCTTCCCCAAGGGGCCACTCCCACTCTCCCTGGTGTCTTCTGGGTGGATCACTGCCTAGGGATCGCTCTCCTGCTTCAATCCCCAAGCAGTGATCCATTGGAAATGGGGGATTCACCCCTTTCAAACGATACCTCTCCTTTAGCAATCAATGCTCGGGGGCTGAGATATTCCTCTGAGCACTGATTTAGTGAAAGTGAAACGAGCCCTTCAGCTCGTTTTACTTTCACTTTTGTATGTAATGACGTCAATACTCTCTGCACGCTGACTGTCATTTCATACAAAAAAATAGCTCATCCTTTCTGAGCAGCAGAGCCTCGGCATTTAAAAGGAAACCCTCTGGTGCAAAGCACCGGAGGGGCCTTTCTAATTCTCCCCAGTGTCAGGCAATAGTCGACACCCACACTGGGGAGGGTATGCAGGTATCAGCCATTGGCCGACACCCGCATGTAAGGGCTTTAGCTAGTCATTATACAGTAAACCATAGAAGTAAAACAAAATCAAATGACCAATATCCTCAAGATGACCAAATAGTTTGTGTATTATCAGTCACCAATCAATAAAGAGTAAGAATTACCACAACTGAAAGTCTGTAAAGTATTCAGTTAGGCATTTTTATTCCCCATGAAAAACGATCTAATTAAAAATGTTCAATTTTCATTATTTTATCTTAAACACAAAAAATAGGATACTAAAAAAGTATTTATCTGTGAAGAGCTTAATACAACCACTACTCAAAAAATATAAATCTCAAGTCTAGAAGTAGAGCCTTAAGTGTATTAAGTCAGTGTAATCCAGTAGAAAACAATTTGGATGGCTAAAATTATAAAGTGTCAAGATTCTGTTGTGACACTTACAATATGCCTCAGGAATCACCTAAAATATAGTGCAATTCATTATCAATATTTAATCCTTGTGCCAGTGCTTTAAATTTCATAATCCATAGTGCTTCATGACGCCTTTATGTAAGCTCTTGATTTCCCCCTCTGGAGTCAACCAGTATTGTTTCAAATCCATGGAGTTGAAAATTCTGATGCATACCCTATGCACTACATTCAAGAATCTGCATTACAATAGGATATTTAGGATTTCCCTGCTTAACTGGTCTGCAGAGGTCTAATCGTACTGCCAACATATATCCTCTGACACTTAAAAAATCAAAATATATACCACAAAATTAGTTCCACAGTTAATGTTACTCTTGATCTTATAAGTGGGACTATTATTGTAACAAAAGGTTTTTAATTTGTCTACCGCTATTCTGCAGATGGAGCAATGCCCAAACTTGAAGAAACCTTTTGTTAGTGTGGACCACCAAGACATAATAGTCTATAATCCTGGCAAACTGGGACTAATGATATTTCATATTGTACGTCCTTTTCAGTAAATAATACTGGGTTGATGGGAAACATATTCACTAACCACAGTTTCTTCTGCCAAGAAATTCCAGTGTTTATTAAGAAGTCTGCTGAGTTTACTGGCTTCCGAACCATAAGATGTAATTAGTCTAATTATTTCTTCATTACGATGATGTTTTTTAGTTTTATTTTTTAGTATGACACTTCTATCAAGGTTCTTTACTTTTGAAGTGTCAGCTTTGATTACTATTGGTTTCTCACAATCTCTTCAGAAATCTCTGTTCAATGTTGTTGATATTATCAAAAAAATCAATATCCTGGCTACAATTCTTCCTGGCCAGAACTATTTCTCCAAATGGAAGGGCATTGGTTGACTCCTAGATGTTTTCTTATGATACATCCAACTGTGAAGTGTCATATGACTGACATACAGTTCCACATCTAAAAAGGTGATGCTCTTATAGCTGTAATCTAAGGTACAACTCATTATATGAATTAGATTTCAAATATGGAACACATTCAATGAGTTCACCCACAGGTCCAGTACAAATAATCAAGATGTCATCAATAAATTGTCCCCCGTATTGTATATATTCTACTCATTTAACACCACCGTGACTCCAGACATGCCTCTCCTTGATCCAACCCATAAATAAGTTTGCCTAAAAGTAGGCAGATCTGGAGCCCATAGCTGCCCCATAAAGTTGGTGGTTCCACTATCCATTATACATAAACACATTGTTCTCAAGAAACAATCGAATCATACTTAGAGTCATGCTGGTATGTGCCATGAGTTTGATAGGTCTTCTGTTAATAAAAGTTTCCCCTGCCATCAAGCTTAAGTCGTGTATAATATTAGTGTGAAGTGATACAACATCCAAAGTAGCCAATATCATCCCTTCCTCCCAAGTGATATCACATAAAAGATTGAGAACATGTTTGGTGCCCCAGATGAAAGATGGAAGATTCAATACGTATGGTCGTAAAAACACATCCAGAAATTCTAAAATTCTCTGTCGGTCCATCAGTTCCTGAGATAATAGGCCTGCCAGTTGGAAAACGACCATTTTATGTATCTTATGAAGAACATACAGGCATGGGTAAATTAGCTTTACAGCTTAAACGTACATGTATTCCTCATCCAACAACAGCTCATTATCATGCCACCATTTTAACTCAGTATTCAACAGGGTGCTGACACCAGGAATAGGATTATTGTCAAGTTTAAAGTAGCAAGAAACATCATTAAATGGGCAGTAAACTTCATGATAATAATCACTCCTATTCATAATAACTATGTTGGCACCCATATCTGCCTCTCTAATTATTAGGTCTTTGTCATTCTGAAGTTGTTTTAAGGCTCAATGTTCAGCTTTGGACAATTTATTTTTACAGAAGCTAGAGTTGTCACTTTTGCCAGGTGTGAGCCATTTGTCAATATCTGCACAGTCTTAAAGAATAAATCTAAGTTGTTATCACTCGCGCATTGTGAGGCCCATCTGGATTATAGTCGTAAACCACTGTCAATACTCAGGTTTGTATTAATTTCTAGATCCTACAGAAGCAACATAAATGTGGCAGGGTCTTTTTGACATTCTGTAATTGACCATAAAAGTGAGGTATCTAGTGCAGTTCTATTATTATGTGAAGGATTCACACTGAACTATTTTTTAAGTTTTAATTTGCAGATAAATTTAAAGAAATCAATCTTCACTTGATACAAGTCATATTTAGCAGTAGGACAAAAACTCATGGCTTTTTTCAATACTGGGATTGTATCATTGGTTAGAGTTATGTTGGCTAAATTAAGTCATTACATCTGAATCCTATATCTCAAGGTTCCCATCATTTACTTTTTGTGTGTACACGATCTTGTTTGCATCCCTTTCTTTCCCCTTGATGTATCCCCTACCTCTCTTCCCCCTTCTTGTTTGTCTAGATTTTGGGGATCTTATCTTTGTGCTCATATTTATTTTCCAATGAGGTATCTTCTGCTATGCCAGAATTATTGTTTGTTTTTAATTAAATGGTCTAAATCTCCTAGCAAAAGTAAAGATCCGTCTACCCGGATAATCATTTTCATCTCTTTTAGATTTTTTATCTTTTCTTAATTTAATTCTGGCATGGAAAATAGAATCACTGGTTCTTCCAGTATACCCTCTAGGAATGACAATGAAGAACAACCTGACCCAGGGGGAGGTACTTCCAAACGTATTGACAATAGTAATTGTTTTTTAAAGTAACTATGGAGAACTAGAATTGTAAATCAAGATGTATAGAAAATATAATTAGTTCCAGTTGTCCAGGATTAGGGACTATCATGCCTGAGTGGTCCCCAATAACAAAATGTTTCTTCAAGTGTGGGCATTGTCCCATCTGCAGACTAGCAATAGACAAGGTAAAAACCTTTTGTTACAATAATAGTCCAACAAATGAGATCAAGAGTAACATTAACTGTGGAACTAATTTTGTGGTATATATTCTGATTTGAAAGTGTCAGAGGATATATGTTGACAATTCAATTAGACCAGGGGTCTCCAACCTTTTCTGTAATGAGAGCTACTTCTGATCAGTGAAAATCATTGGGAGCTACTTAAGGCCAAGTAACTCATTCATTGTTACCAGATACCCCCTTGCCCAGCTTCATTGACTTTAAACCTAATGTCCATGGAGCCCAATACTATGGTTTGAACAAAATACTGTAACTTGGGGTACTATGTTAGGGCTGCTGTGTGCGTCAGTGAGGATATGGTTTGTGGGGATGTTTCAACAGGTGTATGAATGAATGGCATATATGTGTATGGGTGACTAAGAGACTGTGTCATATGTACTTGTGGCAAAGGAAATACCTTTCGCCATACGTGGCACTGTTACATCTACAACACAAACATACAACCATTTTAGTTTTTAAATGGGAAAAATTTATAGTACAGAAAAATGTTCTACAAAAATGTTCATAATAAGGAAAAAAATTCTGCACTTGATGGAACATTTTCTGCACTTTACAATTTCTTTCATCTAAAAATAAATGGCTGTATTTTTCAGTTATAAATATAGCAGATTGTCTACTGGCCACTGCGCGCAAGATGCCTGCTGTGTGTAAATGCAGCACTTTGCAATGGGAGAAAATTCAACTGGAGACTTAACTTTATGTCTATATACATTACATAGAACTCATTATTTTAATTTCCTTCCATGTCAAAGTGTCTTTACAAACAGCAGGCATATTACTCACAGTGCCTGTAGACATGGTGGCTGGCATATTTATAACAGGAAAATAGAGGTATTTGTTTAAATGTGAGGAATCTGAAGTAAAGAAACATGCTTCATAAAATATAAAGACTTAATTTGCTTATTTCAAAGAAGAGAAAAACATTAAGACAATGTTTCATAGAAACATTTTTTGCCACTTAAATTTCTGCCATTTAAAAGAAAATGACTGTAGTTTTCAGTTATAAATATGGCACTGTGTCTACCAGCCACTGGGAACAAGATGCCTGCTGTTTGTAAATGTGACACTTTGAAAAGGGAGAAAATTAAAATGAAGAGTTAAATTAATCATTAGGTTAACTCTTCAATTTTCTCTAATTTAAAAACATTCAGAAATATAATTTTGTTCTCATGCTCCAATATTGAGTTGAGAACAACTTTTATTTACAAAGAGTTAAAAACCTTAGTGCTTCAGTTCTCAACCTCTGTAACCCATGGGTCATAAATCTGAGTGCAGCACTTCTCATTATCAGGGTCTGCTATCTGCAGTCTGATAATAATTCTAAATAAGCATAGCCTTTCCTTAACTTTAAAAGGAAAGGTCAACACCTATTTATTACAGCTCTTAGTTAAAAATGAACTCAGGCTGTGGGAGCTACGCAGATGTTTTCTGCCAACTAACCGTAGCTCACGATCACGATCGACTGGTTGGAGACACCTGAATTAGTCCTTTGCGAGACAGAATTTCCTAACACTTCAGAGCAGTCAAGGAGGGAGATCTTACATATCCTTTTGCAATGGATATTCTTGAAGGGTATGTATCAGAATTTTCAGTTTTATGGATTAGAAATAATACCAGTTGACTCCAGAGGGGGAAATCAAGAGTCTAAATTGAGACGTCAAGAAGCGCTTTTGAATATGAAACTGGAAGTACTGGAAAAAGGAGTAAATATTGATAATGAATTGTACTATTTTTAGGTGACACCTGAAGCATATCGTAAGTGACACAACAGAATATTGACACTATGATTTAAGAGAATCACATTTTTATGTAGTGGATTACACTGACTTTACAAACCTAAAGCTCTGCTTCTAGACCTGATATTTATATTTTATTTTTTAAGTAGTGGTTTTATTAGACTCTTCACATGTTTACTAAACCATCATTTGATATATTGGTACAGGAACTATGACTGGTAAATACTTTTTTTTGGTATCTTATTTTTAGTGTTTAAGATGAAATATTAAAAATTGAACATAGATTGTTTTTCAATGGGGATAAAAATGCCTAACTGAATACTTCACAGACTTTTGATTGTGGTAATTACTTACTCTTTACCGATTGGTGACTGATAAAATACAAACTATCTGGTTGTCTGGAGGATATAGGTAATCTTGAATTTGATTTTACTTTTACTGTGTACTATAAGATGACTAGTTTAAGGTGGCTGTTTTGGTCACTCAGGCTCATATACATTCAGTATGTGTATAGTCCTTCTTTGGTTTTAGTGTAATATGTACTGCAACTAATCCAAGAATTGCCTAAGCCCTGGTGGTCACTTATAGTCCTTTTTCGTTTTTTTATGTGTACAGGACATGGCTATCAATAATACGCACATAGTTTGGTCTATTATAAGTGACTTGTTAGATACATGCCGCTGTGTTTCTTGTGTTTACATTTATTGACAGACTTGCGTGAGCTGGCCGCTTTTTATACTCTGGTTTAGATACTTTCAGAACACGTGTAGTCTTTTTTTGTTTTGCTGTCTAATACACTAGGACTCATTTAAGATGGCCATGCCAGTTGTAGATTTTTTGTTTGACTGATGGTCACGTTAAGTCCTCTTTCGATCTTTTCTTTTTTTTAACACACATTTTTATTGCTTTTATTATGTATTACAAAATTCCAGGGGTAATAACACAATGGTAATCGTATCGTTCATACACCATGGATTGTTGATGGCAGGACAATTTAACATTTCGCATATACTATACTATAATCTTGACACCATGAAGCCTGCATCTAGGAGCACATATTACTGTGGTTATTATTTTGAAATAACTAATAACAGTTCGGAGCAGAGAGCTCAACTCTTCCCCCCTCCCACCTCTAATTATAACATTCCCGATAAAACTTTGCGTGAAAAGTCTGGTCAGAGCGATCCATACCACAAATTACGGAGATAGGCTGCAAGGGACACAGGGGGGTGGGGGGGAAGGGAGGTGGGGAGAGGAGGGTGAGGGAGGGAGAGGGGGGGAAGGAGGGAGAAAATAAGGGAGAAAAAACATCAACAGTGGCATCATTACTTCTCTTAGTACATTGCATTCAAGTGCACACCAACTTAAAAATCACCTCCCACTTGGAATTCTTCCTGAAGCATGTGTCCAAGGTTATGTATGGTGTGCATGTCGCGGAAGTGCTTATCCACATTGGGGCCGTATATGTTGATAAGAGTTATCTTTGCGCATTGGTATTACAGTTGTGCTAATATGTATCTACCTTCTTTATTTTTTTCGTGGGATGAGTTTTACTGGAGTGTTGCAGCTAACTAAAATTGCAACAAGTGAGGTATGGACTTGAGTGGGATAGTCTTTTGGTAAAGCCTTTGCTAGTCTTTTTCTAACTGATGTGTTCAATGAAGAAACACAATTCCTGGTTTAATCTCCTTTAAGTTGTTCTGCAGTCTTTGTCTTTTGTTCGGTGAGTTGAGGGCCCTTAACTTCATAGATAGGAGCTTGAACATGGCTTGTATTATGTAATTGTAATCATTATAACCATCCTTGTGGTGTATTCCCTTATCTGGGTGGATGTGTACCCCACCCTTATCCCCAAGATGCCCTACCCCAACATCTAATAACACGTTCAGCCTAGTAGCAGTTCCAAAATCTTGATTGGTTTGCATTGACTGGAATGATTACACTAAAGTCTTATTGCCTAGGATATAGTAGATCCAAGCAGGATCCCTCCTTCAATCGGTGGTTCTCTATCCCTTGGCACCCTTGACTATTTCCTCACAAGAAAAATGTACCTCTTTTTATGTGACTCTGTAAGCACCAGTCTTTGTAATGGCTCTCTCCTAAACCCTCCCATACTGATTCTTTGGTAGCTGCTTTCCTCTCCCCATCTGGTTTAATTTAAGTCTCATTATCCATAAGTTCCTTTGCTCAGTTTATTAAGTGTATTTTGCAGTCTGCCATAAGTTATCCTCTCCAATTCAATGTCTACTCGTGCATGCTCCCAGGAGTTTTATGTTTTCCTTTGTTTTCAGTGGTGGTTAGTTCCTCTCCTATGTTCTTGTACGTCTCCTGCAGTTCTGTTCCTGGAACCTTTCACCTTCTTCTGGAATACTGAGGAACACTGAGGACCTTCTTGACGTCCTCCACTGAATTCACTATTATCTCCTTATCCTTCCACTTGAATTGGAGGCCATTCGGGATCAGCCATGGGTCTCTTACATAGTTGGTGTTGAACACCACCACAAAAATGTAATACAACCTTCATTTGGCCAGTGTGGAGGTTGCTGTTTCCTGCTAAATTCTAACTTGACTTTCTCCATTCTGGATGTGAGTTTTAGTTCTACCTGCTCTAAGGATCCATTCCTTCATGGATGAGAGGTGAGCTTCACCACAATGTCCGTAGGACAGGTGTCTGGGTCTGTAGATTTCTCGCCACTCTCTGAATTCTTTGTATACTAATGTGTAGTGAGCCATCCACTTCTAGAATTTTCTTGAAGAACTATAGCACATATTCTTCCAGGTTGGACCCCTCCACTGTCTCCTTAAAGTTCCTGATTCTAACATTGTCCCTCCTCGGCCTATTGCTTAATTTGGGTTTAAAGTGATAAAATGGAGGTGGTTATGATGTGGTTAGGGTCTGACGTTGATTAGAGCATTTTTTTTCATAGCCTCCACTCTATCTCCCAAACCTTACATTTTGATCGCTGAGATTTCCTTGCCCAGATGAATAAACATTTAGTTAGGCCCTTGGATAATCACCTTTACGAGTCTTGTTTCAGGTCTGTGAGGTAGGCCTGTGGCTCCTCTTTTGAAAGGGGGCATGAACCTTTGGCTGCCATTTCAGATTCACAGCTGTTCCCCTTTTCGCCTCTCTGCATGGGTTAACATGTTCCCACCCATAAAACAAATGCATGGAGTTTCTTTTGTTTTGTGGCTTTGCCCATCGCTGGCCTGTGTCTGTTGAGCCCCATGTCAGGTGATTTCCCATGTTTTCCAAGGCAAGAGGAGTAAGTCCTCTAAAAATAGAAAGTGGAATCCTATGTCTTGCTGCTTTTGCGTCTCCTTGGTCTAACATACTTGGGTGTCGCGTCAATTTACACATTAGTTTACCCGTTACCGGTGGTGTCCACCAAGTTCTCTTCCATGCATTCCATAGTTCCTCGTGGTTATCTTGGCTACACTCAGTAGCTTCTCCTTGAAGCTATCTTTTAGGGATTTCAGCCCTGAAACCCCCCACACCCACACAATTAATGCCACTCCACTGTGGCTCTTACTTAAACCATAGGTCCCACCTCTAGGCATCTCTTTACCAGGACTCTATTAATCAGCTGATGCCACTTTTGTAGACTGTCTTCCTGCTCCCACAGTCAGATCTATTTGTGGGGTTTCATCTCAGGAGTTTCACCATGGGAAAAGTCTCTTCTGGATATTTGAGCTTGCGGATGTTGCCTTTAATTGTGCTTCCTCTGGTGTGTTCTAACCACCCCTCGCAATCCCACCAACACCTGATTCTCAGGACATCCAGTAGGATCACTTTGCCTCATGATTGTGAGTGGCTGAATGCAAAAACAACTAGGTGATCGATGTAATGCTTGAATTAATCTCAGCCACTGGCAATCGCTCGGGCTGCATCCCAATCCATCGTTTTTTTGCCTACCATGCCACCCCATTTTGGAACCAGTAAAAAAAATATGGATTTAGGCCCAGATCTCTGTACTGGTGGTGAATGTTTGACAATATTCATCATTCCATCCATCATCTTTTTGTGTTACTGTAGTTGCCCCAGGTGGGAAGGGTATGCCCAGCCGTGGGTCCTGTGCTCACTATGCCATTGTATTCAAGCTAGCCTGGCTGATGAAGGGTGATATCCCAAAACCGGGCCCAGGGTGCTTGTTTCCGTTCAGGAAGGATCTGGCCTGGCAGTTTGGGCTGGACTGTTCCCATGGGGAGCAGTGGCAAGATTGATTTGCACATGGCTGGGTTCAAACTGGAATGGCATGTTGAGAGATCGAGGAAGGTCATCGTCGAGGGCTTTTTTTTACCTCTAGCAGGTATAAAGTAACGCTGAGAAAAAGGAGATGGATTTACACTTCTCCGGAATCCAAGTATTCCAGGACATACCCTCCTTCACAGGAAACATCGGCTGTACCACAATCTTTGCCTCCGCCATCTACTCCGCCTCCTCCTCCTCTGCATCAAGTGCTTCAAGTGCCTCTGTCTCAAGCTACTGGACCTGCCCCAAACCCAGATCTTGTTCACATCATCATCTTCAACCTAAGCTCCACCATCATAGATCAAGGTCTTCTCCATCAATCAGGTGCTCTCGTCATCACCATTCACGGTCTCGCTCCAGACACACCATTGAGACCTCACTTACCAGTACCGAGAGATACTCTCCCACTTTAACAGACTCTCCTCCTCACACGCATTTCACCAGTGGATGGCATTACTACCATTCAAGAAGTTTTGGTGAGGGGTGCTAGCAAACGAAATGTCCACACCAACACCAGCTACATCTGTGATATTCGAGACCATTCAGCATAGGTCAGTGTCACGTTCTTTACTACCTTTGCTCCCCGGTCTCCTAGAGCCTGTATGGACCTCTCTTCTTAACTCCAGCTTCTGTTAACCCAGCTCCATCTAGGATTCAAAAGAAATACTGTCCTCTGGAGCAGGATCCTGCCTTTCTCTGTACGGACTCAACGCCAGACTCCGTCCTTGTAGTGGCAGCAAAGAAACATCATGCCACTGCTCCTGCTTCCACCATTCCTCACGATAAGGAGAGTCTCAATCTAGACTCGTTAGGTCAGAAAGTCTGCAGTACTGCCGCAACCACAAAGAAGTCTGCCAGTGCCACTGCCGTGCTCCGCAAATATGATAGAGCTCTGTGGGAATCCTTGCAGCAGTTTGTCGTTTTCTACCATGGGACAAGCGGGAGGATTTTACCGAAATTCTCACTGAAGGGCTGATGGTCTCGAATCAGATAATTAGCGCTGCAGCAGATTCTTCCCTCCTTGCGGCACACAAATACTGCCACGGTGTCATTCTTGGCTTCGTCTTACCACTCTCAAGCCAGAATCCTAGCAGAGAATTTTCAATCTGCCATTTTCAGGTACCACTCTCTTTGGTTTCCTCACCAATGACGAAAATGCAAGGATGAAGGCAGAGATGGAGACTTTAAAAGCCGTCAGCTTAGAGAAACCTAAAGAGCCAAAGAAAACCGTCAGCCCATTCCAACACCGTTTTTCTTCACAGAGGGTTCAAACCCCTTGCTGGTATTAGGGCCTCCTACCAGAGGAAACAGGCCTCCTACCAGAGGAAACAGGCCTCCTACCAGAGGAAACAGGCCTCCTACCAGAGGAAACAGGCCAGAGGAAGATCAAGCCAGCTGCCTGCTCAGGGAGGAAAACAATCTGGTTAAAAACCTTGAATTTTCCCTTCCTCCTCTGTCGTTACCCACTCTGGTAGGGGGAAGCATCCATCATTTTCTGGAAGAGTGGAAAAATATCAAACAAGACTCCTGGGTTCTGAATATTGTTCGCAATGGATATTGTCTTAGGTTCACCCACCCGCCACCGTCCATACCTCCGAAACCATCCAGAAACCAACTACCACAATCCATCGGAAGGCTCAGTCTCTCATGAATGCGTCTCTTCCGACCATAAGAACAGTGTCCTCTCTCCCAAATGTCCTCCTGCATTTTTCTCACACCAAAGGCCCTTCTCCACATGAGGCCCCTACAGGAATGCCTGAGGACCAATGGGACCAACTGACAGGCAATTGGGACCACAGGATTCAGCTATCCCATCAGGCAAGGCTGTCCTTGAAATGGTGGTGCTCTCCAACCAACATTCTCTCAGGGCCACCATTCCATAAGGAGACTCCTCGTCAAACCATAGTCATGGATGCCTCAGTACTAGGATGGGGAGCCCACATGGACCACCTCCAAATTCAAGGCACGGGGTCCTCCCCCTACAGCACAGAAAAATCGCCATTCTTGAAAGTCACCTAAGAACAAAACAACGGAGGCAGCTCTAGTCTGGCTTGATCTAGTGGAAGATTTCAACACTGTAAATCAAACCACCCTACTTTGTATCCTAGAGAAAATAATTGTTTGTGGCAGTTCCAAACAAACAAGATAAAGTCCTTCCTGACCCCAAGGACTGCACGCAAAGTCACTGTAGTCATTCTTCAGCCTGAAGAATAGTCAACTAACGTGTAGAGGTTTCCAGGTGTCCTATCAGACTCCATGGCAACAATAAGAGGCTTCTGATTTAATCTTTCAAATGAATGTACAAACTAAAATGTATCCTAATTCAATAAGAGATTAGCATTACCACTCTTGCTTGCATTAAATTATGACTTGAGTCAGTAAAAACTGCCTTTTAAAGAGGCTGACTTGCAGTGCTTGCAACTTGTAAAGCAGTCAGCAGAAAGACTGATCCGCTTACCCAAGAAGTGATGATGCAAAATCCCAGCACAATACGATTTAAATTGGGTATCCATGAAATGTGCTTGCTCATCAAATGTCTCTATCATTCACCTATGAATGGTATTTAGTTTGCCTTTCCTGGGACTTTGAGCCATTGGCTGTGATTTCAAGGTATCCAGTGGTTGTTTCTTGAGTGAAAAATGCTTCCTGTTAATGATGCTCCAGTGAGAGTTCATTGTATGAAACAAGGTGCAGTAAAGACCACAGCTATTCTGAAAAGAGCACTTCAAGAAGTCCAGATCACTGTCTAGTGTTTGCAATGGCGCATGTGGAGAGATATCGCCACTTCACCATGCACAGTCATCCCTGTAGACACCATGCCAGCTCCATGATGACAGAATAACCTACAAATACTGAAGCAGCTGATTTACGTAAGGGGTGTTTCTGTTTTCTTTGTTTCTACTGCTAATCCTGAATAGAAACCTCAACCAGCTCTCTGCCAGGTCACTTGTGTTTTCTTCCAGATTTATACCTTTCTACGCTCTTCTTTCTGGCTGTATTTGCTTTCCTTAACCTTTCACCGCTGATTAATCTTCTGCTTTCTTGAGCGGCCTGCAAGTCCATTCATTTGCTACACTTAATATTTGTTTTTGCCCAATCACCTTACAATATTTGTTTATTGTTTTTACCCTGCCAAGATCCCAGTTTGGTTTCTGCAGTTAGGTTTCTGGCATGTGCCCATTTGTGCCCAATTCTAAAGACAATAAGTGACTGACGCTTTCTCCTGCACATTAACTCCATCAAGGGTGTGACACTAGTGTGCAGGTCACTTTAGCCACTTTGGAAACAACACCCTTGCAAGCCCACAAATCTAGGGAAGGCCATCTCCTCCAAATTGTAAAAAAAAAATACCTCATATGATCACTTCTCCTAAAGCCTTACCTTGTTTATATACAGCAACATTTAAGAATTCATTTGACTAACAAAGCGTGAAGACTCTGTGGCTGGGAGTTGAGCCAAGCCACACCGTGGATTAAAGGCACTGCTGGGGAGGACGACATGCCGGGTACCTCTCAGCGCTTACCTAAGGGTGCAACACTACCGCTGTTGTGGGGAGCGTGAATACTCTGTTTGCTGCTGGGAGGTGAGCCGTGTTGCACCGTGGATTATGGGCAATGCTGGGGGAGGACTACACGCCCCATACCGCCCAGCGTTTCCAGGGCTTACCTAAGCGCGCGATGCTTCCGCTGCGCGGGACGCGCCTGAGCCAGGCAAAGCCCGGGCCCGTCTGCGCACATCCGTGGCTTTTCAAGGCCAGGCTGCCCCCTCTTGGTGTTTTGCCCCGACCAGTAAGAGCAGCAGCCTGAGTTGGTGATCAGGCCCACTACATTACGGAGGTGATAAATTTAAGTTATGGGGACATGGAGAGGCGGCGGGAATGCCGAGGCAGTGCACTCAACAGTTACCATTAAAAGCATGCTTGAGCGGGCCATTGGTATTGTGGCTGGAGAAATAGATCTAACTGAACGTAAATTCTCTTTAGAACAGGGCCGGTTCTAGGATTTTTGGGGCCCTGGGCCGAAAGGGAATGTGCGAGGCCCCTCTAATTTTCAAAAGTGACACATTCAGGGCTCCGAAAGCTGCTTTGTGCAGACTCCTCCTGGGCTGCAGCTCCTCCTCTCAGCCACCTACAAGCACCTCTTTTACAGCTGAAGGTGTGAGAATTGCTTGAGGGCTGAGAGTTAAACCTGTGGGGCGCTAAAGTCTTCAAACCCAAGGGGGAGCTCTTCTTAAAAAGGATATTCAAAATCGTCCCAATAGTATGAAGTGTAGCGGGACTACGTGATAGTCTCAAGGAAAGAGACAGAACTTTGAATCGAAGGTTTCTCTTCTTATAACATGGTTCATACTTTCGGGACGATTTTGAATATCCTTTTTAAGACGAGCTCCCCCAATTGGCATCATATATACCTTCTATACCTGGAGAGCTCCATTCGGTTTGCCCGGTGACTTGTTTTATTTTCATTCATTGATCCCTTTAACATATCTGTTTTTAGTATCTACACCTCCTTGGGTTTGAAGAGTTTTCTTACCTTGTAAATACGCATGACCGCTTACTGAATCACAAGTAATTCATTTACCTTGGGTTATTACCTTGGGTCCAAACATCTATTTTGGTCTCCTTAACATACCTAATTAGGTCTTTTTTGTGGCTGTCCTGAAGAAGGCGCTCAAAAGCCGAAACGCGCGTAGACAAATTAAGAACTTGTCGACAAATTATTCCAACATCTAGCCACTATGTCTTAAATAAGAAAGACTTATTTTATGTTTATTTGTTTTTGTGTTTTATGTTTGAATTTTGTAAATTCAATTAATTCACATTTGTTTGTATAAATGTATTTCACATTTATGTGACCATGTCGTCTAACACAGTACGTTTCAATTATTTGTATTAAAATGATTTTAGCATGAATTTATATAAAAATAATAAATGAAGATTTTAAAATGAATGTTTAGTGCACTGAGTCTATGTATATATATCAATGTGACTGTTGTAGGTCTCTTCATGACCATTTAATTGCCTAGGCTTTTTGCTTCAACTTGCATTTTCCCTGTCCTAGGACTTATTGTGCTTTGCAGGGGGTCCCTTTGTATCTCAATTGATTGCAACATATCGACCATTTTTTTAACACTTTAATTGAGACCAATCAAGAACTAGTTTTTACTTGTTTGTCTGAAGAGGGTCAGGGCTCACAGGTGGTGGGTGCTTTCATAGACTTGTGCCTTTAGATCAAGGAGTGTTTACTTAGGCCAGGTAAGCTTGCGGGTAATGCCCCAAGGTGATTCAACACTGAGGGCCTGGTTATGAGTTTGGTGGTGCAGGAGGGTACTGCCATGCCGGCGGCCCGCTTCCGCACCACCAAACCTGTGTGTCCGCCAGATTGCGAGTTTCCTCGTGTCTGGCGGGCTTTTTTTTGGTGGTCTCACGGCAGTGCCTCTGAAAATGGGCACCGCAATGGGAATGCCCAAAAAAAGTTCCTGCACGGCTTGGACTCTAAAGTCCATGCTGTGCAGGAACTGGGGTGCATGCACACAGGGGGGCATATGTTGTGCCCCGCGCATGCATCCCCATGCAAATGGGCAACAGGGGGCCCTGTATGGTCCTCTTTGTTTCAGGGCTGCCAGCCTTTTCATGGAGTAAAGACCTCCATGACACAGCAGCGGCACCACCAGCATATTACGGAGGCCCAGACCGCCACAGGCTGGCGGGTGCAGCGGTGCAATGGCGGTCTGACCTCCAAAGTTGTGATATGGCAGTCGGACCGGCAATGACTGGACCGCCACTGCCACGCCCCTGCGAGTCTGTCAGTCCTTGGGCCGCCAGACTTGTAATTAAGCCCTGAGTGTTGACCAGCAAATAGGACCCTTCGCAAAGTATTAATAGCTGAACCTAGGGACCCTAGTTTGGTCCACTTGTTACGCAAGCGATATAAACAAGTAATCAATACATGCAGACAGGAAGTTATATCACTTCACTGGGAAATGCTCCTACAGGCATCACAGCAGGGTAATAGTAAGACATTTTGGTCTACTGTCTCAGAACTTAAATCTAGTTATACAGTATCCTCAACCATTTCTTGCCATATTATTGGTAGTAAGTGGGAAGAGCATTTTGGGGAAATCTATGCTCCCACAGCTGCTATAGATGTTTCTTATTTGACCCATGCTTAGTGTCGTGCTTCCATACGACCCTGCTTGAAGTTGAGCTTGCAAGGCAAGGCACCTGATCCAGATGGGGTTCCCATTGATTTGATAAAATGTAATATCCCGTTCTGGGCCTCCCTTCTTACTAATGTTTTTAATGGTCTTGTACATCTTTCTGTGCCTAGTACATGGAACTCCTCAATTATAGTTCCCATATTTAAAGGGCGATCGTTCCTCACCGTCATGTTGCAGGCCAATCTCTCTTATAGATACCACTGCAAAAATATTGGGTCGAGTAATTTACAATAGGATAATGAAGTGGGTGGATGCTGAGTCGGTACTATATGGATGTCAGCACGGATTCAGACACAAACTGGGCACCACTGAACGATACCTTAACCTTAATTTAGTGCTAGGTAAATATACGGTGGCTAAACAATCTCCACTTTACCTTGCATTTATGGATCTGACGTCGACATTTGAATGTGTAATCTGAAAGAAACACATTAGTTATAGATTCCTTACCTAAGAATTACCCCCAGGCGTCAGACTGGATCCGGAAAGATTTTTCGTCAGCAGTACCTCTGCGCGTCGGAAGGTGGCGTCGGTCAACTCCGCGTCGGTTGGCGGCGTCGTGGTCGCCGGGATCACGTCGCAGCAGCTACTTAGATGGCGCCCTCGCGCGCTGACGTCAGTTCTTTCTTTTTCCGCGCCAGCCAGCGCAGATCCGGGAAGAGCGGTACCTCAGTCATTTTTTGACTAACTTTTTCTCGACTTTTGTCGACTTCTTTCTTCAAGCCTCCGACTCCGAAAAGGTGCACGAGGGATGCCTGGTTTCAAGGCTTGCAGTTCCTGTAGCCGACTGATGTCGGTGACGGATCCGCACCGCGTGTGTCTTTTCTGCCTGGAGCGCGACCACGACCCCAAGTCGAGCTCTGACTGCCGGTCGATGTCGCCGAAGGCTTTGCGGGAGCGGTCCCGAAAGCTGCTTGAACATCGGCAGTCGGCTCCGTGCCGTTCGAGGTCCCGGTCGAGAGGGAGGTCGAGGGACCGGTCGCAGAGCCACCACCATTCCGGTTCGAAATCATCGAAGTCTTCACACTCGGGGTCGGGTAAGTCGAAGCAAAGAAGAAGTCGAAGAAGCATCGTCGCTCTTCGACTTCTCGTCGGTCAGCCTATCCGACGAGGCACGCGGGTGGTGTCCCTCCTGCGGCTCCGTGCGCGGAGCCTGCAGAGCCGACTCCGAGTTTCCCTCCCTTTCCGGGACCCGGAGCAACTCCCGCCCAGCTTCGTACGTTCTACGAGGCGATCCATGCCATCTTTGGGCGAACCGAACCTGCCGGCGTGCCTTCGGGCCCCGCGGACTCGGTTGGGGGGCCTAGGTCTTCGCTGCTGGCGGCTCCGGCCCCGACGCCGCAGGCCCCCCTTGGATCCAGGCCCACTATTGCGTCCGACGCCGGTTGGCCCCCCGGCCGGCGTCGACCCCGGCCTCCATCCTGATGTGGACATGGAGCCGGACTGGCGTCGTCCGACGCCGGATCCGGCTCCGGGTTGGGTTTTCTTGCCCCTATTCACTCCTGGGGTCCCTTTTCAACCACATAGGCACCCAGAGGATGATGAAGAGGACTGGGAGGGGTCAGGTGACCCTTTAACTGACCAGTTGGAAAGTGAACAGGACTGGAGAGAGGAACTGTGGGATGCCAGTGATTTGGATACCTCCCCTGACCTTGGCATGTTGTCTCCTCCTACTGTGGCTACGGAGGAGGGAGCGTCATACGCAGTGGTGTTGCATAGGGCGGCCGAGGCTCTCAACCTCGAGCTTCCTACGGTGTCGGTCAGGACTAGCCTCCTGACGGAGGTGCTTCAGCCGGCTGCGAGCTCTTCGGAGCCCTTGCTGCCGTTCAACGAGGCCCTCACCAGCGTCCTTTTGGGCACCTGGTCCAGGCCCAACACGGGGGCTCCTGTGGATAGGATGATTGCCCGACGCCACCGCCCGGCTCCGGGCGACCCCACTTTCCTCTCCCAACACCCCACCCCGGAGAGCTTGGTTGTCCAAGCCTCCACTTCCAAAAGCGCATTCCCTACCGCTCCGCCGGAAAGGGAATCCAAGAAGGTGGATCACCTTGGGAAGAAGATTTTCTCTTCCGCCAGTTTAGGACTGCGGTCGGTAAACACCACATGTCTCTTGGGCCGTTATTCCCACTCCGTGTGGGATATGGTGGCGCAGGTGCTGCCTCAGTGTACGGAGGAGGCCCGGACAGTGCTCTCTCAGGCTGTGGCCGCCGGAAGAGATGCAGCAAAGTTTGCCATACGTTGTGGGCTGGACACCGCCCACTCTCTGGGCAGGACCATTTCAACGTCGGTAGCGCTTCGGCGCTACGCCTGGATGAGGTCAACCGGCTTTTCAGGGGATGTCCAGAACACCGTGATGGACATGCCCTTTGATGGCCGTCGCCTTTTTGGCGACAAAGCAGATAACGCTCTAGAGCGTTTCAAGGACTCACGGGCTACGGCCAAGTCCTTGGGCCTCTCCACCCGCCCTGCGCAGTCTGCTTTTTGCCCCTTTCGTGGCTACGGAAGGGGTGCCCCGCTACGTTCCACCCAGAGCAACAGGTCGCAGCAAGTTACCCAATCTTTGTGCGGCCGGGGACGTGGGAACAACCGTCGTGGTTCCGGGGGCCAGCGGGCGGGCCAGTCCACCAACCCCCCCTCCGCAGCAGCCTCCAAACCCTCCTAGTCTGACCTTTCAGGCCCATCAAACGCCAGTGGGCGGCAGGATTTGCCAACACCTCCCCCACTGGCGCACCATCACGTCGGACAGGTGGGTTTTGCAGATAGTCCTAAGGGGCTACTCCCTCCCCTTCGAGACTACCTCTCCAGCCATGCCACCAAGATACCACCGCATGTCGGAGGATCATCTGGCCCTTCTCCAGCAGGAAGTTACGGCTCTCTTGGCCAAGGGACCCATCGAGCGCGTTCCTGTCCCAGAAGTAGGTCGTGGGTGTTACTCCCACTACTTTCTGGTCCCCAAGAAGGACAAGGGCCTCCGTCCTATCTTGGATCTCAGGGACGTCAACCGCTTCCTCCGGAAGGAGAAGATCAAGATGTTGACGCTTGCTCAGGTCTTGTCTGCCCTCGACTCACAAGACTGGTTGGTAGCGTTGGACTTGCAGGACGCTTATTTTCACATCCCCGTCCTGCGGGCCCACCGGCATTACCTACGGTTCACGGTAGGCCACGAGCATTTTCAATTTACCGTGCTCCCCTTTGGCCTTACCAGTGCCCCTCGGGTGTTCATGAAAGTGATGGCGGTGGTCGCAGCTCATCTGCGCAGATCAGGGGTTTCAGTCTTCCCCTATCTTGACGACTGGCTGTTGAAGGCGGGCTCGCCACAGGCAGTCGTCTCCCACCTCCAGACTACGGCCGACCTCCTGCATTTGCTGGAGTTTTCCATCAATGTGCCGAAGTCACACCTGATTCCCTCTCAGAAGCTCCTTTTCATCGGAGCGGTTCTGGACACGACGCGGTTTCGGGTCTATCTTCACGAGCAGCGAGTCCGGGATATTCAGGCTATGATTCCGATCTTTCAGCCTCTATCCCGGGTTTCGGTCAGAATTACTCTGAGGCTGCTGGGCCTCATGGCCTCCTGCATCCTGCTGGTCGATCATGCCAGATGGCATATGCAGGCTCTGCAGTGGGACCTGAAGTTCCAGTGGGCGCAGCATCAGGGGAATGTGTCCGATTGCGTCCAGATCTCAGAGGGCACTGCACGTCAACTGCAGTGGTGGCTCACGAACCAGGATTGGGTCAATGGCAGATCCCTCTCCTTCCCCAACCAGACCACACTGTGGTGACGGACGCGTCCCTTCTGGGATGGGGCGGTCACATGGGAGAGGCGGAGATCAGAGGCCTCTGGTCTCCGGCGGAGTCCGGGCTCCACATCAACCTTCTGGAGCTCCGGGCGATTCATCTTGCACTCAAGGCATTCCTTCCCTCTGTCCGGGGAAGAGTAGTGCAGGTGTTCACGGACAACACCACTGCCATGTGGTACTGCAACAAACAGGGCGGAGTGGGGTCGTGGACCCTATGTCAGGAGGCCCTCCACCTCTGGACATGGCTGGAACATCAGGGCATATCCCTGGTGGTTCAACACCTGGCAGGTTCCCTGAACGCCAGGGCAGACGAACTCAGCCACAGGTGTATGATGGATCACGAATGGCATCTCCACTCGGAGGTGGTGAAAGGTCTCTTTCAACAATGGGGAGAGACTTGGTTAGATCTATTCGCCACCGAAGAGAACGTGCAATGTCAGCAATTCTGCGCGTTGGAATTTCCAAGGCGGCACTCGCTAGACAACGCCTTTCGTCGCGAGTGGAGTTGCGGTCTGTTGTACGCCTTTCCGCCTATACCACTTCTGCCCAGAGTGCTGAAGAAGATCAAGCGCGACCGAGCCCAAGTCATTCTTGTGACTCCAGACTGGGCATGAAGAGTCTGGTATCCCGAGCTGCTC
Organism: Calotriton arnoldi; assembly: GCA_963921515.1. Taxonomy (NCBI): domain Eukaryota; kingdom Metazoa; phylum Chordata; class Amphibia; order Caudata; family Salamandridae; genus Calotriton; species Calotriton arnoldi. The sequence goes on along the minus strand of CAWUFW010002662.1, from coordinate 834,391 downwards.
AACATGGCCATCGATCCTCCGATCAGACTGCCTCTTCGGGAGGATCTTCTGTCGCAGCAGCAGGAGACGGTCCTCTACCCGAACCTGTCCAGTCTCCACCTCCTTGCGTGGAGATTGAGCGGTGGCAGTTGACGTCTTTCGACCTGCCTCCCGAAGTCTGTGACGTAATCTTGGCAGCCAGGCGTCCCTCCACTAAGACAGTATACGCCTGCCGGTGGAACAAATTTGTGGCATGGTGCACAGCAAAGGCTGTGGATCCCCTTTCTGCCCCTCTTTCTGAAGTACTCTTGTTCCTTCTCTCCTTGGCCCAGCAGGGCTCTGCTCTGGGCACTGTCAAGGGCTATCTGTCAGCCATCTCTGCTTTCCTTCGGCTGCCAGATCAGCCTTCTCTTTTCAAGTCCCCGGTAGTTAACCGTTTCTTAAAAGGCTTAACACATCTTTTTCCTCCAATCCCCTTCGTTATGCCTCAGTGGGACTTGAATCTTGTGCTAACTTATCTAATGTGCGCTCCCTTTGAGCCGCTTCATAGCTGTCACTTACGGCTCTTAACTCTTAAGACTGCTTTCCTGGTAGCCATCACTTCTGCTAGAAGGGTGAGCGAGCTCCAGGCCCTTTCTTCAAAACCTCCTTTCCTATCTGTCCATCCGGATAAGGTGGTTCTCCGAACCCGTCCATCCTTTCTTCCTAAGGTGGTCACTGCCTTCCACATTGGGCAGACCATTACCTTGCCCACCTTCTTTCCGCCTCCGCATCCTTCGAAGGAGGAAGAAAGGCTCCACCGTCTGGACCCAAAACGTGTGCTCTCCTTCTATCTGGATCGCACCAAACAGTTCGGGTGGATGATCAACTTTTTGTTGGCTACGTGGGCGCAAAGAAGGGTTGGGCCGTACACAAACGAACCATTTCACGGTGGGTCGTGTTGTGTATTAAAGCCTGTTACTCTCTGGCTAAAAAAGAGCCTCCAGTAGGGCTACGCGCTCACTCCACCAGGGCGACGGCAGCCACTACTGCCTTGGGAAGAGGAGTTCCTCTAAATGACATCTGTCAGGCAGCTACGTAGGCATCACTGCACACGTTTACGAAACACTACTGTCTGGACAGTCAAGTCCGGAGAGACGGCTTCTTTGGACGTTCTGTTCTCCAGGACTTTCTGGTGTGATTTTGGTTCGCAGACCCACCACCGGGGTTGGTATTGCTGGGGTATCTATTCTAAGGTAAGGAATCTATAACTAACGTGTTTCTTTCAGATGAACAAGTTACTTACCTTCGGTAATGATATATCTGTAAGAAACATTAGTTAGTTATAGATTCCTTACCGCCCCACCCATCCTCCCCGTGCTGCGAACTGATTTCTAGGGTTAAGGTCATCCTTTCAGGGCCCTAGTTTTGTGCACCAATGGTCAGTGTCTTGCATGGCTCTGCGTTTCTGGCGCGGAAAGTCATGTACAGAACTGACGTCAGCGCGCGAGGGCGGCGTCTAAGTAGCTGCCGCGACGTCATCCCGGCGACCACGACGCCAACGACGGACGCGGAGTCGACCGACGCCACCTTCTGACGCGCAGAGGTACTGCTGACGAAAAAACTTTGCGGATCCAGTCTGACGCTTGGGGGTAATTCTAAGGTAAGGAATCTATAACTAACTAATGTGTTTTACAGATATATCGTTACCGAAGGTAAGTAACTTGTTCAACAGGGCCACATTATGGTGCATCCTTTTTTCTCAGGGTCTCGATATTGCACAGGCTCACTTTCTTGCCCATTTGCACGAGGGAATGAGGGCCAGGGTCCGTACTAACCAGGCGCGGCTGGCACAGGTAAGAGCGGTGGTGCGGGGGCGGGGTGGGGGAAGTCGACAGATGATGGGATAGGTCAAATTAAATAAATAAAACCACTTACCTTGCGCTCGCTGCATCACCAAGTCGGTGATGCGGCGAGTGCAAGGTAAGTGGTTTTATTTATTTTTTTAATTTAATTTTACCTATCCCATCGTCCGTCAACTTCCCGCCCACCACTCTTACCTGTGCCAGCCGCGCCTGGTATTAACCAACTAGGGAGGTGTCAGGTGATATAGGAATCCACCATGGAGTTAGGCAAGGCTGTGTATTGACCCCCCTTCTATTTATTTTATATGTAAATGATCTCCACCCCTCACTTTTATGTGCCACACAAGATGTACCAATTATAAAGGGGAAACCCCTTCCAGCTCTTTTGTATGCAGATGACGCAGTGCTCATGGCACACACTCCAAGGGCACTGCGTCAGTTGGTACACAGTTTTGTTAATTTTATGGCTTCGCTGGATCTTAAGACAAATTTCACCAAGTCTCACTTGTCTTGTGGCCCAAAGAGTAGAACTCTATCAACATTATCGATTGGTGCCAGTCCTCTGACCAGCATTAGCACCTTTCCTTATTTAGGTATTTTGATTGCCTCCGAAGGATCCTGGTCCCCTAATATCTCCCATAGAACGCTAAAATTCTCCCGGGCTAACAAGTCTTTATGTAATTTACCTCAACCATCAGGTAATGGATCCTTGACTTCCCTTTCACAGATTTACAAATCCCAGTGTCTTCCTATTGCTATGTATGGTGCTGAGGTATGGGAGATTTCACATTGTAAGGCAATCCAGCAAGAAGAAAATAGATTCCTCAGGAGTCTGTAATCTTTGCCTTTATCATCCTCCCACTTTATTTGTCATGAGGAACTTGGGCTGCCATATCTTGGAGGTCTAATTCGGGCGCGACCGGCCCTGTTTTGTTTGTTGATCTGGAAAAACCCTATGGCTGTTTTAACAACAGAAATTATACTGGATTGTCTTTCTTTGGATAAGGGGCTACAAATCCCCTGGTTATCATATGTAAAAAGTGTTTATTGTCAACTAGGGATGGAATCTATTTTCACAGACTCCTCTACATGTGTCAGTCGGAATAAGAAGAGTGTGACAGATGCATTTTCCAGTTACAAGGAATCCCAAAGGTTCAAAGATTCCTCAGAAACACCCACTGAGATTAGATATCTTGATTTATGGGATCTTATTAGTGCTACTAATTATATTTGGCTTGCCCGTAGCCATTGGGAGCATTCCTTATTATTTTGTTTCAGAGCAGACACTGTTACATATCTGGTTTGTTAAATAATGATGACATTATTCTTAGTGTTGGTACTTTCTTAAAAACTGCTTTACGCGCCCGCAGTACTATGCTTCGATTATAGATTTGTGATTTTGCACCTTATGCACCCTGAATTGTGTAAATGTTTTTGTACTCTGATTTACTTTTATATTGCTAAAAGCTTCCGAATAAAGTTTGAAATTGAATTGAATTAACTAACAGAACACCTGATGCAAACTCTCAGCACATTAAAATTTGTGATTAGACCACAACAGAACACCCACCTTCAAAATGGGTTGATACACTCGTGCTATACAAAAACTGTATGTTAAAAATGGTTTTGAAAGTGTTCATTTTCATTAGATATGGTACTAATTACTATTTGTGTCTTTCATTTCTCACAGACAAAAAATTATGGAGAAACAGTTAACATCCATGTCCTTGGTAAGTCTCTCTGAAATAACTTTATTTCAGTTCAAAGAACCATTAAAGTTTGCAATAAAATTGTCACATCATATCATATAATATAAAACAATTATAATCAGTAAGTTAAAATAAATTCATAAAATTCCAAAGGAATAAAATTCTTTACATACAGTGATTAAAATGAAGCAGGACAGGAGCTCTTACTCATAGCGTTTTCTAATAGCCATTGACACTTTTATATAGCTGGCTACTGCAATGCAACTATCAGGGGTACCCAATGTATGCAAGAATTTAAAACCATCAATATATGTACAGGGGCGAATTTTCTTTAACAGTGGGACTAAGAATTTGCTCCTCGCCTTTTTATATAAAGTGCAGAATAGAGTAAATTGCATAGTGCTTTGGCTTGTAATGTTGTCACACGGACAAGGTATGAGTTCATCAGCCCACCCTCTCTGACGTGGAAATGCCAACAAAAAGTGCACAGTGCATAAACAGAATCTAGTTAAATAAAATCTAGTCTGCAGATTAGTAGTGAATGTTAGATAATATTGCAATGGGGCTGGGGACATCTGTAGTGGGCCCATCTCAGCTTGTTCAGGACAACGCATATTGCTCCTGGAATAAAACGCCTCTTTAAAAATAGCTTTAATATTCGATGGGATGCTTTCAGGGTTATCATAAAAGTGCCCCAATCCTATTTCATGATATTTGTCCCTCAAGAAGCAGAGCCATGGTATTTTTAGGGAATTTGTCAGGTTTTAACAGTCTATAATTATTTCTTGTGAGAACGTTAGTTTTTCAGATAGCCAAATTTTAGCCTATAAAAATAAGGGGGCGCAAAATATTCGATCCTCTATAAACTCTAGTCCCAGTTCCTTGTGACATAGGCGGGTGGGGGCACCATTTGGCGTCATCAAAAGCCTTTTGGTAAATTTATTTTCCAAAATTTGCAACTGACGGCTTTTATGATGTCCCCACACCCCTGCCCCATATGTTGCAATAGAGATGCATTTGGCTTTATAAGGGTAATTAGTTCCCTCACTGGCTTATGGCCTACTTTACATGCAAAACTAAATAGCCCGTCCACGGCACTAGTTGTTTGGTGGGCTCTTGCTGTAACAAGAGGGTCCCAACTTAGCTTATTGTTAAATAAATTCCCAAGGTACATAAAATTATCTACCTTTTCTATTATCTTGTCTCATGCGACGAAGTTCTTGGTTTTTGTGTTTTTTGGGCCGCATACCATGATGTATGATTAAATAAAATTTACTTTTAGGTCAAGTGAGGACATAAAATCAATAAAAGTATCAAGGGAATTCTGAAGGCTATTAGATGTCGTAGGCATTAGCACAGTGTTGTCAGCGTAAGATAATAAGGGAACGGGTTTGTTACCAATTTTAGGGAAATCAAGTTTCTTACTAAGTAAAGCGGCCTCCAAACCATTTTTGTATATTAAAAACAGAAAAGGGGCTAAAATACACCCTTGTCAAACACCCTCTGTTGAGGCTATCAGATCAGTTTTTTCCCTTGAATGCCGTATCTTATAACAACTGAGGTATTAAAATGTAACAGGCGGATGAGGGCACCAGTGCTTCTTCCGCGCCGAGACTTTCCAGCATATCCCACAGTTTTTCCCGGTTAATGGTGTCAAAGGCACTAGACAAATCCATGAAGGCTAGGTGGATCGAACCCTTCATGGCCTTCACGTATTTGTTGATCGTTAGGGACAAATTAAGGCATTGCTCAGTCGTGCCTAGCCCCTTCTGAAGCCATATTGCGTATTAGATATCACTCCTGTGGTGGTTTCCCAGGTCTCCAAACGGGCAAGGAAGACTCTGCCAGAGATCCCTAGCTGTGGCCTCAATAAGCGATATTGGCCTATAACAAGCCGGGTCACTTCTATTGCCCTTTTTAAAAACAGGGACCACTAGTGCCTCCTTCCAAAATGCATGCATGGGACCAATGATTACTGCCTTGAATACGTTCATCAGCAAGGGTGCCCACAAATTAAGATTGCTTTTAAAAAGGTCAATGGGCACCCCATCCGGGCCTGGATCTTTCAGGCAAGTCCCCTGAACTAACGCCTCCTCAACCTCAGATACTGTGATGGATAAACTGAGTTGGGTGGCTGCAGGTAGATCTACGCACAGATCCCTTGTAAACTCCTCTACCCTCTTGTACTGTGGGTTAAAAATGACAGTAAAGTGGGCTACCCAAGCATCTCCCAGGATCAGTGAATCCATCTGCCTGACTTCTTCGGTGAATAATGGGCGGTTGATAATTTCCCAAACTTTTTGGTATCTCTTAGGGCTCCTGCTCTCCCCAGATCTTCCCACGCTAACCTTCTCAATTCTGCTTTTCTATCCTCCTTGGTAAGGCATATTTTGTGTTATTAACCACTTTACAATAGTACTATTATATCTGTCCAGGAGGGCCAGGTCCATACCATATTTTCAGGATAACCAGTGACTATGTAAGTTAGTTAGATCCACTGTAAGTAAATTTATTTTTAGGCCTATCCTGAAAACCTGACATTGATCTTCTGCTACATCGGCGCCTGGTTTAAATAAGAAAATATTTAATCACTAAGAGCTAAACCCCAAAATAGGCAGGCTTAAAATGCTGTTGCTGCTGATCAGAAAACAGCCTCTTTGATGTAATTAGTGAATTGTGAAACAACATACAGAGGGAAAGAGTGTTGTCCATGTGATGGTTGCCCTTTTCTGATCAGAAACTAACACAAAATGTCATCCCAGCTGATAATATTTGGACTGTAGGTGAGTACATCTAAAAGAAAGGCTCTCACAGAAGGAACATGAGCTACATGTATGTAATAGCTGTACTGTTTGGAACCTAATCTAGAAAAATATGACTGAGCACTATACCTGTATCAGAGATGATGGATCATTTCGCAAACAGACACTGACCTGCTTTGAAGAAATTGAATATCACAATCATTAATATATGATCAAATAATACAGCTATAATTAATTAGCTTGGATCTAGATGAAACTGCTACAGGATTAGCGAGAGGGGCAACTGTAAACCAATATCTGGCATTCACATGTTGCCTAGGTCTGCCTTGTATTTGCTACACACCTTGTAGCAAGATTGAAGGTGGGAGTTTAAGGAGAGCATTGTCCATTGATGCAAATGTGCCATGTTGTCCTATTTGACTGGTAGAAGTTGTTCTTTGTATCATCGTCTTTGTGTCAACAGTTTAAGGCAACATAATAATACAAGGGAAAAGTAAAACACATCCCAACAATATCCCCTAGAGCTCGAGCAAGATGTTGGTACCAAGGATACAAATGTCTTGGTCAGTGCTATCCAAATCATATGTTGAGATCATTGTGAGTTGCACACATTCCTTCAATCTGGATATTCATTAGAATTTATAAACAAGCTACCACCTTTTGGATTTATACGGCAAAAAATAGGATCTGGTACCCTTAGTCCATCAGGCATTTATACTGTCTAGCACAGGTATGGAATACCAATGTTGGGACAGTATAAGCTCACATATAATACTTGTAGCTGCTGGGACAACTGACAAAAGAAAAGGTAGGACAATGTAGAGCAAAGTTGTCTTAATTAAAAGTTACCACCTCCACCCACCAAAAATAGGGTCTTCTTTGAGGGATAACGTATCACCATGTATACCATAGACCATAGATTTGTATGGGCCCCAGAGAAATTTGTATCCAGGCACATGCAGCATAAGGGTCACATAAGACGCTGTCAAAGAGTAAGTTCTTCTGTCTCTTCTTAAAGCATTGAATGTCCTGCAAGGTTTTTGTATCAACTAGCAGCCTATTTCGCTGTTGGGCTCCCACTACTTAGAACAGTTTAACTCACAAGGCAAAACAGACCTCCGTTCCATCCCCTGAAATACTGCTAATTTCTGTTTCTCCCATGTGGCTGACATAATTCTTACAAAAAGTTGAAAAGATGTAAATAGTCATCGAGGTGCTGTTAAGCATTGATTACATTATTTTCAATTTTGGCCAAAGAAAATAGTACTGCCAGTGAAGAAGCAAATAACTTGATTTAATTACCAGAAGAAAGGAGTCAGATGATCATAGCTTCTCAATCTGGAGCAGTTCATGCAATGGCAGCTTCGTTAGCTGTCTCTTCTTTTGCTGACCTTTTACTTCACACAATCTTTTGCTGCAATTTCTCACTGGGACTCATTTTCCCTGCCCTCAACTTGTTGGTCAGGCCATGGTTAAACACACTAGCCCCATTCTGTGAGAAAACATAGGCAATTTGGCCTGTGACTTTGGACAGATGTTCCCTCACTGCTATCCTGATCATTGGCAGCCTCACAGTGGTGTCCTCCTGTGGGGTGCGTCCCATTTGCCACTTTAGTTAGTGGTGAATCAATAGCTTTGTGTTGGTGGCATCCCCTGGGACAGACTGTAGCCCACAGCCATACCATTGTGAGCAATGGCCTTTGAGACTACTTTAGTTGTGTCACCGGAATATTTTAGTCACAGAAAATCCTTATACGTAATATACATACATAGAGGAGCATTTGGTCAGCTGGCTACATCCACTGGTATGTTATATTGTCACTCACATTCTGCTTCTACCCAACACAGCATACAATATGGGCAATGTTTAATCTTTCTTTGTCCACTGGCTCTCTTCACTTTGAGTGACTGCACAAAACCTGTGTATTTTGTTCACAACCACCTAAAATAGTTTGTTTCTCTTCAGTTGCAAAGCTGGTTCAAAATGTGCTTTTCTAATTATGTATTTTATTTTAAATAGTAATTTTAAAGGTCGGCTAGTTATTTTGACTGCACTTCTGCCTGCAATTTGAGTGCTTGGTTATGTGGTGATTTATTATTTATTATTGTCTCTTTCAGAATTAATAATAAAATTATTAGGGAGAGGATGTGGCCTTACGGCTAGAGCGGTCGACCTAGACGCTGAGGAACCGGGTTCGAGTTTCGGCAGGGACGCTCAACATCCGGTTATTCTGGGCAAATCACTTAATCTCTCCGTGCCTAACAAAAAAAATGAATCTGTCCATCTGTAATGCAACTGGTGCTCATGTAAAGTGCTCTGATACCTATGGGTCAAGTTCGCGCTATATAAAACTCCGGGGAAGAAATGTATAGCCCAATGGAAAGACTTGTTGTGTGAAAACATCTCTAGTAAAGCAGGGCATCAGTGAATATTTTTCAAATTATTTTTTTATGGCAAGCATTTTTTAAATATTGTTGTTGGTTAACAATAACAATTGGACAGCTTGTCAACAAAACCTAGGCTTTACACATTTAGTACCCGACTGGCCATTGCAGCGTGCAAACACAAGTTATAAAAAAGTACTTTCCATCAGCAAGTAACTTCTCAGTGTGCGCTCTAACTTTGCTCTCGAACTCACTACATCAGGGTCCTCCAACGAGCAGCTCATGATGTACTGGTAGCTCTCTAGCAACCTGTAAGTAGCTCTCCTGTATGCAGCCCAACTTAATAAATACGCTTTTGCTTGGTTGAATTAATATATGTAGACATAAATTGAGATTATATATTTGAGTTGAAAAGAAGTTTATTTTCAGAACTCTTAAGCTGATATTTGAAGAAAAATGGATGGATTTCCTAAATATACGCAAAGCCGATATTTGAGTGAATAAACATGTGGCATTGAGGAGACTTTTAACAAATGTATTACCTTGATGCCAGAAGCATTGCAGCTATGGCTCCATATTGAAAAAGCCTTTGTTAGATTACTGCCAATAACCATGCCTGATGCACTGAGGTGATCACTGGTAGGAACTGTGTAAATGGTGGCCACTAATGTATTCTTGTCATGTGTGGACACTATTACAATGCTAATCATATTAGTAGGTCTCGATGAGTTTCATTGAGCATAAGTAGCTCTCATTACAGAAACGGTTGGAGCCCCCTGCCCTACATGTTTTCTTACATTTTTACCAAATCAAGACGATTCAACCCAAAATTGGATTCAGTGAAGGTCGACTAAATCCTACATATAGTTAGATGTATTAGTTGGTTGATGTATCTAAGCTGGATTGTCATGTCTGTCTCGCATGGCATCCAATACTCAGGGGCCGATTCCGATTCGGGCCGGAAAACGTACCGACCGACTCGGAGCCGGAATTAATTCCGACCGACACGTACCTGTGGCGCCCGACACGCCAAGTACGATGCAAAGCGTGCAAAATCCGACCGACACGTACTGAACCCAAGCCGAACGACCGAGCCGCACGGAAAACAGCAATCCGGCCGGAAAAACACGCGAATCGAACCGACCGACACGCACCCGGAACAAATCCAACCGAAACGTACACGCGAACTCCAAACCGCAAAGTACAATGCAAGGCGCGAAAACCACGACCGAGTCGTACGGAGGACAAGCCGTATGACCGACACGCATACAAAACCGAGCCGAAGTAACACAAAACACCGCGACCGACGCGTACGCAGCATAGAATACTGCACAAACACAGCGTGAACGAAACGGAGAAGACCGTACGAGACAAATGCAGGGTCCGACTCGGTCACAAGAACGTTTCCAACATGCACAGAAAGTACTAAGGAAAAATACACAAAAAAGGCCAAACAAGCAATTACAAAGCCAATAAATACTGGGGGGTGGGGACAGAGAACAAACACACACCCACAACTCCACCCATATAAAGGACACAAATCCCAACCATGATCCTTTGCAAATGCTATTCTACTGCCAGCACTCAACAGACAGCAACCACACACCCACAGCTCATCCCTCACACAAGCCACACACCATCAGCACACCAACAAATAGCTACCTCACATACACCCAGCAAAACACACACTCACACACCCTCACCTGCACACCAACACACACATCACTCACCATCACCACCCATCACCATGCCCCCAAGAAGAATCACAAGTTCCTAGATTGTGAATTGGAAGTCCTGGTAGACGAGATCCTCAGGGTAGAGCCACAGCTGTTTGGCACACTGGTCCAACAGACACCCATCTCCCAGAAAACCAAGATGTGGGAGAGGATCATCAACAGGGTGAACGCACAATCACCATGTCTGCGCACAAAGACTGACATCCAGAACAGGTGGTATGACGTGCGCAGGAGGGTACGGGAGCTGCTCAAGAAGGACTACCTCCTGAGCCAATACACCGGCAGTGGCCCTCCTGCCAAGCCAGTATACCTCAGGCCCTGGGAGGAGAAGGTGCGGGCCATCCTTCCGCCAGTGAGCGTCTATGGACTAGAGAACATCCCAGAGCCTGGTGAGTACACAACAAATGTACACAATATTCTGCCACAATACACACACACATCACTGTCAAGGGGAGAGTCAAACCATGCACTCATAGCAACTACACAGCAACCAGAACAGAATCATCCCAAAATGTGTATGTCAGTCAGATAAACACAACACATGCCATCTCAAAGTTACATTTAACCGTGTCATCACATGTACAAACACAACTACAACTACAGCTAGGCAGTGGCACAAATATAACTAACAAACACATCCAGACATGTAGCCACCACTACAACACCAACACACAGTGAAGACCACTGAAAGAAAGGAATTCTGTGTATGCTGGGCAAGTCAGTGTAGCCAATAGCATCATGGGAGTCGTAGTCACAGATATTGCTCACCCCCACAACTGTCCCATCAACACCACCATGAACCATGCGCACATCACAGGGAGTGGAAAAGGACTCACAAGATGGCTGACACTGGCTACTGCTGTGGGGAGCACAAGGCCCTGCTGGCAACTGTGCAACAACCAACAGCAGGACACCACTGACTGACATCCTGAGAGACAACTTCCACTCCCTGCAATGGAAGCACGTTCCATGGTGGGATATCTGGCTGGGTGGGAAGGAGGACTCGCAGCACTGACCATAGTCACAAGCACCTCCCCTCACACACCCCCTCAACACAAACTCCACAGAACCCACCTGGGAGAATGCAATGCCTCACATCCTAACTCAAGATCCCACAAAGAACCTCCACCCTGGGTTATGTTGTGTGAAGCACAGGGACACTCTTTGGACTTTTAGCCAAACAACTGCCAGGACAACACTCCCAGCCATCCTGTCAGCACAGGCAGCCGACCCCACAGGGAAGCAGAGTCAAAAGGAAGGAAGCATGGGCATGCTGGGAAGGGGGTGGAGGCAATAGCATGATGGGAGTCGTAGGCACAGCTCTACATCCCCCACCACATGGCCCAGCAAGCTCACACTCACGCATGCACATCCCACAGAGAGTGGAAAGGCCCATCAAAGATGTCTGACACTGTTGCTGTGTCGTGGGGAGCACAAGGGCATGCTGGGAACTGCACACCAACCAACAGCAGGACACCACTGTCAGCCATCTTGCCATTGCTCTCACACCCACACACACTGAACTCCCCACAAAAGCAAGTAAGTATGGGAATGCTGGGAAGTGGGGTGGAGGCAATAGCATGATGGGAGTCATAGTCACAGACATAGCTCACCCCCACAACTGTCCCATCAACACCACCCTGAACCATGCTCACATCACAGGGAGTGGATAAGGACTGACAAGATGGCTGACACTGGCTACTGCTGTGGGGAGCACAAGGCCCTGCAGGCAACTGTGCACCAACAAACAGCACAACACCACTGCCTGACATCCTGAAAGCCAACTTGCACTCTCTGCAATGCAAGCACGTTCCATGGTGGGATATCTGGCTGGGTGGGAAGGAGGACTTGCAGCACTGACCATAGTCACAAGCACCTCCCCTCACACACCCCCTCAACACATACTCCACATAACCCACCTGGGAGAATGCAATGCCTCACATCCTAACTCAAGATCCCACAAAGAACCTCCACCCTGGGTTATGTTGTGTGAAGCACAGGGACACTCTTGGGACTTTTAGCCAAACAACTGCCAGGACAACACTCCCAGCCATCCTGTCAGCACAGGCAGCCCACCCCACAGGGAAGCAGAGTCAAAAGGAAGGAAGCATGGGCATGCTGGGAAGGGGGTGGAGGCAATAGCATGATGGGAGTAGTAGGCACAGATATTGCTCAGCCTCACAACTGGCCCATCAACACCACCCTGAACCATGCTCACATCACAGGGAGTGGATAAGGACTGACAAGATGGCTGACACTGGCTACTGCTGTGGGGAGCACAAGGCCCTGCTGGGAACTGTGCACCAACAAACAGCACAACACCACTGCCTGACATCCTGAAAGCCAACTTGCACTCTCTGCAATGCAAGCACGTTCCATGGTGGGATATCTGGCTGGGTGGGAAGGAGGACTTGCAGCACTGACCATAGTCACAAGCACCTCCCCTCACACACACCCTCAGCACATACTCCACATAACCCACCTGGGAGAATGCAATGCCTCACATCCTAACTCAAGATCCCACAAAGAACCTCCACCCTGGGTTATGTTGTGTGAAGCACAGGGACACTCTTTGGACTTTTAGCCAAACAACTGCCAGGACAACACTCCCAGCCATCCTGTCAGCACAGGCAGCCCACCCCACAGGGAAGCAGAGTCAAAAGGAAGGAAGCATGGGCATGCTGGGAAGGGGGTGGAGGCAATAGCATGATGGGAGTCGTAGGCACAGCTCTACATCCCCCACCACATGGCCCAGCAAGCTCACACTCACGCATGCACATCCCACAGAGAGTGGAAAGGCCCATCAAAGATGTCTGACACTGTTGCTGTGTCGTGGGGAGCACAAGGGCATGCTGGGAACTGCACACCAACCAACAGCAGGACACCACTGTCAGCCATCTTGCCAATGCTCTAACACCCACACACACTGAACTCCCCACAAAAGCAAGTAAGTATGGGAATGCTGGGAAGTGGGGTGGAGGCAATAGCATGATGGGAGTCATAGTCACAGACATAGCTCACCCCACAACTGTCCCATCAACACCACCCTGAACCATGCTCACATCACAGGGAGTGGAAAACAACTGACAAGATGGCTGACACTGGCTACTGCTGTGGGGAGCACAAGGCCCTGCTGGCAACTGTGCAACAACCAACAGCAGGACACCACTGACTGACATCCTGAAAGACAACTTTCACTCCCTGCAATGCAAGCACAGTCCATGGTGGGATAACTGACTGGCTGGGTGGGAAGGAGGGCCAGCTGTCAACCAAATACAACCAATGCAGACCATGTTCACACCCCAACAAATACATAGAAATGCCCAAATAATGCAGGACAATGTGCTACACCAATATCAACCGCTGACTGTGACAACTTAGGACAATGCAATGTACAGGCCCGCACCCAGAGGCACAGTCACAACTGTCAGATGTGTCAACCATTGATGCCTGCAGAAACATTACATACATTGTGTGTGTCTCCCAAAAACAGGTGATGATGGGGACACAGCAGCAGACGCTGAGGAGTCCCAGTCCCAGGCTCAAGAGGATACGGAGCTCACTGGTGTCGTACAGCCTCTGCCCTCCTCGGACGAAGAAGACCAACCTGGCACATCCAGTGCAAGTCAACATGCAGCACCAGCAGGACCACCAGCTGCAGCACCAGCAGGACCACCAGCTGCACCCCCTGCACCCACCCCTCCAACGATTGTCACCACAAATACCATCCCTGCCGACATGGACAGAACAAGGAGCACCACCAGCACAGGGACCCTGGACCAACGTGGGGCCATGGACACCACCACCACCACCAACCCCCACGGGGGACCAGGGTCATCTGTGCGTGCCACTGCACGCACTGCACATGTCGGCAGGGGTGGTGGGAGGGTGGGAGACAGAGGTCGCTGCTTGCAGAGGTTGCTGGTGTGCATGATGACCCACAACTGGTACGCATAGCCGATGCGTACCAGTCCAGCACCGGAGATCTCAGCCAGGTAGTGGGGCTCCTCAGAGACATGAAACAGCAGCAGGCTGCCCATCATGCCCGCTTGGACTCACACATGTCCCGCATGGAGTCCAAGTGGGACGCACTGCAAGAGATGACGGCGGTGCACAGGGACATATTACAATGCCTCCGCCAGATGAACAGCAACCAGTCCACACCTCCCTGTGTGCCAACAACATCTGGTGCTGAACAAACTGCAACTGCCACAGGGAGGGAGGATGACTCTGGCGGAGAGTCCCCTGCACCGCAGCAGCCTGTACTTGAGGGGCCCCCCAAAGAAGAGGGGTCGTCCGAGGAGGGGCAAGTGAGAGGCCGATGGCCAAGTGCAACCCCCAGGAAGCCTGAACCTGTTCTGGATGTTCACCTTTGTGCACAAACTGTTCACCCTGTTGACGGCAACACAACTCCCACACATGACATGGGGAGTACAAGTTGGACCAATGTCTCAGACAACTGTGGCCCCGATACTGGGGATTTTGTCTACCAGGACTTTCAATTCACCTAGGAACTTCTGATTGCAATATATATGTACAGCACTAACCATCCTATGCACTATTCACACAAATGTATCACAATAAACACACTAATACACCATACTTGCCTCTGTTGTGATTCCAACGTGGGTGCTGTCATGGGGATGATGAACTGCAAAATTACACTGTGTATGCGAACTGCAACAGCAAGTACAACACAGGCATGTGAGTAAAGGCAACGTGACACATATGAGGGAGACACACCACCAGGGCTACACAACACATACACACCTAGGCCATCTGACTCATTGCCTACACTGATGTTGCCAGGGAAGACGGTGCAATGCACAGACACCACACCTATTCCCAGTTGTAGTCAAGTAGCCCACAGGTGCAGTAAGCAAATGGCAGCCAAATGTGTGACCACAGACAACGCACATCACAAAGTGAAGCACAGGTTTATTACACAGTTGCAACATGTCGTAACCACTACAGATGCAAGGTAATCCCACCTGGCAGCGGGCACACAGTCAACAACTGTAGAAGGAAGGAAGTCCATGGGTGTGGCGCACATCACCTGTAGGGACACAACAGCTACCACCCTGGAAGTACAATCACGTCGTCGGTGGACACAGTTGACCAAACGAATCTGAAAGTACCCTGTGAAGGACAGAAATGACACACAGTCAAAAGCAATGGAGAACAGGACAGAACAGCAAAACTCATGCACAATACATGTTACAAGATACCCACCCAGAACCAAGTTAGCATGTCAACACTGTTGGGGAGTACAGACCACCTGTAAGCACACATCGCTACACACATCCAGTCAAGTAGCCCATGGACACACTCCAACAGCACCAGAGCACCACCTACACATATCATGCCAACTCACATCATTGACATGACACCTCAGGATACTCACATTCAGCTAAAGCAGTTGGTGATGAGCTGTGTGCGGACATCACCCTCATCATCATCATCATCACTGGCATCGTGGTCCAGGCCAGGATCCTCCACAGGTGGCGGATGTTGGTCATTGTCATCCTGGATGAGAGGCAACTCCTTCCGCACTGCCAGGTTGTGGAGCATGCAGCAGACGATGATAATCTTGCACACCTTCGCTGGGGCATATGGGAGGGACCCTCCTGTCTTGTCGAGGCAGCGGAAGCGGCTCTTCAGGAGACCAAATGTCCGCTCAATCACTCTCCTGGTCCGACCATGTGCCTCATTGTAGCGCATCTGGGCTGGTGTCACAGGGTTCCTGAGGGGTGTCAGCAACCACGGCATGTTGGGGTATCCCGAGTCACCTACGGACAGACAAGTGCACATTAGCTGACTTGGAAAAGTGGGCGGAATACTACAGATCAGATCACACACAATGGCACAAAGTCAGAACACACCGACAAGCCAGGCACGCTGGTTCTGCATCTGTGCCATCATCCTGGGGATGCGACTACTCCTCATCACAAAGGCATCGTGTGCTGAACCAGGGAAACGGGCACACACGTGTGTGATGGTCATATCTGCAAGACACACCACCAGTGCATTGACCGAGTGGTAGTGCTTGCGGTTACGGTAGGCCTGCTCCTGGGCCTGTGGTGGTACCAAAGCCACATGTGTCCCATCAATGGAGCCAATGACATGCGGCATCCTCCCCAGGGCATAGAAGTCACTCTTCACGTCAGTGAGTCGTTGCAGTCTAGGGAAATAGATGTACCGGTTCAGGAATAGCAACATTGCCTCCAAAACATCGCGGAGCACACGGCTCAACATGGTCTGTGACATCCCACCAGCAGTCGCCACAGTATGTTGGAAGGTACCGGTGGCAAAGAAGTGTAGGGCTGCCATCACCTTCACCTTGGGGGTCAGCGCTGTAGGATACGGCCGGCCAGGCTGCAAATGTGGGGCCAACTGCACTGCCAAATCCTCAATCAGCTGCCTGGTGAAGCGGTACCGTCGGATGCTGTCCCGTTCCACCATCGTTGCCAGGTCTGGGAATGGTCTATGGACAGCAGGAGCCCTGCAGTGCAGAGGAGAAGAAAGCAAGATTGTCAGTCACCCCACATATGCGGCATTGAACACACTCAATATCACATCATACATCATTATGAGGCACAACTACATGAAGTGTGCAGTTCCGTAAGGACATGTATGGTACATACATGGCCAACATCTGTCATCACGGTTCAACAAGTGGCATCAATAAGTCCCAGGTTGGCCCATTGGATATCATGAGGCCATGTCACAGTTCCCATCTCCTGCTGCCGTGTCTCAATCACCCCCACAGTGACATGTGAGGACAGATGTGCCCCAGGCATCACAGCTCAACGACAGGTACATTCCCAGGGACCCTGTATTGCCACATGGACACTGGCATTACATGGAGTATCATGTATACACCACAGCAAAACAACCATGACCCCCACAGGTAGTGGTCCCACTTGCCACGGCAGGACAGACATGGACGTCTGTGACACACACACGCACAACATCAAAGTCCATGCACACACAACGTGGATGTGGAGACTGTCTCCCATTGTGCACATGAAATCAGAGACATTGTAAACACTACATGCACACAGACTGTGGAGGACCATCACTATTGTGCCACTGGGACACCCTGGCTCAAACATACCGTCCCACATGGGACTCACGGGGTATGTGACATGACATACACATACACCACCGTGAAATGTGACCATGGCACATGCACGGATATGAACAGTTGCACATCACAGTGGTCATGTACACGTAACACCCAGGATCCTGTCCCCATGAACACGTGCACAGCCTGGGGGTGGCTGCCCCCAGGTGACACCCACAGGACAACATGTACACCAACATACACACAATAGGAAATGCAGCCTTACATGCCTTATGATACAGTTTGGACAGGCTGTCGTGTTGTAGGTGTGCCCCTCACTCCCTGGGAGCTATCTGTGGCTGGCATATGTTCATCTGAGACAGGCATGGTGACATATGCCAGTCACTTGTACAGGGATGCGTTGAACAGCAATGGACCGATCGGTGCACCCGGCCGGCCCATTGCATTCAATGTGTGCGGGTACGCGTTGTACCCCTGTACGCGTTGAACAGCAATGGACCGATCGGTGCACCCGGCCGGCCCATTGCATTCAATGTGTGCGGGTACGCGTTGTACCCCTGTACGCGTTGTACCGCAATGGACCGATCAGTGCGCCCGGCCGGCCCATTGCATTCAATGTGCGCGGTACGCGTTGCACCCTGTACGCGTTGAACAGCAATGGACCGATCGGTGCACCGGCCGGCCCATTGCATTCAATGTGCGGGTACGCGTTGTACCCCTGTACGCGTTGTACCGCAATGGATCGATCGGTGCGCCCGGCCGGCCCATTGCAGTCAATGTGTGCGGGTACGCGTTGTACCCCTGTACGCGTTGTACCGCAATGGACCGATCGGTGCGCACCCATTGTCAATGGCCTAGCCTGGCAACGGACGCATTTTCGAAATTCGAACGAGTCGGTTGCTGGAAATTCAGTTGGTCACGCACAACAATGTTGCAAAATCATGTATGTCATGAAGTTGAAGATTTGAAGGATGCTGTGGGCGTGTATTGGTGCTGCTATTCCATGGATTGGCCAGATTCAGAAGATGCAAACGACTTGGACCTATCACTTTGGACACATGGGACAGTATCTGCCTCTGCAGCACATATATATTGCTGGCTGTTCCCCTGAGAGCTCACTTGCCTGCACTACATGCTCCAGGACGACATCTGCCACTGCACTGCTGCTGTCTCTGCCCCTCTGGACCCTGCAATGGCACGTACTGTGGAGAGAGCCCCAGCCTTCAGCCTTGAGGAGAACCAGGCCCTGCTGGACAGCCTACTTCCACAGTACAGCAAGCTGTATGGGACACCAGGGGAGCAGGTGAGTGTTCTGTGCACTGCCTTTCTGAATGTGCATTTTGTCTGACTAGCAAGGCTGAAAGTCTGCACACCACTGGCTAGCAGGCTCACTGAGTAGTTGTCACCCCCATAGTGTGTAGTGACATGCACTGGACAGGTATGGTGCAGTGACAGTGCATTTGAACAAGGTTTTACTTCCCATGCAATGATACCATGTAGTGACTTCTGGCAAACTGTCCATGGGCAGCGTTGCACTGCCTGTGTACATCATGTGCCCCTGTGATTGAGACATGTATATACAACTGTGTCATGCACGGATATGTTGCATGTGTAGTAATGGCCTTTTCACTTTGTCATCCTCACAGGTTAATGCCCATCGGAAGCAGGAGATCTGGAAGGACATCGTCCGGGCTGTCCGGTCCGTGGGGGTCTACAAGCGCCGGATCCGCAACTGCCAGAAGAGGTGGCAGGACCTTCGCGGCTGGACCCGGAGGATTGCACGGGTCCAGCTGAAGCTGTCGCCTCCTCGCAGGAGGGGCGGAACACGGACCCTGACCCCCCACATGCTCCAGATCCTGGCGGTGGTGTTTCCAGACCTGGATGGGCAGCTGAAGGCCAGACAGCAGCAAGGAGGGGGTGAGTCAAAGACTGCACTGTGAACTCTGTATTACATGCTATGTGCCCTCCTCTGGCCTGGTTAAACTGCCACAGTACAGCAGTCATGTTGTCCAGGAGCCATGTCCCTCTATTGTGCACTGCCCACTCCTCATCTGATACCCAGGTGTGGCCCTTACATTCAGGGAATTGTGTCACTTGGGACTGTGTCCTTGCAGTTTGCTTCACTCAAGGTGGGGGACAGCATCTGTTTCCCTAACTCTGTTGTGGGCATCATGGGTGGGTCCATTGTTCACACAACGCCTGTGTTCGGACATGTAATCTGCGTGTTGCTTTGATATGCGGTCCACTTGCTGAGCTGAGCCACCACATGTGCCTGGGGTATCTGGCACACACCCATGCAGCGGGTGGGAACAATGTTTGGGCCCCAGGAGTGTGCAGATTACGTGTGTCACACATACATAGCCAGCTATCCACTGTCCAGGGCTCATCCCTCATTCATGTGGGGCAGGACAGTCATGCCTACTCCAGCCCATCCAATACACCTGTACTCCCACTCCCGTGTATCAGCTGACACGTTGTGCGCAGTGATTTGACCACTCAGGTGTCTGCCTCTGTGTCAGTGTGCTGTGGATTTGTTGCCAGGACTGCTGGGGTGTTTCTCGGTTGGGGCTCAGCATGCCACTGGAGATGTGACCATAGGAGACAATACTTGTGTGTCACATAGGTGTTTGATCAGCTGCCCGTGCAGACTGGGGTATGCGAATGTGAAGTTCAGGCAGCTGTTTCCCATTCACAGCAGATTGTGAGGGGCTCAGGTTCAGAGGGTAGTGTCACAGGTCTCCCATATGTCCAATCGGTATGACCTGGACAGATGAGGGTTAAGATGATGTGTTGTGTGGGGGATGTACATGTGCACTTGTGCAGCTCCAGGACTTGCATTCCCCATGACCTACTATTGTGACACAGTGCAGAGTGTTGTTGTCTGGCTGCCAAGTCATACATCACTGAGACAGTGATGTATGACTTAGCAGTCATGCCTCCGCCATGGCATGTGTCTACTTATTGGTGATCCTGCAGGGGAGTGACATGTGCTACATGCACACCATTGTGGCGATGGCTATCAGGACATGGGTGCATCATGGTGTCTGTCGCTGGTATGCATCACATGCATTTCCTATTTGACTCTGGGCATCCCTTTCATCCGGAAACCTGTACAGACTCAGTGGCAAGAGTTGTGATGTGTGCATGTCCACATGCTACACCGTGTCCTCTGCACTGTCCAACTACTGTGTAGGTGGTGCATGTGTCCACACTGGGGTGTTGCTATCCAACAGACACCAGACAGATGGGTGCAAGGCCATGTGGGATGTGAGTGCCATGGTTGTCATCAGACTGACAATTGGCTTCTCCTGTTCAGTTAGGGCACTTTTAGCAATGTTCAACTAATGATGCCAGGGCTTGCTCTGTAATGTGCTGTGCTCACAGTGGTGTGTGCATTTGGTGCAGGTGACTGATGTCTGTCTGTTTCCCCATTGTTTGCAGATACATCCACGGCCACGGAAGGGGACAGCTCCACGGACCAGGAGGAGCCGGAGAGCCAGACTGGGTCAGCAGCCGAGGAGTGGTCGGAGGGACCCAGTGGCACGGAGGGCGAGGGGAGCCACACCGAGGAGTCCTCAGCAGCATCCACCTCAGCTGAGGACCACAGCGGCTCGGAGGATGACTCCCTTATGGAGGCGGGTGTCAGCAGCCACCACACCCCAGCTAGTGTTGCTGTCCCCGCCACCACCAGCACCACCACCGCCCTCCCATCGGCTCCCATTCCCCAGGTCCGTGGAGGCTCCCATGTTCGGGAGCGTGTCTCCTTTGGGCCAGGCACTGCACCCCCTGCCCCTGTGTCCCCTGCTGCCCTGAGTGAGGAGTCTATGTACCTCCTTCGCCAGCTCCATGTAGGGCAGACAGCCATGCTGAGTGTCCTCCATGCGCACACCGCTCTGTTGACTCAGCTGGTGTCGTTCATGGAGGGCATCTCATCGGGCATGTCTGACCTACAGAGGGGCAATAGGTCCATGGACTCCTCCCTGACGGCAGCAGTGTCCCTCCTCAGACAGTCCCTCACCCCTCCTGCCTCTGCTCCATCCACACTCCCCAGCACATTACCCGTCCCAAGCACACACACACCGGCACAGGCACACACCAGCACACACATGTCCAGCACACAGACACACACGCCACAAACAAAACGCACACGCACGCACAGTCAGGGGACTGAAACCAGACTCACAGGGGATGGGGCCCTGGAACACACACACGCATCCATGAGTACTGCGCAGTCCTCAGTTGCCTCTCCCTCCAAAGCACCCTCCCTTGCCTCACCTGCAACCCCAAAGACCCAGCGGCTCTTCCTCAGTGACCTTGGCCTCTTCCCCTCCGATCCAGCTGATACAGCATCCAGGGGGAAGAGGAAGCCCACCCACACGGAGCAGAGTGCCCCTCGCCCCCGGACACCCTCCCCCAGGCGCAGACAGACTGAGGCCCCCACCCGCAAGTCCCCCCGGAGTCGTAAGAGCGAGACCCCGCCGCCGCCCTGCAGCTCAGGCACCAGGTCTCCTTCCTCCATCCCTCAGGCCCCCACTCCGCAGGTGCCCCCACCACACCCTGCCCCAGGTTCCCCCACCCACAGATATACCATCCCCAAGAGGATCCGGCCTTCTCCCCTGCCACTTGCTCTCCCGGCACCACACCCCCGCTGCGCTTGTCTGTGCCACTGATGTGGTGAGGGTGTCCTCCCCTCTGTCCAGCCCACCTTGCCTGTTCCCCATTCTCCTCTCCTGGTGGTAGGCACTGCAGTGGAGTCCACTACCACCCTGTCTGACTTGGGCACTGCAGTGGCGGACCTGTCCACTCCATCTGCAGGGTCCACTGCAGTCGTGCCGGCACCCACAACATCTGAGTCATGCCCCCAGTTGTGCCAGCACACACCATGTCAGACACCTCCACTGCAGTTGTCAGTGGCTCTCCAGCACCCACCACCCCTTCCCTGCCTCCTCCTGGTGAGCCCTGATCCTGTCCCTGCGGTGCCTGGCCTGCCCCCCGGTTGCCCCTCCTAGTGGATTGTCCCTGGTTTTGTGCAGTGCAGGCATGCGTAGGGTGACATCTGCCACTGTCACCCTGTTTGGACTTTGACAATGGACTGGCCATTGGCCTTTGTGTTTTTTCTGGACTTTCACTTTTAAACACACATATGCTGAATAAAGCAACTTTCTGTTCTCTAGTGCTTATGCTTCTGATGTACATGTTGTTGATGATGCTAACCATGCCCTTGCTGCAGTGATGGTGATATTTGGTCTCATGATAATGAAGTGTTACTGTGCAGGAACACATGTGGTCCAGGGGGAATGTGTCCTATCCTGTGGTGTATCCATGTCATCCATAGCAGCATCTGAGGGTGTCATGTGTTCAGTATTTGGCAATGGGATTTCCTACTTACATTAGCAATTTCACATCTGTGGCTTCCACCCCTGCACATCTGTTGTGCCTGCCATTGTTCAATTAGTCTACTTCCCTGACTGTGTGGCCATCTCCACTGGACATGCAGGTTTGGGCATCAATGGGGAAGGACTCATCTGTGTTGTCAGTGCAACATTGCTATACAAGTGTGTTGGATCTGTGCTGATGATTTCGTTGGCACTCCCATGACCAGGCTGATGTGACGGGAGCCTTCATTTGGTGCTAATTGTTGATTGTGTGACCAAGTGCTCAGCTGACATGATGGGGCCCTACTGAGGCAACATATGGCACAGCTTTCCTCACACAGGAGTGGAGTCCCCTCATGGCAGTGTGTACTCCTGTGACATTGCCTGCGCCCAAGGTGTGTGTTGTATGAGCATGTCTGTGTGTTCACTTCCGTTTTGCTGTGCATGCTGTGATCCCTAGTGTTGTACCTGTTTGTGATGCTTTCTGAGTTGACCTATGTTCCCCCAAAGTCTTCTCCCTGGGTTCTCTGTGATGTGGGTGCATGGCACATTACTGGTCATCAGGGTGTCACCCATAGGTGTGTTTGCTGTCAGGGCTGAGTTTGTGTGCAGACGCAGATGGGTCACAGTCAGGTTTCCCTTGGCACTTGTTGTTTACACCTGTCATGTGATTTCCAGTTTGTGTTATCTTTCAGTGATTGTGACACGTTGTGTGTGTGACTGCTGGCACTCCTCAGGGTCCGGGCTGCAATGTTGGTTGTTGTCTATGTGTGTTCTTTGTGGGTGACCTTGGCTTCTTCATTGGTGTGTGACTGTGGCTGGGATCCCAATGGTTGGTGTGGTATTGCCGTCATGTCCATGTACAGCGTAGTGTGCAGTGTGTCAGACATTCAGGAGTCTTGTTGAGTGGCCATGTGTGATGTGTTTCTGCACCTTGGTTCCCACCCACCACCCTGGAATTGTCATGGGTGCATGTGCAATGTCACCAGTGCATGTGTGCTTCACTGCTGCACATTGTTGGAGGTCGAGGTGTGTGGTGTTGAGTGTGTGCAGATGAGAGTTGTTGCCCGGCTAGACCCCTGCCTCCATGTTGGCCTTGGCTTACTGGCCGTGCTGATTGATTAGTGCTTGTGTAGGTGTGATGGTAGTTTGTTGCTCAGGACACATGACTGTGGTTCACAGTGTGAACGACATTTAGCTTTGTCATCACAGTGGGATTGTAATGCAGCCCAGGGTCACCACATTGTGGGGGCCCTGGGGGTAGTGCTGTGGTGTGACTGTGTCTTGCTGTGTCAGTTGCTGTTCCTATGTGCCTGTGTGACATGTGTGATTTGTGCTCCCTCTCATCTGACAATGCCTGATTGCCCACATAGGGGATTTGGATCCATGAGTTACCTTTGTGTGGCACTGTATGCACATCTGTATAATTGGTATTCAGGACTCCTCATGTGTTGTGTGGTTGCCTGGGGACACTGGCACCCCCCTCACCTGTTGTGTTTGATGTGCAGTGTGGGTCTGCCTGTTCGTGTTTGTGCATCTGCACCACTGCATTGGCATATCTTAGGTGTGCCATTGGCTGTATGTAGTTTGGTGGGTTTCCCTGCTGTCCCTGGGACTCCTAGGTCATCAGTCAGCACAATGATCATGGTTTGTGTGTCCCATTGCTGCCATGGTATGGTATCTGTTCACCTCACATCTACAGTCTCCACAGGGTATCTGCATTTGTGTGCCCATTGGTGCAAATATGTGGGTCTGCATTCTGATGGTCACTTCTGTCATTGTGTCATTGATGAATGTTGACAGTGTCAGCCCCCATGGGTGTTGTTTGTCTGCACATGGCCAAAGGTATGTCTTATTTGCACTGCAGAATTTGCCTCCCCCAATCTATGTTGCAATGGGACACATGCACTACTTTGCCACTGATGTGTTTTATGTTCTGTGACCAGGAATCATCCATGCAGTTTGGCAGTTGCAGCTTTTTCTTTGTCAACACTTACATTTTGGTCACTGTGATGATGGGGGTTTGGATCCCATTGCCACACTGTTCAAAATGTGCTTCAGCTATGGATCCCACACTTACATTTTGGTCACTGTGATGATGGGGGTTTGGACCCCATTGCCACAATGTTCAAAATGTGCTTCAGATATGGACCCCACACTTACATTTTGGTCACTGTGATGATGGGGGTTTGGACCCCATTGCCACACTGTTCAAAATGTGCTTCAGCTATGGACCCCACACTTACATTTTGGTCACTGTGATGATGGGGGTTTGGACCCCATTGCCACACTGTTCAAAATGTGCTTCAGCTATGGACCCCACACTTACCTTTTGGTCACTGTGATGATGGGGGTTTGGACCCCATTGCCACACTGTTCAAAATGTGCTTCAGCTATGGACCCCACACTTACCTTTTGGTCACTGTGATGATGGGGGTTTGGACCCCATTGCCACACTGTTCAAAATGTGCTTCAGCTATGGACCCCACACTTACCTTTTGGTCACTGTGATGATGGGGGTTTGGACCCCATTGCCACAATGTTCAAAATGTGCTTCAGCTATGGACCCCACACTTACATTTTGGTCACTGTGATGATGGGGGTTTGGACCCCATTGCCACAATGGTCATGGCCTGCTTGCATTGTGGGGGCCACACACATATATGTGTGGCACATGTGATAGGGGGTCACATTGTATGTTCAAAGTCATGTTCAGTGTTGTAGGCATTTGACACAGTCTACACACGCTTGTCATGGTGTTGGGGGATGTCTTTTTCTTGCATTCCCTAGGTTGTGGTGTGCTGGTTGTGTCATGCATTGTCCATCCTATGAGTGGGGGTGGTGTTGGTGGTAGGCATCCAGCCCCCATGGGTAGAGGTGGTAGTAGTGACAGGCATCCAGCCCCCTGGGTAAGGGTGGTAGTAGTGGTAGGCATCCAGCCCCCTGGCTAAGGGTGGTAGTGGTGGTGGGCATCTGGCACCCCCTGGCTAAGGGTGGTAGTAGTGGTAGGCATCCAGCCCCCCTGGGTAAGGGTGGTAGTAGTGGTAGGCATCCAGCCCCCTGGGTAAGGGTGGTAGTGGTGGTGGGCATCTGGCACCCCCTGGCTAAGGGTGGTAGTAGTGGTAGGCATCCAGCCCCCCGGGTAAGGGTGGTAGTAGTGGTAGGCATCCAGCCCCCTGGGTAAGGGTGGTAGTGGTGGTGGGCATCTGGCACCCCCTGGCTAAGGGTGGTAGTAGTGGTAGGCATCCAGCCCCCCTGGGTAAGGGTGGTAGTAGTGGTAGGCATCCAGCCCCCTGGGTAAGGGTGTTAGTGGTGGTGGGCATCTGGCACCCCCTGGCTAAGGGTGGTAGTAGTGGTAGGCATCCAGCCCCCTGGGTAAGGGTGGTAGTAGTGGTAGGCATCCAGCCCCCCTGGGTAAGGGTGGTAGTTGTGGTAGGCATCCAGCACCCCTGGGTAAGGGTGGTAGTGGTGGTGGGCATCTGGCACCCCCTGGCTGAGGGTGGTAGTAGTGGTAGGCATCCAGCCCCCCTCGGTAAGGGTGGTAGTGGTGGTGGGCATCTGGCACACCCCTGGCTAAGGGTGGTAGTAGTGGTAGGCATCCAGCCCCCCCTAGGTAAGGGTGGTAGTTGTGGTAGGCATCCAGCCCCCTGGGTAAGGGTGGTAGTAGTGGTGGGCATCCAGCCCCCTGGGTAAGGGTGGTAGTAGTGGTAGGCATCCAGCCCCCTGGGTAAGGGTGGTAGTGGTGGTGGGCATCTGGCACCCCCTGGCTAAGGGTGGTAGTAGTGGTAGGCATCCAGCCCCCTGGGTAAGGGTGGTAGTAGTGGTAGGCATCCAGCCTCCCTGGGTAAGGGTGGTAGTGGTGGGGGCATCTGGCACCCCCTGGCTAAGGGTGGTAGTAGTGGTAGGCATCCAGCCCCCTGGGTAAGGGTGGTAGTAGTGGTAGGCATCCAGCCCCCTGGGTAAGGGTGGTAGTGGTGGTGGGCATCTGGCACCCCCTGGCTAAGGGTGGTAGTAGTGGTAGGCATCCAGCCCCCTGGGTAAGGGTGGTAGTAGTGGTAGGCATCCAGCCCCCTGGGTAAGGGTGGTAGTTGTGATAGGCATCCAGCACCCCTGGGTAAGGGTGGTAGTGGTGGTGGGCATATGGCACCCCCCTGGCTGAGGGTGGTAGTAGTGGTAGGCATCCAGCCCCCTGGGTAAGGGTGGTAGTGGTGGTGGGCATCTGGCACCCCCTGGCTAAGGGTGGTAGTAGTGGTAGGCATCCAGCCCCCTGGGTAAGGGTGGTAGTTGTGGTAGGCATCCAGCCCCCCTGGGTAAGGGTGGTAGTAGTGGTGGGCATCCAGCCCCCCTGGGTAAGGGTGGTAGTAGTGGTAGGCATCCAGCCCCCTGGGTAAGGGTGGTAGTGGTGGTGGGCATCTGGCACCCCCTGGCTAAGGGTGGTAGTAGTGGTAGGCTTCCAGCCCCCTGGGTAAGGGTGGTAGTGGTGGTGGGCATCTGGCACCCCCTGGCTAAGGGTGGTAGTAGTGGTTGGCATCCGGCCCCCTGGGTAGGGGTGGTGGTGGTGGTGCGCATCCAGGCCCCTGTGTGCATATGTGGCATTGGTGATGGGCATCCCGCCCCTATGGTGCTGCTGTTGCTGGTGTAAGTAAATTCTGCATCCCTCTGTGTGTGTGTGATGTGTCGTGTACATGTTGTATGTGTTTTGTGGTTGGTGTCTGACTTACCTTCTGCGCCGTATGCGTCCGTGCCTGTTCCGGTAGTAAATGTAGAATATTGGTAGGATCGGGACGAAGGGATTCATGGTTGGTTCGTGTCGTTCGTCTTTCTCGTTGCTTCGCGTCGTCCTCGTCGCTGGCGTGTTCGCCTCGTAGCCGTGGATCGTGTTGTGGCGCGAATCGGAGCTTATGTGCGCCTCTCCCGGATGCTTTGACGTGCCGTGCGTAGCGACGGGTTCGGCGCGTACGGAAAGCGCATCGTACTTGTTCGGCCGGACGGGGCTGCATTTTCCCTTCTGTGCGACTCGATTCTGCGTTTCCGGATTCGCCTCGGTCGGAGAACAGGACCTGGATTGGGTGAGTACGACTCGGCCGGATTCTATGCTGTTGTGCGCATCGTACTTACTCGTTCGGTATGCTGTACGGATCGGTCGGGAAACAGGCATTCGCATGGCTTTTTTCCCTACCGAATGGTATTGGGTGCGCCTCCGACCGAGATCGGAAACGGCCCCTAAGTTTTGCATTTATGGAGGTCTTTCATAATTCTCCTTGCTAGCTTCAGCAAAAAGTTGTTCCATTCTCTTACCATGGTGTACCTTCTTCCCTTTTTTGGTCTCGCCTAGGCAGCGCATGTACTGTCTCTTCGAGACATGCTGTATCCACTCTATGAGCTTACAGCCCCCCCCCTTTTGATTCATTACTTTGCATGTCCTTCAGAAAAACTTGTTTCCATGTGGTTAATCTGTCTTCTTTGCCCCTCCTTTTTGTGTATTGCTCCCTCCTGTGAAGCATGCCCCTATTACTTGTAGCCTTTCACATCTGTGCATTTAGGTTAGTTTGGTCACACAATTTTTTTTGTTTGTTTCTGCCTCTGTTTTAGGAATGTAACCTTTTCTTACTCTGTCGTGTTGTTTGCTTTTTGATCAAAACGCGCTCACCCGACGGGAGCTCTTTGTTAAATTAGGTTATCTAACACCAAGGATTGCCTATAAATGAATATTGTTAAAGCGTTGTAAAGATGAATCAGTGTTTTTCAACAAATCAGTGGTTTTCAACAAAACGCGCTCACCTGACGTGAGCTCTTTGTTAAATTAGTGATGCTAACTCATAAGCACCAAACTGCCTTATGAGTGCCAGACTCTGTCCCAGCCCTAATGGCTCTTCAAAAACACACTGTCTCCCGAATCATTGACTGTGCCCTAATATTATCGGCTCTTCAGAAGCAATAGACTGTCTGCCATATAACTGACTCTGCCCCAGTCTTACTGGCCATTTAGAAATGTTGATCTGTTTTGTAAGGTCTCTGGCTCTGCCCCAATATTGGTTCACTGATAGAATATCGATAACAAAAATATCAATGTTAAAAATATCGGAAAAAAAATATAGACTACAAAACTATCGACTCCTATACCTACACAGGTAAGTACAAAAATATCGAATCAAAAATATTGATGGAAAAATATAGATGTAAAAAATATAGATTTAAATATATATATAAAATAAAATAATGGATATTAAATATTAATATTAGTTTAACAAAATAAATTTAATTTAATAATGTTACAAATAAACTTAATAGAAAAAAGAAACACACAAACATAATAATTTATACATATATATATATTTAATTCAAAATAATTAATAAACTATCATCTTTAATTGATTTTAAAACTTTAAAATTATATAAAAATAATATATATATATATATATATATATATATCAATAATTTAAAATATAAAAACAACATTCTATAATAAATTAAAACATTAAACTACTAAAAATATTTAAATTTACATTTCCCAATACAATCAGTGCAACAGTAGGGAAAGTGTTGGATAGCAAAATAATTAAATTTACTATTCCAACTCCAGTGAGGGCAACAGTAGAGAAAGTGTTGGATAGCGGAGGGGCAAAAATTACTATTCCCACTCCAGTGAGAGCAACAATAGGGAAAGTGTTGGATAGCAGAGGGGAAAAAATTACCATTCCCACTCCAAAGAGTGCAACAGTAGGGAAACTGTTGGATAGTGGAGAAGTAAAAATTACTATTTCCATTCCAAAGAGTGCAACAGTAGGGAAAGTGTTGGATAGCGGAGGGGTAAAACGTACTATTCCCACTCCAAAGAGTGCAACAGTAGGGAACGTGTTGGATAGCGGTGAGGTAAAAATTGCTATTCCCACTCCAGTGAGTGCAACAGTAGGGAAAGTGTTGGATAGCAGAGGGGTAAAAATTACTATTCCCACTACAAAGAGTGCAACAGTAGGGAAAGTGTTGGATAGCGGAGGGGTAAAAATTACTATTCCCACTCCAAAGAGGGCAACAGTAGGGAAAGTGTTGGATAGCGGAGGGTAAAAACTAATATTACCACTCCAGTGAGTGCAGCAGTAGAGAAAGTGCTGGATAGCAGTGGGGTAAAAATGACTATTCCCACTCCAGGGAGAGCAACAGTAGGGAACGTGTTGGATAGCGGTGAGGTAAAAATTGCTATTTCCACTCCAGTGAGTGCAACAGTAGGGAAAGTGTTGGATAGCAGAGGGGTAAAAATTACTATTCCCACTACAAAGAGTGCAACAGTAGGGAAAGTGTTGGATAGCGGAGGGGTAAAAATTACTATTCCCACTCCAAAGAGGGTAACAGTAGGGAAAGTGTTGGATAGCGGAGGGTAAAAACTAATATTACCACTCCAGTGAGTGCAGCAGTAGAGAAAGTGCTGGATAGCAGTGGGGTAAAAATGACTATTCCCACTCCAGGGAGAGCAACAGTAGGGAAAGTGTTGGATAGCGGAGGGGAAAAAATTACTATTCACACTCCAGTGAGTGCAACAGTAGGGAAAGTGTTGGATAGCGGCGGGGTAAAAATTACTATTACCACTCCAAAGAGTGCAACAGTAGGGAAAGTGTTGGATAGCGGAGGGGTAAAAATTACTATTCCCACTCCAAAGAGTGTAACAGTAGGGAAAGTGTTGGATAGCGGAGGGGTAAAAATTACTATTCCCACTTCAGTGAGTACAACAGTAGGGAAAGTGTTGGATAACGGAGAGGTAAAAATAACTATTCCCACTCCAGTGAGTGCAACATTAGGGAAAGTGTTGGATAGAGAAGAGACAAAAATTACTATTCACACTCAAACAGATAGAACAAAAATAAAATAAAATCATAAAAATAAATAAACAATATTTAGAAATAAAAATCAAATATATTAAATATATAAAAAGAAAAAATATTACAATATTAATTACATATAAAAAAACTACAAATAATATATAATATAAAATAATAAATACATTTATTAAAATAAATTATTTTAAACCAGAAAATATTTACAAACAAATAAATTAATTTATACATAAATGTATTTATTGTATTTCCTACCCTATAACACCACACCAATAACAAAACACTTCAACATTTGCTTCACAGCTGGTGGTGGTGAACCACTGGATGTATCGCCCCCCGATAGACCCGGCTTATCTTCTGGATAAATACCAGAAGGGGAGAGAGGGATACCTAGGGGCTCTCTACTCTAAGGCCAAGAGGGGCCGATTCTTCGGCCCTACGGCTCAAACCATAGCTATTTGGAGGCAAGCCAACAGGAAACTTGGCTGGCTGGATACCCTGACTCAGGCCACCCCCCTGTGGTCGACCCAAAAACTTGGGACATTATGTCATCAACCTGAGTTTGACAGATGGGACACCATCGGTATTTGTACCATCGGTCATCTTTGGAAAAAAGGGAAAATGGTGTAATTTGCACAATTAGAAAAAGACTGACCTGGCCGGAGGGGAGGTTTTCCGTTACCCGCAAATCCGCCATGCTCTTGCTGCTGCACTCTCCGAGATTGGGGAGATACCGGAGTTCTCCCCCCTGGAGGATAGGTTACTCTCTGAACCGCTGCCAAAAAAAGCGATATCACTGACCTATCATAAGTTATGCAACAATCTACCAGACCCACTTCTGAGCCTTCGCGAACAATGCAAGCTGACATAGGCCCATTAGAGGACGAGGATTAGCAATCTGCACTTATGTCTCCGAGAGAGACAGCCATTCCTCTTAAGTTCCGACTTATCCAACTGAAGGTACTGCACAGATCGTATTTCACCGGGGCCACACTTATGAAAATTGGACGCAGGGAAGATGCACTTTGCCTAAGACAGGGCCTCGAGGAGGCTACCCTATACCACACTCTATGGGAGTGCTCACACATTAAGGTTCTTTGGAAGGGAGCCACACGACACATGCACAGGGCTATTGGGAAGGATGTCCAACTGACACCGAGATTGGGGCTTCTGAACATCTGGGAGGCAACAGACCTCACTGTAGTGGAACAGCAATGGGTCACCATGGGTTATACACTGGTGAAACGTGCAATTGCTATGCATTGGGGGCTGCTGAGGTGCCGACTGCGGGGGGATGGGCTAGGGAGCTGGATAAATGCATGATCGCTGAAAAAGAAGTATTTAAATCCAGAGGATGCCCAAAGAAGTGGGACAAAAAATGGGGCAGATGGAACACTTACCGGGGGGAGATATGCACCTCTCCCACTGTGGAGAAGGAGATGCGAGAACTACAACGGAACGGACATTTATGAACAAGTGTATGGGGATGTACTAATATACGAAAACTGTAATTGCTTCATATGTAAAGCTGTTTTACATGATATTGATACTGTATCAATGGTGACCGCTCAGTTCTATAAAATAATAAAAATATCTTTTTAAAAAAATAACATTTTTACAAAATTAACATAATTGATAATCAATTTAAAAAATATTATTAATTTTAAAAAACTTATACACATTAATTGATGACACACACTTTAACACTATGATATCCACAACACACACCTAAATTAAACTCTAAAATAATAAAACACAATTAAAACTTATTTATAAAAATAAAAACTATTACTATTAACAACTAATAATAAAGTAATTAAAATGTATTTAATACCCACCCTTTACCCCTTTAACCCGTTTACCGCGGCGGCAATTCCGCTGCGGTGCGGGGCGTTCCATTGAGTGGGCGGGGCCGCGTTGGCCAACGGACGTGCACAGCACTACGGGGGTAGTGCTCGCGACGGCCGTTGGCCGACAGAAGCAGCGAAGGGGTTAAAAGTAAAAACAACAAACAAAAAACAATTACCCAAAATACATATCAAATAATTAACATTAATTAACAACTATAAGGCCCATTACGATACCCGGCGTAAAAAAATCCGCCAGGCATGAAAGCGTCAAAAATCCGCCCGCACACACCGTCTGAACACCGACCACGCCATTACGATGACACAAACCGAAAACCGCCATCGGCGGAAAAATCACACAAGATACCGCCCGCCCTCGTCCGAGTCGGAGTCAAACCGCCCGCCACGGACGGAAACACGCACGACAACACAAAACCGCCCGCCCTCACGGCCGACACACCGCACGTGAAATTACGATCGCACCGCCATGAGCGCGGGTAAACCACAAATATACCGCCCGCCAGCGCAAACAACGCCGATGAGAATTGACACGGCAGAAGCCATGGCGCCCACGTCCCTGCACAGAAACCATCCGCTGACAAAAACAATCGCACACAACATGGCCAACAAGTCCACACAGCAAGGCACGCACAAATACACAAGCACAGTACACATCCCGAACACACCCCCTGGACAAACAAAAACTACAAAGGCCAGAACACCAGACACAACACACCTGAAAACAACAGACCATGAGGACACACCCACATAGGTAAGTACAAAAGCAGCACTCCCACAGACCACAACCCCTTGCAACATTGCAAACTAGAGAGGAGAGGAGAGGACACAGTGACACAGCAAGGACAGCAGCACACCACAGAAACGCACACATCACAACCACCACCACCACCACCACCAAACACCGGCACCACAAACCCCCTGCACATTACACAACACACACCGCACCAGCACCACAAACACCATGGCACCACAAAGAATGCCCAAGTTCACGCCCATTGAGCTGACGGTCATGGTCGACGAGATTATCAAGGTGCACCCACAAATCTATGGGAACCTGGTCCAGCACACACCACTAGCCACCAGAAAGAGAATGTGGAACCGGATCGTAGACCAGGTCAATGCAGTCGGGACCCTGCCCATGAACAGAGTTGAAATCAACAAACGGTGGAATGACGTCAAGAGCCTGGTCAAGAAGAAGGAGAGCAAGAACAGAGAGCTGGCTGCCGTCACTGGCGGAGGGAATCCCGTGCTCTTCAAGACCTTCAAAGCGTGGGAGGAGAAGGTGCGAGTCATTATACATCCGGAGATCCTCGCCGGATTAGCAGGGGAGTGGAGGCTGGTAAGTACAAACTAATGTATACCAGCACACCGCTATGTACTCACATGCACTACCACCATGCCACAGCTCCCAGGGACAAACACCCCCATGTCCAGCACACAATACACAACACATCACACACACATGCAACAGACACCACCACACACAGCCCAAACCTAACAACTGTAAGATACGTGGGGGCATGTGTACACTCAGCCAGCCACGTAACCACCAACAGGTCCCCAAGTATGCCAGAAGCGCCACAACGAGCACCCACCACACCCATGTGTCCGCCATAGCTGCACTAACCGACAAGTAACAGGTAAGTGGCAGGAACACAAAGTGCAGTGGGTGGGAGGGTGGACAGCTCAAGTACAACACACACCAGGCCCCTAGTCCCACAGCACAGCAAGGAGGAGCATCCCCCACACCCCACACCCACGTGTCAGCCACCGCAGTGCACACCGACAGCCGAAAGGTAGACATCACGGTCCACAACAATCGGTGTCAGTGGGTGTCCAGCCATCACCACGACCCACAACACCGCCCCCACCCCCACAGACCTGCAACATGGAGCACCCCCGCTTAGAACCATGTGGCATCCAGTACAGTGCACGCCCGAACAACCTGCAGGTGGGAAACTGGACAGGGCTGGATTACTGGAGGCATGAGGACCGTAACACGACCAACACATGGGACATGTCACGTAGCAGACGAACACGCAGCACCGCCCACTGTCACGAACAAGTGAACAATGTGCACACGGACATGAACCACAGACTCACACCCCACATGACCCATCACAGACACAGCAACACCCAAGGAGCCACGTCTGCATGCACAAGCCACACTGAATATAGTACCACACGGCAGCCACTGTGCAACCCATCACACACAACCGAAACACCATTGAAGTCCTGTCCATGTAGCCCCTACTGCCTGTAAACCACACACCCCACAACTACGCCTATGTAAGACAAACAACACTAGACGCAACAGAGCGGAACAACATAAATGCACACGAACACCACTGAACCCATCAAACACACAGACACACCATGCACATACAACATACCATCCATCCCATCCGTCAGCCCCAGTCACATGAAAGGCGTGTCATCCGCACAGCTGCCACACATACAGCAGTCACGCTAAGAGACATGCCCATGACCAACCATGTGCCAGAAGTCAATGAAGCGCACGCCACACTGTGAGCAACAACACACAACATGGGCCACACCCCCCGAGCACTGCAGTGATGCACATGGCACAGGGCAGCACGCACACCAAGGAGATGGGACAACTGCAATACGTCGGGTGGCACACAACCATCACTCACTCATAACGACGCGTCCAATGCCATGTCCAGTAATCACAACAGACAGCAAATATGCAGGGCATGTCAGGCATGCACACACCTCAGACCATGCACTGTCATGCTGCCACAACACATGTCACGTTCGGCACCCATGGCTCACAGCATGTACCCCAAAAGCATATTCCATCCCATATGCGATTCTGGGGCATGCCCCCATGTTGCCATATGCGTACCTAAGCGTCCCATTTGACCCCCAAAAGCATATTCCATCCCAAATGCGTTTCTGGGGCATGCCCCCATGTTGCCATATGCGTTCCTAAGCGTCCCATTTGAACACCAAAAGCAAAGTACAAACCAGACCCAGGATGGGCCAGGAGCCCGCATACACCAGAGTCACAATAAGTAGGGGCACAGCAACACACCCATCGGCATGGCCAATCCGTCCCATGCCACATGTGCCCAGCACACAGTCCCATTGCCAAGCACACACAACTACAAATGGTACAGCCACACACACGCCTCCGGGAAACCCATGTACGAGATTGCACAAACTGTTAATGTCAGACGACAAATACATACTTCGCCAGGTGCAACACAATAACAAATCTCATTCTCTCCACAGGTGACGAACTGCTGGATGCTGGGGATGGAGACAGCAGCCAGCACAGCCAGCCTACAAGCCCCCAACGAGGACACACGGATGTGGAGGATCTTTCCTCCTCTTCGGACACGGACCACCAAGCAGGCCCATCTGGTGTGGCAGGGCCCAGCCGCTCCCCAGGACCCCTCCTACCCACCAACCCATCATCCAGGGCTGCTGAACATTCCCAGCCCCCTGCTGCCACAGTCGTTGCGGCCACACCCACGGTCATTGCGGCCACACCCACGGTCATTGCGGCCACACCCACGGTCATTGCGGCCACACCCACGGTCATTGCGGCCACTACCACTGCCGCAACCGCCACCACGTCTTCGCTGGCCACAGCCCCAGCGCAGGTGGTGGCCCGGCCGACTGGATCCACCCTGGGAGCCAGGACAAGGACCGTGGTGAGCAATGTGGCTAGTGGGCAGGCCGGTGGCAGCAGGACTGGTAGGAGGAGCAGGGTCAGGGAAACGCCAGTCTCCCTGGGAGCCATGCCCTGCCTCAAATGGCCAGAGTCCTTGGGGCCTATGAAGAGGCCCAAGGACAATGGGCCAGGTCTGCTACAGACACGCTTGAGGTGCTGGGGGTGCTGAGGTCCATGGACGCCCGTATGGGCCAACTCGTGGACCTCATGGGCCAGCTGGTGGTGGCGGTGAGGTCACATCCAGGGACAGCAGCTCCCCTCCGCCACCACCTGCCGGGGCGCAGGGTGGAGCAGCAGTGTCCAGTTCCCCTGCGTCCACAGCCAGTGAGCACACCTCAACCACCAGCAGGTCGCAAGCAGGCACCCCCCTCGCAAACGTGGAAGGGGCCGTCCGAAGTGGAAACAGATCTCCCGGGAGGACTTCGCACGCTCCAAACGCAAGTGAGGCAGCCAGCCAGCCTTCCTTGACCACCCACTGCATTGACTTGGACTACGATCCCACTCCACACAGCCATCTGGATGGCATGTGTGTGTTGGACTATGGACATAGAACCAGTGGGTACACCCTGAGCATCTCGCAGCCATGATCGACAGCTCATTGTCACTGCACGCACCACTTTTGTCATCACCTTACACACAATCACATGTCACTGTTTGAAATAAATGCACCTCTTCCACAAACTGCTGTCTGTGCCCTGTGTTTTAATTGTACGGAATACAACGGCCACCTTGAGCGGAACGGCACCTAATGCGTGGCATGGCAATGGAACCGGAGGGCCTGTAGGGACCTAGGGGTGGGAGACAGAACAGGAGCACATTCAATGAGTGTGTCACACACCCATCACACAGTACATGTCAACAACTACAAGCAATGTACACACATCGCACAGAGCAATAGGGCACAATGCCACAGCCACCATCAGTGGCATACTAACCTGGGCATGGAGCGTTGACACACAGCACGCAGTGAACAAAAGGCCACCCTGACACAGCACACACACACCTGCACAAATACAGACACATCAGCCGTCGTACATGGACACTCACCGTCAAGTGAAGTAGCGGGCGATGAGCTGCTGACGCACATTCCCAGCTTCATCCTCTCCGCTGTCCTCCTCACTCGAGCTGTCCTGGTCTGCGGGCTGGGGCCCTGGTTGATCTCCATCATCCACGATGAGGGGGATCTGCTTCCGAATGGCCAGATTGTGCAGCATGCAGCACGCCACCACTCTCTGGCACACCTTCTGTGGGGAGTACGCCAGCGCACCCCCGGTGCGGTCCAGGCACCTGAACCTGGACTTGAGGAGGCCAAAGGTACGCTCGACCACACGTCTGGTCCTCCCATGTGCCTCATTGTAGCGATCGTCTGCTGGGGTGCGAGGATTCCTCAATGGACTGAGCAGCCATGCCCCATTCGGGTACGCAGAGTCACCTGGGTGTGAGGGACACAGAGAACCGTTGCTATTCCAACTGGACAGGGGACAGCATCACACAGCCAGCACGCTACACCACTCCACATACTCACCGACAATACAGCCACGATCCTGTTGCAGATTGGACATCAGTCGTGGCAAGATGCTGTTGCGCATTACGTGTGCGTCATGGGCCGAGCCTGGGAACTTTGCACACACGTGGGTTATCACCATGTCCGCAAGGCACACCACTTGCACATTCAGGGAGTGCGTGTGCTTCCTGTTGCGGTACAGGTGCTCAGTGGCCTGTGGTGGAACAAGGCCAACATGTGTGCAATCAATGGCACCAACGATGTGTGGGATCCTGCCAAGGGCATAGAATGCACCCTTCACTGCCGCCAATTCACGAGCCCTGGGGAATCTGATGTACCTGTTTCGGCACAGCATCATGGCTGCCAGTACATCCCTCAGCACCTTGCTGAACATGGGCTGGGACATCCCTCCTCCACTGCCCACTGTGTGATGGAATGACCCAGTGGCGAAGAAATGCATGGCGGCCATCACCTTAGCCGTGGGGGTGAATGCTGTCGGATACACCCTGCGGGGACGGAGATGGGGTTCCAACATGGCACACAGTCGATGCAGGGTTGGCCTGTCCAGCCGAAACTTCCTTATGACCTCAGTATCCTCCATGTCCGCCAGCAATTGGTATGGGCGGTCAATGTTCGGTCTCCGCCTAGGGAAGATGGCAGTGGACACATGTCAAAGCAACACAACACATAGCAATTTCGCATTCACATCACTGACATGACTGAGCAAGCACATGAGTCACAGCCCAGCTGTCAAGCAGGGACGGCACGGCAACATGAATGTCTGCTGAGCATGGCACTGCTTCCGAGGCTGGATGAGTATGGCACACGACGACGACGATGTGGGCACAGGCTGAGCGGCCAAAACAAGTGGGACCTGTGGCACGAGGGGATATGAGACAGTAGTAGGTGTCAGCACTGCACCCTATGTACAGCACTGTACGGATCACACCTCCCGAAACATTGACAGGTGTCCACATTGACAGCCCCATGCCAAGACGGCTGTGTGCTTGCAGTCACACGTCACAGGTGAGAGGTTACATTGCACGTGCCAGGTGGCAGACGTACATAGTGGGAGCTGGCATGTGTGTGCATGTGTCTCCTGTTCAGGATCCACCAGATGGGCGCTGACTCTGTACTGACCATTGGACACAGCATGTTCCGTGGAAGGCTTGTGTGTGTGGGATGGTGGCACTGGATGTGCCTCCGTTGGGTGGGGGCCATGCACAGGGCGGGTACGTCGATGATTGCGCATTGTTGGTCACGGTGGGTGCACCCACTAAGATGTGTTGCCCTGTGTTCAATTCCTATGTCCGCATGATGATGGACTGTAGATGTGGGTAGACTACACATTGGTCGATGTGCTGTCTATGTGCATGTGCCTTCACACCAGGCACAGCTGCCCCTGCACATGTGACCCCTGCTGGACTCGCTGCTGGGTCTGTGGAGCTGATGCACCTTCTGTGCGTGGGGCGGACAGCTCACCTCACTTCCCTCCTTGCGCATGTCATGACTTTGCCGCAGGTGACATGGATCATGGAGGGCCCACATGTACGCGTGGGTAGGCTACACATGTTTGTTCACTGGTCGCCACCCCCAGTCAGTGTTTCGAATGGGAAGGTTGTTGTGCTGGTGGTATATTCGATGTGGCGGATGGGCGGGCCTAGGTGCGGGCTTACATTCCGGACATGGGGGGTAGTTGGATTGGCGACTAGTTGCAGTACACACGGGACACGTCTCTTCCTTTCC
Source organism: Calotriton arnoldi (assembly GCA_963921515.1). Taxonomy (NCBI): domain Eukaryota; kingdom Metazoa; phylum Chordata; class Amphibia; order Caudata; family Salamandridae; genus Calotriton; species Calotriton arnoldi. Next base: position 794,864 of record CAWUFW010002662.1, on the reverse strand, counting down.
ACATCTGGGTCATCCCTTGTACTCACTGACAGTGATACAGTCATCTTCGCCCCAGCCCTCATGTCCTCCCCTCGCTCCCCCAATATGCATGTGCACCTGCGAGGCTAGCGCTTGCACAGGCAGCCCCAAGCTCGCACCAGAGAGGGCAAGGAGTGTATGTGTGGGTCCAGTTGCACGAGTGGGCTGTCTCAGGGTATGATGTGTGGCGGGACGCCGTCCACCTGCGTGGTGCCCCAAATGGAGACCCGGCCTGCATGGACTATGCATCACAGTCTTCGCCTTCCGGATCCGCCACCTGCGACACCCAGTGGCTGTGGCTGCCCTTGCGGCCAGGCCGCGTCCGTCTGTGACTGATGGCCCACACATTCACTCTTTGGCCTCTCTGGGGAGGGCTCGGGGATGGTGGCGCACGCGCTTGCACTTAGTCGCAATGGCATGTGGCGTGGTTGGTATAATGGGCAATGGATGGGATGGTGCGCGTGCTGAGGTGCGTCCCCCCTACACTTCCATTTGACTTGTGCCATGCTACACGTTGAGGTTCTATTGCCTGCGTGATATGACCAGGAGGAGCGCGAGGAGACCTCTCACACACCATGCTCCACTGCCATCCCGTGCCCTGTATCGCCTGTGCGGATTGACTATGTTGGGGTTACACCTGGTCGACTGGGGCTGTGTGTGCCTTGTCAAGGGGCATGGCGGGCGCACAACAGGATCCAGCTTGTCCACGGAGGGTGGGCTGACGTGTGCGCCTGGTTCCGCATTGTTCGTGTGCCCGGCTGCTGTGCACACACGTGTTCACTTCCCCCGACAGGTGTCCTCTCACAATGCCCAGGGAAGCGGTGGTGTACTGTTCATGACCCCTCCCAACACGGCGTGCTCCAACTTGGCATGTGCGCATCTACCCGTCGCACCCACCCACCTGAGCACTGCGTCCATACGACTTCACACGACACATGTGTGTCTTCCACAGTTGTGCTACTCATTTGCGTTGACATCCAATACCAGTGGACTACATGGTCATGTCACGACTGCCGTGTACTTCACATACTCTCATCCTCTCTCATTCGTACTTGTGAAATGAGTCAGCGGAGACAGTTTTGGTTTCAAACATTATATTGAGTCTTCTGTCCTCTGTGATGCAGTATAGTGGACACTACTGGCAGCGGAATACATGTTGAGGATATACTGAGCATGATTACAAATGGGATAGGGTGTGGGGTTACATGTGATTGGCTGTTGCATGTGGGATGTGGGCTTCAGAGTTACATCTGCTTGGCCAAGGCTGTGCTAATGTACATTTACGTATAGCTGCGGAGCTGCGGACTTTGACACAGACGGTATACAAGTAGCCTACCAGACCGCTTGGCATCATGGGCACAGTCCATCTCAGTTCCATGTGACAGGTTTGCTGCGGTTGTTCCTCATGCACGCGTGCATGTGAGATGACATCAGGGCATGTGCTTGCGTGCATGCAGCGGCGTGCCACTTGTTGTTGCAATGTGGTGGTTACTGGACATGTCACAGTCACTGGGGTCGTGTTGTTGTTGTATGCACTTGTCGTCCATGCAAAGGTCCTGGTATGGGATACCCGGGGCGGGGGTGGGAGGGTGCAGCACCCACAGACTCCAGGCGACCTATTCATGTCCACTGAGCGGTGTGTGTGTCCATGGGCGCTGGATCCATGTCGTGTCCTGGTTGTTCGTGCAGTTCCGTCCATGTGGGTGCGATACACAGACCCCATGCCACTGCCTCCCACGATGCATGCGGTGTTCCTGGATGTGATGGGGAACAGTGTGCATGTCCCGGTCATATCCGATGTCATGGCGATGTCGTTGATGGTGTGGTAATTGTTGCCGGTCGTTTGGTATGGCTGTTGTGGTGGTGACTGGCCAGTCCGTGCGGAAGCTAAGCATGGGTGCGGGGTTGGACATCATAGGTCAATTGGGGAACCTGCGTTGGGGTCCGACGAATTTACAGGTTGTCAGGTATGCGATGCCGTCCAGCAGGGCTTCCATGTCATTGGTGGTGTTTATGTTTGCCAGCCAATGTAGCGGATGGTGGCTGTCAAGGTGTTGTTCGTAAGTTGTCCCTTGGAGGACCATGATGGGGCATGCTGGGTGACATTCGATGTAGCTGTGCTCGATGATCCGTCGTGTGGAGGCACAGTGGTCCCATTTCAGTGCGGGTGCGATGTTGGCCACATACGCCATGCCCCCATAGGCAGAGCAGGCCCTGTCGTGTGCGTCCAGAGGGAGGAGTAGTGGTAGCAGGTCCGCCTTTAGACATGCCGGGTTGGAGAGACACATCTCCACGGGATGCTGGTAGGGACACCTCCGACAGTAGAAGACGGGTATGACGCAGCTGAACAATGTGATGCGGTAAGTCAGTCGGTAACTTACGTTCAGCAGGGACAGGAGTTCGCATCCCAATATATGTATCAGGTTGGTTTTGTACAGCTTGACCTGTCCGGCGTAGTTGGGTAGGTGTGTTGCGAGTGCCATTTTGCAGCGGTGCGTTGTGGTGGCGTGCTCCGGCTGTGTGTGCAGTCTGCAATGTGCACGCTCCGAGGTTGCTGTGAGCTCTGTGTAGTCGTAGGGAGACAGGACTTGTGTTCTGTTGGCTTGTGCGGAGGACACGGGCCCTCATCCCACATGCTTCTCAGACAGTTCAAGGTCAGTGATGTGTGACTCCTTCCAATTAACTTGCATGGGGCCGACATGGGGAGTGTTTTCTTTTTCTTTCCCGTCCGTTGTGTTCTTCTGTGATATGCGCTATCTGCCCTGTGGTCGGTCTCCTCTGCATGCCTGTGTTGGTCTTTTATTGGACAATGGCTGTATTCACCGGCTTCTTTCGTAGGGCTGTGGTTTCGGAGTTGGAATGGAAGGTCATTCAGTGCTGTCTGCTCTCCCTTGTGTGGGCGGCAGGCTGCCTTTCCGCTCTGCATTGGGCCTTGTGTGTGAGTGTTATTCTTGGGCCACCTGTTGTCGGTCCCCGGGCTCTTTGGTGTTCCGTTTTGTATGTCTTGTTCATATGTGCAGGGTGGTATGGGTGTTTCAGTGTGGTACTGGCGTTCCTCTTCCCGAAGGGGCCCTGCTTCTCCTAGTTGGTGTTGCCGCCGCTGTGTGCTTCGCCATGTTTGTTGCACTGGGGTGTGTCCTGCTGTTGCGTGACTTCACTGACATGTGTGCGTCGGTTGTGTGACGTTGGGTGTTGTCCGTGAATTGGACGTTGGGGACATGTCTGTGGCAGGCCTGTCACGTGTCATGTGCGTTCGGGGTGGGGCTGGTGTGTGTGCTGCTTGGTTGTGTCCCTGTGTCTGTGTGCGACGCATGCATGGCGCTGCGGTTGGCCTCTGCGTTGTGCGCATGTGTGGCAGCGTCATCGCCGCTTTGGGGCCGTGACGGGGTGGTTGGTTACTAGTCCCAGGTGGTGTGTACACATGTGTTACGAGATGTTACAATTTGGCCTGTGTGTCATATGTGGATGCTATGGTAGATGTGTCGTGTACACGCGGGGTGGGGGTTGTCTGCTTTTTCCGCCCTTGCACTGTGTGCGCTGTTTGCGTGCACTTGTTGTATGTGTGCCTACCTGCGTCTTCGCGGTACGTTGCGTCCTTGGTGGTGCATCAGATAGAGCATAGGGAGGGCCTGCAGTGCTGGATTCATGCTCGGGGGTGCCGCTTCTTCGGTGTCCGTGCTCGGCGTTCGTGTTACCGCTTCGGTTTGACGTACGGTGTCTCTTAGCCGTGGGTTCAGTTTGTGTGCGGCATCGTAATTTGTACGCCGGGCGGTACGTGTTTCGTCGGACGGTGTGTGTCAATTGTGCTGCGCCGCTACGTGTACGGGCGCACTTTGATGGCGGACGGTGTCGCTGGCTTGCCGGCGGTGTTTGGCTGACTTTTCCCATTGTAATCGGGCGGGCGTGTGGACTGCTGCGTGCCGGCGGTAACTGGTGGTTTTTGCATCCGCCAGCACGGCGGTAGTGCTTCCGCCCGACATCGTAATGGGCCCCTATATATTAATTAATTAAATACAAATTACTTCCCACCCTTTACTCCTATAAACACCAAAGCACACACCTAAAATTAATTACAGAATTACCATCATTAATTACCAATTAATTAATTAAAATTAATTAACATCCAATTATTAATTCATCAATTAAAAATAAATTACTTCCCATCCTTAACACCTATAAACACCACAACACACACCTAAACTTAATTACACGATTACCATAATTAATTACCAATTAATTAATTAAACTTAGCCAATTATTAATCCATCAATTAAAAATAAATTACCTCCCACCCTTAACACCTATAAACACCACAACACTCACCTAAAATTAATTACACAATTACCATAATTAATTACCAATTAATTAATCTAAATTAACAACCAATTATTAATTAATTAATAATAAATTACTTTACACATTCAACACTATAACATCTCAATTGAACAAATATTAATAAATAAAAAATAATCAATAAATTTAATATAATTAAATTCCCACCCTATTCCCCTATAAACCCACAACCCACTACGGAACTAAAAACGCAAAATTCAAATTAAAAAAAATTAATACATTTAATATAATTAAATTACTTCCCACCCTATTCCCCTATAAACCCGCAACCCGCTACGGAACTACAAACGCAAAATTCAAATAAAAAAAAAATTAATAACTGCTAAAAATGTAGCACATATATTAAAAATACAAACAATTCTTATACAAAAAAACATACAACACATACATATAAAATATATACTAAAATACATAACATTAATAAACAAGCGATATTTTTAACAACTATATTCGTGCAAACGATATTAAACACTTCAATATTTTTTAAATCGATATTACTTACCTTAAGTCGATATTCTTGACCACGATATTTTTGCTGTCGATATTTCTGACCCACGATATTTGCAACTCGATATTTGTGCAACTCGATATTTTCGATTCGATATTCTGTCTCTGCACCCCCAATATAACCTGCATTTTACATCAAGACGCGCTCATGTGACGGGAGCGCTTTGTCAAATTGGGTTATCTAACATCAAGCATTGCCATATTGCTTTTAAAATAATATTGTAAAAGCTTGGTAAAAATGCATCAAATGGGTTTTTGGACAAAAACGCGCACCCAACGGGTGCTGAGGTTTTTTAAAAAATAGGTAAGCTAATAGCAAAGATTTCTGTATTGCTTTAAAAAAAAATGCAACAAAGGTGTCTTGTAGATGGACATTACACTTTCTAAAACACAGGCCTTTTGTATTTGCATGTGGTGAGGCGGGGTGGAGCAGGATGTTGCATTCGGCCTTTCGGTGGCAGCAAATTAAACACACTTTACTGTAAAACATTCATACCTCGTACATGTTTTGTGGTTGCTACAGGATGGAGACAGCCCTGCTGTGACAAGGCTGGGTAATCAAAGGCTGGGTCTGGTTAGCTGGGTGGTTTCCCATATGGAGCAGTAATTAATCTTTTAACAAGTAAAAATTTGAAAAGGAAGAAAGCAGCAAAGATAGTTATCATTGTTGTAAATTCTATGTGTTTTTCTGATCTAAAACATTTGTTTTTGTTTGTAAAGCATTTAAATGTATGTTATTTCTGAAAGAAATGTAAGGCAATTCGTCATATCATAGATTTTCTTGCTATTCTACCCGGCTCGGAATTTAAAAAATCTGCAGTTACTGTTTAATTTATCTTGCTAAGTAATATAGAGTGCCAATTGCGTAGTGTGGCAGTGATAGTATTAACTCTGAAATACATTGCAATGTATTCCAAAATAATTTGTTCTTGGTTTGTTTGTTATCCCAATATTGTTCTTTGCTTTGCAAAAGTGTCCAAGAATGCATTGTAGATATTTTTGTTTACACAGGCAGGCCGGAGGAAACAAAAATAAAAAATGATTGAGTCAGTCATTACATATGGAAACTATTTTCAATGCATGAACAAGTTAATAACAAACTACTTATTACATACATTACTTAATAACTACCAATGCCTATCCCATTCCCAATAATATGCACATAACACTTAATTATAACCAACCACAATCCGCACCACTCCACTAAGAGACCACTCCATTACAATCAACCCCAAACCAATATAACACACACCTATACCAACTACCACACACCGCTACAGTCCACGCCACTCATAACTCACACAACCCTTGCTTCTAAAATTAATCTACACAACACTAGAAACTACCCCAATCCATTCAGTCTAACTAGACTCAGATACAACCTCCAACAATGCCCTCTACGCCAGGATCAACAAATCCCTACTCCGCAAGCTCCAGACCATACAGAACACCGCCACCAGACTCGTCCTCGGAATCCCCCAACACGAACACATCACCCAACACCTGCGGGACCTCCACTGGCTACCCATAGAGAAGAGAGTAACCTTCAAGATACTCACCCATGCCTACAAATGCCTCCACAACACCGGACCCTAATATCTCAATGAAAGAATCTCCTTCCACATACCCAAGAAAAACCTCCGTTCCGCCAACCTCGCCCTTGCTGGAACCCCACGCATCGGCAGAGCCAGAACGAGTGTCAGAGCCTTCTCCTACATCGCGGCAAAGACCTGGAACGAGCTCCCAATCAACATCAGACATCTGCACATCTTCAGGAAGACCCTCAAGACCTGGCTGTTCGACTGACCGGAGCTGCACCCCCCCCCCCCAGCACCTTGAGACTCTTACGGGTGAGTAGGGCGCTTCACAATTCCCTGATTGATTGAACAATATAACCCACTTTACCCCATTCCTCACTAAATAAATCTACACCACCCCACATAAACAACACTTAATAAGCAACACTATTAAGCACCACCAACCCCCCTAACACAATACAAAAAACACTGTAGCATACTGTCTTCTAAATACTAAATGTTAATCTGATTTCAACAGCCCTTGAAATATACAATATTTTTTTGCAAACTCATAACATCCAACATGCATCAATTGAGAAGTAAAACATTAAAGCCTATTTTATTAACAAAAATACATACAATCTGCTCTTACTATAAACACACACTACTGTAGAACAGAGAAAGTATCAAATGAAAACTCTCGCAAGGGCGTGACCTATTGGCTTTGCCAATGCTTTTTTGTATTTCTGTTACGGTGGTACCCTCTGCTTTGGTATATTTAACAAGCTGCCTTTCCCATGTAGTGTGGTGTGGTGCACTCCCTCTTCCAGCCCATTTCAAGTTGCCTTTGAATAGGTAAGCATGGCAATGTCGGGGGGCGCTAGAGGGTGCAAGGCAAGATGGCCGCACTGTAGTGCAGCTCCGCCAGCCGTTTTCACTATCCTGTCACTATCCTGCTCCCTGGCAGTCATCCAAGTCCCATATTGTGGGACAACGCTACTGATACTCTGGTGCGGCAATGTGGAGCTGATTACCTGCTCTGGTGGTCTCTGCGAGCCCTCGCGGTTCGTCCGGCTGGTTCCTGGAGCGCTGGGCCCCTGTCAATGGCGGTGCTGTGATCGGCGACGGCAGCGGCGGGTGCCTCAGGTGGGACCTAGACGCGGACCGAGTCTAGCGTGCATCCTGCACCGTGATCTGCACGACTGCTGCGGTGAGAGTGCTCAGCGGCCTGCTGCCTCGGCTGAGCCCTGTGGGCGACAGATGGCGTGAGGCGCTTGCTAACGCTGCCGTTGGCCTTCCCGCGCAGATAACACTGCATCCTGGCCTGCCGCTGCTGGCGCATTGAACGACTGACTGCACCCACCTCCGCTGTGTGATACTGCCTGCGACTTCCCCTGCTATCGCTCCGCAGACTGCGGCCCGCTTTGTCTGCGCGGCGGCTGCGGTGGTGCTGGCGCTGCAGGGCTGGGCCGCCTCATCTGCCGGCTGGCGGGGCCTTCACGCCGCGTCCCCTGAAACTCTGCTGGGGTGCTTGCGGGCGCGGAGGCGATGCGTGCTGCCGGCGGGGGCGTACGTCCGCGACTACAGGGATCTACCTCATCTGCTGTGAGTACCCGTGCAGTGTGAATGAAACTGGCGTGGCGGGCAGTTTAAACTGCTGTGAATAACTACAGGGTACTCGCACACTCAAACCACGTTCTGGGCCAAGGTCGGACTTGTGCCTAGTCTGTTCATTATCGGGACTGTCAGCTACGGCTGCCCTGGTGCGGGGCCTACATTACCAGCGCCATGGTGTGGGCCTGGGGTCGGCTGTGGTCTTGGGCAACGATTCAGCGCTCTATGGGCCCGATTCACAGAACTAATTTAAGACAAAATCCAAAATGAGTAAGTGCCTTCTGTGAATACCAAAATGGTAGTAAGTTTAGGATTTTGTCTTAAGTTCTGTGAATCGGGCCCTATGTGAGCTCCCTACAGAGGACGTGCTCACAGGGGGGGTGCTTGGCGATTAAGGACTGAATTTTGTGCATTACCCGCTAACTATCACCCTGACCCTTGGATTAGAGCAAGCGGTGGGCCTCTACTGTGGTGCACGTGTGCTGTGACATCGCACCTTCATCGCCATGGGTAAACCAGATAAGAATCAACCGCGCCTCAACTTTGATCTGCGAAAGTCTGGCAGATCAGGTCAGTCTGTGGCATCTGACTCAGAGCTGGACACTGCTAGTGCGCCACCAACTGCATTGGAAAAGACGCTAACGGCCATACAAGCTAGCTTGCAATCTATAGATGGCAAAATCGAGGCCCTAAATGGTCGAATGGACACTATATCTGCCAAACTGGATAGACACGCCGTTCGTATTGGCGAGGCCGAACAACGAATCTCCAACACTGAAGATGGACTACAGCAGGTCACCACGAAGGTCTCGGACATGGCAAAGGTTCTGGCAGTAATCCAAGCAAAAAACGAAGACCTTGAAGCGCGCTCACGGCGCAACAATGTGCGCATTTTAGGGCTGCCAGAATCTACAAACGTGGGCAGGTTGGAAACCTATGTAGAACAAATGCTACGTGAAATATGCGGCGCCGACAATTTATCTACCATGCTCGTTGTGGAGAGGGCCCACCGATCGTTGGCCTCTCGTCCGCCTCCGGTCACTCCGCCTCGGCCAATTATCGCCCGCCTGTTAAACTACAGGGACCGGGATGCAGTTCTACGTATCTCTTGACAAAAGGGGACTATTTCCTACCAGCGCAATACCCTATCCTTTTACCCGGACTTTACAGCCACTGTCCAAGCAGCGCGGAAGGAATTCCAAATGGTGAAAAAGCTCCTAGCGAACGAAAACATCCAATATGCTATGCTATATCCGGCACGCCTGCGTATAGGTGTGGACGATAAGGCCCGGATCTTTGACAGCCCCAAGCGTGCCATGGAGTTCGCCAAATCTCTCTGTCGCAAGAAGAAACCCCCTCCAGATACATCAGACAACGAGGACTGAAAGGGGGCCAGATGTACTGCTTTAAAGGTTTCACATGGCTGATGATTGATGTGGGGCTGTGCTACACAGGGGCGGGTCCTGGGCTCCCCGTTCACTGCCTGATTGCTTCGGTAGTTCACATTGTGAAGACTGTAAATTATTGTTTTTCTCCCGATGCCCTGTTTTATATGATAAGTGGGTAGGTATTGCTTATTACACATGCAGACTATGCTCTTAGTTGCTCTGATGCAGCTGTCCTTACGAATGGGTATTTATGAGGAGTCATGGATATAGCAGGGACTATGTCATTATCAAAGGCGGCCACCTCCCTAGTTCATCTGGGAGTTATTGTGCCACAGTGTCCCCCAATGGGTGTACCCCACTACCAGTTTTGAATTCGTTCTGTATGTTGGGGTTTGTTGTAATTTGGGGCTATGGCTTTGGCAAATTGGGGCTGCTAAAGTGGGAGGGGGTTGGGGGTAGCAGAGTTTTTAATGGGGAATTGTTTTCTTGTGATTGTACTTACACTCTGGCCACGCTACATACCTACAGTTGCAAACATACATGCTTTGATTCAGTACTCGCTTCAGCTAAGAATTGTCTTTTTCGCTAATGTGCGATAGCTACAATTGTCTGACTTGGAATGTTAGAGGGCTTAACACCCCCAAAAAAATCCGTCAGGTGCTGGCATACCTGGACAGACACACAGTGCAGATAGCTCTCCTACAGGAGACGCACCTTACCAAGTCTTCGGAGGCTAGAATTGCTGCTAAATGGGCTGGCCACAAGGTGGCGTCTTCATATTCCTCATACGCAAGGGGGGTTCTTATACTGTTTAGAAGAGGACTGCACTTTACGCCCCTCAAAACATACATTGACGACGAAGGGCGCTGTGCCATGATTCATGGGAAATTAGGGGTATCAATGATCACGGTCATCAACATCTATGGCCCCATACTTGACGACCCACAGGTCTTTCTTCGAATGCTTAGCATTCTGCGCACCTGTCCAGACGCTGCCATTTTATGGGGGGTGGGATTTTAATACACATTTGGACCCTGCTAAAGACAAGTCAAATCCACAGGGAGCACGCACCATAAAGGTCTCTCAATGCATACACGATGCTATGTTGGAGTTGGGGTTGGTGGATGCTTGGCGGATACGTAATGATGACGACAGGAGTTGTACACATGTCACACCAGCACATAACAGCTGGTCCCGACTAGACTATTGGCTTTTAAGCGAAGAACCCAATGGTTGGGTCACGGATGTTGTTCCCCTTCCACGCACCCTGTCAGACCATAACCCCGTGAAATTGTGTCTTAGTATTCCCACCACTGTACACCGGCCGGTCACTTGGCGCTTTAGGGCTGAAGCATATCTAGATCCTATTTATAATGACACCATCAGAAAGGCAATCACACAATATTTTGAAATAAATGTGGGAACGGTTGAGAGTGCCGCCTCTCTATGGGAGGCCTTTAAAGTTACAGTGTGGGGGGTCTGTATAAGCACGACCGCAGGCATACTACGGGACATACGGGGACAACTCTCCAAAATAGAGGCTACACTGGCAGACCTGGAACGGGACTACACAGGGGACCCTAACACCGTCACATTAGCATGCATTTAGGAACAAGTGCTGGAATACAACACATTGGCGGACTCTGAAACCCGCTATATATCACGTCGCCATGTTGCACGAACGTATGGTGAAGGGGGCCGGCCTGGTCATCAACTGGCCAACCGACTTAAGTTTAGATCTGAACACCAACATATCACAAAAATAGTGGACTCACAGGGGGAGGAACACTTCACACCCCGCGGGATAGTGGAACAATTCAGGTCCTGCTATTCGGAGATGTACACCTCGCGGGGGGGCATGGACGAGGACGCCCTTTCTGACATTGCTTGCGCCTGGCTAGCGGATGGCCATCGTGAGTACCTGAGCCAACCAATTGATGAGACTGATATTAAGACAGCGATCCGATCCTTGCCAAATAAAAAAGCCCCAGGCCCGGACGGACTCACAGCGGAGTTCTATAAGGAGTACGTGGATCTTTTAACGCCCTACCTTCTAGAGGTGTATGCGGAAGCCCATAACACTGGCATATTACCGCCATCTCTGCGACAGGCTCTAATTATTACATTACTCAAAAAAGATAAGTCCCCATCGCACTGCGACTCTTATCGCCCTCTGTTGCTCATTAATTTAGATGCTAAAATACTAGCCAAAATATTAGCCACTAAACTCCAACCGCTAATGTCCTGTCTGGAGCTACCGGATCAATCCGGCTTTATACCGGAGCGCTCTACTTCCTATAACTTGAGGACTCTTTTTGCCATGTTCCACATTTTAACTCCAGATCTCCCAGTCATGTTGGATGCGGCTAAAGCGATCGACTCTATCGAATGGCGCTATATGTTTTATATCCTGAGGCGTATGGGGTTCCCGAACATTTTTATAAGATGGGTGCAGTTGTTGTACACTGATCCATCGGCGAGAGTCTGGGTGGGAAGGTCTTACCTCCGAGCCATTTTCCATCAATCGCCGCTTTTATTTGCCCTCATGCTAGAACCACTAGCTTGTTTGATTCGTCAATGCCACAGGGAATCGGCGCTCAATTTCAATCATCGTCCTGTAGGCATATCCCTATCCACGGATGACATGGTGCTTTTCATTCGTGAACCACAAAAATATTTGTCCCCCGTTTTGCGGGAATATATCCGTTTTGGCTTATTTTCTGGGCTCCGGATAAATTGGGATAAATCGGTAATTGTCCCCTTAACGTCGAACACTGCACCCCCACAGATGGAATACCCGCTGATCTGGTCTACAGATCCTGTGAAATATTTAGGAGTGTGGGTACATCGCGATCCGGAGATTGTGGTAAGGGAGAATTATGGCACAGCTTGTGCTGCCCTGGAACGTCAAGTTGACAGATGGTCTTCGTTGCCACTTTCCCTGGCCGACCGTGTCGCCATTATTAAAATGATCGTGTTGCCACGGTTCCATTATCTTTTTAATAATATCCCAATTCGATTGCCGAAGCAACTATTTCGCACACTTCGCTCCCACTTACTTAGACTTGTCTGGAATGGCAAGCAAGCTAGGGTAGGCTGGCATACACTCACCCTGGATTATGCTGAAGGAGGGTTCTGCGCACCTGACCTATACCTTTACTACCTATGTGTGCAGGCGCAGTACGCCTATTACTGGTACCACCCGCACGCCTTCAGACCACACGTCGCGGTGGAGGACGGGGATGCGCGTCCTGTTCCACTGACTGGGATCCTCACACATACACACAGGGGTACGCCCAGGACAGAAATAAATACAGTGGACACCACCATAGCTGCCTGGCAGTCTATTGGCAAGCTGGCGACTAAACTCCTGATTTACGCCCCGGCCCTGCCGATTGCACACCATGCCTCACTTTCAGTTACACAGGAGATGGGTTTGATCCGCTCACTGCAAGCGGTTGGTATTCGACATATGCATGATCTCTTCATAGACGGACACTTTCTCACTTCTGAGGATCTTCATTACATTACCAACCAGACTCCATTATTTCGCTTCACTGTTCATCGCTTGAAACTTGCACTGAAAACACATTATGAGTCGTTTCCTGTGGAACCACCCACATTACAATCTTTGCAGATGTTGTTGGTGGCGCCCTCGAGGCGAAAACTGGTAACTAAGTTATATAAGGCGGTGCGTGCTGAAATAGTAAAAGGGGAAGACCGGAGCTTGGTTCGGTGGAACACTGCACTGGATCCTCCGCTGACCCCGACAGAGTAGGAGCACATATGTACATTAACAGGCAGACTAATCCCCAATGGAAACCTCAGGATAATTCATTTCAAATATATTCATCAGATCTATCACACACCGTCCAAACTGTACAGAATAGGCCTCCGGGACACAAGTAATTGCAAAAGATGTGGTCAACCAGCATTTGGCATGGCACTGTAATCTTGTCTCACAATACTGGACTGCAGTCATTAATTGCTTGCAGGTCATGTCGAATCAAGTCTTGCAGTGTGGGCCGGCGGTATGTTTACCGTGTTTTGTGCCTCAAGTCAAGGGCGCTATGGGGAAGTTTTTGAGGATTGCTTTGTTGCTAGCAAAATGGCGGGTGGCATTATCCTGGGAAAGCTCCTTGGCCCCCCGTGTTGATCACTGGTTGAAGGACATGGTGTATTGTAGAGAAACTCTCGAACTGTATGCTGAAGAACTCCCGTCTTCCTCTAAGCCCAAAGACATCTGGGAGCCATTACGACAATATCTTTTAGCGAAAAATCAAAGTAACCTCACAACTGATGACTAAATAGTATTTTGTTGCAACGTGCGACCATTGCTATGTGATTCATAAGTAATAGGTGGTCTGTCATCGTTAATATGCGACTATCAGAAGAAGCAATCACAACTGGTTTGTTGTTGTTTTTGTTTTCATTGACATTATGCCGTCCTGCGTGACGGGCTTTGCGCATTGTCTCTTCTTGAAAATCAAAAAAGAGAATTTAAAAAACAAATTACAAAAATAAGCATGGCAATGTCCCGGACTTGCCCTGTTCTTTTATGATCTTTTCATTTTATCTACTAGACATCTCTTGGGGCTGTAGGGAATCAATATTTGCTCGCCCTCTGTGAAGGAAAAGTTATGGGCCCAAAACTTGTTTGTTATGTGGCATGACCAGAACATGTGCATCAGGTCTGCCTCTGCATTTAATATCTTGGGCACCTGTCTGTCACCTCCTCAAACATTTAGTGTAGTCTACTGGATAAGATCTATGCAGTATATTTTAATGGATTAGTTGAAGTCTAACATTTCTGAAGGTTATTTCTACCTGCAGATGCCTCAAATCTCAGGTTCCTTACCTCTTGAATGTCCCATGGGTCTGTCTGGATCCAGAAACTTTCAATAGCTCTCCCTCACCAATAGAGGGCACCGGCTCCACAAAGACACCAGAAGTAACACCACCATGACGGCAATGGAGCCTTAAAGCGCCCTCCCTAGCATTCTGATGTCGGTTCTCTTTTTTTCACATCTTTGACACGGATCCGGAGCTCACTCTCTATCGAGAGTTTTCTCAGTGGACACATTTCCTTTCAAATCTTCTTGGTGCAGTACTAGGGAAGCCCCCCTATCCCCCAAGCATTCAGGCTTGAAGTTCTGTCAAGATTGTGATGTCCATTACAAACCCTCACTCCATCTGTCTCTGGTGTTTGGGATCAGATCATGATTCCCGTTCCTGTGACTCCTGCCTCATTATACACCCCAAGACCATGAAAGAGAGGGACCCCAAGCTCTTCTTGGCTAGGGTATGGGACGATCATCAGAGTCAATGGTGTTCCAAGGCTTGAACAAAGTGTCTCTCTCCTTCTTCTTTGAAGTTTTCGAGGCACAGATGCACAATCAACCTAATAAACAGTGTAATGCTTCTCCCCCTGTTAAGGATTCTTGTCATCCTCCTCATGAGTATTCTTCTTTGGAACCGAAGTTGGAGCGAGGCACTCTGGTGGATCTAACCCTGATGGCTCCACCGGTGCCTGCCGATGAGCTGAATCCTCCAGCACCACATCAGCCGCTATCTTACCCCCGTATTCCCACTGCGTCAACTGACCCTGCTGCATTCCTTAACACAATGTTCAACCTATTCAGGCCCAGTTTCCCTGTAGAGCACCTTCCGGCCCCATGGGACAATATAGGATGTCTATCTTCATCCCAATGGCTCTCTCTTTGACGGCGCATGGGTTCCCACCCGACATCAGGCTAGGGTCGACTTTCTCCATGGTGGATTCTTATACAGGGCTGTCTACTGGATTTGTGCCACACTGCCTTTTATGCCTCTGCCACCACAACCAATGGCGCCACCGCCAAATCCACCTTTGGCGCCAGATTTAACCCTGCCGGCTCCAGTCCTGATGCAGTCGGCACAAATGCCCCAAGACACGGCTTCACTGAAGAATGAAGAATACAGAGATTATCGTTGTCTCCAGGCATGAGGCTCAACGTTTGGTGGCGGAAGAAGCCTATAGGCGATGCCAGGCAGCTTCCACACAGTACTGTCAAACCATACATGACCTCTTTGCCTCTGACTCAGATCTAGTAGAGGTTTATGGTACCATCTGCTTACCACCTGACACTGTGTACCTCATGGGCCTTTACATGGCTAGTGCTGTCGAGACATCACCAGAACTGGAGATGGAGTTTCTTCTGCTCCTGCTACTCCAGAAGTTTCCACTTTTCATGCTGTGATCCAAAAAGCGGCTGAGGTATTGGATTTACCCTTACCTCCTATCAAGATAAAGCCTAACCTCTTCATTGAGGTGCATCGGCCAGCAGCACAAGCAATAGAGTCCCTAATGCCTTTTAATGAAGCTTTGCTAAATCCTATTTTGGCAGCTTGAGAAAAACTGACTTTGGCCTCTGCATTCAATAGATTGATGGCAAGCAGTTTCCACCAACCCCAGGCAATCTGGCTTTCTTCCCTACCCACCTTTCTCCTGAAAGCTAGGTGGTAAAGACTTCCTGTTGCCCAAATCAAATGTCAGGGGCCTTTCCCTGACATCAAGGGCCAGTGGTGGGCCTGGGGTCCTCCTTTCTATAGGCCTGGAAGGCCATTACTTTTGACCAATGGATCCTACAAATTGTAGAAACAAATGATGCCCTACCCTTTCAACAGGCCCGCCCTAAATCCTTCCCTAGTCATCCAACCCCACAGAAGACCATCTCCGTATCCTGCAACAAGAGGTGGCAATCTTGCTACAGAAGAGGGTTCTGGAGTTGGAGCCAAAGCAGGAACTTGGGCAAGAGTGTTACTGCTGTGAGGGAAGAGCTTGGGAACATGGCGGCCAGCTGAGGCACTGGTCGGGACTGCCTGAGGGAAGTGTCGAGGGAAGTGCTGTCATGATACGACGGCCTAGCTTACCTTCAATAAGCCGATGAGGAAGTTATCCCCCCCTCCTTGAAGCTGTAACAGGGTCCGTGAGGTTGGTTACTGGATGGTGGTACAGGGAACGCCGCCTAGGTTTACCGTGGCGGGTCTGCTTCAGCAGCTCCATGCAGTTCAGCGCGTTCTCCTGCAGCGAGGCTGCAACGCGGTCAGTGGCAGCGTCGGCAGAGCTAGCACATGTCAAGAGTGTGGAAGAGGGGAGCGGCACTCCGGGAATCAGGGAAAGGAGACGGTTGTAGCCTCAAAGGCCAGCAGTGGAAGAGGCTATAATCAGAGTTATGCCCTGAGCTATGCCCTGATGGATACTGACTCCAATGGGACTGAGGGTAAGTCTATTTTGGGAAATAGCTCTCAGTTAGATATTCAGCTGTCTCAGCAAAACAAACGTGGGGGCCATAGACAACTGGCTCGGAAGAAATCAGCCAGGGCTGGGGAACAGGAAGGGGGAGCCACAAGGTACACATTAAGATCCCATAGCTCCCTGTGGGCAGCCGGGGTAGATAACCTAGAGAGTGAAAAAAGGAGTTCTCTATTACCAGTTAAGGTATTAGCTAAACAGATAAGATCTCAAGCAGTACCCGCTCTGCCAAAGATCCCGCTAGCAGGAAATCATTGACCAAGGCAGAAGTTATAGCCCACCCAAAGGAGAAGCAGGGCTCCCTAGCCACTAAATTCTACAAAATGACCCCTTCATTAAAATCCTACTTTAAGGTTAGATCAGATTTTAAAAAAAGCACGTGAGGAAAGAAGGGGAGTCACTCCGGATCTGAAGAGCCAGCCAAATAGGGTAGGGACAATGAGTGAAACAAAAGGCTTGGATTTTGGGGAACACGGCAACACCTTAATTCATCTTGCTGTGCCTACGCATAACTCGTTCTCATGTTTGACAATAGAAGAACTAAACACAGATGCTGGAGAAACTATGACCGAACAGAGTAACGTCCCAGGCGGGACTTTAGTAACTGGAGGTTCAGGTACTGGTGATCCTAAAGGGTTGGACACAGTTCAGGGAATGCTTGGCCAGTTATTGAAGGAAATCAAAGAGTGTTTTTTTGATTTCCGAGGCAAACCAAAAAGAGATAGAGGCAAAGATTGAGAGCTTAGCACAACACATGTGAGATTTAGAAAGTGGGATGCAAGGTCTCCAGACAGCGGTCCAAGAAAACACCCCAGAGGTAATACGCCTGAAACAAAGAGAGAAGGTTCTGTCCGGAAAACTAGAAAAATTGGAGAACAACACTAGGAGGAACAATGTCAGAATTGTGGGGGTTGCTGAAGAAATAGAGGGGACAGATATCAAATCTTTTGTGATAAAGTTACTGAAAAGCACCTTTCCACAGGAGGACGGCCTGGCTGATCTTGAGGGAGAAATCCAACCTGTGCATAGAGACCCCTTTAAAATGCATCCGGGGTGGGAAAAAACTCAAAAGATTCTGGTAAACTTTCTATCCTACACATTGAAGGAGAAGCTTTCAAGTTCAGCTTTGAAAGAAAAATCATTGCAAGCATTTGGGGCTACTTTTAATATCAGGTCAGATATCTCCAAAGAGACTGCTGATAGATAGTGAGAGTTGGGAAATAGAATGGAGGAATTGAGAGGGCTAGGGTCTAGTGTTCAACTGAGGTTCCCCGCCATCCTGAAGGTTATGTGGCAAAATAAAATGTACAACTTTTTAGACCCTGAAGTTGTAGATAATTTCATAGTACAAATAAAGAAGGGGGAGACTTTGGAACAATAAATGGGTAAGGAAGATGAGGCTATCAACACTCCCTCTGGGATGAGCTCAAACAGACAATGGATAGGCCTGGATACAAGGTTGGGAGGGTTCTGGGGGTAGGGGGGGGCATTTGTGGTGGGGAGCGAGGGAAACAAATTATAAAAAGTTTTGAGTCCTCGAGTCAGGTAAATAAACATAAAAGGAAAGCATCAAGTGGGAGCCGCCACCTGAAAGCAAAAGATGAGTACAGAGGGTGAAGAAAACTTTAGTAAGACACAGGCTCTCTCAATACTTTGTTGGAACGTAAATGGGCTGAGGGTTAAAAAAGGCAGTGATTTATACTGCACTACTTAAAAGAGCAAAAATCACATATGATTATGCTACAAGAAGCTCACCTTAGGAAACAGGAATGCAGAGACCTTTTATTAAAACAAAAATAGGTGGAGAATGTAGTAGTTACTGACCAACTGCACTGTACTAAAGGCATAGCTCTAATTTTTAAAGCAAAATCCGAAGTGGAGCTGGTTCGGTATAGAGCGGATGAGTGAGGACGCTGGATCATTACCGAAATCAGAGTACATCAAAGTCTCTACACATTAGCGAGTTACTATGGTACGAACATCGAGGATGTCTCCCATTTGGCGCTAAGTTTTTCTAGTTTGGTTGACTTTAACGCCCCCATCATTTTAGGTGGGGGTTTTAATGTTCTATTAGATAATAATCTTGATAGATCCTCTGTACGGATCCAGATTAATTCCCCAAAGACGAGGGCTTACTTGCTGCATATGGTGGAAAATTACAATCTATGCGATGTTTTATGCAGAATAAAAGGGGATTGCAGGGATTACACTTTTCACAGCAAAAAGAACAGTCACTATTCTAGAATAGACTACTTTTTCATGGATAGGAAAGAGGTCGAGAAAGTGGTAGGGATAGAGCATCTCCCCATCCATCTTTCAGACCAGGCAGCAGTGCTTTTAAAAGTGGAATTGAAGGACATACATGGGGTAAGGAAGTGGACTATGAACAGAAGGATTTTGCTCCAGGAAGGGATAGTGGCAAAGTTGCTGCGTGGTACAGAGAAGTTTTTCTCTTGGAATGTGACATCTGCCCCCTTGCACGTAGTATGTGACGCGTATAAAGCCTGGTCAAGGGGGACCCTTAAAAGTCTATCAGTAAATTGGGTGAGAGAAGAGAAAGTGGAATTTTCCCGACTGGAGGAAGGGATGGTGAAAATAGAAGAGACTCTAAAAACAGACCTATTGATCAAGGACAAAAGGAAGGAGAAAGTAGCAGCACTTGACGAGTTACAAACAAAATTTAGAGTAGAGTAAAGACAGATGAGAAGGTATTGCAACATGGGGAAGTTAGTAGAGCTAGGGATATAGTATATGGGGAGTGTTGTGGAAAGTTGTTGGCGTGGAAATCAAGGCTGGAAAGGAATCAAATCTATAATAGGAAGATTATTGCCGAGGATACAGGTACCATAACAGAAGAGAGTAGATAAGAAAGGCCTTCAACTTATTCTTCTGGAACTACACACAGAAGATCTTGTAACAAAGCAGAAATAGATTCCTGGCTTCAAGGAAAACATCTTCCTAAATTGTCCCAAGGCCAACAGCATTACCTATGTCAGGAAATAACCAGTAGTGAAATTCAGGCAACAATTAAAAAATCAAAAAAAGGAATGGCCGGAGGGCCTGAGGCGATTCCTAGTGAGTTTTACTTTATAATCGCTGATGGGATTATTCCAATTTGGATTAAGTTGATTAACTCCATATTGGTAGAGGGCATGCCAATCCCGAAATCATGGAATGAAGCAGTAATATCACTAATCCCGAAGCACTCAATAATCTTTTACAGTGCCAATCCTTTTGCCCAATTTCATTACTTAACTGTGATTACAAAGTCTTCACAAGCATTCTAGCAGCCTGTTTGAATAAAGTAGTGGACACTTAATACATGAGGATCAAAAAGGTTTCACGCCAGGGAGAAATTTGAGAGCACTTATGCGTTGATAGGCTCGATAGATTTAGCCACAACTACGGGTGCCCCACTCGCGTTCGTGACTGTGGATGCCGCTAAGGCATTTGACCGTGTTAATTGGAGATATTGTACGGCAGTTCTAGATCACTTTGGTGTCATTAAAACCCTGATAGACACATTAGATAAGATCTACAGAACCCCGATCGCTCGAATTTTAGTGAACGACAGTTTATCATCACCAGTGAGAATAGAAAGGGGGACAAGACAAGGGTGCCCTCTCTCACCTATCCTTTTTGACCTTTACATCGAGCCTTTTGCTCAAAGTTTAAGATTTAAATGTAAAAAAAAAATTTTTTACGGAGTTATATATAGCGCGAACTTGACCCGAGGGTAATGGGTATCAGCCGCTTTACACGAGCACCAATTGCTTTACATGAGGACACATTCATTTTTGTTAGGCACGGGCAGATTAAGTGATTTGCCGAGAATCACAGGATGTTGCGCGTCCTTGCCGAGACACGAACTCGGTTCCCCAGTATTGAGGTCGACCACTCCTAGCCGTTAGGCCAACTCCTCTCCCCAAGATTGACATATTCCAGGAAAATTGCGTTATACACAGACGATTTAATGGTTGTTACCTCAGATGTACAATCAGCTCTACCGCAGCTTATGGCAGAGGCAAGGATCTTTCGCAGGTTCGCCGGATATAAGATTAACGAAGAAGAAACAGAAATAATGACTTGGAACTAACATGGTGGGGAAATAGCGAGTGTCACAGAAATAAGGTACTTGAAGATAAAAAAAACAAAGATATAGGGAAAATTGCTGCAGCCAATTTTGAAAAGACGAGTCAGGAGATAGGTGAGCTGTTAAAAAGATGGCAGAACTTCCGACTTTCTATTTACTGGCGGATTAATTTAGTGAAAATGTCTCTCTTACCCAAAGTCACCTTCCTGTTTGATAATATTCCACTAATCTTTGATTTAAAAAAAGAGTATCCAAAGCATTCAAGGGAAAATAACATCTTTTGTCTGGGCTAATAAGAGAATACGTCTTTCCTGGAGGAAGATCAGAGTAGGAGGGTTAGGGCTCCTAAATCTACAACTTTATTGCTGGGCTTTTCAGCTTAAGAACAATAGAATGTTACTGCATTGTCCAGATGAGGCCCTGATCGGGGCAATGTTTAGAGCAATGCTCTTGGGCCTGCCTGAGGAAGGTTTCTCTTATAAATAGGAGGCACCAAAATATTTCAAGAAGGTCAGATTTAAATGTCTCCAAGCAGCAGCAAGTACCTGGTTTGAGGTTAGACCATTTCTGGGTACTGCATATTACAGTAAGCTGTCTCCCATATGGGATTCCCCAGGCATTCCGAAGTGCCTGCTTGACATTCTTACAGATCCTCTGAAGCAGAGTGGTATAAAAAGATGGGGGCAGCTGCTAGATGATGGGTAGAAGCTAACTTGGGAATATTGGAGTAAAAAGACTGAAGGAAGAATCTTCAGGTTTAAAATTTACCAAGTGAAAGCATGGCTCAAGAGTCAGGGTTGGACAGGAGCTGAACCTAGCCAAATAAAAATTGACCTCCAAGACCGTAGGGTTAAGAAGAAGGAAGTGGCACAGTGGTACCAGCACCTACTTACAGCAGCGGAAAATAAGATAAGAGCACCATTTTTTGCATGTGATGGATACTTGCCGGACGCAGAGCTGGAAGAGTTATGGCAAGTATCTTTATCTACACTTTATTCAGCAGTTAAACCTGCTGCACGAAGGAAAAATCATTTCTTTATCCTTCATAGAGTTTATTGGACCCTGAAAAAGCTGGTGAAAACAAGGGGAAGTGGTGATTCCAAATGTAAGCGGTGTGGAAGAAATGAGGCTGATAATATGCATATGTTCGCCACCTGCCCCACTTTAGAAGAGTTCTAGCTTGCCGTGGGTAAGACCATTTCTCATTCATTGGGTACCACCATGGAGGTAAGCACCGTTTTAATCATGTTCAGGATAAGGCAGCAGGATTTGGGGGGTTCTTCTCTACACCTAAAACAAAGAAATCTGATGTTTTACTTAATTCTGATTGCGAGAAGGGAAATATGCAAGCCATATGCTCAAGCCTCGCCACCTTCCTGGCATGCCTGGAAGAGATCGGTGATCTTTTTCAAGGAGATTGATAGGTGGAGGAACAAGAGAAATGATGGTGGTGACTTTTGGGATATGTTGACGATTTGATAAATTTAGTCTGTCCAATGATTACATCTTCCTAAAACAGTCGGGCTTTGGAAGCAAGTCGTACCTGAGGCAGCCGAGTAAATTTGCTTGAAGGGAGCCCAATTTCTAGCACAAGGGCCACTAGAATCCTGGTTGGTGCTTATTGATTGGAGATGATATGAGGACTTAATAGAAACAAGCATTTGCAATGCAATAGGTATCGCATTCACGCGAGTTTGAGTTATTGTAAATGTCAATGCCTTTTATTTGGGTTTTGGGTTTTAAAACATAAATAAAAGGCATTGTCATTTACAATACTAATAGCTTAAACTCTCACAAATGCGAGACCTATTGCATTGCAATAAAGGGCCTTCTCGACTGCTTGTTAGATTGTAAGTATCAGAGGAAGAGACCGGACTGCGACGTCTTCAAAGTAGTGATAAATAGTGCAGTGAAGAAGATGTGTAAGTGTTGTAAATTACACAGACACAACATGTGAAGTGAGAGTTACATATGATCCGAGCTATAAACACTAACAAAGTGCTCCAACACCTTTCGCTCTGTGATTACACTGTCGTGGCTCAGGAGGAAGAGCGGGGGGGGGCATTTCCTGCCCTCTCCGTGATTTGAGTGTGCAGTGTGGCATTGTGTAATGTCATTGGTATCTTTGGCCTAATAAAAAACACTCCAGATGTAGTAGGGACCAGGCTTACCCTCCTGGTGCAGGGCAGGCTGTACTTTGTGGCAGGCATGGAGGGATGGTCTCGGCCGCAGCTCCGGCCTCGTACAGTGCCCCTGCTATTACTAGTGAGCGAGAGGCGCTGAGGTGGTGGTATTGGTGGTAGTTGTATTGGTAGTGGAGGTTTTGGTGGTGGTGGTATTGGTGGTATTGGTGGTGGTGGTATTAGTAGTGGTGGTACTGGTATTGGTGGTATTGATGGTGCTGGTGGTATTGGTGGTGGGGTATTGGTGGTGGGGTATTGGTGGTGGTGGTATTGGTATTGGTATTGGTACTGGTGGTGGTGGTATTGGTATTGGTGGTGGTGGTATTGGTATTGGTGGTGGTATTGATGGTGGTGGTATTGGTGGTGGTGATATTGGTATTGGTGGTGGTATTAGTATTGGTGGTGGTATTGGTGGTGGTGATATTGGTGGTGGTACTGGTGGTGGTATTGGTGGTGGTGGTATTGGTGGTGGTGGTGGTGGTGGTATTGGTGACGGTGGTATTGGTGGTGGTAGTGGTGGTGGTAGTGGTATTGGTGGTATTGGTGGTGGTATTGGTGGTGGTGGTACTGGTGGTGGTATTGGTAGTATTAGTGGTGGTGGTATTAGTGGTATTGGTGGTATTATTGGTATTGTTGGTGGTATTGATGGTGGTGGTATTGGTGGTGGCGGTATTGGTGGGGGTGGTATTAGTGGTGGTATTGGTATTGGTGGTGGTGGTATTGGATTGGTGGTGGTGGTATTGGTGGTGGCGGTATTGGTGGTGATGATTTTGTTGGTGGTATTGGTGGTGGTGGTATTAGTGGTGGTGGTGGTATTAGTGGTGGTATTGGTGGTGGTATTGGTGGTGGTAGTGGTGGTATTGGTGGTGGGATAGGTGGTGGTGGTGGTATTGGTGGTGGTGATATTCATGTTGGTGGTATTGGTATTGGTGGTGGTGGTATTTGTGGTGGTCGTATTGATGGGGGTATTGGTGGTGGTGGTATTGGTATTGGTGGTGGTGGTATTGGTGGTGGTGGTATTGGTGGTGATATTGGTGGTAGTATTGGTGGTCGTGGTATTTTGGTAGTGGTGGCATTGGTGGTGGTGGTGGTTTTGGTGGTGGTGGTATTGGTGGTGGTATTGGGGGTGATGGTATTGGTGGTGGTGGTATTGGTGGTGGTGGTGGTGATATTGGTGGTAGTGGTGGTAGCGGTAGTGATGGTGCTGGTGGTATTGGTTGCGGTGGTGGTATTGGTGGTGGTGGTATTGGTGGTGGTGGTGGTAGTGGTAGTGGTGGTATTCATGGTATTGGTGGTGCTGGTGGTATTGGTGGTGGTAGTGGTGGTGGGTGTATTGGTGGTGGTGATATTGGTGGTATTGGGGGTGGTATTGGAGGATGGCATTGGTGGTGGTATTGGTGGTGGTGGTGGTGGTATTGGTGGTGGTATTGGTGGTGGTGATATTCGTGGTGGTGGTGATATTGGTGGTGATGGTGGTATTGGCAGTGGTGGTATTGGTGGTGGTTTTGGTGGTGGTATTGGTGGTGGTGGTGGTGATATTAGTGGTGGTGGTGGTATTGGTGGTGGTGGCATTGGTGGTATTGGTGGTGGTATTTGTATTGGCAGTGGTATTGGTGGTGGTGGTATTGGAGGTGGCGGTGTTGGTGGTGGTGGCATTGGTATTGGTGGCGGTGGTGGTGGTATTGGTGGTGGTGGTATTGGCAGTGGGGTTGGTGGTGGTGGTGGTGGTATTGGTGGTGGTGGAGGTGGTGCTATTGATGGTGGTGGTGGTGGTATTAGTGGTGGTATTGGTATTGGTGGTGGTGGTATTAGTGGTGGTGGTATTGGTGGTATTGGTGGTGGTATTGGTGTTGGTGGTGGTGGTACCGGTGGTGGTAGTGGTATTGGTGGTGGTGATATTGGTGTTGGTTGTGGTGGTGGTATTGGTGGTGGTGGTGGTATTAGTGGTGGTGGTATTGTTGGTATTGGTGATGGTATTGGTGGTGGTATTGGTATTGGTGGTGGTGGTATTGGTGGTGGTGCTATTAGTATTGGTGGCGGTATTGGTATTGGTGGTGGCGGTATTGGTATTGGTGGTGGTAGTATTGGTATTGGTGGTGGTGGTATTGGTGGTGGTAGTATTGGTGGTGGTGGTGGTAGTATTGGTGGTGGTGGTACTGGTATTGGTGGTGGTGGTACTGGTATTGGTACTGGTGGTGGTGGTATTGGTGGTGGTGGTATTGGTGGTGGTATTGGTGGTGGTGGTATTGGTGGTGGTGGTATTGGTGGTTATGGTGGTATTGGTGGTGGTGATATTGGTGTTGGTGGTGGTATTGGTGGTCGTATTGGTGCTGGTGGTATTAGTGGTGGTGGTGGTATTGGTGATGGTATTGGTGGTATTGGTGGTGGTGGTATTGGTGGTGGTGGTGTTGATGGTGGTGGTGTTGGTTTTGGTGGTGGTGGCGGTATTGGTATTGGCAGTGGCGGTATTAGTATTGGTGGTGGTGGTATTAGTGGTGATGATGGTGGTATTGGTGGTGGCGGTGGTGGTATTGGTGGTGGTGGTACTGGTATTGGTGGTGGTGGTATTGGTGGTGGTATTGGTGGTGGCGGTGGTGATATTGGTATTGGTGGTGGTGGTATTGGTGGTGCTATTGGTATTGGTGGTGGTGGTACTGGTATTGGTGGTATTGGTGGTGGTATTGGTATTGGTGGTGGTATTAGTGGTGGTATTTGTGGTGGTATTGGTGGTATTGATGGTGGTGGTATTTGTGGTGGTGGTATTGGTGATGGTGGTATTGGTGGTGGTGGTGGTAGTGTTATTGGTGGTATTGGTGGTGGTATTAGTATTGGTATTGGTTTTGGTATTGGCATTGGTGGTGGTGGTATTGGTGGTGGTATTGGTGGTGGTGGTATTGGTGGTGGTGGTGATATTGGTGGTGGTGGTATTGGTGGTGGTAGTGGTGGTGGTGGTGGTATTGGTGGTGGTGGTATTGGTGGTGGTGATATTGGTGGTGGTGGTATTGGATTGGTGGTGATGGTATTGGTGGTGTGGTATTGGATTGGTGGTGATGGTATTGGGGGTGTGGTATTGGTGGTGGTGGTATTGGTGGTGGTGGTGGTGATATTGGTATTGATGGTGGTGGTATTGGTGGTAGTATTGGTATTGGTGGTGGTGGTACTGGTATTGGTGGTGGTATTTGTATTGGTGGTGGTATTTGTGGTGGTATTGGTATTGGTGGTATTGGTGGTGGTGGTATTTGTGGTGGTGGTATTGGTGGTGGTGGTGGTAGTGTTATTGGTGGTATTGGTGGTGGTATTAGTATTGGTATTGGTGTTGGCATTGGTATTGGTGGTGGTGGTATTGGAGGTGGTGGTGGTATTGGTGGTGGTGGTGGTATTGGTGGTGGTGGTATTGGTGGTGGTATTGGTGGTATTGGTGGTGGTGGTATTGGTGGTGGTGGTATTGATGGTGATGGTGGTGGTGGCATTGATGGTGATGGTGGTGGTGGTATTGGTGGTGGTGGTGATATTGGTGGTTGTGGTGGTATTGGTGGGGGTGGTAGTGGTATTGGTGGTGGTGATGGTGGTGGTGGTGGTATTGGTGGTGGTATTGGTGGTGGTATTGGTGGTGCTAGTGGTAGTGGTATTGGTGGTGGTATTGGTGGTGGTGGTGGTGGTGGTGGTATTGGCGGTGGTAGTGGTAGTGGTATTGGTGGTGGTATTGGTGGTGTTGATGGTGGTGGTGCTGGTGGTGGTATTGGTGGTGGTAGTATTGGCGGCGGTGGTGGTATTAGTGATGGTATTGGCGCTGGTGGTGATACTCGTGGTGGTGGTGGTATTGGTGGTGGTAGTGTTGGTGTTGTTAATAAAACAGGCTTTTGAAAACAACCCGTCACGTGGCTTAGTGCAGATGACATGTAACACAGATGTGCTGTTGTCAGCTTGAGCCCATTAGCACCCGATTTTGTGCTACCTGGAATTCGCATGACTTAATTCGCTAATCATTTCTAAATCCATTTTACTTGGGGGGGTGAAAAAGACACGAGATAATGCTGGGTTAAAGTGATTGAAAGCAGGCGCCCATGTTACGGGGGCGGCCAAACATAAGCAGTTTCAGCTGAAGCAGCACATGTCCGGCCTGCAGTAAGAGAAATTCAATAAAGTAAATAGTGCTTACAGACTAAATAACAGGTCCTGTGTAACAACTGAAGTAAAAGCGCCAGTCGCAATGGCAGGGAACGAATGAAGACAAGGCCGTACTAAGGAGGGACTAACAAGCCTATTAACGAATCCGAAGGCAGCATTTATGAAAGACAATGACACAAGTCAATGAAAAATATGGGAGGAGAGTGGGTGCGGCTTCTCTCCCATACTCTACTACAGCAGTCTCGCAGAGCGAGTAGCGCATGCGTGCTGCCGCTAGGCTCGACCTAAAGAAGGGGGTGTTACTGCTGGTATTTCATTGTTCCCAAGAAGGACGGTGGTCTTTATCCAATCCTTGACATCAGGGTCTTGAACCTCTCCCTCCACAAGGATTTCAAGATGCTGTCTGTGGCTCAGGTTCTTTTGGTGCTGGAAGCTGGAGACTGGATGGTGTCATATGACTTGCAGGAGGTGTATTTCCACATACCGAAGCTATGGTCCCATAGGAAGTAGCTGTGTCTCATGTTGGGGTCCACTATCAGATTGCATTGATCCAATTTGGCTTGACATCGGTACCTTGGGTCTTCACAAAAGTGATGCTGGTGGCCTTCCTCAAGGGGTCGGAAAACGAAGAATTTCCATACCTCAGTGACTGGCTGCTCAATGCTGAGTTGAGGCCGATGGTGTGGCATCACTTGCATTCAACAGCATCAATGTTGTTCGACCATTGCTTTTCTATCAATATGCCCAAATCTCACCTGGAGCCCTCACATTGCCTCATGTTCATACGCGCAATTCTGGACATGACCTCTCTTTGAATCTTTTCTTTTCCTCAGAGAGTCTGAGAAATTCGGGCTATGAGTCTGATGTTTGTGGAAGGGGCTCAAATATAATTCCAGATGGTGATAGCCCATGCTAGGTGTGCTGGCTTCCTATATTCTCCTGGTCACGCATGCACACAGGCACATGGGGGCTCTGCAGTGGTTTCTTTGCCGGCAGTGGTTCTAACACGGCGGAGGTCTTGTGCATTTGATATTGGTCTCCGTGATTTCTGCCACGGATCTTGTCTGGTTTTTGGTAGCGGAGAACCTGCTCCAAAGAATTGTCCTTCATTCCTCCACCGACTATAACCACTGTAGTAATGGATGCTTTTAATCTTTGGTGTGCTCATATGACCAAACTGGAGAACAGGGGCCTTGGACTTCCAGAGGAGCAGGTGCTTCACATCAACCTGCTATAACTGAGAGCAATCTGGCTGGCACTCAAGGCCTTTCTACCTTCCATTTGCAGTTAATATGTTCAGATCGTCACAGAAAATACAACAGCGATGTGGTACATCAGCAAACAGTGAGAAGTGGGGTCTCAATTCCTCTATTACAAAGCACTGGGACTATGATCTTGGGTGCAACTGCAAAGAATTTGGCTGACTGCCAATCATTTGGTTGGGTCCCTGATTTTCGGGGCCGACAATCTGAGCTGGCATCATCTTGCCGCTCCATGGTTGGTGCCATTCAGAGGTGGTACAAGGCATCTTTTCTCCTTGGAGAGCACCTGAAGAGGATCTTTTTGCCATGTTGGTAAATGCTCAATGCTTTCAGTTCTGTGCACTGCAGTTTCTATTTAGGGGAGCCTTGGGGGGATGCCTTTCGGTTGCAGTGGGATTTTCCAATTCAGTATGTGTTTCCTCTATGCCATTGATTCCTCAAGTCCTGAGGGAAGTCAGCCAAAACCAGATCCATGACATGCTTATCACTCTGCATTGACTGAGGACGATTGTGGAATGCAAACGTTGTGTGCCTTTCCCTGTGCCCACTCTCCATTTACCTCTCAGAGTGTACTTCCTCTCCTAGTTGGAAGGGAAAGTCCAGCATTGCAGTCTCCAGAGCCTCCACCTTCATGCTTGGAGACTGAGCGATGGCACCTGACCACTTTTCAGCTGCCACTGGAGCTGGTGAATATTATTCTATCTGCAAGTCGCTGTTCCACAAAAGCAGTCTATTCTGGAAGATAGAACAGGTTTGTCACTTAGTGTGCAGATAACAATGTGGATCCTTTACAGACCTGCCTATCTGACATCCTCCGTGTCACTCTCTCCCTTGCCCAGCAGGGCTGTGCGAAGGATACCTGGCGGCCTTGTCGACTTTTCGCTGTGTTACACACCAGCCTTCCCTCTTCAAATCTCCCATTGTGATGAGATTCTTCAAAGGGCTGATGAATTTATATCCACCTACATCCTTTGTCATGACTCAATGAAATCTAAATCTTGTTTTGACATTTTTGATGCAGGGTCTCAGTTTGAGTCTCTTCATAGATGCCAGTTAAGGCTCTTAACTTTGAAGACTGTGTTCTAGGTTGCAATCACGTCTGTGTGACGGGTCAGTGAGTTGGAAGCAGTGAGCATCCACCCCTCTTTTACAACCTTTTCCCCCGACAAGCTGGTTCTTCAAATGTAGTCTGCCTTCCTGCCTAAGCTGGTGATCGCTTTTCACTCTGGGCAGTCCATTATCCGCCCCTCTTTTTACCCCCACCATATCCTACAAAGGAAGAAGAGTGGCTGCACCAGTTTGATCCCATATATTTTAAATCTAGCGTTCTCAAGTATTTCTTGACTTAAAGAAATGTATCTCGTTGCTACTGTATTGCTGCTGTATAATCGAGAAATAATATGCCCTCAACTATTGCTTACTCTGAACGGACCATTGTGTTTGAAAAGCTTAGGGATGCTGTTTTTGTGACTCGGGATTTGCCATCATCAGTCTTGGGGGGCTCCCAGCCTGGGTGGCATCGCTGGTATCCTGTGGGCCCTTTCTAACTTGGAGAGTCCTCCGAGAGCCACAATAGCAATTATCCATTCCTCCAGTTACAGTTCCATTGATGGGCTTTCGACCTTCTCAGGTAGGCCCACAATTTGCAGATTCATCTTCCAAGACCTCCCTTGTGAGTCTTCAGCTCGGCCTTCTAAGAATTGCAGTCTGTTCCGCAGGTCTTCAACTTCAACTTTGAACTGCTTTCAGTAGACTCAAGTCGGTTGCCACAATGTTGATCTTTAACTCTAGGCCTTTGTGTGATTTATTTATTGCTGCAAGAATTGCATCAAGCTTTGTTACATTGACTTTGTAGGAATTACATGAATCCCAAAACGCTCTGTGTGTTTGCCTAAACCCCAAAACTAAGAATTGTAATGAGAGAGCGAGCCCTTTGTGGTATTCAAGTGGAGCAAAAATACCCAATAACTCCCAGGATGGCTGCTGCTGTTTGTTACCACAGGAGTTCGAAAAAGAAGCGGTTCTTCCTTGACCAGATGCAAGAATGTTTTCCCAAATACCTATCATGTCTAGATGTGCTGATGTCATAGGGCTCAATGATGCCATCCTTAGAAGAAATTGGCTGGGCACAGGGACGCATGTGAGAGCAGGGAAAGTAAGTGCATTAGTTGCAACAGGAGGATGAAAGATTAGAGGTCTCCAGGGAGATATTTGTTAGAAATATATTTATTCATTGGAAGTACAATGCTGTTTTCATAACGTTTAGAAAAGAATAGCAAACTTATGGTGATCCTATAATTGTTCTGATAGGCCACTGATAGACACAAAGAAGGAGGGGGAGGTATATCTATCTCACTATTCCTCCTCCAGAGAAAAACACACATAAAACCTAGTGGTATAGTGAGAAAGATCTTTTCATCTGTGTATACTGAACAATGTATGTGGATGAGATCCCTCTTTTTAAAGAAAAGTCCTCACTGAAATTTTTGTGCCATGATTTTCCCTCTTCTTTAACATAACATTAAGGGGCCGATTCCGATCTCGGCCGGTAGGGCACCGAATCGGATTCGGCTGAACCGGATCCGATTCGGAGCCCTTTTTCTCGACCAATTCGTACGTGCGTCCAGCCGAGCGAGTACGATGCGAGCGCGTGCGAATTCCACCGACCGACTCGTTTGCGGGTCCCAACCGCTCCGACCGACTCGCACGGATGCGCCTCGCACCGCGCAATGGAGACGTTCCCCGACCGGGCAAGTACGATGCGCGCCGCGAGCAGTCCGACCGACTCGCGCCGTCCGGCTCCAAGAAGCAGTCGGAGCCGTACTTTGGGGGTCCGTGTCGGACCCCCCTGTACACGTAGCCGCGCGAGTTACACACATGGGGGACCCATGGGTCCCACCTACCTGTGCATGTACGCCGCGAGTCGCTTCGAGGCGTACCCGCTGTAGGGGGCGCCCTTGTTCGCCTCGCACCCATTGAGTCAATGCGAGCCCGCGTACGCGTTGATGCGACCGGCTCCCATTGACTTCAATGGGAGTCCGACCGACTCGAGTCCGATAGCATACGTGCACATCGTACTCGTTCAGTCGGGCTGCTAGGGTCCGATTCGGTCGGAAATCTCTCCGGGTCCGGCTCGGTCGGTGAGATTTCCGGCCCGAATCGGAATCGGCCCCTTAATCTGGATGGGCTCAACCACAAAGTGGGAGCTCTGATGATCAGAATTGTTTCTAAAGCAGACTAATGAATTAAAATAGTTTAGAGCATCAACCAATTTAATTTTTATTCCTGGTTGCTATGACAAGATTAAAACTGCATATTCAGTGGTGATCGGACTGTTTTGGCCCTCCATCCTGATTTATCATTTAGTGAACATGTTTCAACCATTCTTATGGTTTTAGTTGTAGTTCTAATACAGCTTGCTGGACGTTATTAAAAACCATGATCAGGAAACCGGAAGGGCGGTTGCTATCCCTCTTGGCAATCAATGTCTTATTATTGTGGAGTATCGGATCAACATTATTAATAAAAGTTATTATCTCCTGAAGTTATTTTTACCCCAGTCATGCTCTACACTGTTAGTCCATTGATTAGATATGTCAGAGTTGTTCTCTCAGGTACTAATATGGAATTGAAGGATATTGTTTGGAACAGATTAGCTCATCGGAGAGTTTAGTTGATTTCAAGGAATATAATAATTTAGGCCCTGGAGGTAGGAACCCAGCTTATCAATCCATCATTGTTCCCTATTGAGAAGGATGTTTTGGGGGGTCAGATTCATTTTATTGAATCCATGGCTTATCTATCACTAACCCACATAAGTGATTCTCCGTGTGTGCAACTTCCTGATAATAGTTGGTGCGTCGTGTCATGTTTTTTA
Organism: Calotriton arnoldi; assembly: GCA_963921515.1. Classification (NCBI taxonomy): domain Eukaryota; kingdom Metazoa; phylum Chordata; class Amphibia; order Caudata; family Salamandridae; genus Calotriton; species Calotriton arnoldi. The sequence continues at coordinate 762,630 of CAWUFW010002662.1, read as the reverse complement.
ACATCGTATATTGCTCCTATGTTCGCTGATTCGAATTTTTATTTTTCTAGTAGTCATCCCCACGTATCTCAATCTGCAGTGGAATGTGATCACGTAAATAACATTCTCAGAGTTGCAAGTAGTAATTATTAAGAATCCATGGGATGTTCAAACCTAATTCAACACTTTGTGTTACTTCTGTGAGATGGCCACCAGTGTTTATTGATCACTTTTGTTTTTTACTGTATCAGATTCTGTGCTATAGGTGGTAACACATATCCACCTCTCCTCTGTTGCTTTTGGATAGGTCTTAGCAAGTCCTCACTGTGCTCTTGGAGCTTTCTGCTGGCTCCCCTGGTTTTTGTTTTTAGAGAAACTAGGAGTAAAGGCTAAAGCCATTGCTGCATTGTAAGGTGACACTGGGTCAGACACATAGTCAGCTCAGCTTGAGGGGTTCAGTTTAGATATGTGCTTCTGTGTTTAGAAATGTTCAGTTTAGAGTTTTTTCTGGTTTGACAATGGGATTTGGTGTTAAATCAAATCAAATCAATTTGTGATTAGTGTGTATGTTTGGCTTCCTTCTATATCACTGCCCAAAATCCTAAATATAAAACGTCTACAAATATCAGCATACCTTAACAGTATCATTCTATCCATACAACATTCGGGTACATTCTTCCCACACACCTCTTTCAAGAATACTACATCACAATGCAGTAGCATTGTGTTCCCAGAACCCAGCTACTTCTCAGTTCTCATTAACCTTATCTTTACTTTTGACACTGCACAACGCTTTGCTACCTTTTGAATAGGTTTGTACTGAGCAAATACCACATACATTCATACATATAGAAGTCATTTAGGCTGCTATTGCATAGCTTGTTAGATATTTTTAAAATTTTAATACAGAGTTCATGTCATTTAGTATGTTTACTGTCTAAGAAGTGCTTGCCAACTCAGCACTTACTGTCCACTGTTTCTGACCAACACCAAAAATTGACTGGGCACTTCGTAATAGAAAAGAAGCAATTAGAGTTATCCTCAACCCGATAATGTTTTACATTCACAGTTGCTATTTGTAAGTGATACTGTATGCTTTGATAGATGAAGCACCAGGCAACTTCAACAAGGTCAAACCTTGTGTAAAAAACCTGGGGACACAAGCTAAATCGAATCTGGTTGAGCTTCTCTAATGTTTGGCTATTCTTGAAACATCCAAGCTTCTCACAAATTAGGCCATAGGTTTAATCATACTGCATATGGCACACTATAAATGTGTCTATTCACTAAATCATTTTTTGTGCATGTAAAGTAGTACTCACAATTGCAATTTACTAAGGTCTGAGGGAAAATTCTGATTTTCCACAGCAGGGGTGGGTATAAAATCATGATTTTATTAAAGACACGGAGGCTATTATTATTCATACCTCTTTATTGCCACCAACAAACAGTAGCAACCAACTAGAACTTTAACAGTAGAATAAGAATGTTCACATGCAGCCATTTTCCTTATTTTTGCTGCGAATAAACCAAGTTCTCTTCTTTCAACAAGAACCACCATATGAATTTCTTCAGCGATCTTCCTCCAGTTGAATTCCAACATAGAGTGAATTTCACTGCTGTTTAAGGGTGAGAAAACAATTGGGGAGGGATAATATTAGCCTCCATGTCTTTAATAAAATCATGATTTTCTGTCCACCTTTGCTGTGGAAAATATGAATTTTATCGCAAGGCATGGAGGCCAATATTATGCATGTTCAAAACCTTGCCATAACATTCAACGCAGCACACTCTACTGGTTTAAAATAAAACCTTTTAAACACAGAATCTGTTGCCCAATCTGCTGAAGCAAGAATCCTTCCTAGACTTCCTCCTACCAAAAATGTCGTTGAAGCCAGGGCACCTCTTGCTGAATGTGCCCTAAATCTAAATCTCATAACCTCCTTTACCCACCTCGCCAGAGTAGGACATGAAACAGGCTTATGAGGATACCTGAAAGAAATCAATAACTGAGAATCTTCCTGTCCTCTCAAACTTCGAGTTCTCTTCTCATGCTCCTTCAAGCACCTCATTGCACACAACTTCTCATTTTCTTCCAGATTGGGTAAAAAATTGTTCTGGACATGCTCTTAGTTCTTCTCCTAATGTAAAAACACACACCTTCTGGAAAATAACTCATAGAAGACACCTCGAAAGCCCTTATGTTTGACAATCGTCTGAAAGAAATCAAACAAAGTAGCATAGCTAATTTTAAAGACAACTCCCTAAAGGACAAGAATTTGTTCTCTCTCGAACTAGACAGCTCCTTCAAAACTAAATCAACATCCCAAAGAGACAAATACTTTGGGCCCGGTAGCACCTTCAACTGCACTTTCCTTATCAACCTCTTCACCAAATCATGTTGCTCTACTGTAAATCCATCCACTAACTCATAGCCTGCTGAAATAGCTGACCTGCTTAAATTCTCTGTACTGTATGAACTCCCTCCTAAAATGACGTTTGTCAAATAGTTGACAACACTCACCGCAGAAGCTGAAATGGGATCCAGATCCCTCCTAGAACACCAATATACCCATCTCTTCCGTGCCAATCTATAAGCCTTTGTAGGACCCAGTGCCTAGAAACCCTTGATGCGCTCCGTAGCCTCTGACGATAAGCCTGACACCTGCATACTCCTGAAATCATCCAACCCATCAACTGCAGCTGACCCTGTTGCATCCGCCTGTGGATTCCCCCACTGGATTCACCAACAATCTCCCACATCCCGTTAGAAGCACCGGATCATTGATCAGCAACTTCAGTACATCTAGACACCATCCCTGAGATGGCCAAAAAGGAGCCACCAACACTAGTTCCACCTTTTCTTTCCTCACTTTCATTACCAGCCTCTGTATCATGGAAAATGGAGGAAACACATAATTGCGTGCTGATAGCCAATGCTGCAGGAACAAATCTACTGCCTTCGCCTCCGGGTCCGTTTTCCAACTGCAGAATTCCGAAAGCTGAGTATTCAATCTGGTCGCAAACAGATCCATCTTGAATGGACCCCATCTGTTCTCCAATGCCCTGAACACATCCCTTTTCAACATCCAATCGCTGGAAACCCTTAGATTCCTCAAATTCCAATCTGCCTCTGAATTGCTCAAACCTGCAATGTGCTGGGCTTGCACCATGATATTCTGACTAAGACAAAAGTGCCAAAACGTCTTTGCCAAATGTGCCAGGGCCTTCGGCCAAAGATCTGCAATCTGATTCACATACCTTACAGCTGCCTTTAAGAAAGTGCCCCTTTTTGTCATTGTCACCCCCACTATTTGTTACTGGTACTGATGTTTTTCGACTGATATGCACTGGGACCCTGCGAACCAGGCCTAAGTGACAGTGCTTGTTCCCTAAGAATAAGGTAAAATGGTCTAATTGCAACACAATTGGCACACACTTTAGCTCCACTGTAAGTCCATAGTAAGTGGTCACCCTGGTACCTAGGGCATGGATACTAAAGAGGGTCTCTAAGAGATGCAGCATGTATTATGTCACACAAAGGGACCCCCATACAAATTGCATGCAGCCTGACATTGCAGACTGCGTGTCATGGTGCAAACCATGAGTGAAAACACAACATGGCACACTCACTGTGTGCCATGCCAACGTCACTGCATGTAATATATGTGCATCACCCCTACAGCAGGGCTTGTAGCCCTAAGGCAGGGTGTATTATATTACATGTGAGTATATATCTGCATGGGCAGATATGTCCCTGTGCTGTCTAGTCCAATTACTAGATGGTACAAGTGAACAGGGAAGCCATCTTAAGTATATGTACTGGGCACTGGTCATTACGAGTTCCCCAGCTACTTGATGGCTTTACTGAAACCTATGGTGTTTGGTAGCAAACACCCTGTCTTAATAAAGTTGTACTGTTGCCAGTACAAGATTTATTATGACATGTATCCAGAGGGCACCTTAGAGTTGGCCCCTGAAAAACCTATCACTTTCTCGTGTGCTGGCTGACTGGTATTGTCTTGCCTGCCACCACAGACAAGTTTCTGACCCCCTGCAGATGAGAGCTCACGATTTCTGAGGCCAGAAACCATGCCTGCTCTTTGAGGAAGGTGTTCACACCTCCTGCAGGATGGCTAGTGATTTAGCAAATCAAGGCCCAGGGCTTCAAAGCCCCTGCTGCCTTTGATATGCGACCCCGGCTTCCCCCAGACCTTGACCAGATGTTACCTTGATGATCTAAGTGTTAAATTAATATCACAAATCTGTCTTAGTTTTATAAATTGGTGTCGGATTTCCTTATGAGTATGTGTCTCATTTATTGACTCTGTGTGTGCAACAGATGCCTAACACTCTCCTCTGATAAGCCTAAGGGTGCTTGACCACACTACCACAAATAGAGCACCTTGGGAGTGTTAAAGGAAACCCCTGTACAGTAGCAAGGGATGCCTGGACTCTCTACGCAGTGCACCCTATTTATGGTACACTATATAGAGAGCCAACTTCCTACACTGACATGTTGTCCGTTTTTAACAAAACACATTTTACACGTTTTTTGACAAACAAACAGCAAAAAGACACTGCCTAAAACTCTAGGTAATTGATATGCATCTCTTTTTCCAGAAAAGACCACTTCCTCCTTGTTGTTAAAGGATTACATCTCGCTCTTCTTCCTTGCAGACTGGCATCAGTTTCTATTACCAAATCGGGGACTTACCCAAAAATGGCCCTTCCATTTCAAGCTTCAAAATTTTCTATCCACCAATCCAACTCTTGTTTCGTATCCACATTCAACTGATCCTTCTGAGAATACCTCATCCCCATTCTCAGATGCTGCACCTTCAATCTTTGCAGTGCTCGGTAATGTAACTGAGCTGGAAATATTGCCTGAACGCGCTAAATAGGCAGACTCAGCCCACAATGTTTGTACCTTTGTTGCTGGTGTGGGACGCAGCAGCCAGCATCCTTGGGAGGCGGAGCCAATCCTCACCAAGGCCATTAAAGCGCCAGGGATACTCCTGCAGCGCGGGACGCGCTAAACGGGCAGACTCAGCCCGCAACGTTTGTGCCTTTGTTGCTGAGGTGGGACTCAGTCCCACAGCAGCCAGCATCCTTGGGAGGCGGAGCCAATCCTCCCCAACACCATTAAAGCGCCAGGGAAACTCACGCAGCGCGGGACACGTGCGGGTGTGCCCAGGCCAAGAGCGGGCCGTCTGCGCCCGTCTGCGGACGAGGCTGTGCTGGGCTGGACCTCCCCTCATGGCCCGTCGTTTTGGGATACTGTCATGTCCTTTAGGCTAGTCCTGTCATGTATGCCCCCTTTTACATACATTGTCCCACCCACATGACTATAACGGTTCTGAATAGGTGACCTTTTACCTAGTAGTTTGCTCCTGTCTCTTCGACACCAAGCTCTAAGCATTTTATCATAATCCCTGAACCTGACGTACATAAACATGTCCTCAGGCACTGCATAATTAATCTGTATAAGGGTCACCACTTTTTTCATCCTTGGCCAACAGGCCCGCTGTGCATGATCGCATTGTTTAGAAAAACATTTAAGATTGTTTTCAAAACATTTATGATTGTTTTCAAAACATATCGATTCTAGAAGAAACCCTGGAGTGACCACTCTAGTATATAAGACCCTTATTCCCCCCTGCAAATTAGAGGAGAATTCCTTCCACGCGGACACGGGGGTCTGCATGCTGAATCTTCGACACGCAGCGGTCTGACATCCCTTGCGGGGTGTCATCCTCGGAGCAGAGACGGGGTCCTTCATTCTCTACCATCAGGTGAGGGGGTTGGTTCTTCCCTAGGGGATTCTTGGCTATATACATAGATACCTATACACAGATACATGCTACACCTACATATCTAGGCTAGGTACATTTAGGCAAATTACGTAGGGCTCGCATTATAGGAATACGCAAGTGCTACTGTCTTATCTGAACTGTATATGTTCCTCTTCGCACTATGGTAGAAATGTATCTACTGTTTACTATATTAGTACTTGCGATTTCTTTCGTATGCTTCTGTCTCCTGATTGTCGCAGCAAATATGTTTTACACAAGACTGACGCTAGACCGCTCGGACTGAGTCACGGGAGCTCCTGTCATGCTCCGTGACTGAAGGTGGGTGGTGCTAAGCGGCTGGCAGGCTAGCTCAGTTTGAGAGAGGAGGACGCTGCGGCGATAGCTCGCAAAAAAACGTCTCGCAGTGGAAAGGAAGCGCTGCTGATGGGACGCTGAGGCTGAGTTGTCGGAAGCGGAGGCGGCGGCTCAGACACCCTGGGAGGAGACGCATAGAGCAGCCACATGAACAACGCTGGCAGCAAGACTGTCGACCGGGAATGCTTTCTTGCTTGAGTGATGTAAGAGGGAGATCATGTTGCAGCTCCTGGGCCCCTCTCAATCGGTGCTGGCGTTGCAGCTCTTTAAGGTGAGACAATGGGAAATTCATACCTGGCTGTAAAGGCCCTGGGTGAGACTGATTTGGAAATACAGGAATACAGAATGGGTGCTGGCTCTTTATTTTTTTTCTTCAAGGTCGTGGTTTCTCTTTTTACAAGACTGTGCCATTTCTTATAGAAACTTTAATACCACTCATTAAAGCTTCAATATCACCCACCTGGGGCTATATGGGCTAAGCAAAGAAGAGGCATTGATACTCCCTGTCTGAGATAGCCACACAGGGGATAGGGGATAAGGGATAGGGGATAGGGCGCGAAAGTGGCCCAATTGGATCGGGTGCGGCTTGCGGCATGCGCCTTCCTCCCAAACGGTTCCATATCTGGCATACAAAGAATCAGGAACAAGTTCAAAGGGATAATTAATATGAAAAGAATTTCCCGAGATCCTACTGTGAAACCTCGTTTGAAGGCAAACTCAGCATGGGGCACGAGATCACGTCACAAGAGCAAGAGTCCATCCCTCCCACCTCTCAAAGACGCTGAGTTCAGGCTATTCAGTGGTAGCCTTTGGAAGGACTCATCTAATAAGATCGCAGGACCACCAGGCCCGGGAGTTGCAGGTATCCAGCAGAAGCTGGTCATTCAGCAAGGCATGAAAGCCCCTCAGGGACAAGAAGACCAATTAGCAGTCCAAACCCCTTTAACAATGGAGTTGTCGGGAAGTCCGGATAATACCGATAAGTCCCTGCTTAGCCCAGCTAACTCGGCCTCTCGCCTAGGCAATGATAAACCTTGTCTGGTAACATCTGGAGTACCAACTACAGAGGGTCTCCTAGTGGATAAACAGTTCGTTCCTTGCCGGTTTTCTCTGTGCCCAAATGTGAAGGCTCAGACTCAGACCAATTTAAAAAGTTTCATCTTATCTAAACCTACTGCAAGTCCTGCATTTCAGGATGTGGGGAGTCCCTTTTGGATGCTTCCTTATTTACCACGGCAATGGAAGCCACAAACGCAACACCAGTCAAAATGTTAGCCCAGGGCCCTAATACCCAGCAATTAGCCTCAACGCTTTCAGACTCAAGGAGAGGGTCTGCCACAGAGGATTCGACACAAACTCTTCTTCTCCAGATTTTAATGGAGTTAAAAAATATGAAACTCTCCCGAGAAGAAGCTCAGAAAAGGACAGAATCACAACTGAACTCAATACAATCTCATCTTCAGCAGCTTACATCTCGTGTCTCGGAAGCGGAACAACGCATATCTGACCTTGAAGATATCGCCCCTCGGCAAGCGGACCAGGTTATCAAACTACAACCTGAGCTAGCAAGTCTTCTTCTTAAGGTAGATGATGCGGAAAACCGCGCTCGAAGATGTAATTTACGCATTACAGGGATTTTGGAAGACTACGAGAAGGGGCAAGCAATGGACAAAGTTATCACAGATTTGATTACCAAGTATGTTTGCCCGGAAGCCACCGCTCAGACGACGGATCTTACGATTCTACGTGCACACCGAGTTCCGGCAGTTCAATACCCTAACGTCAAGTATCCAAGAACGATCATTGTGAACTTCGGGGACTTTAGAATCAAGGAAAAAATCCTAGCTTGTGCAATCCGAGATAAAGGGTATCAGTCAAAAGACAATTTTTAGTTTAAATTTTTTTTAAATATGTCTGCCTGCGCTGCTAAACGTAGAAAGGCTTTTAGAGGTATGATAAATTTGTTCCAACAAGTGGGGGCTCCTGCAGGTTTAGTTCAATAATCGAAGCTGAAGGTCCTTCATAAAGGGAGAGTTCATATATTTCAATCAGTAGAAGAGGCGCAAGAACTTCTCCTTTCTCTGCAACATTCAGGGGTCAGGGGGTTAAATGATCTAGGAGCACGGTAAAAAAATATAATTCAGTGAAGCAAGAACTAGATGATTGAACTGACAGCCATTGACTCACCACCTTGGGTGCCATATCACTGTATGTAGGATGGGGGTCACATGAGGTTAGTGGGAGGGTTTCAAGGTCACTTAAGGGGGGGGAGAAAGACACCTCGGGGAGCCCCAGACGGGGGAGGCTCCGATATTGAGGGGATCCGTGGGTGAGGGGAGGAAGGATGCACGATGGGTAGAGGGGGGTGAGGGGGGCTGGGTTCACAGGGTATGGGGGTGAAAAAATAAAATGTAGCAGATTTTTTAGAAACACAAGAGATCGAGATATTCCTTCTTTTCTTATTTTCACACTTAAATGTCTGCTAGACCATTGAAGATTATTTCTTGTAATGTTAATAATGGCTTTAACAATAGATTGAAGCGCCGCTCAATGATGACTTGGTTTAAGTCCTTCCAAGCCGATATCATTTTCTTACAGGAGACGCATTACAAGGAGGGTGCATCAAGGGATAAAACCCCTGCCTTCATTCAACATGAATGTTATGCCTCCGCATGTGCGGCTATTAGGGGAGTAGCCATATTAGTTAGTAAAAACATACAGGGGGATATTATAATGGTCCAAAGGGATAATAGTGCCTGATGTCTCTGGTTGCAGATGCAGATCTGTAACCAATTATTCGATTTTATTAGCTTCTATGGCCCAATTGAAGACTCGTCAGAAACACTCCAGTCTCTATATGACTTTGCCACTGCTCAAGCAGGATATTTGATTGGGGGGGACTTCAATCTGTTAATCGACCCAACTATTGATTCTTCACAATCCCAGAAAACGATCCCAGAAAACTCAGACAAAATCCCTCAGGGTTTGTCAGGAGCTGATACAGGATTTTAGGCTGGTTGACTGCTGGCACGTTGAATTCCCCCGAGAGAAGAAGTTCACTTGCCATTCGAGGAGATTCCATTCATCTTCACGAATTGACTTTTTTCTCATTTCTCACGCTCTTTTAAGTACTAAATCTGAGATTATTGAAAACCCCTTTTCTGACCATGCGCCAATTTCAAATCCAAGCTCAAGTTCGAAATGAGTTCAGATGGTCTTTGGACAAACCTCTTCTGGTGGATGAGCAATGGGTGGCGGGCATGCGCGTGTCGTTAGAAGATTTTTGGGAATGCAATAAGGACACAGCTTCGATTTTTGCAGTCTGGGGAGCTCTTAAGGCATTTTTTCGAGGGGAAGTTATTAATTATAAAGCATATAAAAGGAGAAAAGAGAATGAAGAAAGGGCTCTATTAGAAAAACAATTTTTGATTTGTATGGCCAAATATTTAGCAGTCCCTTCTAGGGAAAATAAAATTAAACTACATCAAACAAAATATAATTTACAAGATTTCTTTGTTTCCAAGGAAATTCTAGCGCACGACGTGGTTTTGCAGAAAAGATATGAGGAGAATGAGCAAAAAGGCAAATATCTTGCGCGGTCAGCAAAACGTAGGGCTAATAGGAGTACCATCAAAAAGATAAAAGACCCAGTTAACAGAAGATTAACATCTCATCCCCAGGAAATTTCTGCCATCTTTCTGGATCATTATAGGGAGCTTTACTCTGATCCTCATAACACCTCAACAGAGGAAGCGGCTGCCTGGCTTAATGGAATTGACAGTCCTTCATTATCCCAGGAGAAAAAAGATAGCCTAATAACAGAGATCACAGCTGAGGAAATTAATCAATGCGTGATGTCTTCACCCTCTGCTAAAGCATGTGGGTGTGATGGGATTCCCATAGAGTTCTACAAGCTTTTTCTACCACAGCTCGGCTCTTTTCTGAAAGTATTTTTTAATGAAATCTTGAAAGGCGAATCGGTCCCGGCCTCGTTTGCGCAAGCTGTGGTAGTCAGTTTTGTCAAAAAAGGCAAATCTGAGGAGGAGGTCAATTCTTATCGCCCGATAAGTCTACTTAATAATGACTACAAGATCCTTTCAAAGATTCTGGCGAATCGCTCATCCCAAGTGTCTACCTCTCTGGTACATAGGGACCAGAATGGTTTTGTCCCAGGCAGACTTCTAGCTACTAATAAACACTTTCTCTGTCAATCAATCGATTATTTTAACACCAATAAATCAATCATTATGATGTTGGATGCAGAGAAAGCGTTCAACAGAGTTCAGTGGGATGTACTATTCTCTATGTTAAGAGGATTTGCGGTTCCATCTGAATTCTGTTGAGCAGTGGAAAACCTATATTTAGGCGCTCGGGTGTCCATAGTTATAAACGGCAATAAGGCCGGCAATATTTCTATTAACCTGGGGATGCGTCAAGGCTGCCCCCTTTCTCCAATACCCTTTTCCTTATTTTTAGAACCTTTAGCTTGCGCAATAAGGCAGGATCATTCTATCTTACCCCCGATCCCTGGCTCCCCCAAATTGAAGTTGTTCGCCGATGATATGGCGTTATATCTGGCAGCCGAAGAAGATAATATCCGGCGCACTCTCGACAAAATAAGTGAACTTACAGCCATTGGGGGGTACAAAATAAATCATGCTAAGTCAGAGGCGCTCCTTTTTAATTGCTCCCCAGCTATTCTACCTCTCTAGATGCAAGGACGACACCTAAGGTCCCATTCCTTAAGATATTTGGGTATTTTTGTTACGGCCCACTTAGAAGACTTGTTTTCGCTCAATTTTTTCCTACTTTCTATAAAATGCATAATTTGTTATCACAATGGAAGGACCTCCATCTGACAATTATGAGCAGAGTAGCTCTTATTAAAATGAATATACTACCCCTGTTTCTATTTCTATTCTCCAATTTGATGGTTAAGGTCCCTCAGTCCTTTTTTGAGCGCATCGATTCTGAAATAAGAGGTTTTATATGGTTTTATAAGGCAAAAAACCAAGACTGAAGCTAGAAACCCTACAACTAGATGTTGAAGATGGGGGCCTCGCACTACCCAACTTACGTTTGTATTATCAAGCTTCATTAATTAACTGGTTAAATTATAGGGGCGCAGAAGAAATGTCTTCTGCCAACTTCTATCTGGATTCAATGCTAGGGGAAATGGAGATTGCTCTTGCTCCTTTCCTGCGAATTCCTAAGCTTCCGAAGAGATCACGCTACAAAATTCCCAGGATTATAGCCTCTCAGTTTCAAAAGATCTGGGAGACATTCGATATTCCTTGGTTACATCCGCAGCTGAGATTAGCGGGATGCCTCTCCCTGGGCCTTCATATGTCTATTCGGACTTGTGATCTCTGGAAAAAATTCGGGTTTTTTAAACTTCAGGATTTTTTTTTTTTTCAATAACAGATTGAGAACTTGGCAGGAAATTAGGGAGCACAACAGTAATATTAAGACATCTCTTTTTTTTTAGCTTTTTCCAGATAAATAAGTTTTGTTCAGGCTTAAGGAATTTGGACAATTGCAAAGGTCTACTATTAAGCAGAGCTCATTTTATACTTAAAGCTAGGGGAATTGGGAATTGGTATAAACTGCTTAAATCCACTCAGAACGATCAAATAGTTTTAAACCACCTAGAAAATATTTCTGAATCAATTGGCTGCAACCTCAATTTACAGCAGTGGCAAAGCTTCAATAAAATGAGCTACAAAGTACTAAGAGCAGCTAACCTAAGGATGATGGCGTTTTTTAGTAAATGGCTGATTTATTTTACTCCAGCCAAACTCCATAAAATTTACCGAGTAGTTGATTCTCGAAGTTTTAGATGTCATCAGGCTTTAGGAGATTGGCTACATGTGGAATTTACTTGTACCCAGATTACAAGCTTTTTGGAAAATGTATTTTCCGAAGTAGGAAGAATAGTGGCAGTTGATCTTCCTCCCGAGGCTTCTACAGCTCTTTTAGGTCGAGTAGAAGTTCGTAATCTATTAACTCTACCTCAACGCCAATATATTTCTATCTCCACTTTGGTTGCCAGATCATTAATTTGGGCTAATTGGACATCAGCAGTAATTCCCACAATTTCCCATTGGTTAAATAAAATGAATAGAATTTTTAATCGCAAAACTATTTATGCCAAAAGGGTGGGCTCTGTAATTAAATTAAATAGAATATGGAAAGATAGGGAACTAAAAAAAATCTTTTTTTTTTTTTCTTTCTCTTCTCTTGCTTAGAGGAAGACTAGGTCATCAAGAAAGGTCTATGTAGATATTAGATATACTCTTATACTATTAAAGTATTATCTATGAGTATTTTTAAGGTTCCTATATGTCTAATGTATGGATTTATGATATGTAATTCGATCTCTGTATGCACTTTATGTAAATTTTGAAGAAGCAATATAAAATGTTTTTTATGCTACATTGAAAATAAAAATGTTTTAAAAAAAAGACTGACGCTAGACCAATAAATACTTATTGAAAACGTCCTAACCACCATCCTGTGTATTTTCTGAGAATAAGTAAGCGCAAGTGACTGAGCGAAAAGTACTGTACTGTTTTCCACGATCCCTGAGGAACCGGGTTGTCATGTTCAGTGATTGCCAGACACTACCTACGCCACTGTAAGATACAGGGAGTGGTAGTGGCACTGTAGAGCTAGCTGGTCTAACGGCTGACATATCCTGTGGGGGTGTCCGGAAGCGGTTTGGACACCAAGCCCTCAGTTTAGGTCATCCAAAATGAGCAGGTCCTGGTGATTCCTAGGAACTACACAACATGGCGCCGCCAAAGTTGGTTTGGTACTTATATTAACAGTTAAAATCTGAGTAGTTCAGTCGTGCTTTGTCAGAAAGCCCTACTCACGCTCTTCAGAGACGTCTGAAGTGGGAAAGGAGATCCGCCTCAGCTGAGCAGATATACCCTGTGTATTGGCTGAAGGTTTAAACAAGCTTGTAAGGATAAAAAGTTCCCACATTGTGCAAAACCCCTAATTACTAAAACTTTTATTCTTCTCCTTTTGAGAATGCCTGACAACGCGAGTGGTGGTTCGGGTTCGGGGATGACGGATTTGAAAATGCTCTCAGCATTACAGAAAACTGCAGACATGCAGTAACTATAAAATTGTTAAAACACGGCGTACCCGCAACAGGTGGCTGTGTTATCTTCGTGATTGAGGCACAAGAGGTGTTCGGATCAGAGGTATTCTATTCTTGGGTTCATTTCCCGCCTGCAGATCCACAGACTAAATTGTTTCACACATACATTGTAGTTGAACCACCCGAAGAATACATTCCATACGAAGACATTGAAGTCCCGTTAACTTACCAGCAACACAGAAACAGGCTTAAAGGCACCCTCCCACACACAAAATCTGTCGTAAGACTCGGTCCACTCAGCATAGAAGGAGCGACCTGGCCAGTCCTAGCGACATACACTCCACATCCTGAGATAGATACACTACCAGTGGATGAAATCCGTACAATATACAAAGACATAGTCGGGCTATACAGACATATTGTTCCGTTTGTCATGCGAACATTAACAGTTCAACCTGCGAGAAATGCTCCAGTCGGTCCACATCAGACCACACCTACAATTACCCCACAGACACTAAAATCAGTAATGGGGACAATCCCCTCCAAACTGGAGCAAATTCCGTTATGGATAGCACAAAAAATTGCACAGCTAGAAGCAGTATTTCCCCATACGGGTCCGCAGGAAAAACACAGAATGCTAACCATTTGCTTACCAATGGGGATGGTTCCCTCGATTGAGGATTGTACCACTTGGGAAACAATCTGTGCTGCCGTTTATATCAGAATACACAGTACCCCTTCCATAGCAGTCATTCCAGAGGTATTGAAATAAATACAGAATGAGTACGGGGCAGGACCTGCCCTGGACTTGGGGATGAAACTGATGGGTAATGTTGCCCAAGTCTCTGCAATCATGCTTAGCAACATAAAAGGGGAAGCAGCAGCAGTGGCTATCCACCACCGCCTAAGGGAAATAGCTCCTATAAATAAGGAGTGAGCGTTACCAAAAATTATCAAAGAAACCTATGCCGCATTAGGTAGAGATAGTTTGGGAGTCAAACCAGGGAAACCACAAATGGTGGGTAGTCCCGACTAGGACAACTCGAAGCAAGCACCCTCTTCTTCTAAAAAGAAATGGGATAACAAACAATCTAAAAATAACAATACAGAAAAGTCCTCTGAAAAGAGGTATAACCTTAGGAATCGTGATAACATTAGGAAACCTGACAGGTATCAGGACACTGATACACGTTCCTTTCGTTCCTTTCAGGGTTCATCAAAAAACTCTGAGAGGGACGGGTGATCAGAACAAAAGACAGAAGATCGACCAAGACAAAAAGGGAAACACATCGTAATTCAGATTACATTATCAAGCAGGAAGAACAACCTAAAGCAAAGCCTCAATTCAAAAAGAAGAAAGTAGCTGGCTTGAAAATTAGACATGCTCAGGTTACTGAGGACTCAGCTTCTGAACGGGGAATAGGCTCTGACGATGCTAGACAGCGTGTCAGAAGTAACAATAGTCTGCCAGAACCTGAAGGATTTTCTGGTGACAGCAGTATTGAATGAACATATCACGGTTGAAACACCTGATACAAGAGTTAGTGTCCCACATAGACTGTACGAAATTACACTCCAAATAGAGGGGGACATCTCAAGAAAAGTTAACGGTCTCTTTTGTGAGAACTTAACATTTGGATATGACATCCTATTAGCAGAAAAGATTGGCCACCAGAATTTGTGATGGGTTGCCCAAAAGGGGAAAGCGTAATTTTGCCTGCTTTCTCCGACCTCGTTCCAGAATCTTTAAAACATTCATACATGCAAGAGTGGGCACTAGCGCTAGCTCTGGCATTATACCACAACCATGTAGGGAGGGACGTGGAGTATACTCACCACGAAATCCCATTAAAATCTACTCCAAATCCACAGAGACAGTACCCTATTAAAAAACGATGCAAAACGACAAGTCAAAGAAATCTTAGACCAACTTGAATACCAAGGTGTGATTGAGACTTGCACCTCCCCAATGAACAATCCTTTGTTTCCCGTAATGAAACCTGACAACTCATATCGTCTAGTTTTAGATTACCGACATTTAAACACAAACACAATAACATTTGCAGTTCAAAACGCACATAGTGCCGCATTAATGAATAACATTGTGTGGAAGAAATACAAAACGACATTAGATATCTCGAATGGATTCTTCTGCCAAAATATAGCTCCAGAAAGCAGATATTTGACAGCATTTTCTGCCCTAGGCACTCTGTCATTTGCCCCAGGGGTATAAGAACAGCCCGGGACTATTCTCTGCAAGAGTGTCAGAATTATTACAAACATGCGAAGAGGAGGCAGTGTCCTATGTAGATGACATCTATCTGACGGACAATGAATTACTTGAACACTTGTGCAGGGTGAACAACATAATTGTGGGATTTGCTAATTTGGGCTACAAATTTAATTTCCAGAAATTGCTCATCTCAATATCCTATTTTTGGGATATGAGCTATCAAGTGAAGGTAGGAGCCTGGCTGCCAACTTTTAGAAAAGTGCGCGTTGCTCCAACATCCGAAGAGTCTGAAGGGTTTTCAATCTATCTTAAGATTTCTAAATTTTGGCAGAACATACATTCTGTATTACGCAGATAGGGTAAAACCTTTCTACGACTTAATCAGACCTTATTTCACAGCAAATCAATGGACACAGGAACATACAGATATTCTCTGTTCCGTTCAGGCTGACATGATAGCATCAAAACATTTGCACACACGTGTGAATTCTACCAACTTGGTGATCCGGGTGGTCCCGGGTTTATCAGGATATACATACATCACTTTCAATGAGGGTGAGACAGTCCCAATTGCATACAAATCACATTTATTCACAAATGCTGAAATGCGATTTGCGGCCACAGAAAAAATACTGACAGCAGTACAGACTGGTGTAGTGAGAGAAAGAGCACTAGCACAGGGGAAACGCATAATCGTTGTAACCCCGGTACCAACTTTAGAAGCTGTTACCAAAGTGAGCATTCCAAATACAAAAGCACTGCATCCACGATTCATACAATGGGCTAACTCTCTCTGCAACAGATGTAGATTACAAATATGATACTACACTGAAAACACAAGCATTTCTGCAGTACGAACAACAATACCCTCTCCCGAATTAAATCTTGCCTCTAGAGAAATATGAGTACATCCTTTACACTGATGGTTCTGCTCAACCTGCCATTGAAAGTAAACAACAGTATAGCGCAGCATGTGCTATAGTAAAGGGACGTATGCGGGACGGTAAGTTCCATCCCAGCAATACAACTTCACAATCTCTAGGAGATTGCACAGAGCAGCTGGCAGAAGTAAAAGCCCTGACACTAGCACTACAATATATGGATCGGGAATTCCCCACACTGATAGTGTGCGATTCGTTCTACTGTGTGCAGTCTTATAATGAATATCTTCATTACTGGGGCCAGAATGGGTTTAGAGATTCCAAGGGTTGCACAATTAAGCATAAATTGTTAAGGGAACAAGTGGCAAAGCTGAAGGAATGCCTGCCACGGGCTCAAGTTATTCACACCTTGAGTCATCAGCGTGTTGGCGTACACGTTGAAGGGAATTCACTGGCTGATGAAGCCGCCAAGGCGACAGTGCGAACTGCTGCTTTTGCTGCAATCACTCATTCGAGCACGAGGATAGACGGAGACATACTGATAGCTGTCAACGCCTCGAAAAACGGCTCTGCCATGCCAAAGGGCTTTCCACTCAAGTACTCCTATAATTGAGATGCACAAGATACACCGTATGCTCAAATTCCAGGAGTGGGGGATAGAATTAAACCAAACATGGATCGCAGATTAGGTTTGATTCTAGCTGCACACGAGGGTCTGGGCTCCGCACGCGCAGGAGTCACTGCTACAATTTCATTACTGAAGCGGCGATACTGGTGGCCAAGTTTGTCTAAACAAACCAAAGGTTATGTCCTGAAGTGCGACATCTGTCAGCAGATGAAAGGTTCCACCGTAGCACGGCCACCGCAAACACCATTACTCATTTCAGGCAGACCTCTCGCATGCGTCTATTTGGACCACTGCAGCCCCCTAAATTCAGATGGGGCCTACAAGTACATCTTGGTGGCAGTGGATTCATGCTCTAGATTCCTGTTGGTTTGGCCTCAGCGCTCGGCTGACGCCCAAACTGTTATAAAGGATTTGTGAGTCTTCATCGGGACATACGCAATTGGCACGTTACATTCCGACCGTGGCCGTGCGTTTAGCTCACGGGCTTACAAGGAAGCCATGGGAAGTATGGGCGTGGCCTTGCGGTACTCCTCCCCCTACCATCCTGAGGGAAATTTGGTGGTGGAGAGGAAAAACCGGGACCTAAAGCAATCCTTAACAGCAAGGGTATTAGGTGCGGGTGGTAATTGGGTCAATCACCTGTATGGGGTCCAGAGGAAACTTAACAACATGCCAAGAAAATCCTTGGGAGGACGTAGCCCCTATGAGATCCTATTTGGGACAAGAATGTGGGTACCTGACCTCGATTGTGCCAGCACAGTGGCGGATGTAAAACCATTTGAATTAAATGATCGTTTGGCTGTTTTACAGGAACTCAATGAATTCTGGGAATTACAAAGTAACGTCCAAGTAAAACGCACCGCCACTGGGGAAGTGAAACCGGTTCCGGCAAGACCTGCCTGGGTCCTGAAGATTGGGGACCTGATCAGAGAAAAGATCGTGGACAAGAAGGAGTTTGGTCCATCTTACAGAGCACCTGTACCTGTCCTGGCAGTCAAAGGAACAAGAACAGTACTTCTTCCGCCTCTTGCCGGCAAAAAAGAAAGAAGATTCGTCTCCATTGATCAGATCAAACCACACTATGTGGCCGATTCTCAACAGTAGGCCGCGTGGAATCTTGAGTAGCCGCAGATCTCCTCTTGCTACTATACAGGAAGTTCAGATGGAAAGACTACTAACCAGACCCTCCAGCATTTCATGATTTCGCGATCCGGGAAATTATCACAAAATCAGCTGAGGAGGGTGATGACCGCGATATTTATCTTTTCGGCCTCAAAATGCCGTACAACCCTGCAGGACATGCGTTCACAACGTGCATTCTCTGGTGTGTGGCTCTGGCATGCGGCATCAGAGCTGCGCGCGCATCACAGAATGAAGGGAAAGCAATGCTGTAGGAGAGACGAGAAAACGAAAGTAACATTTCAATGGCAAACTCATGTGTTTGAGTGTAAATAAAACTGATCTGGCCACTTTGTCTTCTTTTATTTATTTCACAGAGTCATGTGAGTGACCCCGGCTACAATTGCCCTGTGATTCTGGTCTCCTGAGTAGAAGTGCTCGAGCCCTGGGGAGTATGGAGCAGTGGGGGTGAGTCCAGGGCCCTTTTCATAATTGGGCCTTAATGCCGTTGGCATATTACATTTGATCACAGGGATTCCTACCAGCCCGAGGCTCTGAACAAATCATTTCACCATGCAAGTTAAAATAAAATAAAAGTAAAAAAGAAATTATGAAATGCTGCCAAAAAGGCACAAAATGTATCATTTTTCCCTCTTGATTCATTTTAATTGAGTGAATGCAGTTGACAGCTATCAATATCCGATACTTGAAACACCATGTCCTCTGGCTACACGGCTTCGAGGAGCTACTCTCCGTTCCAAGTTTTTACTTTTGGGAAAGATCTTGTTTCTCATGCGCTATATTTATATTTAACCTACAGTGCCCTCCCACACGTTTTCATTTGAACAGCTTTGCATGATTACCATTAGCATACATGTGGGTAAATATATATATATTTGTGCTGCTACATATACAGTAAATTAAATGTACATTTTGTTTTGTTGTAAAATGTGGCAGTCGATCCCGCTATGTCCTGCTGAAGTGTGTGATTTGTAAAATACCGAAAGACAAGACAGGTCAATCTGTGAAATGAGCTGCACATGTGGTCAATATTAATGAAAGTGGCTTTGTAGTAAGTGAAGACAGCCAGGCATTAATCAAAGTGACATTCTGACACCCCCTTTGTTGGTGGTACATGGATGGTTAACAGTCCTAATAGTGGATAACATCACAACGAGTCTCCATTTTCAAACCAGACCTGATCAAACAAAGCAACACTGAGGACCTCATTGTTGGTGGTACATGAATGGTTAACAGCCCTAGTAGTGGATGATTTCACAATGAGTCGCGATTGGCGAATCAGACTTGATCAAATAAAGCAACATTCTGATGACCTCATTGTTGGTGCATCAATGGTTACTGGATCAAGTTGTGGGTGATGTCATAATGGGTCTCTCTTGTGGATCCAGATCTGATCAAACAAAGCAACAACGATTACCTCATTGTTGGTGGTACATGAATGATTATCAGACCAAGAATTGGATGGCATAATTATGTGTCTCCCTTGTCGAACCAGATCTGATCAGACAAAGCCACACTCCGATGTCCTTGTTGTTGGTGATTCATGATTGGTTACGGAACAATCTAGTGAATGATGCCATGATGGGTTTCAAAACTAACTCTGACGCCATCATACAAAGCAACATTCTTTTATCCTTGTTAATGAGGATACATGACTGATAAACAGAACCTCTAGTGAAAGATGTCAGTGGGATTCCAATGTCCAACTAGGGCTCTTCAAATATCATGACAGTAAGAGGCCAGGTGAAGAAGAGGTGGAAGGGTAATCTAGGGTAATCGCAGGGCAGCTGCTGGAAAACCCTGAGTTTGGCTTTTGACATAGTGGGGATACCAAAACAGTGCCCTACAGCAGATGGCTCTGGGACTTGGAACCGCTAGCCCCGAGACAGCACATTGCCACAAAAAACAGGATGACTAGCAACCCTGTGCTATTGTGCTTGGCTTAACCTATGATCCAGAATGTTACCACAAAGGAAAATATAGCAAACAAACACTCTCAGAAACTTTAAACATACCTATGTCAAAGTGGAATACTCTGCTAAACCAGTTTTCGTTGATTTAAGGTTGAAAAGATATGATTACGAGTAAAATAAAGTGCTGCAATAATGCTGCAAAATTTCCATATTTGTGCTGCAAAATTTCTATTTTTGTGCCGCAAAATTTGCAAATCTATGCTGCAATATCCTGGGAGGGGTCTGAATAACGTTTCAAGACTCCCCTGCGCAAAATGCAGGAGTATCGAATGACGGAGTACGAATTACACCAGTTGAAATTGAACATCGAAATACAACTGAAATGCAAATTGCAATTTGGCCCAATAATGACATCTACATCAATGTGCCTTCACAAGAGACACCTGCCAGTTCTAAAACCCCATGCAGAGCTAACAAAGATAGATTGAACTGCATCTGGCTACTTCATCAACTTCAATGACTTTTCTTCAGATCCAAGTGAACCTGAGCAAACGCCACCCATTTCCATAAAAGAAAGATTTCGACAATTCTATGTCTGGCTAAAAAAGACTTACTTTGTGTCCCCTTGGTTGCATCTTTGGTTTGCATTAGAAATCATGTTCCTGTTAATTTGGATTGGTATAATAACTGTCTTTTTCCTACTACTGAATGGACATTACCTCCTACACCACTCTACAATACAAGCTGTGAACTTGTTCTTGAAACCACATACGCCATCACACCGTGAACAGAGAGACCTGTCCCTAGTGAACATTACAGCAGTTCCAGTACCTGATGGTATAGTTTGGGATAGGGTTTCATATGATGTATTTGGTCCTACTGAACATTTAAAAATTCCACATGTATTGAAAATTTCATTGAATGATTTCATTACCTCGAGTACACTCTCTGATGATTGGGACATTGAAACTGTAAATACTATGCTCTCAGATTTAGACCACTCTGCTGCGTTTTCTTACAGGGAATTGTATGAAGATACACCTGATTTTGATACCATGTATTGTTACCAACATTATGGTCATCACTTTTTGCACAAAGCAAGTGTTCCACGCACTGTTAACACTTACCATCAATGGGAGCATTGCCCGACACGCCGAAAGGTAGTTCTGCCACATTTGCACAGAAATGTGCATACTTTTCAGGGTTCAATACATCAGACCCAACGTCATTCTACTATAAGCTTGTGCAAACGAATACAACTGCGAAGAAAATGATGCTGACAAACACCAAGCTTATATATTCAGCACCTTTTATCTCCCAACTGTCTATACAAGGTTTCGACTATTGGAGGGACACGATAGACACAAAATCCAACTGGGGGACAAAAGAATGGCAGGTTCAGGGATCAGAGGCTTTATTTAGAGCCTGCCTCATACCATTACAGATAATATTCCTGAACAGAACAGTGCAACAGACTACCTGTTACGGGTTTGCAAAAATAAAAGACCTGAAAACACCACGCATTCCCTCGCCCACACCTATTGAAAGTATATCAAATGATACACTGATAAGTGAGGATGTACTGGGTACAAAGATACAAAATGGTACGTACAATTTATCAGCTCCCAATTGGAAGGGATGGTTGGTTTGGCCGATCGACACAAATAGGTGTCAATCAAGATTCAGGGGTACCACCGGAGGGTTTAGTATCCATAGGCCTGACCCACGCTATGTACACACAGACGACCCAGGGGTAGTGACTTCTTATAATGTTGGGAAATTATGCCTAGAATGGCTAAATACCTCAACACTATTACAGGTGAAACAACACTTGTCCCTTCTGTCTGATAACATGGATTTTAGGGATTTCTTGCTAGGTCCCAAGAAACCGTGTAAAAAACACTTCTTATATGCCATCTACAATGAACTGTGGAAAGTCTCCCAACAGGAAACTGCTGAGAGATTACGTGAGATTGAAGGAATTAACCTAGAAAAGGCCTTAGTTGTGGTAGACAATGGAATGACCACACTTGCTTCACGTATTTATTTACTGGGGAACATTGTGTCCTCAGCAATTGACATAATGGAACAAGATTTGTCTATTCTACAACATGGGCAATCTCAATTGCGCTCCATTATGCTTTTAAACTGGACGCTACAATTGCGTTCTGGCCACGTGCCATGGCGGTACATTCACGGCACAAATCTGTTTTCGGCTTATAATCTGACCAACAGACAATTGACTATGGCACGCAGAGATGCAAAGTACACCATGCTGCCCATTGAAAAAGTAGAGAAGTTACCTTTTATAGTAGCAGAGTCACCGTCTACAGAATGGTTAATTCATGGCTATATCACACTGCCAATCACGACATTCCAGTTCCAATACTGCCTTAGATACCACCAGGTAGGCAAGTATGAAGTGTTGGGTGAAGGGTACATACAGGAAACCTGGGAGTTGCCATACAGCTATAGGTGTAGAAATAAGTACACTGAAGTTTTTTTTAAGTGGTACAGACTGTGAGAAGGCTTTAAGTGGGTCTTTAGTGTGCAAGGAGGTCTCGCTTCACGGAGCGTGTAATGCTTCAATAGCGAACTTATCTTGCTACTTGAAAGGCTCCCCAGCTGCCGTGATTCATCCAGCTTTCGAGTTACTCTCGAATGGAAGTTATTTAATGCTGAATGATCAAGGCTGTTGCGGGATGGCATCAGGCATCGCATATCTAGTCACAGTAAACTCCAGGGTTGTTTGTTGTAAGCAAGTATTGTTTCCCCCAGCTCACATAGTTAGTGAGGCACCACTGTGGCCTTCATTTAATGTTTCCAGTGTAAGGTTTGATTCTCTGAGTAGACTGAAAGCCATGTTGTTTCAACAAAATGTAGCCTTAACTTCAGCCCAAGAGACTTATGATCACCAGGTTGCAAGGTCTTCGGCAGAGATACAGGCCCTGGTCCTTACGAACTTCCCAATCCATTTTGGAGAAATGGTTCATCGTATCTTTAACATGTCTGATACAAAGGGGATCGTACACTTATTTAGGCGTATTGGATCAGGTCTATTAACCACCTGTCAGACCATCTTTGGAGTAATTCCAGCTTTCATACACTCCGTGCTTGGAAGCATTTTTGGAGGGCTTCCTCTGGTCCTGCTATCAGTGGCAGGCAGCCTGATTTTAATCCTCTTGCTTCGCAATGGACGTCTCAATCCCTCAAGATATGGAGAGAACACTGCTGGAACGACGTTGTCGTCAGTGTATGGTGTTCTACCTGGGTACACCACGGCTTCGAGCGCTGAGTGAGCATTGGTTCCTGTCTTTTAGACCAGTCTGGCTAGACTGTGTCCTGCCTGTGTTCCGCTGCCTCTTCTGCGGATTTGGATGCGTGTTGGACCTGTGTCTGACACTTCCATCGGCTGCGCCACTGGACATAGATGTGCTCCTGGAGCCCTTGCAGGCCCACGTGTACAGTTGTCCACAGCGTATTCCCATGTTGATGACGGCATTTCTAGAGACTCCAAGGGATGCTTCCGCTCCTATTGGAAGGGAAATCTGCTCTGCTCGAGAGGTACAGGCATCGGTTCCAGGCGTGCAGGCATCTAATTCTTCCCCGGTGGCTGCTGTGGGAACCAGAGATGATCATCTTTGCTCACTCAACATGATATTGGAAGTGCTGGAGGGATTGCCACCTGCTTATGCAATGTTCAGCGATGTTGAGTCTTCAGCACGGAATTCATAAACAATCTGGCCTTCCCTGTGCTGGGAACTATTCGACAATTTTTAAAACATTTACCAAATTGATGGTCTAAACTGACTTTGTTTTATTTTTCTCCTTCTCTGCTCTATCTGAGCATAATGGCTGTCAAGGTGCTCAGTGTAATAATAACCGCATAAACAAGTTTAGAGGACCTTTTGAACGCTTTTAGGGAAAATGTTTTTTTTTAATGGACATTTTTATTGGCTTTTAAAGTGCTTTTTAGTATTTTAATTATAAATGATTTTTATGCTTTTTATGGCCTTAGCTTTATTATTACCTAGCTGACCCTGTTGACCTTTTGATGAGGAGTGGGTGTCATGTCCTTTAGGCTAGTCCTGTCATGTATGCCCCCTTTTACATACATTGTCCCATCCACACGACTATTAACAGTTCTGAATAGGTGACCTTTTACCTAGTAGTTTGCTCATGTCTCTTCGACACCAAGCTCTTAGCATTTTATCATAATCTCTGTACCTGACGTACATAAACATGTCCTCAGGCATTGCATAATTATTCTGTATAAGGGTCACCACTTTTTTCATCCTTGGCCAACAGGCCCGCTGTGCATGATCGCATTGTTTGGAAAAACATTTATGATTGTTTTCAAAACATATTGATTCTATAAGAAACCCTGGACTGACCACTCTAGTATATAAGACCCTTAGTCCACCCTGCAAATTAGAGGAGAATTCCTTCCACGCTGACATAGGGTCCTGCATGCTGAATCTTCGACACGCAGCAGTCTGATTTCCCTTGCGGGGTGTCATCCTCGGAGCAGAGACGGGGTCCTTCATTCTCTACCATCAGGTGAGGGTGTTGTTTCTTCCCTAGGGGATTCTTGGTTATATACATATATATCTATACACAGATACATGCTACACCTACATATCTAGGCTAGGTACATTTAGGCAAATTACGTAGGGCGCGCATTATATGAGTAGGCAAGTGCTACTGTCTTATCTGAACTGTATATGTTCATCTTCTTAGCACTATGGTAGAAATGTATCTACTGTTTACTATATTGGTACTTGCGATTTCTTTCGTATGCTTCTGTCTCCTGATTGTCGCAGCAAATATGTTTTACACAAGACTGACGCTGGACCAATAAATACTCATTGAAAATGTCCGAACCGCCATCCTGTGTATTTTCTGAGAATAAGTAAGCACGAGTGACTGAGCGAAAAGTACTGTACTGTTTTCCACGATCCCTGAGGAATCGGGGTTGTCATGTTCAGTGGTTGCCAGAAACTACCTACACCACTGTAAGATACAGGGGGGTGGTAGTGGCACTGTAGAGCTAGCTGGTCTAACGGCTGACATATCCTGTGGGGGTATCTGGAAGCGGTTTGGACACCAATCCCTCAGTTTAGGTCATCCAAAACGCGCAGGTCCTGGTGATTCCTAGGAACTACACGACAATACTGTGCCTTCAAGAGAATCTATCTGTGAAACCTAAAACTGTTGGCCAAGGTAAGAGAATGGGGAAAAGGAAGACTGCCATGCCTGCCGTTAAAGAACGTCCACTGGCTGCAACAATCACGAGTTTTTTTACCACAGCAGTGGGGGCAATTAATAGTGAAATTGAGTGTGTGGAGGAAAGACTGGGGGCTACGAAGAAAGCTCTGCAAGCCAGCCCCATGGGCGAAGGACTTTGGGGCCGATTCCGATCTTGGTCGGAGGCGCACCCAACACTATTCGGCCGGGAAAAAAGCCAGGCGAATGCCTGTTTCCCGACCGATTCGCACATTCTTCCGAACGAGCAAGTACGATGCGCACAACTGCATAGATTCCGACCCAGTCGTACTCACCCAATCCAGGTCCTGTTCACCGACCGAGCCGGATCCGTAAACGCAGAATCGAGTCGCACGGAAGCCAAAATGCAGCCCCGTCCGGCCGGACAAGTACGATGCGCTTTCCGACGCGCCGAACCCGTCGCTACGCACGGCACGTCAAAGCATCCGGGAGAGGCGCACATAAGCTCCGATTCGCGCCACAACACGATCCACGGCTACGAGACGAACACGCCAGCGACGAGGACGAGGCGAAGCAAAGAGAAAGACGAACGAGACGAACCAACTATGAATCCCATCGTGCCGATCCTACCAATACTCTACATCTACTACCGGAACAGGCACGGACGCGTACGGCGCAGAAGGTAAGTCAGACACCAAGCACAAAAACAAACTACACGTACCCGACATATCACACACACACAGAGGGATGCAGAAATTACTTACACCAGCAACAGCAGCACCATAGGGGCGGGATGGCCATCACCAATGCCACATATACACATAGGGGCCTGGATGCCCACCACCACTACCACCCCTACTCAGGGGGTGCCAGATGCCTGTCACTACTCCCACCTCTACCCAGGGGTGCCGGATGCCTACCACTACTACCACCCCTACCCAGGGGTGCCGGATGCCTACCACTACCACCACCCTTACCCAGGGGGTGCCAGATGCCTACCACTACTACCACCCTTACCCAGGGGTGCCAGATGCCTACCACTACTACCACCCTCCCCAGGGGTGCCGGATGCCTACCACTACTACCACCTCTACCCATGGGGGCTGGATGCCTGTCACCACTACCACCTCTACCCATGGGGGCTGGATGCCTGTCACTACTACCACCTCTACCCATGGGGGCTGGATGCCTGTCACTACTCCCACCTCTACCCAGGGGGTGCCAGATGCCTACCACTACTACCACCCTTACCCAGGGGGTGCCGGATGCCTACCACTACTACCACCCTCACCCAGGGGGTGCCAGATGCCTACCACTACTACCACCCCTCCCCAGGGGGTGCCAGATGCCTACCACTACTACCACCCCTACCCAGGGGGTGCCGGATGCCTACCACTACTACCACCTCTATCCATGGGGGGCTGGATGCCTGTCACTACTCCCACCTCTACCCAGGGGGTGCCAGATGCCTACCACTACTACCACCCCTCCCCAGGGGGTGCCAGATGCCTACCACTACTACCACCCCTACCCAGGGGGTGCCAGATGCCTACCACTACTACCACCTCTACCCATGGGGGGCTGGAAGCCTGTCACCACTACCACCTCTACCCATGGGGGGCTGGATGCCTGTCACTACTCTCACCTCTACCCAGGGGGTGCCAGATGCCTACCACTACCACCACCCCTACCCAGGGGTGCCAGATGCCTACCACTACTACCACCCCTACCCAGGGGGTGCCAGATGCCTACCACTACCACCACCCTTACCCAGGGGGTGCCAGATGCCTACCACTACTACCACCCTTACCCAGGGGTGCCAGATGCCTACCACTACTACCACCCCTCCCCAGGGGTGCCGGATGCCTACCACTACTACCACCTCTACCCATGGGGGGCTGGATGCCTGTCACCACTACCACCTCTACCCATGGGGGCTGGATGCCTGTCACTACTACCACCTCTACCCATGGGGGCTGGATGCCTGTCACTACTCCCACCTCTACCCAGGGGGTGCCAGATGCCTACCACTACTACCACCCTTACCCAGGGGGTGCCAGATGCCTACCACTACTACCACCCTCACCCAGGGGGTGCCAGATGCCTACCACTACTACCACCCCTCCCCAGGGGGTGCCAGATGCCTACCACTACTACCACCCCACCCAGGGGGTGCCAGATGCCTACAACTACTACCACCCCCACTCACAGGATGGCTAATACATGACACAACAAGCACACACCAACATAAACAATGCAACATAAAGACATCCCCCCAACACCATGACAAGCGTGTGTAGACTGTGTCAAATGGCTACAACACTGAACATGACTTTGAACATACAATGTGACCCCCTATCACATGTGCCACACATAAAGGTGTGTGGCCCCCACAATGCAAGCAGACCATGACCACTGTGGCAATGGGGTCCAACCCCCATCATCACAGTGACCAAAATGTAAGTGTGGGGCCCATAGCTGAAGCACATCTTGAACATTGTGGCAATGGGGTACAAACCCCCATCATCACAGTGACCAAAAGGTAAGTGTGGGGCCCATAGCTGAAGCACATCTTGAACATTGTGGCAATGGGGTTCAAACCCCCATCATCACAGTGACCAAAATGTAAGTGTTGACATTGAAAAAGCTGCAACTGCCAAACTGCATGGATGATTCCTGGTCACAGAACAACAAACACATCAGTGGCAAAGTAGTGCTTGTGTCCCATAGCAACATAGATTGGGGGAGGCAAACACTGCAGTGCAAATAAGACATACCTTTGGCCATGTGCAGACAAACATCACCCATGGGGGCTGACACTGTCAACATTCATCAATGACCCAATGACAGAAGTGACCATGACAATGCAGACCCACATATTTGCACCAATGGGCACACAAATGCAGATACCCTGTGGAGACTGTAGATGTGAGGTGAACAGATACCATACCATGGCAGCAATGGGACACACAAACAATGATCATTGTGCTGACTGATGACCTAGGAGTCCCAGGGACAGCAGGGGAAACCCACCAAACAACATACAGCCAATGGCACACTAAAGACATGCTAATGCAGTGGTGCAGATGCACAAACACAAACAGGCAGACCCACACTGCACATCAAACACAACAGGTGAGGGGGGGGGGATGCCAGTGTCCCCAGGCAACCACACAACACATGATGAGGCCTGAATACCAATTACACAGATGTGCATACAGTGCCACACAAAGGTAACTCATGGATCCAAATCCCCTATGTGGGCAATCAGGCATTGTTAGATGAGAGGGAGCACTAATCACACATGTCACACAAGCATGTAGGAACAGCAACTGACACAGCAAGACACAGAGACACCACAGCACTACCCCCAGGGTCCCCACAATGTGGTGACCCTGGCCTGCATTACAATCCCACTGTGATGACAAAGCTAGATGTCGTTCACACTGTGAACCACAGTCATGTGTCCTGAGCAACAAACTACCATCACACCTACACAAGCACAAATCAATCAGCACGGCCAGTAAGCCAAGGCCAACATGGAGGCAGGGGTCTAGCCATGCAACAACTCTCATCTGCACACACTCAACACCACACACCTCGACCTCCAACAATGTGCAGCAGTGAAGCACACATGCACTGGTGACATGGCACATGCACCCATGACAATCCCATGGGTGGTGGTGGGAACCAAGGTGCAGAAACACATCACACATGGCCACTCAACAAGACCCTTGAATGTCTGACACACTGCACACTACACTGTACATGGACATGACGGCAAAACCACACCAACCAATGGGACCCCAGCCACAGTCCCACACCAATGAAGAAGCCAAGGTCACCCACAAAGAACACACATAGACAACTACCAACATTGCAGCCCTGACCCTGAGGAGTGCCAGCAGTCACTCACACAACGTGTCACAATCACTGAAAGCTAACACAAACTGGAAATCACATGACAGGTGTAAACAACAAGTGCCAAGGGGAATCCTGACTGTGACCCATCTGCGTCTGCCCACAAACTCAGCCCTCACAGCCAACACACCTATGGGTGACACCCTGATGACCAGTAATGTGCCATGCACCCACATCACAGAGAACCCAGGGAGAAGACTTTGGGGGAACATAGGTCAACACAGCAAGCATCACAAACAGGAACACCACTAGGGATCCCAGCATGCACAGCAAAATGGAAGTAAACACACAGACATGCTCATACAACACACACCTTGGGCGCAGGCGATGTCACAGGAGTACACACTGCCATGAGGGGACTCCACTCCTGTGTGAGGAAAGCTGTGCCCTATGTTGCCACAGTAGGGCTCCATCATGTCAGCAGAACACTTGGTCACACAGTCAACAATTTGCACCAAATGAAGGCTCCCGTCACATCAGCATGGTCATGGGAGTGTCAACGAAATCATCAGCACAGATCCAACACACATGTATAGCAAGTTGCACTGACATCACAGATGAGTCCTTCCCCATTGATGCCCAAACCTGCATGTCCAGTGGAGATGGCCACACGGTCAGGGAAGTAGAATAATTGAACAATGGCAAGCACAACAGATGTGCAGGGGTGGAAGTCACAGATGTGACATTGCTAATGTAAGTAGGAAATCCCATTGCCAAATATGGAAAATATGACACCCTCAGATGCTGCTAAGGATGACATGGATACACCACAGGATAGGACACATTCCCCCTGGACCCCATGGGTTCCTGAACAGTAACACTTCATTTTCATGAGACCAAATATCACCATCACTGCAGCAAGGGCATGGTTAGCATCATCAACATCATGTACATCAGAAGCAAAAGCACTAGAGAACAGAAAGTCGCTTTATTCAGCATATGTGGGTTCAAAAGTTGAAGTCCAGTAAAAAGAAACAAAGGCCAATGGCCAGTCCATCCTGAAAGTCTAAACAGGGTGACAGTGGCAGATGTCACCCTACGCATGCCTGCACTGATAAAAACCAGGGACAATCCCCTCGGAGGGGTATACGGGGGCAGGCCAGGCACCGCAGGGACAGGATCAGGGCTCACCAGAAGGAGGCAGGGAAGGGGTGGTGGGTGCTGAAGAGCCACTGACAACTGCAGTGGAGGTGTCTGACATGGTGTGTGCTGGCACAACTGGGGTGCATGACACTGATGGTGTGGGTGCCGGCACGACTGCAGTGGACCGTGCAGATGGAGTGGACAGGTCCCCCACTGCAGTGCCCAAGTCAGACAGGGTGGTAGTGGACTCCACTGCAGTGCCTAGCTCCAGGGGAGGAGAATGGGGATCAGGTAAGGTGGGCAGGACAGAGGGGGAGGACACCGTCTCCACACCAGTGGCACAGACAAGCGCAGCGGGGGTGTGGGGCCGGAAGAGCAAGTGGCAGGGGGAGAAGGCCGGATCTTTTGGGGATGGTGTATCTGTGGGTGGGGGAACCTGGGGCAGGGTGTGGTGGTGGCACCTGTGGAGTGGGGGCCTGAGGGATGGAGGAAGGAGACTTGGTGCCTGAGCTGCAGGGCGGCGGCGGGGTCTTGCTCTTCCGGGTCCGGGGGACTTGCGGATGGGGGCGTCAGTCGGTCTGCTCCTGGGGAGGGTGTCCGGGGGCGAGGGGCACTCCGCTCCGTGTGGGTGGGCTTCCTCTTCCCCCTGAATGCTGGATCAGCTGGATCTGAGGGGAAGAGGCCGAGGTCACTGAGGAAGAGCCGCTGTGTCTGTGGGGTTGCAGATGAGGCAAGGGAGGGGGCTTTGGAGGGAGAGGCAACTGAGGACTGTGCAGTGCTCGTGGATGTATGTGTGTGTGCCTCGGCCCCATCCCCTGTGAGTGTGGTTTCAGTCCCCTGACTGTGCGTGCGTGTGCGTCTTGTTTGTGGTGTGTGTGTCTGTGTGCTGCTCGTGTCTGTGCTGGTGTGTGCCTGTGCCGGTGTGTGTGTGCTTGGGACAGGTAAGGTGCTGGGGAGTGTGGATGGGGCAGAGGCAGGAGGGGTGAGGGACTGTTGGAGGAGGGACACTGCTGCCGTCAGGGAGGAGTCCATGGACCTATTGCCCCTCTGTAGGGCAGACATGCCCGATGAGATGCCCTCCATGAACGACACCAGCTGAGTCAACAGAGTGGTGTGTGCATGGAGGACACTCAGCATCGCTGTCTGCCCTACATGGAGCTGGCGAAGGAGGTACACAGACTCCTCACTCAGGGCAGCAGGGGACACAGGGGCAGGGGTGCGGTGCCTGGCCCGAAGGAGACACGCTCCCGAACATGGGAGCCTCCACGGACCTCGGGAATGGGAGCCGATGGGAGGGCGGTGGTGGTGGTGGTGTGGTGGTGGTGGTGGTGGTGGCGGGGACAGCAACACTAGCTGGGGTGTGGTGGCTGCTGACACCCGCATCCACAAGGGAGTCATCCTCTGAGCTGCTGTGGTCCTCAGCTGAGGTGGATGGTGCTGAGGACTCCTCTGTGTGGCTCCCCTCGCCCTCCGTGCCACTGGGTCCCTCCGACCACTCCTCGGCTGCTGACCCAGTCTGGCTCTGCGGCTCCTCCTGGTCCATGGAGCTGTCCCCTCCTGTGGCTGTGGATGTATCTGCAAACAATAGGGTAAAAGACAGACATCAGTCACCTGCACCGAACGCACACACCACAGTAAGTACAGCACATTACAGTGCAAGCCCTGGCATCCTTAGTTGAACATTGCCAAAAGTGCCCAAACAGAATAGGAGTAGCCAATTGTCAGTCTGATGGTCAACCATGGCACTCACATCCCTCCTGGCCTTACACACATCTGTCTGGTGTCTGTTGGATAGCAATACCCCAGTGTGGACACATGCACCACCTACACAGTAGTTGGACAGTGCAGAAAACACAGTGAAGCATGTGAACATGCACACATCACAACTCTTGCCACTGAGTCAGTACAGGTGTCCGGATGAAAGGGATGCCCAGAGTCAAATATGAAATGCATGTGATGCATACCAGCGACAGACACCATGATGCACCCATGTCCTGATAGCCATTGCCACAATGGTGTGCATGTAGCACATGTCACTCCCCTGCAGGAACACTCATAGGAAGTTACATGCCATTGCACAGGCATGCCTGCTAAGTCATACATCACTGTCTCCAGTCACATGGGCAGGGCAGCCAGACAACAACAGTCTGCACTGTGTCACAATAGTAGGTCATGGGGAATGCAAGTCCTGGAGCTGAACAAGTGCACATGTACATCCCCCACACACCACATCATCTGAACCCTTATCTGTCCACGTCATACCGATTGGACATATGGGAGACCTGTAACACAACCCTCTGAACCTGAGCACCTCACAATCTGCTGTGAATGGGAAACAGCTGCCTGAACTTCACATTCGCATACCCCAGTCTGCACGGTCAGGTGATCAAACACCTATGTGTCACCCAAGTATCGTCTACTATGGTCACATCTCCGGTGGCATGCTGAGCCCCAACTGAGAGACACCCCAGCAGTCATGACAAGGAAGCCACAGCACACTGACACAGAGGCAGACACCTGAGGGGACATATCACTGAGCACAACGTGTCAGCTGATACACGGGAGTGGGAGTACAGAGTGTATTGTATGGGCTGGAGTAGGCATGACTGTCCCGCCCCACATGAATGAGGGATGATCCCTGGACAGTAGGCAGCTGGCTGAGTATGTGTGACACACGTAATATACACACTCCTGGGGCCCAAGCATTGTTCCCACCCGCAGCATGGGTGTGTGCCAGATACCCCAGGCACATGTGGTGGATCAGCTCAGCAATTGGACCACATATCAAAGTAACACGCAGATTACATGTCAGAACACAGGCATTGTGTAAGCAAAGGACCCACCCATGATGCCCACCACAGAGTTAGGGGAACAGATGCTGTCCCCCACCTTGAGTCAAGCAAACTGCAAGGACACAGTACCCAAGTGACACAATTCCCTGACTGCATGGGCCACACCTGGGTATCAGATGAGGAGTGGGCAGTGCACAATCGAGGGACATGGATCCTGGACCACATGACTGATGTACTGTGGAAGTTCAACCAGGCCAGAGGAGGGCACATAGCATGGCAGACAAAGTTCACAATGCAGTCATGGACTCACCCCCTCCTTGCTGCTCTCTATCCTTCAGCTGCCCATCCAGATCAGGGAAGACCACCACCAGGATCCTGAGCATGTGGGGGGTCAGGGTCCGGTGTCCGCCCCTCCTGCGAGGAGGCGACAGCTTCACTTGGACCCGTGCGATCCTCCGGGTCCAGCCCCGAAGGTCCTGCCACCTCTTCTGGCAGTTGCGGATCCGGCGCTTGTAGTCCCCCACGGATCTCACTGCCCGGACGATGGTCAGCCATATCTTCTGCTTCTGGTGGGCATCAACCTGTGAGGAAGACAAAGTGAGAATTCCATTACTACACATGCAACATATCCGTGCATTACACAGTTGGATATACATGTCTCAATCACAGGGGCACATGATGTACACAGGCAGTGCAACGATGGCTATGGACAGTATGCCAGCAGTTACTACATGGTATCATTGCCTGGGAAGTAAAACCTTGTTTAAATGCACTGTCACTGCACTATACTTGTTCAGTGCATGTAACCACACACTATGCGGGGTGACAACTACTCAGTGAGCCTGCTAGCCAGTGGCGTGCAGACTGTTAGCCTTGCTAGTCAGACAACATGCACATTTAGTAAGGCAGTGGACAGCACACTCACCTGCTCCCCTGCTTTCCCATACAGCTTGCTGTACTGTGGAAGGAAGCTGTCCAGCAGGGCCTGGTTCTCCTCAGTGCTGAAGGCTGGGGCTCTCTCCACAGTACGTGCCATTGCAGGGTCCAGAGGGTGCAGATACAGCAGCAGTGGTGGTGGCAGATGTCGTCCAGGAGCATGTAGTGCAGGCAAGTGAGCTCTCAGGGGAACAGCCAGCCATATATGTGTGCTGCAGGGGCAGATACTATCCCATGTGTCCAAAGTGATAGGTCCAAGTCTTTAGCATCTTCTGAATCTGGCCAATCCATGGAATTGCACCACTTACACACGCCCACAGCGTCCTTCAAAAGTTCAACTTCATGACACCCATGAATTTGCAACATTGTTGTGGGTGACTAACTGAATTTCCAGCATCAGACTCGTTCAAGATTTGAAAACGCGTCCGTTGCCAGGCCAGGCCATAGCCAATGGATGCGCACCGATCGGTCCATTGCTGTTCAACGCGTATTGTGGATACAACGCGTACCCGCTCACATTGAATGCAATGGGCCGGCCGGGCACACCGATCGGTCCATTGCTGTTCAACGCGTCCCTGTACAAGTCACTGGCATATGTCACCATGCCTGTCACAGGTGAATATATGCCAGCAACATATACTTCCCAGGGAGTGAGGGGCACACCTACAACACCACACCCTGTCCACCATGTATCCTGAGGCATGTAAGGCTGCATTACCTATTCCGTGTATGGGGATGAACATGTTGTTCTGTAGGTGGCACTTGGGGGCAGCCACTCCCATGCTGTGCACGTGTTCATGGGGACAGAATCCTTGGTGTTTCATGTACATGACCACTGTGATGTGCAACTGTTCATTTCTGTGCATGTGGCATGGTCACATTTCACGGTGGTGTATGTGTATGTCATGTCACATACCCCCTGAGTCCCATGTGTGACGGTATGTACGTCCCAGGGTGACCCATTGCCACAATGGTGATGGTCCTCCACAGTCTGTGTGCATGTTGTGTTTGCAATGTCTCTGAATCCATGTGCACAATGGGAGACAGTCTCCACATCCACGTTGTTTGTGCATGGACTTTGATGTTGTACGTGTGTGTGTCACAGACGTCCATGTCTGTCCTGCAGAGGCAACAGGGACCACTACCTGTGGGGTCATGGTTGTTTTGCTGTGGTGTATTCATGATACACCATGTCATGCCAGAGTCCATGTAGCAATACAGGGTCCCTGGGAATCTACCTGTCGTTGAGCTGTGATGCCTGGGGCACATCTGTCCTCACATGTCACTGTGGGGTGTGTTTGGAACGTGGCAGCAGGAGATGGGAACTGTGACACGGCCTCATGATATCCCATGGCACAACCTGGGACTTGTTGATGCCACTTGTTGAACTGTGATGTTAGATGTTGGCCATGCATGTGCCATACATGTCCTTACGGAACTGCACACATCATGTACTTGTGACTCATAATGATGTATCATGTGATATTGAGTATGGTCAATGCCACATATGTGGGGTGACTGACAATCTTTCTTTCTTCACCTATGCACTGCAGGGCACCAGCTGTCCATAGACCATTCCCTGACCTTGCAACCATGGTGGAACGGGACTGCATCCGACGGTACCGCTTCACCAGGCCGCTGATTGAGGTGTTGACGGTGCGATTGGCCCCACATTTGCAAGCTGGCCAGACTTACCCTACAGCGCTGACCCCCAAGGTGAAGGTGATGGCAGCCCTACACTTCTTTGCCACCGGTACCTTTCAACACACTGTGGCGACTGCTGGTGGGATGTCACAGACCATGTTCAGCCGTGTGCTCCGCGATGTTTTGGAGGCAATGTTGATTTACCTGAACCAGTACATCTATTTCCCTAGACTCCAACAACTCACTGACGTGAAGAGTGACTTCTATGCCCTGGGGAGGATGCCGCATGTCATTGGCTCCATTGATGGGACACATGTTGCTTTGGTACCACCACAGGCCCAAGAGCAGGCATACAGGAACCGCAAACACTACCACTCGGTCAATGCACTGGTGGTATGTCTTGCAGATATGAGCATCTCACACGTCTGTGCCCGTTTCCCCGGTTCTGCACACAATGCCTACGTGATGAGGAGTAGTCGCATCCCGAGGATGATGTCACAGATGCGGAACCAGCGTGCCTGGCTTGTTGGTGTGTACTGACTTAGTGCCATTGTGTGTGTTCTGCAATGTAGTGTTCCACCCTCTTTTCAAACTCAGCTAATGTGCAATTGTCTGTATGTAGGTGACTCCGGATACCCCAACATGCCGTGGTTGCTGACGCCCCTCAGGAACCCTGTGACACCAGGCCAGATGCGCTACAATGAGGCACATGGTCGGACCAGGAGAGTGATTGAGCGGACCTTTGGTCTCCTGAAGAGCCGCTTCCGCTGCCTGGACAAGACAGGAGGGGCCCTCCCATATGCCCCAGCAAAGGTGTGCAAGATTGTCATCGTCTGCTGCATGCTACACAACCTGGCAGTGCGGAAGGAGTTGCCTCTCATCCTGGATGACGATGACCAACATCCGCCACCTGTGGAGGATCCTGGCCTGGACCACGATGCCAGTGATGATGATGATGATGATGATGATGATGATGATGATGATGGTGATGTCCGTACACAGCTCATCACCAACTTCTTCAGCTGAATATGAGTATCCAGAGATGTCATGTCAATGATGTGAGTATGCATGATATGTGTTGGTGGTGCTCTGGTGCTGTTTGAGTGTGTCCATGTGCTACATGACTGTATGCGTGTAGCGATGTGTCCTTACAGGTAGTCTGTACTCCCCAACAGTGTTGACATGCTAACTTGGTTCTGGGTGGGTATCTTGTGACATGTATTGGGCATGAGTATTGCAGTTCTGTCCTGTTCTTCAGTGCTTTTGACTGTGTTTCATTTCTGTCCTTCACAGGGTACTTTCAGAGTGGTTTGGTCAACTGTGATCCCCAACACCGTGATTGGACTTCCAGGGTGGTAGCTGTCGTGTCCCTACAGGTGATGTGCGCCACACCCATGGACTTCCTTCCTTCTTCACTTGTTGACTGTGTGCCCGCTGCCAGGTGGGATTGCCTTGCATCTGTAGTGGTTACAACATGTTGCAAATGTGTAATAAACCTGTGCTTCACTTTGTGATGTGCGTTGTCTGTGGTCACACATCTGACTGACATTTGCTTACTGCACCAGTGGGCTAGTTGACAGAGACTGTGAATAGGTGTTGTGTCTGTGCATTGCACCGTATTTCCTGGCAACATCAGTGTAGGCGATGAGTCAGATGGGCTAGGTGTGTATATGTTGTGTAGCCCTGGTGGTGTGTCTCCCTCATATGTGTCACGTTGCCATGACTCACATGCCTGTGTTGTACTTGCTGTAGCAGTTAGCATGCACAGTGTAATTTCACAGGTCATCATCTCCATGACAGGAACCACGTTGGAATCACAACAGAGGCAGGTATGGTGTATTAGTGTGTTTATTGTCATACATGTGTGTGTATAGTGCACAGGATGGTGGGTGCTGTACATTTTGATTTCAATCCTAAGTTCCTAGATGAATTGGAAGTCCTGGTAGCAGATATGTCCAGAATAAAGTCCACAGTCATCTGATACATTGGTCCAACTTGTACTCCCCATGTCATGTGGGGGAGTTTTGTTGCAGTCAACAGGGTGAACAGTTTGCGCACAAAGGTGATTATCTAGTACAGGTTTTGGCTTCCTGGGGGTTGCACATGGCCATCGGCCTCTCACTTGCCCCTCCTCGGACGACCCCTTTTCTTTGGGGGGACCCTCAAGTGCAGGCTGCTGCGGTGCAGGGGACTCTCCGCCAGAGTCATCCTCCCTCCCTGTGGCAGTTGCAGTTGTTTCAGCACCAGATGTTGTGGGCACACAGGGAGGTGTTGACTGGTTGCTGCTCATCTGGCGGAGGCATTGTAATATGTCCCTATGCACCGCCGTCATCTCTTGCAGTGTGTCCCACTTGGACTCCACGCAGGACATGTGCGAGTCCAAGCGGGCATGAGGGGCAGCCTGCTGCTGTTTAATGTCCCTGAGGAGACCCACTACCTGGCTGAGCTCTCCGGTGCTGGACTGGTACGCATCGGCTATGCGTACCAGTTGTGGGTCATCATGCAGTCCAGACCCCTCTGCGATCAGTGACCTATGTCTCCCACTCCTCCCACCACCCCCTGGCGACACGTGCAGTACCTGAGGTGGCATGCACAGGTGACCCTGGGCCCCTTGGGGTTGTTGGTGGTGTTGGTGTCCATTGCCCCACGTTGGTCCAGGGTCCCTGTGCTGGTGGTGGTGGTGCTCCTTGGTCTGTCCGTGTCAGCAGGGGTGGTATGTGTGTTGACAGTCGTTGGAGGGGTGGGTGCAGGGGTGCAGCTGGTGGTCCTGCTGGTGCTGCATGATGACTTGCTCCGGAGGTGCCAGGTAGGTCTTCGTCATCCGAGGAGGGCAGAGGCTGTTCCACACCAGTGAGCTCCGTTTCCCCTTGAGCTTGGGACAGGGACTCCTCAGCGTCTGCTGCTGTGTCCCCATCATCACCTGTTTTTGGGAGACACACACAATGTATGTAATGTTTCTGCAGGCATGAATGGTTGACACACATGACAGTTGTGACTGTACCTCTGGATGCGGGCCTGTACATTGCATTGTCCTAAGTTGTCACAGTCAGAGGTTGATATTGGTGTAGCACATTGTCCTGCATACTTTGGGCATTTCTATATGAATGTTGGGGTGTGTACATGGTCTGCATTGGTTGTATTTGGTTGACATCCGGCCCTCCTTCCCACCCAGCCAGATATCCCACCATGGAACGTGCTTCCATTGCAGGGAGTGCAAGTTGTCTTTCAGGATGTCAGTCAGTGGTGTCCTGCTGTTGGTTGGTGCACAGTTGCCAGCAGGGCCTTGTGCTCCCCACAGCAGTAGCCAGTGTCAGCCATCTTGTCAGTTCTTGTCCACTCCCTGTGATGTGCGCATGGTTCAGGGTGGTGTTGATGGGACAGTTGTGGGGGTGACCAATATCTGTGACTACCACTCCCATCATGCTATTGCCTCCACCCCACTTCCCAGCATGCCCATTCTTACTTGCTTTTGGGTGGACTTCACTGTGTGTGAGTGTGAGAGCAATGGCAAGATGGCTGACAGTGGTGTCCTGCTGTTGGTTGGTGCCCAGTTCCCAGCAGGGCCATGTGCTCCCCACAACTGAGCACCAGTGTCAGCCATCTTGTCAGTTCTTGTCCACTCCCTGTGATGTGCGCATGGTTCAGGGTGGTGTTGATGGGACAGTTGTGGGGGTGACCAATATCTGTGACTTCCACTCCCATCATGCTATTGCCTCCACCCCACTTCCCAGCATGCCCATACTTACTTGCTTTTGGGTGTACTTCACTGTGTGTGAGTGTGAGAGCAATGGCAAGATGGCTGACAGTGGTGTCCTGCTGTTGGTTGGTGCCCAGTTCCCAGCAGGGCCATGTGCTCCCCACAACTGAGCACCAGTGTCAGCCATCTTTGAAGTGGCTTTTGACTCCCTGTGAGGTGTGCATGCTTGGGTGTGAGCTTGCTGGGCCATGTGGGTGGGGGATGTTGGGCTGTGACTACCACTCCCATCATGCTATTGCCTCCACCCCCCTTCCCATCATGCCCATACTTACTTGCTTTTGGGTGGACTTCACTGTGTGTGAGTGTGAGAGCAATGGCAAGATGGCTGACAGTGGTGTCCTGCTGTTGGTTGGTGCCCAGTTCCCAGCAGGGCCATGTGCTCCCCACAGCAGTACCCAGTGTCAGCCATCTTGTCAGTTCTTGTCCACTCCCTGTGATGTGCGCATGGTTCAGGGTGGTGTTGATGGGACAGTTGTGGGGGTGACCAATATCTGTGACTACCACTCCCATCATGCTATTGCCTCCACCCCACTTCCCAGCATGCCCATGCTTCCTTCCTTTTGACTCTGCTTCCCTGTGGGGTTGTGTGCCTGTGCTGACAAGATGGCTGACAGTGTTATCCTGGGGTTAGTTTTGCTACAAGTCCCATGTGTGTCCCTGTGCTTCACACTGCATGACCCAGGGTTGAGGTTCTTTGTGGGATATTTAATTATAGTGTGAGGCAATGCATTCTCCCAGGTGAGTTGTGTGGAGTTTGTGTTAGGGTGTGTGTGAGTGGAGCTGCTGGTAACTATGGTCAGTGCTGTCAGTCCTCCTTCCCACCCAGCCAGATTCTCCACCATGGAACGTGCTTCCGTTGCAGGGAGTGCAAGTTGTCTTTCAGGATGTCAGTCAGTGGTGTCCTGCTGTTGGTTGGTGCACAGTTGCCAGCAGGTCCTTGTGCTCCCCACAGCAGTAGCCAGTGTCAGCCATCTTGTCAGTTGTTTTCCACTCCCTGTGATGTGAGCATGGTTCATGGTGGTGTTGATGTGCGCATTGTGAGGGTGGGCAATATCTGTGACTACGACTCCCATGATGCTATTGGCTACACTCACTTGCCCAGCATACACAATGTTAGAACTGGGGGTCTCTAGTTGGCAATGGTTTGCACCTTTGTCCAAATAGGGACCCTTGCTTCTAGTCAGGATAAGGGGGAAACACTCCTAAAATAACCCCTGCTCACCCCCTGGTAGCTTGGCACGAGCAGACAGGCTTATCTCAGAGGCAGTGTGTAAAGCATTTGTGACCACATACAGTAATACAGTGAAAACACTACAGATGGACACCACACAGGTTGTTTATGTAAAAATAAGTAATCTTTATATAGACTTATCACAAGACCCAATAGCAAAAATCCACAATACTGTAATCAAAAATAGACTTAAAATGATAGAGACAGTTCACGTTATCTTCAAAAATAGGATAGTCAATCAAAATAAAGCTTGTAGCAACAAATAACTCCACTTGGAGTTATCACGACGTCGTGACCGGTGGAAATCCCAAAGTACGGCGCCGACCGCGAGGTGCGCGGCGTCGGGCCTGGAGTCGAGCAGACCCACAAAGAACAGTACCTGGAATTCGATGAAAACAAAGACGGTGCACGGCGTCGGGGAGGTGATGCTTCGTTGGCGCCGGCGGCGTCGGTTCCTTACGACCCCAGGGGAGGTGATGTCTCGGTTCCTTACTGCAGCGCAGGGAGGTGAGGCGTCGGTTCCTTACTGTGTCGGGGAGGTGACGTCACGGATGGCGGCGAGGCGTCGGTTCCTTACGATGGTGCGGCGTCGATGGATTCGGGGTCACCCACGTCGAGGATCGGCTCCGCGATGATGAAGCCCTGGCGTCGGTGAAGTCGGGGCTGCGGTGCGAGTCGGGACGGTGCGTCGTGAGCGTCACGAGCGGTGTCCTCGGCTCCGGTGCAGGCAGCGGCCTCGATGACGGCTTCGGAGTCGATGTCGCACGGCGTCGGCAGGCGTCGGGCCTACGGTGCAAGTCGGGGCGGTGCGTCGTGCTCTTCACGAGCGGTGCCCACGGCTTCGGTGCAGGTTACGGCGTCGCTCGCCGGCGTCGGTGTTGCAATTTCCTCTGTTAGCAGCTAAAACAGCAGTTCCAGATGCAGGCAAACAGAAGGGGTGAAGTCTTTGTGTCCCTGTGACTTCAGGCAGGAGGCAAGCTCAGTTCAAGCCCTTGGAGATTCCCTTCTTCAAGATGACAAAGCACAGCAAAGTCTTTTCTCCTGTCCTTGGCAGAAAGCAACCACTGCAGGCCAACCCCAATCAGCAAAACAGCACAGGGGCAGTACTCCTCCTTCAGCTTCTCCGGTTCTTCTCCTTGGCAACAGGTTTCTTGATTTCCCAGAAGTGATCTAATTTCCTAGGGGTCTGGGTCCCCTTTTATACACCTTTTCCCTTTGTTCTCTGAAGGCAGAGAGGCCTCTGCCTAGTCCAAAACCAGTTCTGGTCAGTCCTGGAGCACTTTGTTTTTCTGACTCCTTCTTTCCTTTGTGAGTGAGGGGCAGAGCCATCAGACGCCCGGCAGGAGGTGGAGCCAGCATTGTGGAAGGCAGGCACAGCCCTATTCAGACCCAGGTGCAACTCCTCCCACCCATCCTCCTTCAGGCAGACCTATTCAGCCTAGTGCTGACTCACCCTGCCTCCTGGAATCCCCCAGCCCCTGTCACTCACAAATCCAGACACACAATACACAACCTGAGCAGAGGCAGCTGGATGGTTTAGGCAAGAAAATACCTACTTTCTAAAAGTGGTATTTTCAAACAAAGAATGTTAAAACCAACTTCACTAAAAGATGTATTTTATCATCCTGAGTTCAGGCATACTAAATTCGTTTTTCTACCATGTTCCCTGGGTCAGTTAGGATTATAAGGTGTAATAATCAAACTGCCCATTCTGGCCTATGGAGAACAGGTAGCCTTGCAATAGTGAAAAACGAAAATGGCTGTAATTCACTATTAGGACAGGCCACACACACCAGGGCATGTCCTACCTTATACTTACAATGCACCCTGCCCTTGGGCCTACCTTAGGGGTGTCTGATATGAAGATAAGGGAAGGTTTAGGGACTGGCAAGTGGGTGCACTTGCCAAGTCGACATGGCAGCCACTAGGCTGCACACAGGCTCTGCGATGGCAGGCCTGAGACACACTTTACAGGCTGCTTCTGTGGGTGGCACAACCAGTGCTGCAAGCCCACCAGCAGCATTGGATTTACAAGCCCTGGGCACACGCAGTGCACTGTACTAGGGACTGACAAGTAAACCAATCATCCAATCATGGAGTCACTAATCCATAACACAATTTATCATGGGGAGAGCATATGCACTTTAGCACTGATCAGCAGTGGTAAAGTGCCCAGAGTCATAAAACCAACAAAAACAGGTCAGAGAAAATATAGGAGGAAGGCAAAAAGTTCAGGGATGACCCTGCAAAAAGGGCCAAGTCCAACACAACCCCTTCCAGCCAAAACGCAGGGGAGACCAATCACTACCCTGATGGGCTTCTCTGCTTTGGGCGAT
The DNA here is from genome assembly GCA_963921515.1 of Calotriton arnoldi. NCBI lineage: Eukaryota > Metazoa > Chordata > Amphibia > Caudata > Salamandridae > Calotriton > Calotriton arnoldi. Next base: position 719,649 of record CAWUFW010002662.1, on the reverse strand, counting down.
AGAACCTGGACCCTGGCCCACAACAGCAGGGGCATACTCCAGTTCTACGCCAATCTGAACCTATTTGGATCCCTCTGTCCATACTCTCAGGGCCCACCCAGCTAACCCATGGGGAACCCTTCTCCTCAACTGTGGACACCACCTGTGCAGCACCTAACCTTAGCTTGCTCACAGGTGTGTCCCAACCGACAGACAGTACCCACATGGCCAACACAGATGTGTGGCCTAGTCCACCCCCGGGTGTGACTTCTGTCCCCCTCCCAGGGGCAACTCTGTCCACCAGGACAGCAAGCCACAGTGGCCACTGACAGCCGTCAGTGATGAGAGCCAGGCCCCAGGCCTTTCATGGCTCTCCAACCTCTGTGGTGTCAGAGAGCGGGGGGCAGTAGCCCCAGGTGCCTGGCACCCTTTGTCCACTCTCCCAACCGTCAGGTCAGGTATGACATCCTGACACTGACCCACCAGCCCCGGGCCTGTAACCGGCGGCTGGACAGGAGACTGGGGTGGGCTCTCCCACACCTGGTCCTCCTCCTTGGGGCTCTGCACCCTCCCACCTGGAGCTGTACCCCCTTCCAGAATTGTCAGGGCACCTGTGGCAGGGGTCCTGCACACTCCGCCCACCAGTTCAGGGGTTCTATCCTGCAACTGGGATCCCAGCATAAGGTCTGTACCCTTAGACTGGGCAGAGGCCAGGGGTGAGGCTGTCCTCTCCCCGCCCCCTTACTGGGGTCCTGCACCCTCCCACCTGGAGCGGTGCCCCCAGAAGACAAACTGGTAGGGGCACTGTTAGCAGCTGCCCCTTCCTCCAGGTCAGGGGGGACACCCTGAACCTGGTCCTCCAACCCAGGGTCTGTACCCTTAGGCTGGACCTGTGCCTGGCAACCCAGGACTTCCGGGAGGGTACACCAACCCCCCCAAGGGAAACACACTCCTCTAGAGTTGTGTAATAATCTGCCTGGCGCACCAGGACTTCCTGGGGAGCACGCATGCCCCCCAGAGGGTAACACATCTCTCATGTGTTGTGTGACAGTCCGCCTGGCGCAGATCTCCCGACCCCTGTCCATCTGACAGCGCGCGAAGATCCCCCAGGACAGAAGTGGTGTCACCATGGTCATTCACTGGTGACTCAGCCCTTCTGGCTGGTCCCTGACCCACTGGTTCTTCCACTGGGGACTCTCTCCCCTCTCACCCCTCACTCTGGACTTCTGCACCCTCCCAAGTGGAGCGGCACTGCCAGATACCAGAAACACTGGAGCTCCATTTACAGACGCTCCAGGTTCTCTAGACACTAGGAGATCCTCCTCAACAGGCGGCCCATCAGGACAGCCTAGGCTCCCTACCTGGTGTTCCCTTAAAGAACCATCCAGGCTCTGAGACTGGGTTTCGGGCACCTTGGGACACGCAGCCCCACACTCACTCCTTCTCCACTGAGACAGGACGTGAGCCCCTACACCCCTCCCACTACACCGGGACCTAGCTGGGCTACTCTGAACCACTTCCACCACTCTGGGCTGGAAGATACCTGAGCCACTCCTCTTAGGGTCACTCCCCAATGCCTTTTCAGACCCTCTGGAAACCACCAAAAGGTCTTCCTCCCTCGTGAGCTCCCTGGGGTCAGAGAACTCACTCTCCAACAGGCGTTGGCATAGCTCTGGAAAACAGGGACTTACAATATGCTCTCCCACAATTGGATCACACAACCCCTCACAGGTGTTAACCAAGTTATCCTTCACCTCACCATCCAGTGCCTCACACATGTACCCCACACCACTCTGCTGAGATTGGCAAGACAGTATCTGACTGTCCCTGTCACTCAACCCACACTCTTCTGGGCGGTCTTCACACTCACACCCCAGGAATTCAAACATGGGGGAACCACTCTCCCTGCACCTCCCATCTAGAGTCAGTAGAGTGTCCCTCCTGCTACTAGGACCATGAATCCCTGCGTCAGTTTCCCTATTCCTCTCAGGGACACTGCGCACTACTGGAGCTACCTCATGTCCTTGAACCTCCTGGTGTATATTAACCCCTCCAAGTCAGGCACCACATCTCTGGGTGTGTGTACTACTCCCTCAGCACTAGGTAATACAATTTTGCTGCCACCAGAGGGAGGAATCCCTAAGCCCCTGGCTTTGAACTCCAACACCCTCATCATTCTCTCATGCTCTAAAAGCATCTTCCTTTCTTCCATGGCCAACCTCTTACTTTCCAACTCCAATTTCTTATGCTCAAGGCTATCATGGCTTCCCTGTTTTAGTTTGGCCATTTCCATTTCATGCATCCTGCTTTTGTCCCTGTCCTCCAGCTCCTCTGGAGACAGGCCCTTTTGAGAAACACTGCTGCCCTCCCTGGAAGGCACTCTCCTCCCAGTTAAGCCCAATGGCCCCTCAAGCTGCCCATCTAAATTCTCTGCCTCCTCCACAGGCTCCTCGGACTGCCCACTGGCATTCCGTGCTTCCAACCAGGCCCTTAGCGCCTTGTGAAACTCCTCCTTCCTGGTGAGGCCTCTCATAGAGATTTTAAACTTTTTGCAAACAGCTTTGAGTTCTGGCACAGTGTAGGTATCAACCCTATCTTCTTCAAATTCAATATCTGCAGGTGCAATGGATCCTTTTTTGCTCATGGTGAAAATTGGCAGTTCTCAACAAAAATAAAGGTTCCAAGGAAAAAAGTCCTATCAAAATGTATGTGGTCGCGTATTGGTCTGCACTCACTAGTAGTGTACACCAATCACTGTATATGAATCACAAATGCAAGTCCAAATCCTCACCGCTGACCACCAATGTTAGAACTGGGGGTCTCTAGTTGGCAATGGTTTGCACCTTTGTCCAAATAGGGACCCTTGCTTCTAGTCAGGATAAGGGGGAAACACTCCTAAAATAACCCCTGCTCACCCCCTGGTAGCTTGGCACGAGCAGACAGGCTTATCTCAGAGGCAGTGTGTAAAGCATTTGTGACCACATACAGTAATACAGTGAAAACACTACAGATGGACACCACACAGGTTGTTTATGTAAAAATAAGTAATCTTTATATAGACTTATCACAAGACCCAATAGCAAAAATCCACAATACTGTAATCAAAAATAGACTTAAAATGATAGAGACAGTTCACGTTATCTTCAAAAATAGGATAGTCAATCAAAATAAAGCTTGTAGCAACAAATAACTCCACTTGGAGTTATCACGACGTCGTGACCGGTGGAAATCCCAAAGTACGGCGCCGACCGCGAGGTGCGCGGCGTCGGGCCTGGAGTCGAGCAGACCCACAAAGAACAGTACCTGGAATTCGATGAAAACAAAGACGGTGCACGGCGTCGGGGAGGTGATGCTTCGTTGGCGCCGGCGGCGTCGGTTCCTTACGACCCCAGGGGAGGTGATGTCTCGGTTCCTTACTGCAGCGCAGGGGAGGTGAGGCGTCGGTTCCTTACTGTGTCGGGGAGGTGACGTCACGGATGGCGGCGAGGCGTCGGTTCCTTACGATGGTGCGGCGTCGATGGATTCGGGGTCACCCACGTCGAGGATCGGCTCCGCGATGATGAAGCCCTGGCGTCGGTGAAGTCGGGGCTGCGGTGCGAGTCGGGACGGTGCGTCGTGAGCGTCACGAGCGGTGTCCTCGGCTCCGGTGCAGGCAGCGGCCTCGATGACGGCTTCGGAGTCGATGTCGCACGGCGTCGGCAGGCGTCGGGCCTACGGTGCAAGTCGGGGCGGTGCGTCGTGCTCTTCACGAGCGGTGCCCACGGCTTCGGTGCAGGTTACGGCGTCGCTCGCCGGCGTCGGTGTTGCAATTTCCCTCTGTTAGCAGCTAAAACAGCAGTTCCAGATGCAGGCAAACAGAAGGGGTGAAGTCTTTGTGTCCCTGTGACTTCAGGCAGGAGGCAAGCTCAGTTCAAGCCCTTGGAGATTCCCTTCTTCAAGATGACAAAGCACAGCAAAGTCTTTTCTCCTGTCCTTGGCAGAAAGCAACCACTGCAGGCCAACCCCAATCAGCAAAACAGCACAGGGGCAGTACTCCTCCTTCAGCTTCTCCGGTTCTTCTCCTTGGCAACAGGTTTCTTGATTTCCCAGAAGTGATCTAATTTCCTAGGGGTCTGGGTCCCCTTTTATACACCTTTTCCCTTTGTTCTCTGAAGGCAGAGAGGCCTCTGCCTAGTCCAAAACCAGTTCTGGTCAGTCCTGGAGCACTTTGTTTTTCTGACTCCTTCTTTCCTTTGTGAGTGAGGGGCAGAGCCATCAGACGCCCGGCAGGAGGTGGAGCCAGCATTGTGGAAGGCAGGCACAGCCCTATTCAGACCCAGGTGCAACTCCTCCCACCCATCCTCCTTCAGGCAGACCTATTCAGCCTAGTGCTGACTCACCCTGCCTCCTGGAATCCCCCAGCCCCTGTCACTCACAAATCCAGACACACAATACACAACCTGAGCAGAGGCAGCTGGATGGTTTAGGCAAGAAAATACCTACTTTCTAAAAGTGGTATTTTCAAACAAAGAATGTTAAAACCAACTTCACTAAAAGATGTATTTTATCATCCTGAGTTCAGGCATACTAAATTCGTTTTTCTACCATGTTCCCTGGGTCAGTTAGGATTATAAGGTGTAATAATCAAACTGCCCATTCTGGCCTATGGAGAACAGGTAGCCTTGCAATAGTGAAAAACGAAAATGGCTGTAATTCACTATTAGGACAGGCCACACACACCAGGGCATGTCCTACCTTATACTTACAATGCACCCTGCCCTTGGGCCTACCTTAGGGGTGTCTGATATGAAGATAAGGGAAGGTTTAGGGACTGGCAAGTGGGTGCACTTGCCAAGTCGACATGGCAGCCCTAGGCTGCACACAGGCTCTGCGATGGCAGGCCTGAGACACACTTTACAGGCTGCTTCTGTGGGTGGCACAACCAGTGCTGCAAGCCCACCAGCAGCATTGGATTTACAAGCCCTGGGCACACGCAGTGCACTGTACTAGGGACTGACAAGTAAACCAATCATCCAATCATGGAGTCACTAATCCATAACACAATTTATCATGGGGAGAGCATATGCACTTTAGCACTGATCAGCAGTGGTAAAGTGCCCAGAGTCATAAAACCAACAAAAACAGGTCAGAGAAAATATAGGAGGAAGGCAAAAAGTTCAGGGATGACCCTGCAAAAAGGGCCAAGTCCAACACACAAGATTCCTTCCTTTCAGTGGGCTTCACTGTGAGGTGGTGTTGAAGTGGTGGCTACATGTCTGGATGTGTTTGTTAGTTATATTTGTGCCACTGCCTAGCTGTAGTTGTAGTTGTGTTTGTACATGTGATGACACAGTTACATATCACTATGAGATGGCATGTGTTGTGTTTATCTGACTGACATACACATTTTGGGATGATTCTGTTCTGGTTGGTGTGTATTTGCTTAGGGTGCATGGTTTGACTCTCCCCTTGACAGTGATGTGTGTGTATTGTCGCACAATATTGTGTACATTTGTTGTGTACTCACCAGGCTCTGGGATGTTTTCTAGTCCATAGACGCTCACTGGTGGTAGGATGGCCCGCACCTTCTCCTCCCAGGGCCTGAGGTATACTGGTTTGGCAGGAGGGCCACTGCCGGTGTGTTGGCTCAAGAGGTAGTCCTTCTTCAACAGCTCCCTGACCCTCCTGCGCACGTCATACCACCTGTTCTGGATGTCTACCTTTGTCCGCAAACATGGTGATTGTGCGTTCACCCTGTCGACGATCCTCTCCCACATCTTGGTTTTCTGCGACATGGGTGTCTGTTGGACCAGTGTACCAAACAGCTGTGGCTCTACCCTGAGGATCTCATCTACCAGGACTTCCAATTCACTATCTAGGAACTTATGATTCTTCTTTGGGGGCATGGTGATGGGTGGTGATGGTGAGTGATGTGTGTGTTGGTGTGCAGGTGAGGGTGTGTGAGTGTGTGTTTAGCTGGGTGTATGTGAGGGTGCTATTTGTTGAGGTGCTGATGGTGTGTGGCTTGTGTGATGGATGAGCTGTGGGTGGGTGTGTGGTTGCCGTCTGTTCAGTGCTGGCTGGTAATTTGAATTTGCAAAGGATCATGGTAGGGATTTGTGTCCTTTATATGGGTGGAGTTGTGGGTGTGTCTTTGTTCCCTGTCCCCCCCCCAGTATTTATTGCCTTTGTAATTGCTTGTTTGGCCTTTTTTTTTGTGTTTTTCCCTTTGTACTTTTTGTGCATGTAGGAGACGTTCTTGTGACCGAGTCGGACCCTGCAGTTGTCTCGTACGAGCTTCTCCGAGTCGTTCACGCTGTGTTTGTGCTATTTTCTATGCTGGGTACGCGTCGGTCGCGGTGTATTGGGTTGCTTCTGCTCGCAGTTTTGTATGCGTGTCGGTCGTACGGCTTGGGCTCCGTGCGACTCGGTCGTGTTTTCCACGCGTTGCATCGTACTGCGCGGGTCGGACTTTGCGGGTACGTTTCGTTCGGGTTCATTCCTGGTGCGTGTCGGTCGGTTCGATTCGCGTGGTTTTCCGGCCGGGTGGCTGTTTTCCGTGCGGCTCGGTCGTTCGGCTTGTGTTCCGTACGAGTCGGTCGGATTTTGCATGCTTCTCATCGTACTTTGCGGGTCGGCCTGCACCTGTACGTGTCGGTCGGTATTAATTCCGGCTCCGAGTCGGTCGGTACGTTTTCCGGCCCGAATCGGAATCGGCCCCATTGTGTTTCACAACCATCTTGCATGGTAGGCAATGATAAGAATTCCTCGAAAGTTGCAAATCCATGTGTGTTTAAAGGCGATCTAGAGATTGTTTCAAATGATGGACAAAGTACCCAGATTGATACCTTTTGCTCACCACCCTCAAAAAAAGCTAAAGGTTGTAACAAACTGCCTTTTCGACGAAAGCTGCCCCCAGCAAGTAAAAAAGCTACTCTCACGCTCACCACCCTCAAAAAAGGCTAAAGGTTGTAACTAACCACCTCTTTGACTAAAGCTGCCCCCAGCTAGTAAAAAAGCTACTCTCACCAGGGGAAACATCGTGATATCTTCTTAGGGTGATCCAGTAAAAGAGGTCCTGAGCGAAGTACCAATGCATATTCAGTTCGCAGATATTTTAGAAAAATCTCTAAAAACACACTTTGATCCAATTGTGGTCATTCTTAATAGTACTGACACTTCATTGAAGATTCTAATTGGGTCAAGTCTAACCAGCCTAACAAGCAGATCTGAAAAGACAGTGGAATTAAACCAAGGGCCACAACATCAACCTGTTGGCAGAAATCAGGGCAGGCTATATCCATTACAAGAGAATGCCCACCAGGATAACAACTTTGCTGTTAACTCCTCTGATCTGACTCCTCTAATTAGAGCAACCGGGGATCCATGTGTGGCACAAAGAAAAGGTCAATTCCAAACTGAACATGGGCCCAATTCACTAGAAAATGATAGGATAAATAGTACCGAGCACCATGCAGTAAGATCCAGCTCGCAGAGAGTCCTTCAGCTCCCGCCAGAAGCAATCCCATTGGTAATAGTCTTAAAGAACGTTTCTTCCATATTGCATGACGAAGACACACAGCAATTAAAAAATAAAGTTGTACATTGGTTACGCAAAGCTACAAATTGGCATAAATGTGAGGGTCTATTCAGAAGTACAAACAATGTACAGAGAGTATCGTCGGTTGGCTCCCAACCAAAGGAGGACCCTGGAGACTGCATTGTTGTCGTTTTCCCCCCATGAGCAAATTGATTGACTGCAATCCCAGAGGTTATCTGTTGCTCGGGAGTTGTCAGGTGAGGACATGATGTTAGCCACTCAGGAAGATGTGATTACTTCTTCTGCATGTGCTAATATGGAATCAGATATTACAACGGAACTTGAGTAAGAAAGGGAGGCAGATGTTATGCTTACAAATATTTCCCCTGACTTCGATGTTGACCATGGTAGTAATGGTTGTCCAGGTGGTACGAATCTGGCTTTACAAAATGATAAAAATGAATTTAGGTGTTTATTTTGGAATGTGGCAGGTCTTGCAAATAAGTTAAGAAATGATGACTGGTTTGATCTCATAAAGGGCTATGACATTGTTTGCCTGCAAGAAACTTGGGCCAGAGAAATAGTATATATTGATGGGTTTGTATCCATTCACACCCCAGCCGGTCACTCGCTGGGGGGGTCATTACCGGAGTGGTTTGCTTACTTTAATTGCAACCACTCTGGATAAAAAGATCTGTAGTTCCTATCTGGACTCGCCGCATTTTCAATTTATTAATATCATGTACGAACCAAATGTTACACTTGTAATTGTAAATTTTTATCATAATAACTTTATCTCGGCCAACACTGATATAGCTGTGAGGCTCGAATACTCCCTAAGTAAACATCTAATGGCCCTTACTACTGATTATATCGTCTATGGGGTGGGGATTTTAATTGCAGATTATGTCCAGTATCAAAAATGTCTGTTTGTAGTCAGATGGGAGATAATTTTGAGGACCAATGTCATTAATACTACTACTACTATCCAAATTCTCTCTTTTTCTGACAATAGATCTCATCATACAGTCGGGACAGGATGAGGTCACATACACAGGCAGAGGCCAATACAGTCTTATTGATTTTATTGACCTCTCAGAGCATTATAAACCAAAGTCAGTGCGCTTCTCTATTTTAAAAAAAACATTTTAGTGATCATTTTCCCCTGTCTATTCACTTTGAAATACAGGCCAAAAAACCAAATACTAAATTAGACGTACAACCACTAATCTATAATAAAAATAAGGGCCTCATGCGCAAATGGGCCTCTGTAAACCGTGAAATTGTTCTTGAAAAATTAATGAATGAAAACAGGTTCCAAATTTTGATTTGCCTAGAGAGTGACATAAATCCAAAAAGCATGTTGGAATCCTTCGCTGATATAACTCAAACAATAAATGAAATTTTAAAGATCAGTAAAAAGCCAAAAGCCCCTAGACCCCATAAATGGTTTAATAGTGAGTGCTCACGGAGTCATAGCAATCTTAATATGGCTTTGAAACAGAAGCCCAGAGATAAAGGTACAGTGAGATCATGCAGATACCATATAAACAGGCACTTGCAGCCCATAGGGTGACCTTCAGAAAAGAGGCGTGGGTGAGATTATATGAAGCAAGTATCAGTAAAGACCCGAGCCTCTTTTGGAAGACTGTTAATGCCCCTTTTTTCCAGGACAGTCATAACAGCTGCATTGATGTCACAATTCTTCTTGATTAATGGGTTGATCACTTTACTGGGGTATATAAAAGTGATGGAGAGCCTATTTGCTCTGTAGAGTTTAACAGTCACACAGCTAAGAGTGACCTAAAGCTGGCTCCCTCTACATATCAGGAGGTTGCAAAGGAACTAAATCAGACCACTAAGAATAAAGCACCTGGCCCGGACGGTGTCCCGGCTGATCTCTTTATGGCAAACCCCGATTTATGGCTCCCAGTGTTAACTAACACTGGGAGCCATACGCTGTGTAGCATGTGTTATGCCATACACCATAACTCTCTGTAGCAATTTCGGGCCCGTTAAGTTTCTGGTCCAGTGAGATAATTCTCCCCATTTTTAAAAAAAGGAGACAGGTCAAACCCTGAATGTTGTCGCCCGATCTCACTGATTGACTTCACATGTAATTTAATGGGCAGGGTTATACTTGACTGCTTAGAAACATGGGTAGCTGAAAAACTGAAATTCTCAGATGTTCAATATGGTTTTAGGAGATGTTTGGGCACCGTCGAGCAGTGTCTTAATCTCCACCTGGTCATAAGCAAGTACACGTTGGCTAAAAATGGCACTCTCCATTTAGGATTCACAGATTTGACATCTGCTTTCAACTGGGTGGAGAGAGGTAAACTCTGGAAAAAGATGCTGGGAATGGGCATAGAAATTAATGCCGTTGTTGGATGTGTGTGGTTGTTGTGTAACTTGCAAACCTTTTTTAGCCCTCTGGATTTTCATTTTTGGCATTGTTGTATTAAATCTGTGTTGTTTAGCATGCCTCCTTTGTCTGGCCAGTTTTTGAGTGTGTTTGTAATAGTGGGCCAGCATTTGCCTTGGCTGAGCCTGCCCGTGTAGCCAGGGGCCATTTTGTAAAGTCTGTGTCCATATAGGCCTGCTTGAGTTCATGGTTTTCCAGGCCTCCTGCTTGTTGTTGTTGTGAGTGACTGACCATGTGGCTAGTGGCCATTTTGTGGTGGTGGTAGTGCTTTTGCCATAGGCCTGCATGTTTTCTTTCCATTGTTCCTCTTGACTTTTTGCTTCTTGTTGTGGGTGGCCTGCCTGGCCATGTGGCTGGCAGCCATTTTGTGAAGGCAGCCAGTGTGCTTTTGCCATAGGCCTGCATTGTCTGTCTTCCCTTTCTTGTTTTTGTGGCCTGGCCATGTGGCTGGCGGCCATTTTGTGAAGGCAACTAGTGTGCTTTTGCCATAGGCCTGCATTGTCTGTCTTCCCTTTCTTGTTGTTGTGGCCTGGCCATGTGGCTGGCGACCATTTTGTTCAGGGGCAGCCAGTGTGCTTCTGCATTAGGCCTGCAAGCCTTCTTTGTGGTGGCCATGCCTTCTTGCTGGTTGTTGTTTTGCATGCAATTTTTTCTTCTTTTAAGTTTTTATCCAGCAAAAAATGTAGCACGGTTCACTACATTTTCAAATAAATTTGCAATTTTATTGATTTGAATTGAGTCACTATGTGGCCTAGTCTGCCAATGGGTTTTCCAACCAATAGGCCCAGAGCTACTCATGGGTGCATGAAACAACTGTTTCCGTGGTGTCTGTTGAATTTAAACATCATTTAGGGCATGGATGGCATTGGATTGAAATGCAAAATGTGTTTTTTTGGGTATTTCACTTTTTTTCATGGGTGTTAAATGAATGCCTTTGTTGGATGTGTGTGGTTGTTGTGTAACTTACAAACCTTTTTTAGCCCTGTGGATTTTCGTTTTTGGCATTGTTGTATTAACGCTGTGTTGTTTAGCATGCCTCCTTTGTCTGGCCAGTGTGTGAGTGTGTTTGTAATAGTGGGCCAGCATTTGCCTTGGCTGAGCCTCCCCGTGTGGCCAGGGACCATTTTCTAAAGTCTGTGTCCATATAGGCCTGCTTGAGTTAATTGTTTTCCAGGCCTCCTGCTTGCTGTTGTTGTGAGTGACTGACCATGTGGCTGGTGCCCATTTTGTGGTGGTGGTAGTGCTTTTGCCATAGACCTGCATGCCTTCTTTCCTTTGTTCCTCTTGGCTTATTGCTTCTTGTTGTGGTGTGGGTAGCCTGCCTGGCAATGTGGCTGGCGTCCATTTTGTGAAGGCATCCAGTGTGCTTTTGCCATAGGCCTGCATTGTCTGTCTTCCCTTTCTTGTTGTTCTGGCCTGGCTATGTGGCTGGCGGCCATTTTGTGAAGGCAGCCAGTGTGCTTCTTCATTAGGCCTGCATGTCTTTCCTTTGTTCCTCTTGGCTTATTGCTTCTATCCATTGTCAGCTGCAGCTCCCTAAATGCTGAATCCCACGTGATGCACAATGCCAAACCGGGTCCGTTACCTTTGTATTTTTGATGTTGTTCTTTTTCTTTCCTATCCTTCCTCAGTGTACTGTACACTAGTACACCAACCATGATAGCCCTTGTTTTTGTCAAAGTCTCACAAATGTCTACACTGTATTGTTATGTTTTTTAATAACTGAGGTAATACATTTAATTATATTAATAACACTAACAAGTGTGACCACACACTAAGTTATATATTATATTTGTTTGTTTGTACTGGTAATAATTAAACCACAACAATGAATGCCGCGTTTCACTGATGTTTTTCTTGCTTCTTTGGTTTTAGGTGCACAAAAGAGGAGGAGACGTCATCACCCATTGTACTGCCAGACAGAATTCCTGCTGCGTACGACGTCACGTGACGTGTGACCACAGACATCTCTTCAACTTGTGCCACTGCGTGCTGCTGACATCTTCAAGATGGCCCCAAAGAAAGGTACCATGTCCAGTACCACGAAAGTTGCTGGTGAGAAGAAGGCACTGCCACTTACCAAGACCAAGCCCAAGATCTTGTTTGGGAAAACAAAAATTGCACCTGCTGCAGCGGTGTCCGGGAGCAAGCTGGGAGCAGCACCCCCGCATCAGTGGACCCACCCCACCAACCTAGGCCCAAGCCCATGTCTGTTGCAGAGGCAGCCAGTCTAATCACGAGTCCAACGCCAACGAGCAGTGGTGTTGAAATTGACTTATCGCAAAGTAGTACCCAATCAATGCAGGAAACTCAGATAAGTGGGAAACAACAGCCGCAACCACCGCCCCTAGTAGTTGTTGTTCCTCCCGAAGTAGGGGCAGTTCAGGGGATCGAGCTTCCTGCAGAGGAAGAAGAAGAGCAAGCCACTCTTTCAGAAGATCCATTGTCTTCCAGATCCCCAGCAAGGAAAAGGAGGGTTAGTCTATCAACTTCTTCTGCAAGCCCCCCTTCTGATGATCTAGACGCCACTTGGAAGCCACCTCAGTCTGAGAGTGACACGCCACGAGACAAGGCTAGGGAAAAGGAAGGTTCCAGAAAGCCTTAGAGTTATGGAGGTAGATGTAGAAGAGGAGGATGATGATGTCGAGCCAGTCATCATAGACATTAGTCTCGCCCCAGTGGAGACCGACATTACCCCATCCCAAATTGCTATGAGGGATGTGGCACGGATACCACCAACACAGATGATACCACCAACACCACCTCCAGCTTCCATATTTCGCCAGCAGCGACCTACATCCACCACAACCACCTCAGTAGCAGTAGGTACTGCAGAGAGTCAAACTTCACGCCCACCTATCAGTTCATCCGGCATTGCAAGGAGCACCCGCAGTGCCAGAAAGTTGACCTCCCCTGTTTGGGACTTCTTTTCGGTTAGCATGAAGGAGGTGAACATTGCTATATGCTCCATTTGTGGACAAGGTGTTAGTCGGGGTAAGCTTGGTACAAACTATGGTACCGAAGGCCAAACAACCCATCTGAAAAAACACCACTTGATCCAGTGGCAGGCGCACCTTAGCGGCCAAAAAACTGCACCCATTGTTGTTGGTGGGGATGAAGAAGTAGAAGATCCGATCACGGTGGAAGGTGAACAAGAGGGAGACATTTTCTCTGGTACACAAAGTAGGTCTGTCCCCAGCAGTACAGTAGTACCGCCCATCTCATCAGCAACATTGCAGTGGCACAAGAGTAAGAGTCAGGCTGAGACACCAAGGGGTCCCAGGCAAGAGAGTACCGCAACGAAACGTGCGTTGAGCCTAACAACATCTGGCGTCAAGACGTTACCTGCATCAGTGGCACCAGAAAAGAAAAAAATTCAGGGTACCATTCTCAGCATGTTTAGGTCGGAAGGGCAGTACGAACGCAACCACCCAACGGCACGTTTGTACAACGCGAAGCTGGCTAAAATGTTAGCGCTGGACCTCCTCCCTTTTTCTTTTGTGGAAGGGGTGGGTTTTCCTGAATTTGTGACAGCCATCTGCCCAAAATGGAAGGTTCCCAGTCGGTCCTATTTCGCCAGATTTGCTGTTCCAGCACTACATCACGACGTGCTGGAATTGCTTGGACAAGCTTTGCAGCAGAGTGCTGTTCACACTATCCACCTGACAACAGACATGTGGACCAGTTGCCAAGCCACTGATTACAATTGCATCACTGCACACTGGATCTCTTTTGTGGGGGTTAGAGAAAAGATATCTGCAGCAGGTGTGGTTGACACTGCTGAGATTTTTAATAGCACTCAGAAACATGCAACTGTAGCCATGTTCACCATGGAGAAATTTCGTACTGCTGCAAACATTTTGGAGGACTTTGACAGCAAGGTCTTTGAATGGCTGCGCCCAAGAGGGCTTAAAATTGGTTTTGTTGCCACGGACAATGGCAGTAATATAGTTAAGGCCATGACCGATGGTGGTTATTTCAGGGTCCTGTGTTTGGCGCACTGCATTAACATCATTATGTATTTATTTATTTAAAAAGTTTTATATAGCTCTGGCTCCACCCGGGGGTATCAGAGCGCTTTACATTGGTATGACGATAGTACAGGAATACAAAACAGTTGTATCAGATGCAGCATTCAGACATGGTGGACTTAGAGAACACATTGAGTAATAAAGCTTGAATAGAATAAAAAATGCAAAGAAGGAGCTATTTCAAAACAACACGTGAATAATGTAATTACAAATTATTATACAGTATAAAGGAGGTAGGCTCAGTTATCTGTGAATAAGGAAGGGTTGGGCGAGTGAGAAGGGGTGGGAGGGGAAGTGTTCGAAAAGGGGGAAGGGGGGAAGAAAAAGGTGAAGATGGGTAGGGAAGGGGATGAGTAGGTGAGGTCGACAAAAAGGAGTGGAGAGGGGGGAAGGCAGGAGTTTCAAGAGGAAGGGAGAGTATAGCAAGTATGGTAATAGAAAGATTAAGGACCCCAATATTTGTTAAGCAGGTGCATTTTAAGGTCTTTTTTTAAACTGACATAGGAAGGGTTACATCGTAGATCTTTAGGGAGAGCATTCCAGATGCTGGGGGCCTTACCAGAGAAGGAGCGAGATTGAGCGGCTTTCTTTTTTAACAGAGGGGGGACGAGGAGGAGAGAGTTGGTGCTTCTCATCGGTCATTGTTCAAGACTTTCTGAAAAAAGAATACTGAGTCAGTAACTTACTGACCACCTGCAGAAAAATCTGCACACATTTCATCCATTCTTTTAAAGCCCGGAAGCAGCTGAGGGTCATTCAATGTGAACATAGAATGCCAGTTAAAGCACTCATCCAGGAGGTGCCAACACGTTGGAACTCAACTTATTACATGCTTGAATGTCTGTTTGAGCAGTACAGACCAATCAATGAATATGTCATGCAAAGAGGGGATGCTACTGTGAAAGGCATGATCATTGAGATGGATCAATGGGGCCTAGTTAAATGCCTGACAGAGATGCTACTTCCTTTCGAGCTCTTCACACGTGAAGTCAGCAAGGAGGACTGTACTATCCCATTGTTGCACATGCTACAGGAACAGCTGAAGGGGGTGTCTGCAATGTACGCAGGTGTGGAGGAAAAAAAAGAAGCATATGAGTTGGTGGAGAGCTTAACCCTTCGCTTATCTGAAAATACAAGGGTGCAAAGAGGCATTGTGTCCTCCAATCATTACATTTGTGCCACAATTCTGGATCCATGGTACAAACCAGTACTGAACACATTGATTCCTTTTTTAGAAGGGGATGTTGCTAACAACAAAACTTGGATAACTGCGGAAGCCAGTCGCTTAGAAAAAGAACGGCTGGGAATTAGAGGCCCGCTACTCCAGGCCACAACAAATACTGCAGGGCAGCCGGCGTCAGGTTCAACTTCAGAGCCTGAGGCCGAGGGCAGTGTGGTTGGCGCACAGCAGCCAAAACCACCAACAACACCAAGAACAACATCAACAAGAACAGGAGCATCAGCCCCACTAAAATCGGCACAGGAATGGTTCTACAGCAAGGGCTTGTTAGGTCCAGTGCTGAGGCAAAGGCAAAAGAGCAGAGCACCCCTGAGTATTGAGCGTATGGTCCAGGCCTATCTGGATGACCCAACAGAGGTCTACATTGATCAAGACCCATTGTTGTATTGGTATGGGAAAAGGCACCAATGGGCAGTGCTCAGCCGGCTGGCGATAAACTATCTGGCATGCCCTATCGCAAGTGTCTCTTCTGAGCGTGTTTTCAGTGCTGCTGGTACCATTCTGACAATGATAAGGACCAGTCTCTTGCCCCAAAACGTGGAGAGGTTAACCATGATCAAAATGAATCAGCACTTTATACCACCGGATTACACCATACCTGAAGTAGCACAGCAGGAAGATGATGACGGCGACTTAGGTCATGGAAGTAGTGTGCTAGATGACCTACTTCTGGGTGAACCACCAGAGTTTGAGGACGAGCTGTACTTCCCTGACAACTAGGCTCTTTCAATTTCCAGTTACTTTCTTTCTTTCTTTGAAGCCCCCCCAAAAAAAACAAAAGAAGATATAGCTAAGTAACATTATTTACTTTATTATTTGTGTGTGTCACTGTCTTTCTGGTTCACAAATCCATCCCCACCGTCTTACTCTTTTTATTGCCGGATCAGAGTTGCAACTGTGTGCAGTCAGTGAAGAAGCAAGTCCACTCCTCTGAGTCCTGCTCCAGTCCTGACTCGCCCTAAATCCATTTCCCTCAAGCCAGACATTGGATGGAGAATAGTACAAGAAATGTGAACTGTGTGCCTGCCTCGTCGAGTCCCTCCAAAGAACCTGACTATAGCTATCCTCCTTTCTGAGCCTAGAAGGACTGCCCCGTAAGAACAGGTAAATGATGGCATGCATTGGACGCTGACTCTGAGTGATTTGTGTTTGTGTTGTTGTTGTGTATGATGTCTACTAGTATTAATCTACACACAAAAAAGTGACTCGAGTGGAGAACATGGCGGCTGCTACGTGAACTGCCGCTTGCTCCCCGGAGGCACTCGCGTCCCGCGACCAAATGAACAGGCGAAGTTAGAACCCGCCTCACCTTTTGCTGGCGTTTCTTTGTGGCTGTGGTTGTTTTGTTCCTCTTTCCTCGCTTCTTCCTGCTGCAGGGGATGTGTTTTGGCGCTCCGGCACCCGCTGGGATCCACTTGTTGGCTGCCTCCGCTGTTTCCTCCCGGTGGGAGGCGGCCGCCCTGGAGCTCAGGAGGGGCCGCAGAGCAGCCACTCGCGGTCTCCTCCGGGTCAGCACGGGCAGCGGCAGCACCTGTCATGCTCATTCGGCCCTGGAGAAGGCTGTCACTGCCGGGGAGGTCGAGGTGCAGGAAGCCAGCGTCAGTGTTTCTTCAAGGACTCCCTCTTCATCTCAGCAAGAACAGGCGAGTCCATTGGACCGAGGGCTACCAAATGCTGTGCTCCCAGTAAAGGGAGCAAAGAAAGGTAAAGGGCACGGAGGGGCTTCCCTGAGACCCCAAAGTCAGGCGCAAAGGGATGCAAACAGTCTCCCAGGAAGGAGAGGTCCATCATTGGAGGTGGAGGTGGCAGGAAGAGCCCCCCCCTCCACTTTTTCAAACTGGTTGTCAGGGGAAAGGCACTGGTGCCGACAGCAGCTGTTCCACCTTCCAGCGGTGTGAGGTTAAAAGTAGGAGCATAAAGGCTGGGAGGGCAGAAATAAACCCCTTAGATCACAAAGTCAGGGTTACTCCTTCACTTAGGTCGTACTTTAAAGTTCAACCTACCGTGCTGGATGTGGTAAAACAGGGAGAAGTGCTTAGAAGGGGGTCAGCAGCTCTGTTTAGAACAGGGTCCAGTCCGGAAAAGATGGAGGCCTCGGGGGGGCCCCCCACTACCATCATCTATTACTACCACACAGAGTCATGAGATGGTAGGGAGCGGCTTAGTTGGAGTCCCTGAAAATGAAAATGAAAGTGAAAGTGAAAATGAAAGT
The DNA here is from genome assembly GCA_963921515.1 of Calotriton arnoldi. Classification (NCBI taxonomy): domain Eukaryota; kingdom Metazoa; phylum Chordata; class Amphibia; order Caudata; family Salamandridae; genus Calotriton; species Calotriton arnoldi. Next base: position 702,243 of record CAWUFW010002662.1, on the reverse strand, counting down.
GATAACGAAAGGCAGAGGGTCTCGGCCTCTCAGGCTGTGGGAGGTAGTTGGGCCGTAGGTGTTGATAAAGGCTCCAAGGACGCAATGGGGACCTCGGTGGCATCTTTGGAAGCTCTATTCTCTACCCTCTCGAAGGACATC